>OY744475.1:10480589-11680589 GCA_963556175.1 Tipula confusa
ATACAAATTAAAAAAATCGCTCAGGCTACAGCGACCAAACTCCAATAATGTCAATTTTTTATGCCTATTAATATTTAATTGGTTAATATTTACATAAATTTTTCTTAGTTAAGATTCTTAGCCTAAACTTTATCATCTATTATTAATAAGTATTGTAGTATTACATCTATTGTTTTAAAAATTTCTTAAGTAATTTAGATATATTTATTGGCTTAAAACTATTTTGACTACTTAAACTACTATTATCTACTTAACCTAAACTATATACATATATACAACATTTATTTAAATTTAATTATGAAAGATGTTGAACATAACATAAATATTTTATAGTAAATTTGTTCCTAAAAGAAAAGAGAATTTTTTAATTTAAATCTCTCACCTGACACGTAACCCGATTATAAAATCAGGTTACGTGTCAGGTGAGAGATTTAAATCTTGCACTCCTCCGCGAGTGCTAGGTCCCATGAATGAGGAATTGCACGAAGGAATTGTGCTTCAGAATTGGTTATTCTATCAACAAACTTCGATTGAAGTCGACAGGCGAAGTTTTTGAGGCTTTCTATATTAGCGCGTTTCTCGAGATCTTTGTTTGTTGTGCATTTGTAGGTTGGTGGTTTAGGCCAATCATCAAATACGAATCTAAGGCTGGTTGATTGCAAGGTTGATAGACTAACTCATTGTATCTCAGTCAATTCTCCCATCCAAGCAGGGATAGCGTAAGTTACGATGGGCCCTCATATATGCCTTATATAATCTTAATTTATGTTTGGCAGAAAGGTGACTATTGCGGTTAAAAAATCTATAAAGTAAGTTGCGAACTGCAAAGGCTTTTCTTCGAACATTTTTGATGTGAGAGAGAGGTGAAAGTTTACTATCTATAATCACCCCTAGATATTTGATTTGATTTTTATATTCTAAGGTGCTGCCTTGGAATGCAATAGGAATAGCTTTTGGCATTTTACTATATTGGTTGCGATGGAAATGGATAATTTCTGTTTTAGAAGAGTCCACCTTTATTTTCCATTTCTTCGCATATTCGGAATACTGGTTTAGATATTTGGACAATCTTTCACTAGATTTCCTAATTGAGCGCTAATTGAAGATGTGAATATAGCCGTATCATCGGCATAAATTTGGATGTTGGTTTCTTTGTTGTCGGGTTCGGGATATCATGATAGAAGAATGAAAAAAATGTGGGCCTAGAATTGAACCTTGTGCAAGCTGCGATTGATTTGGTACTAGAACACTGTTTGTTTAACGACACGAAAAATTTCCTATTTGATAAGTATGATTCGATTAGTTTAATTAGGTAGTGAGGAATATCACATTGAATTAATTTATAGAGTAAGCCTTTATGCCAGACCGTGTCGAAAGCTTTTTCTATGTCCAGGATTGTTGAACGACCAAATCGCTTGGCATTTTTAATAGAGTTTTTTAGCCTCAGCACTGCTTGAGTAGCAGAGTGGCCGGCACGAAATCCGAATTGTTCTTCTGGAATATAGGATTCTAGTAGGGGCTGGAGCCTGTTAAGAATAACTATTTCCATCACCTTACTTATTCCGTTCAGGAGTGATATTGGGCGAGTATGCTCTATACTGTTAGAGGGCTTTCCTGGTTTAGGAATAGGAATGACTTTGCCGAGTTTCCAACAATCTGGAAAGTAGCTTGTCTTTAAGATACCGTTAATGATAAAGGTAAGTTGTGATATTGCTTTATCTGGAAGATTTCTAAGTACCGAATTGGCTATGTTATCGTCTCCCGGAGCTTTTCTTTTATTAAGATGCTGAAGAATGTTGGCAACTTCTGCTTTATCGACCATCTCAATTAAGGTTGGATTAAGAGGAGGAGAATTGAGAAAATTGTTGACACAATTGTTGACTAATTGATCGAAACAGAGATCTTTTAGAGAATCGTTTTGTATATGAACTTTTTCATAGTGAGACGCGATTTCCTCTGCAATTATTTTAGGATCTATGATTGGACTAAGCAATCTTTAGCAATTTTAATAATGTCATGGTTCATACTTGGTTTTTATATTTCGTATGATCACGTTGTTTTAGTGAATTATAAAAAAACAATGCAAATTTCGTTTATTACACCTTTGCATTCAATTTTTTAATATGGAAAAGTTAACTTATCTCTTTTTTTTTTTTTTTTTTTGAGTTGAGAACCATTAAGGACAATTTTAAATCTTTTATGTTTTACATTTTAATATTTAAAAGGAAATTTTGGATTTTTTAAAGCTTTTATTTAGTATGACCAAATATATAACTATTTAGTATTGCGATCATTCTGCTCTAGTTATCCCTTCAAAATGAATTACTGCACATTGTTTGACTCAATACTTCAGTATGGATTATTGTGCTGGGGTAGTGCATATACAACTACAATAAGTAGAGTCTATGGACATAGAAACTTATCATCCGGTTATTGAGTTTCAAAGATGCGCAATCCCTCTCTTGGCCTATATTCCAGAGCTTGGGTTTACTGCCTTTGCAGCTCATGTTTGTGTTTATAGTTCTTCGTTTATTTTTTATTGTTAGCGAAGATGATTTTGTGGATTATGCAGACTATAATCTACGGGCAAACTTACAATTTAAAAAAAATTGTATATATATATATATATATATATATATATATATATATATATATCAGAATTACTATATCACTCAATTTTGAATCGAATCAAACACTTAACAACTTACATGAAAATTATAAATTTTAATTTATGATAAGCAAAACTCTTGTTATACATACCAAATACACATATCACAGGAGTACATATATATATTGGCACTTGATTGATATAAAAATATTTAATCGTGTATAATTATCGCATATAATACTATTGACAATGTCTTGATTTGGGATTCTCTATCTGTTTCATATCATCAATTATAAAATTCTTACATGTAACCAATAAAAGATGCATTAAAAATTCTTGTAATGTTTCGATTGATCGAATACATTATCGTATACCTTTACGTAAATAGGAGACAAGTTACATGATGACATGACAAAATGACGATAGCACAAGATAAATAAATAAGGTAAATTGTATAATTACTTAATTTTTGTTGTCAATTATAAGTTTTTTTTTGTCGCATTTAAGTGATTTTTTTATAGGCAGATTGTGAATATTCAATTTATGTATAAACGGTTATGGTCAATCATCAATATAACAAAAACAAAACTAAGAGACTCGACATTGGCAAATTGTGCAATCCGCTTATACGGAATTATTATTATCACAAAATCATCACACAACGTTATCGATTTTATTTTTTTTTTAATCGTATATGTATTGGATATTTCAACTTTTCCATCAAAATGATTGAAGTGTGTTGTGTTATATAACTGTTCGCATGTAATCTTTTAATGGAAAATTCATGTTTTCTTCCGTTTTATTTTTTTGTAATATATTTTACAAGCCAACACACATTATAAAGCATACATACGGTAGTTAAAGGTGTGTGTGTGTGTGCTTTCTTATAAATCAATATTTAGCTTATTGGTATATACCTCCACACACAATCAATCTCTTGAGAATCATCTGTGACAAAAACTTTCGAATTTATTCACTTAATCATAAACAATTTATCATAATCAATTTTGAGAAGGACAAATATATAACGCGCGGGAGTGGAAAAAGGTTTAAAAAAAACTTTAATTAATTAATTTATTCACATAAATTTTAATTTAGTATATCATTAAAACTATAAAAAAAAACAAACTATTTCTCATATTTAATCATCTAAATATAAAAACTAAATTCCGTGCCATTAATTTTCATTTTTATTTTGTGTCCCTTGAAAAGCTTTTGTGATTTATTTTTGTCACATAATAAATATGTATAGTAAACAAAAAGCTCTAGTTTATTGTGCTTTTTTTGGTGAAATATATTCTAACCGTAATAAATAAAAAAAATGGATTTTTATGTATTGTAATATGTATATATACATACATTTACGAATAATTTTCCGGAGGAGCTTAATTCAAGAAAATAAAGTTTTGCGCTCATACATTACTGTACTTTACTTATCAATCTCATCAATATCGTCGTTAGTGTAAGCTAGGATGCTTTTATGGCAAATATTTATTTGAATTAATATTAGCAAGCAGAAATTATTTGGGAAAGCATTGCCGCAAATATATTATCAAAATGTGCATGATAGGAGTGTCATTTTCTTTTCTGGAATTAGTGAGAACAAAAAATCAAAAATAAATGACGAGATACCCAACCAAAACCTTATTATGATATAAATCCGTTAGAAGACTGTTTGGTCTTGTTAGAGACTAATAACTCTGACTCTGACTCTGGGAGCTGTTGTTATTTGCTATACTCTCGAAAAAGAACTTGAACTCATTGGCTATTTCAACTGGATTAGCAATCCTGCGACCTAGAATATCTAATATTTCTTTTAACTCAGAGAATTCTGAATACCCGGTAATCACCTCATTCACTGTACGCAAGATTTTACGGGCATATTTGCCATTTAGGTGAAAGGTTTTGAAGTAGTATTGTTTTTTGAGCTTATTTTAGCATTTGATAAATCCTAGAACTTAATATGCCTTTTGTTGTACACCCAAATAAAGAACGAATCATTTAAAGACCAGAAGAAGAACACTTGTCTAATCTGAAAGAATTATTTAAACAGCTTAATTTAAATGGATTACGATGTAAACTATCAAAATATAACTTTATGCAGCGTGAGATACAGTATTTGGGCCACATTATAAGCGGTGATGGAATTAAACCATCAGAATCAAGGATTAAGGTAATTCAAAACTTGCCAACACCTAGAAACCTAAAAGACGAAAAATGTAGAATTTACATGCAAGAATTTACAAGGAAGAGTCATTTAATAAAATAAAACAAAAAATTATTGATGTCATTACATACAAAGCATTGTTTTCCCTTTTCAACCCAGGAAAAAATTTGCTAGTCATGATAGCAAACATATTGCAGAGATGGGCAATCACATTGATGGCATATACCTATACAATTAGGTATAAACCAACTTTACGAAACACAGCAATGCAGATGCTCTTTCTCGGTTGCCTGCAGTTCCTGATGTCGAATTCGACAAATTCCAAGAAGCCGAATTTAGGATAAACGAAATTTATAAAGTTGAACTTTTTTTATTCCCTTCCTTTCTTTAATCGATGCTGTAACCATTGCAAAGTATACCAGATAGGGAGGGTGGCCCATAGATACGAAGTATATTAACTACAAGAATCAATAATCCCATATTGTATTAGGCAGAATGCTTTTTTGGTCCATAATGACGTAATACTGTTTTACACAAAGTTGTCGTTCCAGAGATATTGCGGAACAAAATTTTAGAAATGCTTAACGAAGGTTATTGTGGCATTGTAAGAACCAAAAAAATTGCTCGGCGATATTGTTGATGGCCAAAACAAGATTCAGCCATAGAAGAAATGGTGAAAAAATCTACAACTTGTCACGAATACGCAGCAGCGCTAAAGAAAGAATTTAAAGGTTTGCCGGTAGCATCTAAACCATGGGAAAGAATCCACATAGATTTCGCAAGACCGTTTCTTAACTCCATGTAGCTCTTATCCTATTCAAAATACCCGTTTATAGTGAAAATGTTGGACAGAAATACAAAGTCAACTATTCGGGCTCTTCAATCGTCGAACGGGGAAGCTTAGCGGTTCGTCAGAACTTTTAAAACATCCATGAAGAAGCCAACAATGAATGGGGGTTCTACAGATGTTGTGCTACTCAAGTTCTTAGGTGGCTATCGATTTTCACCAGGGTTAAGTATGAAGTCATCGTCGGAATTATTCCATGGACGTCAGCCCAAAACTTCTTAATCTCCTATTTCCACGAACCTCATCAGAGTTGCAACAGAATACAAATTTTAACCTGGAAATGATGTGAACATAAAGAATTTTAACAAATAATGTAACTGGTTGCAAGGAAAAATACAAGAAAAATTGGGCAACATAATCTATTTGGTCCAGATCGATGAAGTGATTGTCAATCGGAACCATAACCACGTTTGCAGGCAAACATTAAAACCCGATGATTATCAGTTAGTTGCAGAGTTTCTCAACTCCCCTAAATCACAAAATCAGGCTGCCACTAAAGGGAAACAAAAAAGTGTATCTAAATCGGACATTATAAGAGATATACCTAGAAGATTGGAGCGATAAAGAAAACCTATTGTTCGATTTCAACCATAACAACCATATACCAACAACTATATTCAAACTAAGAGAAGATGAATGTTGTATACCCAAATGAAGAACGAATTAGAGCAAACTAAAGGAATATACCTATTCTCGTATGTTTAGCTATTATAAAATCTTTTAACTTTTTGTTTTGTATGGTTGAACGGGTTTAGTACCTATTGGGGTAAACATAGAAAATCGTTTTGTATTGCAATAACTAGTGCCAAACTGTCAAGTCATTATAAAAATAAAACAGTATTATATTCAGTAAAGTTATTTATTATAAAGTTAGGAATATAAAACCCCTAACTTAAAATCTTTAATCTTCTGTTGTGAAGATGTTTTTTTGCTTAATGGGTATTTTTGTTCCTTTTTCGTAACAAATTTACCAAAGAGTTGGCCATCCCGGCTTTCATTTTATTATACCTCCTCGATGGACAACTTAATTGATACGAGTGATATTCTTGATCCTGTAAGTTTGAAGGCAAAAAGTTCCAATCGAAATTGAAATATCAAGTAAACAATGATCAGTTATTTTCAAATCCAAGACTGAGCATTTCATTTGCAGTGGTAACATTTAGTCCAACCTATATAAAATGTTATCTATATACAGGTTGAGAAGGTATTCGTAATGCGTGTCGGTTCAGATATTAAAAGGCAACTAAACCATTACTCGATGATAATACTTGGAACTTATCCAGCCACTTATTGATTGATTTGTGAAAATACGAGATTGTGTTCGCCCGGATATTCACGATATTGGAGTTTGTAGTTGATTCAAAAGCACTGAAAACTCATCAACAAAATCAGAAACTCTAAGTGTGTTTAAGCCTATATTTTCATAAAACACAAAATAATTTTGAGCTCAAGGAAAAGGTAATGCCAAGGGCATTAAAAGTTTGAAAGTAAAAGGTAAAATGTTTGCAAACTTCTTAGCATATATTGCTTGAACAAGTTGTTTAGAACACGTTGTATCTTGGTTCACTAGATACTCTTTTAATAATTAATTTAAATGGAAGTTTACCCACAGCTGGCATCAGTTTGTGTTTATCTTTAAGAAGTTTTAAATCAAATACGTTCATATTAATGAATTATCAATTGCGGTTTGGAATACGGTTTAGCGAGGTTTATTTGAACATAATATAACCAGTGGACCAACTAAGCCAAAAAGGGTTTTTTGGGCGATCATTTTGAAATCAATAACGGCAATCATTTTGAACATTTAATCTAAGGTACTTAAAGTTACTTGTTACTTTAAAAGACTTTTACTTACAAGACAACGGAAATTTAACGAAGACATAAAAAAGTAAAACCATTTACTATCGTTGAGTTTAGAGGTCTATAGGTAAAGAATCAAACCATTTCTTTAAAAAATTTAAATTTAAAATTGTCGACTAAATATCAAAAAATAGTTATTCAACATGAAAGCTACTATATTTCTCGAGATATTAAAGATTTTATGACACAAGGTGATGCATTTGAAAGGTTCCTTTGAAGGTTATAAGTAGAGATGTGCGTTAACACGTCAACAATTATTGTTGACGTTGACGTGTCAACAATGCGTCAACATTGTGTCGACGTCATCTTTAAGTCGACAATGACGTAATGTCGAGAAACAAAATTTATTCCGATAATATTTTTTGTTTTTATTTCATCTTTTTGCTTTTTTCTCTCTAATTCTATCCGAATTTTTCATTAATTTTTTATTTTATTTTACACTACAAGAGTAATAAATCTAGTGCACATGTTACTGACCAGTGAAGTCTTTAAGAACTGATCGAATTTTGTTTGAATAAATTGTCATTTAACAAAGTTAAAACAGCGAAAATTATGGAACAAACTGTAGGGAATGTCAAATCATTTTATACGCAACCTCAAACCAAGGTAACTTGTTGAATTTGCCATAAACAGTAACATTTGTTAAATTCCGCATTGTTTCTTTCGGATTTCTAACGGACTCGCTGATTAGCCTATAAGACGGAAGCATAGATAACTTAAACCTTAATTTTTCTTAAGTTTGGATGAAAAATATCACATCTTTAAGTATTTTAATTTGTAGATTAAATTTAATTACTAAATGGTTAATATTAAATGTTTATTTAATAATATAAATATGTACTTGTTAACAATTTAAAAAGCATTTAGAAGTAAGAAAAATTAGGATTTTAAGTTAATTATGGTTCTAACTTTAGATTAGTATAAATCCCCTAATGCCATTTTAGTACACAATCCTTCGCTTAACGAAGTCTCTTTTTACGAAATTTCGCTATAACGTAATTTTACAAATAAATCAAAGTCTCTTCACGAAAAATAAAATTCGGTTTACGAATTTTATATTTGTATAATTAGGGGAATCACTAGGGGTTGACGTATATTAATATAAACGAAGATTGAAAATGCTATCAAAACGAGCAAATCCTGACACCAAAGAAGTTCTTCGTCTTACCTAATAAAGAATGTTGTTTCAAACAGAAGTTTCGGCGGCAGTAAAGGCTGGTTTGAAAAATGTAAAACGCACCATAATCTTCATAACATAAAAATGAAAGGTGAAACCGCCAAGAGTGATACTTCTGCTGCTCGTAAATATCCCAATTTTCTCAACAAAAAAATTTGAAGAGTGGGATTGCGTTCCAGAATACGTGAGTACGTAAATAAGTCTGGTGTTTACTGGAAACGTATGTCATACAGAACTTTTATTTCGAGAGCTGGTAAACTCGATAACGAGTTTTGAAGAGCTTTTTCTTGAAAGTAAGGTTTTGGGTGTTTTCAAATTGAAGCCACGTTTTAAACCTATCTTAAAATCCAAGAGTTTTAAAAGGTTAAAATGCATATTTTTACAAATCATTAGGAGGTCCAACAAGAAAGCGTAGGTGATATCGAGGCCTAGTTTAAAAAGCATTTATGTCCTGTTAAATCATATCTTTAATTAACAAACAAAGCGTTGGATTTGTTGGGCAATGGTCCCGGTCATCTTGTCAACTTTAGCGATTTATCTGGCAACGTAACGGTGGAATGTTTACCTAAGCATACTACAGAATTGATACAGCCAATGGAAGCATAAACAAGAATGACCCTGTAGAGAAACGAAGTATGAAAGTATAGAGTCAACTAGAATTGTTGGTTATAAGAAAATGTACACAGAAAAGCAAGGAACAGCACCGCAGCCAATGCTACTTATTTTTCTCATCGAATGCTTCCACATAAATTATTACTATACTAAAAATAAAAATCATAAACATTTGGAATCTGATGTAGCTTCCTATGTAGATCTGAATTCTAACTCTTTATCATAAAAACCAACGGAGATATGCATATACATGTTGTGACCCAAATACTCAAAAATATACTAAAAATTCGGTTAACGAAATTTCGATTTACGTACAAGTTTTCGGGAACCAAGTAATTCACAGAACACGTTTAAAAACACCAGTCAGTTTCGGACAACTTGGAAAACAATGTTAAACTGAGTCTATATCTAAAATTAAAATAAAGAAATTAAAAGAAACAAACAAAACTATTATTTTCTTATTTTTTATTGTTGACGCGTCAACAATTCACGTCGACAAAACTTGTTATTATTGTTGACTCCACAAAAACGCGTCGACGTTTGTTGACATCGCACATCCTTGGTTATAAGTTATAACTTTACATGAGGACCTGCAAAGTGACTGGCGAAGTGATAGAAGAAAATTAACCATATAGGAACCACAACAAATTCAACTGTTTTATTCATGCCACCCACTTGCGTTTCTCCGCAAGTATATATATATATATATATATATATATATATATATATATATATATATATATATATATATATATGTATATTTATATATATATATATATATATATATATATATATATATATATATATATATATGGTGAAAAATACGTCAAATCACAAATTTGGTATATGGGACCATAAGTCATGTTGAAATTTTATGATTTTTATGTTTTGAATTTGTAGTTTAGATTAAAATAAAAATTTTGTAGCACATGGTTTTTTTTTGTTGCGGTTGGTTTTTAAAATACAGGGTGTCAAAATTGGTCAAATTTTGAGAAAAATGATAAACTTGATGTAGTGTTTATAGCTATAAAAAGAAAACTAATTATCCAATATTTATGATATGAAGCTCGTTTTAAAGGTAATTAAATAAGGATTATTCAAAAAATATAAAAATATTGTGTTCTTTAATTTCTTCGTTTTCAAATTTCCCGCCAAAATGTTCTTTTTAAATTTTCTCAAAAACCTATTTTTTTTTTTTTTTTTTTTTTTTTATAGAATTTGATAATTAATATTTTATAACATATCAAAAAACTAGAATACCGTTATTTTTTGTTTTCTTGCAAAACTCGTTTTAGTAAGAGAGGTATTTCATTTTTATATGGAAAGCTATATAGATATTTCTCATTGTTTTGAAATTGTTTACAAAAGAGGTAGTTCACTTAATTTGTGTATTTTGTTTATTATTTGTAGTTCAATTTTGCGTCATATTTAAGTATAAAAAATGAATGAAGTGTTACCCTTTCTTGGAAAGTCTCCTATATATCCGAGTACGTTAGAAGCCAGGCCAAAACATCAGCAGCAAAAAGTAATAGATTTAGCTTCAATAACATTATCAACATCTTTGGTTCCGGGAATCGTGCCACTATTGAATCAGTCAACCGAAGATCAAAGGAAGGTTGCGCTATACGATGAATTGGTTGGTGATCTAAAAGCTAAATTCGAAGAACTGGAGAAAACCAGTGATAAGATTCAGCTACTTACTATATTGCCAAAATCATTAACCATTCAAGAAATCCAGAATGAGTTCAAGGCAACGCAACATATGGTGCGAACCGCTAAAGATCTACGAGACAAGAATGGTCCACTAATATTCTAATATATTCTAATATATTCTAATATTCTAATTCTGACGATTATGTTAAATTTAAATTGTAATTTTTAATTTGAATAAGATTTAATGTAAAACAATAAAATAAAATTATCAAAAGAATTTGGGTTTGAAATTTTAAATATATGCAATGTAATTTCAATAATAAATATTAATAATTTAACTAAACTATCCTTTTTGTAAACAATTTCAAAACACTGAGAAATATCCACTGAAATACAGTTTTTCCATATAAAAATGAAATACTGCTTTTACTAAAACGCATTTTGCAAGAAAACAAAAAATAACGGTATTTTAGTTTTTTGATATGTTGTAAAATATAAGTTGTCAAAAACTTTAAATAAAAAAAAAAAAAAAAAAAAAAAATAGGTTTTTGAGAAAATTTAAAGAGAACATTTTGGCGGGAAATTTAGAGAAGAAGGAATTAAACAACATACTAATTTTATATTTTTTTAGAAATCCTTATTAACTTACCTCTAAAATGAACCCAAAATCATAATTATCAGACAATTATTTTTTATTTTATTGCGATAAATACAATACCATGATTATAATTTTTCTCAAATTTTGACACCCTGTATCTTTAACAACAACAACAACCAAAAAAAATTAAGTGTCTCAAAATGTTTGTTTTAATCAAGGCTACACATTCAAAACATAAAAATCATAAAATTCAAACATGACTTACAAAAATTTGTGATTTCACGTATTTTTCGCCATATATATATATATATATATATATATATATATATATATATATATATATATATATATATTTATGTAACTTAAAAGGGATTTAAATCCCAAAATACTAAAATTGATTTTAGTTTTTGTTCGTCAACTTTGTTGCATATACAGTCAGTACAGTATGATCCATAAGGAATCGTTTAACATAAAAAGAATTTTTGTATAGTCCGGATAGACTGTAGCATATACAGTCGTTTAAACTATGCCATAGTTTAAAATGAGGGGAAATTTTACATTCTTATTCCAGTGACCAATACAATACTTTTCTTATGTCGGATTCTCATTAGAATTTTTATTGTTAACTGGTTTTAATGGTATCATCGAATTTGAACGTTTTTACACTTGTCCTTGTACTAAAACTTTAAACTAGTACAAGGACAATTGATACAGTTTGCTCAGTCTGAATATAATAGTGTCATCAGGAAAAAAAAAATCGTTGTTCTAGCAGCTTATCTATGAATTTTTGGGTAGATGTGTCTGAGCTCAAATAGTCGTGGTGCAATGATATTTTCCTTATTTCACCAGAAAGTTTTTTGAAAGCAACCATACCCTCATGACCTGTTTTTGAAAAGAAACTCGCGACCAATTTGTTGAACTTTCCTGGAAGACACATATACACTTGATCCTTTAACCTTAAACCTTCGTCATTTAGGGGCGACTGATCTTTTTAGTTAGAATTTTTTCTGCAAAAGAGCAAGGATTGAAGTATTCCATTTGACTTTCATTTGATTGTTATTCGCATTGCATACCAGCTTCTTATAAATACAGTTGCATGTTTTTCGTCAATTTAGACCTAGTATAATAGTATATTTGCAATGTTTCCATATTTCAGCATGTAACTGTATTGCAATTTATAATAAGTAGTTTACAATCAACTAACAAGGCATTTTGCAAAGCATATGGTGTTTAATGGGTTTTCACCACAACGAAAGTGGACTGAATGCGAAAGCGGAACTTGCAAACATGAGCACTTTGAATTGGATTAGAGAGAGTAACACACTTTCCACATAACATAAATACATTGGCACAAACTTTGTTGCAATCCGATTGTTCCTTTCACTATTTAAAGTTCTCAAATTCAATATTTAACTCTATAGACATTAAAACTTCATAAAAACACGTTTCTCATGCGATTCGAATTCAGAACCACCTCCGGTGCCAACTGTATAATGTTTATGATAAAGACAAATGTGAAATATAGCATTTTATTATTTTCAAACTTAAAGCCAAAATTACAAAAATAACATATCTTACTAAGACTGTGTCCGAAACCCATGGTAAATATTTGTGAATATACAAATTTTTGACATTCATTTGAAAAATATTCCATTACATTCCCAATTCTTTATTACGCTGTCCGAAAAGTATAATAATTGATTGAAATATTTCACCGCCTCATATGTTTTTAAATTCACTTTTTCTGAAGTATAAAAATTACAATTATAACTGAGTGCATTATTTATTGAAATTGTCATAGCAACGAAAAAATTCAAATTTTACTAATATTTTCTATTACAAAACCAAGTAGCGAATTTTATATGTTTTATTGTATATATCCGAGTGTGCTACGCGAAGAGTTTGGGTTATTTTATAAAATATTTTGGTATTTGTCAAAAATTATAATAGAAGTTGACCGCGATAATTTGTATTATCAAATAAATGTCAAAAATTTGTTTTCACAAATATTTATCATGGGTTTCGGATGCAGTCTATATGAACGATTAAAACGGTACAAATTGTGTTTCTTGTGTTATTTTAATAATTTTAATAATTCGTAACATGCAAAAGCTATAGACACTTGTATAAGAATATTTTATTAATAATATTAAAATTTTTGTCTTGCACATCATTCCATGATTTGGTTATACCGTTTTTCCAAAATCTTTTTCGATATTTCCGGTAGTAAATTAGACAATACCTTGAATGGCCTCAACATTATCCGATGAAACTAAACATATAATTTATTTTGTATCTACAATTTAAATTAAAAAAGCATAAATTTTAGTGGTTATAATCATAACCTTTATGGTACCATAACAAAAACAACTTTTTACTTTTTGAAATAACAAAATTATAAAAAAATACCGTACATTAACTAAACCTATCATAACCTTTTTGCGATACCTGTAAGTAAATTTACAAAAAGTTGTCTCTTTTTCTTTCAAATTTACTTGAATGCTCTCTCTGCATTGTGTTTCTTGAGCAAACTTAAAAGACTTAACACTATTTATTCTTCTCGTAATGGCACGCTACCTTTTTAGTTATATTTTGCAATTGACTCTTGAAATGATATAATACTAACTAAAACAGTAACAACATCCTTTAATTTGTTCTACTCATTTCGGAGTTTTTAAACTTCTGGTTTGTTTGATGTTACATCTTGCGTCAAAATCAAATCCAAGTTAGTTACAGATTTGTCCATCACTTTTGAAATCCTAATACAAACGTCAAAAATATTGTTTTTCTACTGTCGAGTGTGCAACACTCTTGGTTTGTTTTTTGTATTGAATTTTATGCTTTTTTTTAATGTTTTTGATGGACTTCGATCGTCTACAAAATTACTCTTTGAACATCAAAGCCTATATGCTTTTTTTAATACTATATTCTAGAGACGAAAGCTTTATAAGCAAAATGCTTTGTCTTCAATACTTTGAATACAAAAAACTTGTGATACCAAAGCAAAATGCTCTTTGTATTACTTTGACCTCGACTTTATCAAAGCAGACCATTTACATCTCATATACTTGATATTGGTAAATCTATGTACAGTTTTCCTTCCGTTACATTTGTCACATTATCATCAGGAGGCAGCAGACTTAATAAATTCTTTCTTTGTAGTGTCGTTCTAGCACGTTTTTATCTAGCCATTACTGTTTGAATGGTAGTAAATACCTCAAAAGCTTACAGATTCCCTGTGTTATATTTGTATACGGTGTCTAATAGCTCCGCATTATTCAGGTCTCCTTCGACTTTAGTATTTTCGTAATTTTATATTGCGATTATTTTCTTTTTAATATACACGGCGCAGTAAATGTTGCTCTTTTTTCGGACGGATCATTTATGCACCAACACGAAAGCAGTTTGTCTTTGTTCCATTTGTAATGTAATAATACAGTTAATCCGTCGTTGTGGCAATATAGGTCATACCGCTTAGCTGGCCTTCTTTATTAATATTTATTCAAGAATTGCTCTCTTGATTTTGTACTTATCATGCAATATTTCAGATTTGAGTTGATGCAATTATGATTTCTGTAATGGTTTTCAAACCTTTCGGCTCCCATCTTCGGCCGCCCTATTCAACCGTTACTACGTTCTTGAAATAGTCGTAGGCTTTGCTTGATTCACATTTAATCACTTCCATTTTCTCGGAGCCCTTTACAACTTAAATCAGCTAATACTGTGGTAATTTTATAATCTATGTCGGCTTTCCTGAAAATGAAGGCAATTTTATAACTGGGTTTGGTTATTTGTGCATAAAATGCTTTTTTTTAGTGCTTCCACTCCTCATGTAGTTAACATTTTAGGGCGGCAAACTAATTTAAACGTTAGCATCTCTAATACAGCTAATTCTTTTTAAAAGACTATTTAATTCAGAAATACTAATTTAGCTTAGCGATCAAATCTCGACTTAATATTTTACAGTCCCAAATATCGCTCGTTGGCAGTTTTATGAATTATACTGTATATACTCTTACATATACATATAAGAGATTACGACGAGCTTTTCAATTTATATTCGTCGAAGAGTCAAAATTTTATTCTAACTCTCGTTGTGTATTAGGATTTTGTCTCGAGAAAAAATTTAAATTGTAAAGGATTTACGAATTTAAAATTTTTATTTTTTGTATTTAAAATATAGCTTTTTTTCTATAATATATACGAAGCTTAAAGCTTTTTTAAGTTAACCAACTGTAATTTTATTTGTTGGTTTAGATTTTCGCGTCTATATACAATATGATAGATACATAGATGGTATTATTTTATTTTATTTTTTAAATACCACCAAATGGTGAAAATTTTAATCAATGTTGATGGGAAAAATTTATTTTATTTTCACTATGTGGCAATTGTGTATATGTATATATGTATATGAGGAAAAACCTATTGACATTTTAATTTAAATTTCCGCATTCAACCATAACGATATATAGGTTATGTTATTCGTCGTTTTTTTATTAATCTGGCGATAAAATGGATTTTCTATATATGTAATATATAAACAGTTACGGTATTAAACGAACGGATTAAATGAAAAGCTTAATGATAAAATATTTATAACGTGCAAAACCAACGTAAAGCAATAATGAGAGTATTTTTTTTTTTGTGTTAATTAATCGAAAGTCATGAAGACATTAAGGTAATCAAATTTAGTCGACTGAATTAGGGTAATTATTTTGTGTGGTTAGAAAAATTAAAATTAAATTAAAACCATTAAATTCGGTCAGATTTGGAAATTTCCTTTTATATAAAAAAAAAACACTGTAGTACACCGTTAATTACTTGGCAAAAGATTTATTAAGTATTAGGTACTTAATTTAAAAATAATAATAAAAGCAAATTAAACATCTGGGTGTTTAACTGGCTGAACTAATTAGTGTTGTAATTATACGCAATACGTACGATTTGGTACAAATAACCAATTATAAATCGTACGGGCACATAATAATGTCGATTGTGATGCTGGAAAACATACAAATTTTAAACAATTGTCGAAAAGCTTTTAAATTATGTAACAATTGTATAAAAAGCTCTTTTTATATGTACATGGAAAATGTAAATGTTAACACATATATTTGTGTAACATATTGAACTATTTTCAATTTTATATATACGCTGGCGATTAATTAATTTATTTTATTTTTTTTGTATATGGACGCATAAATTGGACACGCGATTTATACAGTATGCTATAAATGAGTGTTTACAAATTTGATAAATTTTAATTTTGCACCCAGAAATTTAATTTAATTGTTCAAGGTCAGTTAAATACAGTTAGTTTTAATTTCGTAACACCGATATGGTTTAGTGACTGAAACAGTAAGCGAAAATAGAATTGAACTTCCCTCAGTGAAGTGGATTGGTTCGATGCTGAAATATAGAATTAATACAGCTCAATTAGGTAGTAACCATCAAGCCTATAAAGAAATTTCTCCGGGTAGGGTATTTTCTTCATTATTATGGTCACTTCTGAGCAGCCATGGACTCGATATCTAGGGTAACGTGGATAATTTGACTGTAATAGTTAGAGAGAAATTTAACAATATCTTTTCTAAACTTATGCCGAATGCACTTAGGCTGGTATGGCAATGGTGTGTGTATTCAGGAAGGACTTAGTGTCAATCCGAATAAAACGAGGTTAAATATCTAGCAGTCATTCTGGATCAAAAACTAAACTGGAAATAGGACAAACTCAAGGTTCAGAGTAGATCCACTAAATACATCCACATTCGGAGCCTGTCATCTTTGACAAGCTCTATGGATGAACCCAGGGTTTACAACCAAAAATGATCTATTGGTCATTTCTAACAATCATTAGATCCATGGTCACCTACGCCTCAATAGTGTGGTGGCCTAAAACTGAGATTAAGGCAAAATTACTATGTTAATGTTAAACGTTTGTATGTCAAAAAGGATGCTGCAATTTTGGCCTTGCGGGTGCAGACAGAAAAAAAAATTTCAACCAGGCAATATGGTTGGACACTTGAAAATCCTTCGGGATTTTAGGCAAACCATCCCATTAGAATAGATTAGTCCATGGTATGGTACACAAACGGTTCAAAAACAATAGACTGAGCAGGAGTAGAAATATTCTAGAGTGAAAAAGTCCTTTCCAATTCCTTGGGATCCAATGCTACTGTTTTTCATGCCGAAATGCACACCATAGAACTTTGTTACTAGATAGGCATAGAAAGGGGCCCAAATAGCTCTAAGGAACACCATTGAACTAAACAGCTGTGGGATTATCTTAACACAGTTAGAAAACTTGCGACCACAAATAAGGTAACACTTATGTGGGTGCCAGGACATACTGGAATCGAAGGAAACGAGGCTACAGATGGCCTCTCCGGGTGGGTTCTGTTTCTTCATTTATTGAGCCAGAGCCTTTCTGCGGTGTCACTAAGGCACACTAAGGGAGGAAAACTCTTCGTACTTGGGAAACTTGAGTTGAGGCTACTAACTGGCTTGCCACAGGTCAGTTCCTCTAAGATATCATAAGAATATTGCTCTAAGTGCGATGAATGCTTATTGCTTCTGTAATATGGAAGTGGAATCAGCGCAACATATCCTATCAATGCACAGTGATTTTCCGCAAACAACTGCAACATTTAGGTGGGAAAATAAGGGGGCCAGATGATTCATGTACCGTCCAGAGATATTGTCGGGTTTATCAAGAGCCTGAATATTGACTGCACGGTCGATTAATAAAGGTTTAAGCACAAAAGATTTTTAAGGTTGCAGTTCTAGTGGCTATGACGTCCACATGGCCCAAAAATGTACTGTCCACAAGATTTTCATTGGAGTAAAAACGGTGTGAAATATAAGAAAGAATGATTATTGTATTCACTATCAACAGGTTTGTAAACTATTTGCTACCAAAAAGTATTTCCAGTTTGTTACAATAAAAGATTTCAGTGATAGGCGAAACACTGTTGACAATCTCAAATAAAACTCTAAATATCGAGATTATAATACAAAATTTAGAAAAATAAATTCAAGCAGAGTCCGATTACAATAGGAACATGTCTTGAGACGTGTCGAAGCTGTTATTCGTTCATTTGCGAAAAGTGGCATGGTTTTTCGAAGAACGGAAGAAAAATTTAGATCTTTGCACATTGACATTTTTTAGGGCTGATTGAATTGATTAGTCAGGCTGATCCATTTGTAGCAGGCCATATTTCAAAATACGGAAGTTCTGGCAAAAGAAATATTTCATATATTACGAAAACTATATATGTAAGGTACTATTTCAATTAATGGTTTAAAAGTTCCACGCCGTCATAAACTGCTCCATTTATTTCAGTACGGCAGTTAATTCAACACCAGATCTGGCACACCAGTTAAGTTTTGTACTAAGGTATACTTTAAAGGCCAGAAAATGGCTCCGATGTCAAGAAATGTCGGTGAAGGTATCAGTCATCAAAGTCGGACCGGATATGAATATTTTATAGCAGTGTTAATACTGATGTCGACAGCTGTTTAGAAGAGAGAGTAGTTTTCACATATTTGTTATGAGTTGAGCATGAACTCAACTTTTTTTTTGTAAACTAACAAAAATATTTTCGAAATACCATCTGTTAACTACTCTACAAGTCATACTGTACATAATATTTGATAAGAGGATCATGTAACAATTTACTATTTCAATTTCATTATGCAAAACGTCACTCACTCACTCACATGGAATAATAATCGAACTACATTTACAAAATATGTACGATAATGGACACATGGAGATTTTATTATAGCATAGCTTTTGCTGTTGTTGTTTATGTAACGGCTTTGTTTAACATTGAGTGGAAATATAACCCACAGTAATGATAAAGCAACAAAGTTTTCCGTAATGAAGTTTTACCAACCTGGTAACTGAATCTTTAAAATCGATGCACAAGGTCAAAATCTGGTTTATCTATATACAGACATATTTCGTCTACGTCTGTTTGTATCATATTCTAATTTACCAATAACATATCTTAGAACATATAATATGGCTGATGAGTTGAATGCCTGAAGTTAGTGTCCTGTAGTTCTTTTGTGACAAGCATGATTTGAAACGCAAAAAACAGTATTGATTGAATTTTGTTGTGACGTAGATTATCAGTAACATATATGCTTTGGACTAAGGTCATGATTATACTTCACGATGTTGATAGTTGTACCAATTATTGATGTTTGATTTTTTACGAGCAAAAGCTCTTCGCTGTGTCTTGTTTGAATAATTGCAATTTCATAACGCTCTGCTGCTCTCAACTGTTCTGAACATATTTATTTATTTATTTTATTTATTTATTTGTATGTATATGTTACATACATTTAGAATTAAGAGGAAAAGCACATATGAAGGCATAAAAACCTCTTAAATTTTTTCAAAACAAATTCACCCATACAGCACACCTCATTTTGAGCTGGAGCTCATTTATAATGAAATGCGCTACACGAGATGAAATAATAATTATAATAATAATAATAATAATAATAAAATAACAAAAATAACAAATAACATAAAAAAATAAAAAAAAAACACATTAAAAATTGACTTAAATAATTTTGTCGAACCTAGCCTTTTGATAGCAAGTGGAATTGAATTCCAGAGAGAAATCCCCTAACAAAAAAGGATTTATTTAACGATCTACACAAATTTTTTGGTTGGAGTAACCGCAAGTTAGCTGAATGAAACATACCAATTACCAAATCCCTATACAAATAAATTGGCTGCTTAATTTTAAGAAGTTTAAATATAAAACGACAAATGCGAAGTTAAAAAAAGGTAGATAAACTACATCCTAAAACAACATTAGAATAAGGAGAAATATGATCGAATTTACTAATACCAAAAATAAACCTAGTACAAGTATTGAAACATCTTTGGAGAATACTCATATTCTCTTGAAGTAATCCAAACAAAACTACCTCACTATAAATAAAATGTGGGAGAAGATAGACAGAAACATTCTTTTCTTAAATTGACTATCCGTAAACCCTACCACTTTGTACACACAACTAAGCAAGCTAAACACCCTTCTACTAATATTAACTAAGTGGTCACCCAAGATTAAAAACTAACCCCAAACCTTTAACAGTATTTGACAACAGAATAAGAGAATCGCCAAGGTAAATTCCAGGAAAGGACGAGGTATCTAAAGGTTTCCTATTAATTATAATAGACTGAGATTTACTCTCATTTAATCTAAGCCCATTCGAAACCGACTAGTTAACTATACTACATAAATCTTCAATTATCAGAGAAATATTCTAACTACAGAGTCTTGATATAAACGACTGTTTCTATATATTTGGACATCATCAGCAAATATATGTAGAGAACAATAGTGAAAAGAGAATTCTATGTTGTTAATGTACATAGAAAAAAATAAGGGACCCAGCACTGAACACTGAGGTACGCCGGAAGGAAATCAGAAGCTATCACCGAAATAAACTGCCTGAGAACGATTATAAAGGTAATTAATTGAAAACTAATTTGGGGGCGGAAAACGAAAATCTAAATTGAGAAATAAGCTTTTTGAATAAAATACCGTGATTTACAGAAACGAAGGCCTTGGAAAAATCTAACAAAGTTAAAGAGGTCATATTACGCCTAATGTCGTCACAAATGTTTAATAACGCAGTGGTTGTACTATAAACCCAGATGGAACACAGCTAACTAAACTATTACTATTAAGGTGTACCTGAATTTGATTCTTGACAATTATCTCGAAAGCTTTAGAGATAGAACTTAGCATACTAATTGGTCGAAAAATGAGATAGTTCAGAAGGATTGCTAATCTTTGGGATAGGAATAATTTTACTAGGCTACCACTGGTCAGAAAAATAGGAGGACGTAAGGATAAAATTAAAAATATGTAGCAAGTACTTTGAAACGAAAGAAAAAACTCGTTTTACGAATTTTAAACTGATATTATCCAAACCAGAGGATTCCGATTTAACCTTCCAAATGCAAAAAAAGAATAAGAAGACTCATCAGAAAGTAATTCGACCGTATTACTACCAGAGTTTAGATTGGAGCTAAAAAACTATTAAATTCATTTGGCTTGAAAACCTCATGAATGATACTCCTACATCGACTAAGTGAAAAATTACGAATATTACGCCAAAAGACCTTGGGAAGGAGAGAAGGATCTATTTTATCTTTGAAAAACGTATATTTAGAAGACCTAATTAACTCTACAACCCTGTTACGCGCCTGCCTATAATCAAAGTGGGACTGGAAATTAGGATATTTTTTCCATAAATGATATTTGCCCACCCTAACGCAAATAGCATTAGAAATTTCCTGACACAACCATGGTGGCATTTGGGTTTTAGAATAACAGTCCTAAATGGAACACAAGTCTCAAAAACGAAACCAAGATAAGCATTTAAAATGTCGGTTTGTCTAGTAGAAGAACTAGCAGAAAAGATTTCCTCCCAAGGAACCGAGGTACAAGCTAAATAAAGACAGGAAACCTAGAATAATCCCTAAAGCTAAAGCTTCTAGACTGTGGCGCAGAATAACAATTAAAAGAAAAAACTAAAAGATCATGATGGGAGCCTATATCGAGGGACAACTGATTAAAAAACAAATAGGGATATTACTAAAGGAAACAAGATTGGAAATAAGAGAATAAGAAATACCACTAGCGGTTGGACAACAAAAAGTTGGTGCAACAGTGTTTAAAACGGATAATTTAAGACTATTTAAAAGATTCAAATAATCTCTAGAAAATGTGGAATTTTGGAGGATATCGAAATACAAATCACCCGCTATATATATATTTCATCGAACCTACAAGAGAAATAACTAAACAAACTTTCTATATCTACAAGAGATTTTTTAAATTGAGCATTAGACCTCTTACTAGTTTTTGGATGGTTCTAGACCGTATCGAATAAGATTTTACGACCATTTATGAAAACTTTAACAAACATAAACTCTAAATCGGGGACCAACGATTCTGAAATAGAAGAAGGTACACTCACTAATATAGCCTTAATATCCTAGCCTTACATACATACATACAAACGCCGCCGTAATTAAGGGAAGATATCGCTCTATCCTTTCTGAAAATATTAAAACCCTCAATGTTCAAAGCTAAATTAGGAATATTAGGAATATTAGGATCAGTGAAACAAAGTATATCCACTGATCAGAGCTCCAGGTTTCAGTGTTCCGTGAAGTAATCTTTTTTAAAGTATTTCCCATGTGTAGTCTAGCTGCTGTTTTTTGTTTTGATTTTCCAAAATTTTTTCTGTTTCTTGACTTCATATCGTTCATCTTGCAATCTTTTATAAGTCTCTTGTAGTATTTGTCACATTGTAGCTCCTTAGTTATTGTTGTGCGTTCCTGATGTAGCTCTTTTGATTCCCAGAACTGCTTTTTCTGTTTATCTATATCAGGTAATGTAACTAGACTATGTAATTCCTTGACTGGCATTTCATTGTTGTAGCTGAGTCGACCAGATATAATCCTCCCGATTTTAGTGTTTTGGTCCTGACCAAAAATAAGTTTGTATAGAAGTAGCAAATTTTTAAACATGCCTGATTTTTGTTACTCGATTTTCTAATTTTATTATGATCAAGACTTTAATAATTTTCATGAGATATGTAATGTTGAACTCTATGATTTATAGCTTAATTTGTAGCTTAATTTGCACAAAACTACCATGAAAATATGTCAATTTCAGGTTGGTATATTTGGTTTGTTCAGCATTGTTGCATCCTTGAAGAATTTTGTTGTTAGAACTTTTATACTGACTTAAACTTCGGCGTCTTTTTTTTGCTAAATAACAAATTTTCCCACTTTACAATCATATATGTATTATTGAGGTAAAAAATGTAAATACAACTTTTTGACATACCGTAGCAGTGTTTTCGTACATTGGAGGTTTTCTGTACATATAAAATAAGATTCGAACTAAAGATTTTAATTAAAACGAAATGGTATCGCTTCACACCCTTTAATCGAAAACAAAAAATTGCACCCCCACAAAATATCCGTATAGTGATTGAAATTACCCAGTATGTGCTATATACGTATATAATTGGCATCATATGTGTGCAGAATATTTATGAGTGTGGCGCGTTTAATTATTTATTTTTATTTTTATTTATTTTTTGACCAAAACCAGAAACACACAAACGTATTTTAATTGAATTAACCAATTTTTGTTGCTGTTTTTATATTTTTTTATTAACAATAAATTTATTTAATATAAATAATTTATAGTTATTTTTATTTAGTGTGCTATAATATTACTAAAAATGTACACAATTGTAACGTTTTGTTGCCAGAACGACTCTCTCGGCTATGGCCTATCCAAAATTGCTAATAAATAAATGCCATACATGATTGTCATACCGAAATAAATATAAATATTTTTTAAGGGTTGTATTATTTATTGCGAACTAAATATAGGGTGGTCAACCACTGATATGTTTATACATTCCACATACGTCCGAGACTTTATCGTTCATTGGAATTTTCATTTATGTTTATTTTATTTTTTCAATATTTTCCTGATAAATTAATAACAGCTAATAATAGTCCGGCAGTTTAATAAAAAAAAACGATACCAAACCCCCCATTGTGCCTAGATACTGTAAATTATATATATATGTTTAGTTACTTTTTGTTACTTGAACTATTAATTTATAATAAAAGGGCGTATGTATGAGAAAAAATGCAATTAATAATTTTCCACTAAAAGTTATGTGTGTGTGTATGTTTATTTGGATAGAAAAATAGCCGATCCTTGTGCGGGAGATACATAAAAATTTATTAGCCTTTTCCATCATAATAAAGAAAATGAGAAAAATTTCGATATACCTAATTCTATTACGAAACTTGTATATGATTGAAAATACAAAAAAAAAAAATAAAAAAAATCGAATAAATTTTTTTTGTGGTATACAAACAGGACTAGAGTACGAATGTAGCGAAATGATGAAATTAGAAAGATGTCAGATTTAATTTGTGTATACGGACGAAATAAGGTTATATAGTTAGCTAAATATATACGCCCAAATTTAATTTAATTTGAAAGATGATGAACAAGTTACGGGTATGTACCGGGTGTTCCATTTAATCCGATAAAAAGTCAAAAAATGCAAACTACCAATTGTCAAAACATAAATGGGATTTGCCTAACTTAAGCATTAAATCTTTAATCAATATCCTGACTCCATTCTCTGGTGGACCCAATCAGATCATTCAAATTGTTGTACATTCATAGACCACCTGTATTTCATTATGACCTGCAATCACGGGTTTTCTAACACCAATCCTGGGATTCCTTAAAATTTAAGTTTTTAATATCGAACATGCACATGCCACCCAAAAACTAAAAGGATCAATCAAAAACTAAACGAAAAGTAATACGATCAAGATGAAGAAATGGAAGAACACGATTTTTTTGAAAGAAGAGCTATCTTGCCTCGATCAGTAGGTACATAAACTAATATCAATATTTCTCGATCACAAACGAAACAGCAATATCATTTCTGCAGAAATGTGCAAAGGCTGAGTATAATAAGAACCCGCCTTGAAAATGGACGTAGCATGACGAGGTGGAAAAGCTCCTCTTGTCAATGCTCGAAAGCTTCAATTTATTAAAAAACTAGCTGACCCGGCGAACTTCGTACCGCCTCAGAATTAATAAATGTTGTGTTAACTTATTATAGCTGAATTAAATTCTGTTTTTTATTAAGATAAAATGAAATGCATTTTAATTGCACATTGAAATGAATCTAATTCAAGTGGCAGCAATGCATTTGCTTTATTGAAGTGAATCAAAATTATTTGTGTCGTATTGTTGCACTACTTTCTGTTAAACTATTTGCTGAATGGGTTGCACTCGGGTCGAATCATTTTGTGATATACGACATTTTTCGTTTTGTTGTCGGGTGCGAGATCGAAAAAAGCGGTTTGCTAACACGTGAACAGAACACGTGAACAGAATGCTGCATACAATTATTGACCGTGAGAGAAACATTCATTTTCTAGATTCAGGTCAAAAATATTCAAGGATGGTCCTTGTGATTTGTTGATCGTCATAGCGAATGCAAAGTGAATCGGAAATTGAATTCGTTTAAACTCGATCGGCATATCGGTTAGGATCGTCAATATTCTCGGAATGTGAACTTTGTCACTTTTGAACTTTCCTTTGAATATCGTCGCGTGAATCACATTGCCTATGAGTTTTCTTATCACGTAAGAAAACTCATGCGTTGCATAAGGTTTTAATTGGATCAGATTTCGAAGCATGATGACTACCGAGCCAACCATTTCAGTTGTAAATTGTGGGGTGGCATCCAAACAGATCTAATGAGTTTAAAAATTCAGTTGTATAGTTGGTTGCTTCGTCTTACACAGTCGATTTGAACGAATGCAGTGGCCCAACGACTTGATTTTGAATTGTGAAGTTTAATAAGTGTTCTTTGCCGCAAGAATTACTCTTTCACTCAACCAACTGTGATTTTTGTAGTTAGCAATGATGTTTGGGAACACTTTGTAGATGAATCATCCTTCGTTGAGACGCAATTGCAAAAATTCGGCGAAAACGAAATCAATCCGTTTGATTTATCAACAGGAACATGCGGCCATTACCGATTTTCAACAACTGTTTGGAGAAATCTTGGGCGGATGGATAGTTTAGCAATGGAACTCATATGTTTGCCGTCAGCTGAAGTTTCTTCACATAGCGCCACATATTCGATGATTTAAAGCAAGTTTTTATTTCATCAGCAGCGGTTGATCTTAGAATAACTGGTAGTGTTTGACGGAAATCGCTAAACAGTAAAATCAGTGCTCCTCCAAAACATTTTTAGTTATTGCGCAGATCTTGCACTGTTCGATTGAGTGCTTCCAATGCGCGTTTGTGCGCTATTGTGCGTTTAACTCAGATGATAATTTTATCTGCTAGCAAAACTTTGGCTATTGCTGCAAGTATGTTGCAATGTTGCATGTCGGTTTTTTAGTCGTTTTAAGGTCAAACGGTAATTTCAACGTTGAATGAAATAAAAAATGGTAGAACGAATATTCTGACCAAAATCTTCCACTATATGTTAAGAATTAATAGCAGATATTTGAACAGGTTAAATGATTTTAATCTTCCTTTATACGACAATCATATTAGAAATGATCATTAAATAAGGACCTACGTCAATGTGCCAACTCGGTGAGACAAATCGAAAATAAAATGAGATGTGGCCTTTTTAAAATGGACGAGCACGGGATGACTATTTGGAAATATATTATTCTTATTTAATGAAAGTTAAGCCTTAAAATGTAGATTCAAAGCGGGAGTAGCGTAACACTTACGAGAACGAAATTAGTTTTGATGGGAAACACGGTGGATAATGTGTTGTGTTCCCTTGATATTAAGTGATGATAAGTGGTTAACCAACTCTTTCCAGAAATCTAATGTGGTGCTAAAATCATCTATGAATAAAAGAAGTGGCATTAACATTTGTCACTTGAATATAAACAGTAAAGTGCGTAAAGTTGATCAGGTTGCTAATTTGTTAAAGGGTTTTAAGATGGACGTAATTTGTCTGACTGAAATATATTTGAAAGCTTTCCATTCGAATACTATGTTAAATATTACGGCCCATCAATTGTTTAGAAGATTTAACAGAACTCTTAAAAGGCTAAGTTGATTTTTCAATCTGTTTAATTTGGAGGTTGTGTTAAAATTTGTGGAGTTGAATTTTAGTCGCGAAAATTACGCTTGTGTCTTTTTTTGAGTTTATGACTGAGTACGAAGTGGTATATATAATTGTTACAGGTGGTTTTTTTATGTATTATCATGCTCCAAGAAAGTGGATAATTTTCAATTAGTTCTTGATATTCAAACAGTGAAAATACTTCCTAGATTACCGTACCATTGAATAACATTTCTCATGCTGACGATAGATCATGTCCAATGCCTAGCATATTAGCGTTCAGGAATACAAATATGGTTGAACTTATATCTTTCCTTAAACTGTAAAGTCTAATTTGTCCTGTTATTGAACGTCATATACTTTATTGCTTCCACACCATGCTTACTAATTCGACGTACCCTTCAGCCTAGACAATTTTGAAAATAGCAGCATATGCCTCCGATTTCAGAGCTATCAGTAGACTAGCAAAGCTTTTGATTATATTAACTATTAATATTATTAGTATACAAAGTTGGAATTTTTTTAAATTTTAATGCCACAGCAAGCAAGCTTCATATTTGACTGATCGTACACAAGAAGTTCAAATACTGATACAATGTCTTCAAGGTGACTTATTTTATTCGAAGACCTACAGGAATAAATAAATAAATGATTTTCCATCAGTTTTAAATTTTTTGGATCATCACCGGAATTGGGATGACCTTAAAACTTTTCTCTTGACAAAATAAATAATATGAACCGGTTAATCTGTAATTTGAACACTGATGTTAAGCCTAAATATGCTTGGATCTCTCGTAACGGTCTACTATTGAACTCTTCCAAGACCCAAGAAATATTAATATGTCAGTTTATGGTCCATGGTATAGTATTGACTTCTCTGATAACGTCTGATAAAATACCAGGGTATCAAATCTATCAATCTATATATCTATATATCTCTATATATCTATATCTATATATATATATCTATATATATATATATATATATATATATATATATATATATATATATATATATATATATATATCTATATATCTCTATGTATCTATCTAAATATCTATATATCTAATATATCACGGATTTTGAAAGGTTTTTCGGTATACGATATTTTCGTATACCGAATCGATTTTTGGAATGAAGAAAATTTCGCTACGATTGCGCATTTTAATATAATTTGAAATGATCATTAAGGGCGTTCTGTTACTAGCATGATGATTGTGCCGTTCTAAAGTGCAAAGATGTGAGTTGGCATTCCTGATGGTATATTTGTTTGCACAAAAAACTCTCGAAATTGGACTCGATTCGCACTTTTGATCGCAGCGACGTATACTGTAATTTAGTGACATTCACTATATCATTCATAAACACTATAGTGATATAGATTTAGTAGTGGATATGACATTGGCTCTAAATTTGGACTTCTAATATTTATATTAATAAACGGTTGTTGCGAGTTGCCTCGATTTGTTGTATAAACATGAATGTCAAGTTCAGAAGGCGGTTCACTATCGTTGTTTATGAATATTATGGCGATTTCATTGGTATATAGGTGCATTCTTACAATCACTGATTAGAATGACTATTTCTGCGAAACCTACATCAGGCATCACTGGAACTTTTACTTAAAAAAGAATGCAATAAGTATTGACAAGCAGGTTTTTATTTCTGAAAAAGCAGTCGATTCAAATTTGCATAGCCTTTATTTGCTATCGATGACGTAAAGTTTAATCGTATATCGTAAAGTTTAACCGTATTTTTTGCAGAGGGCTTGGTCTATGCTGAACTTGACCATGAATCTTGAACAAGTTTATGTTACTTTCCATAAAAGTCAACCATTTTTAAACCCACCGAGCACGTCTATAGTCGTTATACTCGGATTTTTTGTTACTTTGGCTTTTCAGTAGCAATTTTTTAACTTTTCATCTTAATATCGCTCAATGCCAAATTTTTTGTTGCAGAGAACTATAGCAAACGTTGCAAGTGTCTCATTTAAATGCAACCATAACTTTTTTCATTCATTTGAGTTTCGTTTATCTCAATCTCGTTGTCGATGACTGGCCTGAAAACGAAGATTGGGAGCGTATCGAGCTAGCATTTGATCCAAAGCTTTATGTTGCAGTGGCATGGCATTCAGCATTCTTTTTAAGTAATGACATTATAGTAACTGATGTACGAAGCCCTGGACACGAAGGTCACACTAAGATCGAATATAACCTCGATTCAATCATTTTAATGTTGATATTATTAGAAAAAGCTCACATTGGCTCTTGTACGTTTACGCAATCAGAATGATTAGAGAATCGGACAAAAATCTATATATCGTACAAAGAGGATGCTTTTGGCATATTTAAAGCAATTCAACTATATGTAACTATACTAGGGCACGCCAGATTGAACACAAAACAATTTGAAAAAGTAATACGAAATCCTGAAAAGATCGGAAAGGTTCTACCTTCACAATCAGTGAAAGGGAACAAAACGGCAATCAAAACTTCACGACGTATTATCAGAATAAAGATCAATTTTATAATAAGATGTATAGACCAACCGGGGTTCTATTCGTGTTGAGCAAGAGAAATGAGTTTTGCAATATGAAAGTGCAACACTTTGTCAACCTTTAGGCTCAAAGAGTTTGGGTAAGTCTGAAAGGATGGTGAACCTGCCTTCAAGATTGGAAGAAAATTGAATATATGAGATTTTACAGGGAGCACGAAAAACACCTCAACGAAGGCTTTCATTAAACATGAAGGTAACTCTGAACGAACTCTCAGCACAGCATTTGAATTGGATCGGCTCAAAACCATCGTGAATGCATCAAACTACTTATTGTGCAGTGAGTTACAATAACTGTCAATAAAAGCGGTTTATAAACCGATGGAAAAAATATAGCAATCAGATTGCAAATGTTAGTGGAAAAGAGATCTGGTTAGATATAGTAGACGTAAAATCAGTTTTTGCTGATAAAAATTCAGAAACTCCTTAGAACTAGTGTTAATTCTTTCTCGGTTTGGACCATAAAAGTGTTTTAGAAGAACCAGTTTAAAGTCTAAAAATAATTGCGGGCTCTATAAAATCCTAATTGATGTTCAACAAACTGTAAAAATACTTTTAAAATTTATAAGTATTTTGAAATACTATAATTGTTGTTAGAAATGCATTTTATGAATTTTGAAAATTTCGATTTGTGGCATATATTTCACATTTTTGATAATTTTTCAAATTTTTCACATTGTTCAAGTTAAATGGTACACCCGGTATAAAGTATACGGTAAGAAATTTTATTACCAAATTTTTTTAATTAAAATTTTTTAAATTGATTGATTAGGAAATATGTAAAATAATTCGTTTGCAATTTTTTATCTTCATATATACAAACCGCACATACGATACGTTTGAAGTGTATATACGGCCAAATCGCATACCATTTTCAGTACTACAATTTTTTCTATCTACTGTGAAATTAAAATTTTACTTATGGTTATTATTTGACCTTTATCAGTCACTGGATAATTCATAAGTTAAGTTTATGGTTTTCTTTTATTAATATTTTTTTTTTGTATACATCAGCATGCAATTTTATTTTTTCTAATCGAATTCTTAAAACCGATATCATGCTGCTATTTTTATGTAATATTTTTTTTTTGTTCATATAATCCTATAAATTATAGTAGTTTTTATTATAAAAATAATAAAAGTTTTGTATAAATTCAATTACTAGAGTTGAGAATTTAATAGTTGCATAAATGTCTAAATTGGTGTTGGCCAAAATGCCGAGATATCGAGCGTATATCGTTTTAAACGGAAATTAGAATTGTGCCGACAATTTTTTTAACTTAATTTAATATTTAATTTGAAGATTTTTCTCAATTTTCTTGTAATATAGAAGGGTACGAGTCGTTCTCCGTTGTTGTCTCGCACATAATTAATTCCTTGTATTATTTAGTTATAGTTTTGCTTTTTACGCGTAATATCCACTAGATTGCCGAAGATATATGGGAAACTGCTTTTTCGACCGATGAAAATGTGTCTCACAAAGAAATATATATTTTTTAAAATATGCATTAACTTCCTGCAGCTTATCACCTATTCACCTTTCACTTATTTTTTACTTGAAATTTATTCAGAACTTTTTACAACCAAACCCCAATTTTGGATATATATTAAGTAAAGCGTGAACAGTAAGAATTATGGGAAACCAAATAATTCGAATTTTGAAAAAATTGATTCATCTGATTAATAGTTATAACCGCATTTCAAACCTCAACGCAAATCGAAACTATGTTAAACGAAAGAACGTATATCGGAGAAGTACTGTACCAACTTTAATTTTTAATCAATTTCGAATCATTTTTTCCAATTCGATGGATTTTTCTATCTTGTCCTCATCTTATCAACACTCCATAAAATCAGTTGCGTCTGTATTTTTTCTTTTTTGTATCAATGTACGATAGTATATAGTGTCTGTAGTATAGTTTAATGAAAAACAAAAAAAAAAAAACATTTTTATAGAAAATAGAACGTGCTTGGAAAATTTAATTTCTTTTTATGTTTCATGTATTCTATTTCGAAAGAAAATGATGCATATAAATTTCCAATGTGTCTTAAAACAAAAAAAAAATCACTATAACGTTATTGAAAATACGGCAGGTAATACATTTGCGGTGTATCGAAAATTAAATTTAATTTTTTTGGGCCGTTGCAAACCACTGCCTGCATTCCAAATTTTATAATTTAGTTTTTCAATACATAAAACGATTATAATTTTTATTTATAACCAATTTGCAAAAATAAAAAAAAAACTCGTTACAAAGAAAACTAACTGTAATAAATAAGAAAATAACTTTCAATTTACAACAATAAAAACGTAAACATTACGTGATTTAAAAATATTAATAATAAAAAAAAAGTACAAATACAAAACTTTTGAAAATAAATTAAAAAGCTTTTTTTACCATTTTTCGTTCCAGGTTCATTTGTATTTTTCACAAATACCAGAAGATAAAATACCGTACGTGAACAGTATTGGTGAACGGTATCGTGTTAAACAGTTACTACAACAATTACCGCCACATGATAATGAGGTAAGAAAGAGTTTTGGTTTTAAGAAAGTTTTTCACATATATAAATTAAATTAATATATATATATATATATATATATATATATATATATATATATATATATATATATATATATATATATATATTATATATACTACATGGTTGCGCCCGCTTTACTGCGTAGCGGATTTCAGGTCATAGTATCTAAAAAATTTCGCTTACTATACTCCTTTAAAATAGTTGGAATGCAGGATGAATTTTGCGTCTAATGCTTTTGCATCTTATGTAGTTACTCTGGAAGCTATAGATGAGTGTACTACAGTTTATTCAACCTGCTTATTTTCAAAGCCTGCGCATCGATTTAAATATAACATTAGAACTTTATAACTATATGCTGTCAATACCGCTTGATTATATTAGAAGCTAACTCTTATCAACTAAGCTCAGCTTAGTTAAACGTTATGCACTACTATAAAAACCTCACTAATAAACCTTAAAAAAAATATCCCTTCCTAGATCATGCAGACCGCTTTTGCTACTTGTTCCAGACGAAATGTGTACGGTAACATATTTTAAGCGTAAGAGTTCTTTCGGTCCTTCCGAAAAAAAAAACATTTGCTCCGTCCATGAAACAATTTATAATAATATCAATTTTTCAAATTGGCTGCGTATTTTTTTTAATGTTGGTATACAAACAGTTTAGTTTTTAATTATTTAGATAGAAAAATAAAATATATTTAAACTGCAATTGGTGAGCATGTTAAGGTTTAAATTCCCTTTAAAACTGCACAATTATTTTTAATATTCATTCGTGAGCTTAAATATGACATCGTACTAATTTTAAAAAAATTAAAAAACAGTTTGAAAATGATTTACAATTCATTTTTTTTTTATATTGGAAATCGTGTAAGTAAAAGAGCCAGTTCGTTAATCGTTGAAGCATTGTTTCGTAATGTTCATTGTCTCTTTCATAAATAAATGGTAACGCCAGCTTGGTTCAATCAAACCAATTTGGTAATCAGTTAAGTTTCTCATTATCATTTCTGGGTACTGCTAGTTCTTTAGAAGTTCTTTAAATATTCTGGATAATTATCGAGTGAAGATTGTTAAACTTGGCTCTTCTGGCAGTATGAAGTAAACTTAAAACAATTTCAAAAATTACTGCTTCATTACTGAATGCATTTTCATGGCGATTGTTCTTTGTTGTTTTATGATTTCAACTTTATTGACAGTTTCACAACGTTATTTCTGTATATTTTTACATCATTGGTCTTTCTTAGTAAAAATACGCCGTAAGCGCATTATTTGAGAAAAAAACCTATGAATATATTCAGTCCAATTTACAAATCATAACCAACCCATTTCAAATACTCTTATGCTTCTTTTATTCAAGACATTATTTTATTCAATTTACTTTGCAGCATTAGTCACTACGTTCAACTTGGCAACATAAACCTTTAGCGATGGCTAAAAAATTAAAATGACATTTTCGGGCCATTTACCGATCCACAAGATATAACGACAATTTCAAGTAAACTGAGCGATGGAAGAGGCCTCTTACCAAAAATACCAAAGTCAAGTATGACCTTTTAGTGACTTCTGATTTGTGGCATTAATTTATCAGTTTAGATGGGCTAACTTTCTTGCATTTTCCAGGATTTAAGCATAAATTTGTCACTTTTGATGGGCTTACCATCATGAATTTTCCAGATTTTTAGGATTTTCGGTTTGTGGCATAAGTTTTTCAGATTTGATGGACTATCCATTATGAATTTTCCAGATTTTGAAGATTTTCGGTTTGTAGCACAAATTTATCAGTGGACAGTGCTACCCCTTTGCAAATTTGCGTAAAATGAATGAAAAGTCAGTAGCACGCGTTATAGTGGTCCGATTGTGGTGAATGATACTTTCATTAAAAGCCCTCGACAGCAGTATAAATACTGCTATATAATATTCATAAATTTCCACAAATTATTTGTGACCACAAAAATCCGGACCGTCGTACTTTTAAACTAGGTATAAAAGGAACTATACTATATTTTCTTGAAAACATTAAAATATTGAATTCCAATGCTGGTCTCCATTCATATAAATACGAGTTTCTATGCCAGAAAATGTTGACCAAACAATTTTGTCATATCAAAATATTTTTTTCGTATCTGTATAAGAAAGTAATGACAGTATAAGAAACAAATAATTCCGAATAAGAATCGGAATTATTTGTTCCTTATACTGTCATTACTTTCATCATAGTTACTCAAAAAAACGATGCTCACTATGATGATTTGTTTACTGCTACTATCATTCTAGTAATCGTTGCTTTTGTACATTTGTCTAGAAAAATCAAACTGTTTGAACGGTTTGGTAAAAACAAGAAAAAGAAAACAGAAAAACAAAAAATTCTAAATTTTGATTTTTTCTGTTTTTTTCAAACATCTGCGAATCTCACCGATACAGAAGTGGCGAGCGCTCTGTATTCTTTTGTTTTTTTTTTAACAATTGGATTTTCTAACGATTGTTAAAATGTACAAATGTGAGACATTGAACGGGATTCATAAAAAACTTAGAGGCTTCAGAGAAATTTGGTATTTTGATTTACAAGTTAGCTTTAACATCGAAAGTTTGTTTGATGTCAAAGACATAACGTCATAAATAGCAGAAAAAGAAGACGAGAAAAAGAAGGAGAAGTTTTTAACGATATGATTTGAGTCTTATATATAGAATTTAAATCACACCATTAAATCAGTTAGGAACTTCCGATACACACATAAAGGAGATGTACCAAAGATGAGCTTCCTACTGTTACTAATTTTGGAAATAGAAATCTAGACCTTGATGTATCATTTTCAAAAGTTGACGACACATCATATTTCCGAATCGATCTTAAAATGTGAACTCTAATACCACTTATTAAAATGTTCTCAAAAAAGGATTAAACCACATTTAATTTGCCGATTGCTTAATTTAAATTTCGCTGCTCTAACAAAAGAATGCTATTACTTCTTCTAAGAAAATATCAAATTTTCTCTCCTAATTCAACCGCAAGCGAGAAACATGAGAGTAAGAAAGTATCTGATAAAGTCCTAATAAGTTCAATGCAGTTAGGTGGTTTGCAAATTTCTTGTTCACAATAAGGATTAAACTATACATATAGGAAATATTAAAAGATCTGCATTGAGTGGTTAAGTACTTTACTATATTTGAAAAGTAATAGAGAGTCGATATTTTGATAAAACTTAGCCAATAGTTGCTAATGCTAATAATTTCTTTATTATTTATTTATTTATTTACCATACAGCATGTATATGCAATTGGTTAACCAAAAACTTAAATTACAAAATGATATAACAGCGGATATTAAAATATATGTGAACAAATTATAACAACGGCGGATGTTGTGTATCGTTATTTTAATTATTCAAATGTAGATGGTGTGCAAAGCAAAGCTCAGTTTCGATTTGATGAGGAATTGTTAAAAAAATTAATTGTCATTTCATTAGGCCATGGCGACCGCTTGCTATGTGTAAATGCTATTTTACGCTCTATATATATTTATGTCCAGTGTACATGTAGCGTTAGCGAATTATATGAATGTGCACGAAATATCTGAATTGACATTTCTCCACATTAAGAAATACTAAGTTTCGATCAGCCCAATCACAAAAACAATTCAAATCTCGTTGGAACCTAAATCTATCCGCTTCGCATGATATGGTAGAAAAAAAATGTATATCGTCCGCGAACAATAAGCACTCTGCAAATTACAATAATTTTGTAACATCATTGATAAATAGCAGGAACAGCAATGGTACTAAATGGCTTCCTCGGGGTACACCAGAGAAAACCGTGAAGCTATCGGAAGATATGTCATCAATTTTACCACACATTTTACGATTAGTCAAGTAAGAACTTAGCCAATTCAGCGGTATAACTCGCAATTGAGCTTACTAAGCTTGTCTAACAATAAACTGTGGTTTAGTTTATCGAAACCTGTAGCAAAATCTGTATAAACTACATCAACCTGGACTTTAGATATTGCGGATTTTGAGGTGATCAATTGCTTGCTATGGAAAAATAGAAACTCTTTAACCATACATTCAAACACCTTCGGGATACAGGACATTATTGCAATATTCCTAAAATTTGTTACGTCTTTGCGTGATCCGTTTTTGTGTATCAGTGTAAGGAAAGCTAATTTCCACATATCTGGGAATTTACCCTGGCTTAAACTTTTATTAAATAGTAAAAGATGGCAGTCCATCTGAGATTAATAAGCGCATTTACAAAATCTTGTTGGGAGAACGTGATGATTGAGCTGTCTATGCTAGCTGAAGACCATTGAATATTATTGGTAACTTTGACAAATACACAGCTAAAGTAGTCCGCAAAAAAAATTCAAATCGTAAGAGGATCATTCGAATTTTGACCCTTAAATGTCATAACTGATAGTAAAACTTTAGTTTGGTACTTCAACTTCACAAATTTCCAAAACTTCTTAGGATTGCTCCTAAAATCATCCTTTAAATCAATAATATAATTTTTGTATCAAAAACGGTTAAGACAATTTAATTGTTTCCTAAATAAATCAAACTGATATTGGTGTAACAAAGAACCAGCATTCTTAAATTAATTATGGGCTCTGTTACGCTGAATTTCTAACTTTTCCAGATCCTTTGTGAACCAAAGATCCTTACGAGCCAACGACTGTTTCTTTTTCATTTTAGGAACAAACTTATTAGTACAGGAATACAATAAACCGTTGAATAAGTGAACTGAATTGAAAAATTGAACTTTGATATTTGACAGAACATTGCTCCAATTAATATCAATTAAAAATTTATTCATTGAACTGACGTCAGCGCGCGAGTAGTCAAAAACCAAGATATTTTAGTAAAGTTGTGGTTTTCACAAAATTCGTACGACAATCGATCGACATTGGTGTATGGTATTAATGTGAAAACATCTTTAATAGCATAAATGCTGCTGGAAATGATGACTAATAAAAATTTATTAATAACAAACTAATAATAAAAATTTTAAAAATTTCTTCAATATGTCAATAATGTGTCCAAAATATTGTGGACTCAAACGTCTACCAAATTTTTGTACCTTCGTTTACCAAATGTTAGGAAACACTGAAAAAGGAATAACGAAATATGAATAATACAATTGTACATTATACGTAGAATGTATATGAACACATTAAATGTGAAACTGGCATTTTGAGAAATGAGAATATATAAAGAAAACGCTTTGTTCCACATATACATCAGAAACGAGCACAACAGAGCTTTTTTGTTCCTTTTTTTTCTGTTAATTTACATGGAAAATAGCAGAGCTTTTGGTTTATATATTATTTATACAAATTATATCGTTTTATGATGTTCAGTATATATACATATATAGAATAAGTAATATAATTTAACATCATAACAATTCATCATAATGAATTGTTATGATGTTAAATTAATTTTATATTCTTAAATTGGTAGTTGATGAATATTAAATGTTACAACCAAGACCGTTCCTATAGACTATAATATATAGAATATAATATGTGCATATTATATATAAATTATAGATATAAACAACTCATTAAGAACTGTGTGTGAGCATTGTAAGTGGTAAGTTTGTTTTACAAACAATAAACAAAACAAAATGTGACGCTGAAACTGTGGGTCTACATATTTAGATTATAATAGAAGCCATTGTTCAACATATAGGATAGACATATTGTTCGACCTAAGGCATAGACTGATTATACACCAACAACCACAAATCAAAAATTTTCAAATTCTCTGCAATACATGCTGGTTAACCTATTACACTGTATAAATTATGGCCGAAACCGAAAGTTTTCAAAACCTGTAAGATTCTTCTTCATGCATGTCTATATATGGGGTGTTACGTAAAGGATCACAGTCATCGTTTGTCAGTTTTTTTAGGATACAGAAAGAAATGCTAAGGAAATCCTACATTTTTTAAGTTTGTAGATCTGCCTAGAATAAAATCTTGACGTTATCTCTTGATACCTAAAAGCCTAAGTCACACACAAAAAATTGTAGCATGAACTCCTTTTGTGGAACTTGTAGTTTATTCACGAGTGATTGTGCAATAAAATGGCTCATATAGAACCTGAATCTCATAATATTCTACACATTTATAGTTCACCATGTACATTTTCAATTTGAACGACAGCTGTTGGCAATAAATGTTCTGATACTAGATTTATAATCGTATTATATTGTAAATATCCTTGTGATTCCGGCATTTGTTTGTGGTTTTTGTTATGATGTTTGAGGTACCAGTGGATTGTTTCTCTGACCTTCAATGCCTGCTGATAGTGTAGCTAAGGCTGCAGAACTTAATGAGAGTGATGAACTATGGGATGACATATGAAGTAACGAGTGATGTCTTCCTCTGCAGCAAACTTGATCTGGAACGCTCATTGACTTCAACTAGTGGCATTTTTATAATAGATGAGAATCTTTACAACATTCGCATGTCGTTATCTTTTAGTCTCTCGGTAAGTTAGTTGCATGATGAATAGCAATTCTACCTGATTTTGCAATCGGTAGGTTATGTCCAACTGTATAGTAGAGATCGTTTCACTGTTTTCCTTGATATCACACTGGTTTCGGAATCCTATTTAGTACCGTATCCTAAACTTCTTTAAACTACATTAAACATCGTTTTACCTAGGTCTAAATAAGCGCTAGGTCTAATGAAGCGCTTCTCCAACTATAATATCCAATGATTGAAACCATATAGTAATGGTATTGAAATTGGTTCCAATTTTTTAATCAAAAATGGGTCCTTCGGGTAATTTTATTTTATAAGTATTGGGATATAACCCATAAGTTCTGGATCAAAAGCCTTCATTTATTCTAAGAAGAGCGTTTTAAGTGTGAAAAATTGCTGTATTTGACGAATGAGATCACATTTTTATGATTATTTATTTTTATTCCACTTCCGATAGTTAAATTTTTTTCGTTTTTTTCGATTTTGTCTTTCCATAAAATACTCCAATTATCTCCAGTTTCGGTAGTTCAAAATTATTTAAAAGAAACGGCCAAAATGCTTTTTTTCAGCTTTGCAAAATTGGCAAGCCGTCAATATTTATATCCCTTTGTGAATGATCAAAATATCATACGTCATCGATATTTCATAATTTGGTTTTCTATTGCATTTATTACTATAATTTACCAAAATTTCACATATACATACGTAAAAACTTATTTAAAAAATTAAAAATATGTCATTTTATTTTAAAAATATTGATATTATTACTGAATATTGATAAAGATTTGGTTTAAATATAGATATAAAAAAATTGAGGTTATGAATGATTTTCAATCCGAAAATGCAAATAAAAAAAACAAATTTTACATGTGTTGGTTGCTATGGAATTTAAACATTTGTCCGATCATTGCGACTTTGTTAGTTAAGAGGCTTTGGCTAAGCACGTTTTGTTTTTTCTGTTGTAGACTTTACAAAATTTGAATGTAGTAAACAATTCCTGAGAACAATATCCGAATTTTGTTTTATTCTACTTTTTCTAAATGGACCGGGTGGTTCATTTAAGTTGGCAAACGCAGATAAATTGAAAACGGAGAAGTTCAATTGGCAGGTTAAATCGAAAATGGCTTATGCTAGAAAAATATGTAATAAGAGTGAAATGGTTACCCGTAGATTTAGAGCCGTAAAACATAAAAAAAAACATTAATATTTTGTAATGGTGCATCTAGTAATCTGCTCACTAAACCAATTTGTATTTACAAATCAATGAGCCCAAGAGCTTTTCATACAATAAATTGATAAATCGAAGTTCATTGGTGTGCAAATAAAAAGTTCTGGATGATAGCTAGATTAGCTACTAGTATTAACGGAATGGCTTCTTTAATGAGAACAGTTATGTCAACTTTTAGGTTCTCATCCGATAATTTCCATTTATTTCGAGTTTGCAATGATGTGAAATATTTGTAATGCCGACGGATCTATGGTATCAACTGATGCAATTGACTTTTTAATTCCACCAGCTACTCGCAAAAAAGCTCTACAAGCCAGATAAGGATTTAGGGGTTTAGTTGTGCTTTTTGGTAAAACCAACTTAACCTTCTCGATAGCATGCATTTCTTTCCCGTACAATTTTTGCCAAAAGTTATTTTCCTTGAATTTCTCAAAATTTTCTGTAACCGTTTTTCTAGCCGCTGTTATCTTCTACCAAGGTATTACATTGAGTGACTTATTCGCCTGTGTTGCAAAATGTTACTTAGTAACCATCTGAAATGTGTATTGCAACCATATATTTTGTTGTTGGAATCTTTTAATTGATACAGTTTCATGATTTGGCTACTGCTATCTCTCATTTTACCAATGGTTTTTGTATTTAGGATGCCAAAGTAAATTATAGCCTTATTTTTTTGTGTCTGGACCCAGTAATCTTTTCTGGGCCGAAGCTCTTCCTCCTCTTTCGTGGTTAATTTTTAACGTCCTACCTTACGCCGTCACCAGCCAAATCGTGGACGCACGAATACAGGTACTATTTTAAATCCATCTGCACATTGCATTGCTCCAGCCAGCCTGTACTTGCATGGACGATGGTTTAGCCCATGGATTCTGCACTCCAACAGGGGGCCATAGTTGTGTTCATCGACATCACCGATCGTAATCAGGTGATGAAAAATCCCTTTTGCAACCCTCCCCCGTTGGGATTCGAACCCGGTACCTCCCTTCCCAAACACCGCAACTTTAACGACTGCGCCGTTTGCTCTGTAAAATTATAGCTTCTTTTACAAATGTGGCAACTTACTTTCGATCTACAATAGAACACAGTATGGGATTTTCTCAGACAACTGAAAACTCGGTTGTCTATTTTTACAAATTTTCGTCGTTTTTTAAAAGTTAATCTTTTAATTTAGAACAATGGCTGACTGCAGCATAGGGTGGTAAGTAAGGTTGGATTGGTAAGTATTTTTGGTACTACTTTCATTTAATATGGAAAACTTGTTGCTCTGCACGGATAACCTCGAGTCTAATGCATCAGTTATTTACATCAGTAAATCTATCAAAACTGGGCCAGTAGGAACTTTTGTCTCAGCAGTCCTGTTAGCTCATTTGTCTTGGCTTTGTTCGACTAGCTTTTGGATTAGTAAAAATACTAGCCATGGATCTCAAGCTTCGGCTTTTGGTTCAGCTTTTAATCCACGAATCACTTCATCAGTGGTGTCCATGTATTTTTTGTAATGCCTTGGGACCCATGAACTCCACTTTTGGCCAACGAGTTTCTTAAAATATAGGTAGTTCCAAACGATACTCCTTCATTCTAAGTTAATATTCTAAAGATAACGTTGGGTTCTTTTACTAGGCACGGAGGGCCCCTCACCACAGGAGCCGCAGGGTTATAAAACATGAAAACTAAATTAAATTATCATGTCTAATTAAATTTTAAATTTTATTCCAGGTTCGATATTGTCACTCGCTGACAGACGAGGAGCGAAAAGAGTTACGTCTCTTCTCGGCCCAACGAAAACGCGAAGCACTCGGCCGAGGCACAGTGAAACAACTTTCATCGAATCGATCATGTGAAGGGGTATGTACACATTTTTATTTTTTTTTGTGTTAATTGTTGTAACATTTTTGCTATAAAATAGGTAATTCAATTTGGGCTTATTAAAATTCAATTTTATTATGGTTCAACAACAAAAAAAAAATTCTAAATTACAAATATCAAAAAAGTCTGTTGTGATGAAAAGAAAATTTTCTTTTTTGTTTCATTTTTCTTTTAATCCCAATAGAGTTTGATTATTTTATATCTTTAGTCGTCTGTGCTTATGTATTGATGTGTATGGTAGTAGGTATACAAGAAACAACTTAGACGAATCTCGAAAAGGGGAGCTTTCTTGTATACATTTCTCGATTCGAATGGGAATTGTATTTATTCATGTTATTTTAGATTATAATCCAACTTCAACACACAAAAAATGAATAAAATGATTGCAATCAATAATCAACAGAAAAATATATATATACGAAATTTAAGATGATATTTTAAAGGAAGCGAGTAGCACAAAAAAATTATGTAAATAAGTTTTACTTTCATTGCTCTGGATATAATGTTATGCAAATTAAATAAAAAATAAAAAAAATTCTGTGTAGTTGTTGATGTTAATGTGCTTTTTGCAGTTTGCTTTTCAAATTAAATTACCTATAATATCTTATGTGTCTGTGTGTGTGTGTGTTTGATATCGATTTCCACTTAAGTAAAATTATACTTAGGAAGAAAAGCTAAAGTAATTCATCATCCTTAGATATGTATGTAAGTACATACAGGCAGACAAAATATGATTGTTCGCATAACAATAAAACCCATTACATGGCACACAATTCAAAGTTAAGAAGGTTTAAATCCATTTTCCCTTTTCTTTTTTTTTTCGGTTCAAAGTTATTTTGAAAAGCTTTCATTTTTATTGGATTTTATTTATGTGTTTCGTCGAAGCGGATGTGCGACTACAACAACAACAACAAAATATCATGTGGTTTTCTTAAGAAAAGAATTTCTGTTTAACTCACGTCAAGAATTTGGGATAATTAATGATAGCCAATTTTAAAATGATATTAAATATTATGTTGCGTGTCTAACACTTACACCATATGGTGTGTATGTACACATATTCAAAAATATCATCTGCCTGTACCATAAATTTAACGAAAGGTAAATAAACGATATAATCCAAGAGTAACACACACACATAGTCACTCACAAAATTTTTTTATAAAAGAAAACCAATAAATATTATTGCATTAACGATATGAAAAGTTCAAGAGTTTAAAATAAAAAACAATTTTAAAATTGGGGGAGGAAGAGAACCCTAGGAACCAAACGACAAGTTTAACTTTAACGAATAATCTCGGTCATAAATTTTATTATTTCCTTTTGTGACATTTTTTCTATTGTTATGTCTTTCTTATTTGCATCAGCAGCGACCGAAATTGTATATGTACACGATTGGATACACGCCCGATGCGCAAAATTATACATTTTTTGGATTGCGAGAATCGACGAGAACTCCCAAATAAAAATAATCTTAATACCAAAATCCTGATAGCGAATAATTTTTTTTTTAGCTAAATGAGGCGCGAATCCACGATATCGAGGCGACAATGATGATTGTAAATGATAATGTTTACTATATAGTGGTGCGCGGTTTGTTTTTATATATTCGTTGATTTTCCTGTGGTACAAAATAACGAAAACAAAAAATAGAAAATGGGGGTATTATCTGCTATATATACTCGTACAATGGAGTTTTCCAATTAGATTGTTTAGAATTTAAAAATTGTGACTAAATACCGAACTGACACCACTCCGGACTCCTTAATGAAGTATTTCACATCACAAATTGGAGACTCAGTAGATACGCTTCATTGTCAAATAGTTGTTGCAGCCAATAATTTCGCCTCTTTCATATTTAGGGTCGACCAGGACCAAAAACAGATTCAGGCCTGTATTTGGGATGCTGGAATTTTAGAATGTGACTTTATTTACCGGCCAAAAAAATTAAGCCCAGTAGGGGAGCTTCTTGTTGATATATTTATATCAATATATGAGCCATCTAGGCTTAACATTGCCATACAATTTAAATATCAGCCTTCACTAAAAAAAATCGCTTCCAGACATCAGTTGGACGTTGCTTTTACTGGTTTTGCTATAAAGCCTTCGACAAATCGATCATTCATTACTTATCGATGGACTTTATCTTTTCTCAAGGACATTTTGAGTCGTCTGATATATGAGTTTTTATCGGTCAGTTATCAAACTCATGAGAAGAGATAATTGTTTGGTCACTCATTATTTGAGGAAGGTTAAAGTCTTTAAAATTCAACAACCTCGCAATGAGCGTGATTTTAAGAAGGGGTTTCAAGATTATACACCTTCGGATCTAGGTTTACTGCTTATAGGAACCAAATTGAAACCCTCCTTGTTTAACATCGGGTAAAGACGTTCTATTAACTTTTTCTGACACAGCATACGCTGACACAATACCAAATGATGATCACAATATTACCACATTTCAATATGACCACAATTCTCCGAGCAGTATGTTAAGTAGAAAACGTATTTTGTCATAGCTGTGGCTACCATGCATGATTAAATTTTCAAAGGGATCATTAAGTAGTCGTTTCACTACATCTCATTAGTGCCACTGAAATCTAATAAAAATATTATTTCATGTAAATATTTGCGACAGCTAAGTTTCAAGTAGTCCACACGAGGTGCCCAATTTTTTGCCACTTATTTGAGCTTTTTGGCTAGTATCTCGCCAATGACACATATAATGTAATCTTTCAAAAAATAGTCAAAAGGCGTCAAATCGCACCATCTAGATAGCTAATTCACTGGACAAAATTGTGAATTAATTACTCATCGCACTCATTTCTCAATAAGCCTTCTTGCTAGACCACATATCGACCAGATTCAGTTATGTATTTTGAGCAAATAAAGTATAAAATCATCGAACGAAAACGAGTGACATCGACGATTACGTTGCGGCCATCTTCACCTTTGAAAAAATAGGAACCACACCAAAAAAGTGTTTTTCTCGGGTACATTGGTAGTTCTTGCATTGTGGCTGCTCATCACAGTAAATGTGTCAATTTGTCAATTAAAGTACTCATTTAACAAAAAAAAAATAAAAAAAAAAATAAAAAAAAAGCTTCGTTGCTGAACACGGTTCTTCGGCAAAAAATATTTATTTTCGTCTCCGTCTCATCAAATCTTCGATGCCTGTGGCCAGTCGTTTGGCTTCAGTTCTTACACGTGTTTACTTTTGGGTGCCTGCAGACTCTTGCGTAGAACCTTCCACGTAGTCCATATTACAATTTGAATTGTTGTGCCCTGCGACTTATTGACATTTCTTGGCCTTCATCAATACTAGCTGCTACAATGGCTTGAATTGTTTGCTCAGTAGGTTGATTAAGACGATTATAAAATGAACGAAGTAGGCGAAATATATTGTCACTAATCCGAATTTTGCTAATAAAATTTAATAATTTGTAAACGTTGACCGGGTGTGAATCTTTCCATGATAAAATGGCTAACTGAGTGTAGTTGACCTTGAAAGATGTCGTTAATGATGCGTGATGTGTCAAAAACATATACCAGGTGTTGTTTTGAAGCTGGAACTTTCAAATAACTCGGAAAATAAGCACTCTACGAAAAAAATGTTCAAGATCAAAATTTAATCATTCCGAAGAGGAAATACATTAGTACAAAAAATAATACCCCCTTCCCCTCCTTGTAGGTGGGGCGGGGTAACTTTGACATGAAAATAGGAACCCCTATTTTTTATTGCATATTCGGATTTTCCAAAGTGGAATTGTTATTCTGTCTTTTGAAATTTTACTAACTGAATATCCAATTGTTTTGGAAACATGAGATTCACTATATGCATGCCACGCCACAAAAGACCAGTTTCATCCCCGTTGGATGTATATGCTTAGGTTGATAGTGACAGAATACGTCAACAAGGGAAGGTCATTTATTTGCTGTTGAAATATCCAAAGCACCTTTTTTACCATGGGCTTTTTTATAAATGATCTCGTATCTTTTCTTCCATCAATCTTATAATGTTCAGCTTTAATCCGCAATATTAAAAAAACGCACATGGATCGAACAAACTCACCATTTCGGAATGGACGATTCGTTTCGTAATTTTATTCGAAATGGTCTTTGGAGAATAGGAATACCGAAAAACATCACTTGTTGGTTGCCAAATTATTTCGAGCACTTTTACTACATCTTGGGCGTCGCTATAGATCCTAAAATAGTCCGACTTCAATAAGCAAATTGACATTCTGTTGCTTAATATATAATGAGTCTGCTAGTCTTATATCAGCTGGAATTTGATGAAATTGGAAGCGGTGGTTGAACACTAGTGAACTTAGAAACAATAACTTCAGTTATGGGTAATACCTCTGCTGTGCCAAATCTAGGTACAATAATGAATCGACAAAAACCCTTAGACGAAGTGGTTAACAATCCGATTCCTCCTACAGGTGTCATCAGTTTGTGCCATATTGATATCGTTCAACAGCAGAAAACCTGGAATTTAGAAAATTGTCATTTCGGAAACTATATGGGTATCTTTGCTACCATAAAAGATTGATTCAGGCTAGTAAATGAAGGCTTGATTAAAGGTTTCTGTAACTTGATGAAAGATAACAATTTTGCCGTGGTGGTGACATTACCTGCTCGTAATCTTGATAATCGAGCACCTCTTCTTGTGTTCCATCATATTCATATAGCACCGTTTGTAATGAGAATCAGTCTGCTCCAAATAAACTTTCAAAGTTTCTGAATAACCACCAGATTTTCCGTGATAGTCGATCCAAGTTTTCATGCTCTGTAGTTCATGGGGCATCCACCTATAAATAACGTAACTGCCGCAAAAAACAAATATTTCTTAGATTCAGTAGATGAGGTCGTACCAGGCCTCAAGGACCTGGGTTGAAGGGAATTCTGAAGCTCGCGGTCACTATGGCTGATCTATATATTGGTGAGCAAGTTGGATGAAAAAAGTAAATGCTTATGGGCAGAAACTTCATTAATGGAAGAAAATTCAAGTCAAGTTTTTTTTAAATTTTTGCAAATTCGAATATAGACATATTAGAGCCACTATATTCTCCAATCAATCCTGGAAACAAAATGAGTTCAGTAAAAAACCTTGTAAGTTCAAATGACCAAGTTATCTATATGTTTTCTGTCAAGACAAGAGTCATTTGGCATTTAATTATTCTGGATTCAGCAGCTTAGATGTAGCCAAGCACAAGGAGTGTCAGACATTCAACATTTAGATACGTTTGAAAGCATAGATTTCAAACCTGCCTAGACAAACACCACACGCTTTTTCGCATGACCAAGTTCGAGATTCCAGCTTCAACCTTAACGACAGATGTTGCAATTACAAAAGTGAATTCATCATTAAAAAATTGTTTCTATCTATTCTACCGATAGCGTTAGTTACCGTATCCGATATTTATGGAACACTTGACATGCCGAGCTCTGCTATATAATCGAGCTCCCAAGCAAATTTCATTTCTAAAGAATGTGTGTAACGACTACATTTTAAAAGGTTTAATTCACGAATATTAGCAAATGGTCTAGAAGCTACCAAAACCGGGTATACGAGAGGTACATGCGAGTGTTGATATCTGTACAGCCACAAGACTATTCTAAATTCAATGTCAATGCTTTAGTGTTCACAAATTACTTTCGATTTACCAGAATTAGCAATTGTCCGAATTCCAAATGACACTGAGTTTAATCAGCCCGGTGTAATTGATTTATTTATAGGATCAGGTCATGTTTCAAAAGCTTGTTCGATGAGAGAATACAACTTAAATCAGATGGTCCCACTCTTCAAAATACAATGTCTGGCTGAGTAGTATCTGGTACATGCAAAGGTAGACAAAAATTTTCAGCATCCTTAGTTACAAATAAGTCAGAATCAGAAGCAGAAACCAATTAAGATGTAACCTTAAAAAAGTTCTGCGAAATTAAATTGGTGTGGGCGGCAATTTCCTATCACAAGAAGAAGAAGAAGAAACTCCACGTGGTCTTCAATGGATCTGCTAAAGGTAATACTGGTCATTCTCTCAGTAAGTATTTAGCAGTAGGACCTACCAGCCAATCAAGTCTATACGTCATATAACGCACTATAAATTGATGACTTGATGACTACGGTTGATACAGAAGCAGAAGGCTAACTAAAGATATTAGTGCAATCTTAAGACAATATGAGTTTCACTTGAAAAAATTGTCATCAAATTACCAACAAATCTTAACATTCAACCAAAACCCGCAAGAAAAAAGCATTCAGCGGATGAATTCTGACTCAACATTAAACTATTAGGCATTTGTTGGTATCCACGAACTGCCAAATTCACGTACAAGTCATCACTTGGAACTCATGCGAATATTACCAAACGCAAAGACAAAGACAACCTGTAAATTCGAGCAGCAAAAATCATAAAAAGAATAGATGAGAATGGCTTACTTTGAGTAGGCGGCAGACATTTATACAGTACCGCGCCGTACAATACAAAACATCCTGTAATATTATCAGCAAAATCCAGTCTAACGTCTTTTATTCACGCCATAGAGTTACCATAGGTTACATTGCAAAGACAAATTATCGGAAATTTGCTAACAACCCAAGTAGAATAAGTGCCACCCTTTTTAAGAATGGGGATTGATTTTGCTGGACCTTTATCGATTCGCCTGGTGAAAGGAAGAGGACAAATGACATATAAGACATATATTTGGAGTGTATTTGTTTGCCTGAGTATCAAAGCGGTTCACCTAGAATTCGTAGGAAGAATTCTTAACGAGTGAATTTTTTTCATCGCAGCACTCAACAAATTCGATGCGCGAAGAGGAATACTTAGATAATGGGACGAACAACCAAAGAGGCCGTGGTAAAGTCTGCGACCTAACATAAGTCATAGAAAAATTTATATAGAAGAGTTGCCTAAGCTTCAGGCCTGTTTGTGTTTTAGCGGCTTACCAGATTGATCCCTTAACACCTGGCCACTACCTTATTGACAAAAATTCCCGAACTAGATATCACACTTAGAATGCGAAAATCGGGGCATTTAAAATGGAAAACTCCTTATAAATTTATACACACAGACAAAATCTGCGGATGAATCAAAACCAAATAAAACAACCAAACGCGAATAAGAAGAAGAAATTTATGTTAAATCGCGACAATTTAAATTGTAACCAAATTTTTCATTTCTATATATCTCAAAATTGTTTATATAGAGAGAGGGGTTCGAGTAATTGAGATCGGGATTTTTTTCGATTTTTTTTTTTAAATAAGGGAGATGTAATTTTGTTTTATTTTGTGTTTTCCTGAAAATTTATGATAAAAACGAGATTTTGTTGTTGCCTGATAATGGATTAGATATTGATTTGATTTAAAATTAAAGAATTTAATCTTTGAGGGATTATAATTTTAAACAACGTACACACACACACACAAATTGTAAAAATGTTATTATGTAATCCGAGAAATTGGAATAATCTGTATGGTTTAATAAATTGCTGTAAAGAGATGAGATGCTGCGGGCCATACAATATTTATCATAATTTGTATCACCCAACCAGGCAAAGAGTTTAATTTGCCATTATCTACCTAGACTCTTGAATAGTTGATTAACCATATCACATTTCTAAAATTAGTTTCTACACTAAAAACTAATTTAACTTTCTTCTAGCACAACACAGAGTCAAACACACAAAAAATTACTTTCTCGTACCTTTTATGGCTCAAGGGTTTCAATTCGATCCCAAAAGAGAAATATTTTTGCATATATATGTTTTTGTAAATATCTACAATATTACACCCAACATAAATTTTTAAATAAACAAATACTATGTTTATAATCATTGTTTGTTATTCTTGAGACGATCACGTGCCATTTTCCCCAAAAACATAAAATTTCCATACCATTGTCTGCTATAAATACTATAACATGAACTTTAATACATATACATACCTACCTGTATGTAATTAGTCACACACAAAAATTTGTGCCGAGAGTGGATTGAGTGAGCTTTTATAAATAAACAAAACACAAATTTAAAAGTTTCAAAAAGTTTTATTTGCATAATTTTCTTTTCTATATAGTTAATAGAAAAGCAATTTTTCCTTTTTATGTCGTATAAATACGTCGTAATTTTCCAAATTAGTACTGTTTTGAAGGAGAACGACACAGATGAAGAAAATCTGGGAAAATTGTCTAAGCCGCTATATTATACATCATATTATTCTATTTCATGGTTGTCGCCAACCGCCATACATTTTCTTATTTATGTGACGCGCGCTGGAAAAATGATAAATGATAAGAGTGTTACGAGACAGACACAATCGTATACAAAAAAAAAACTTTTTTAAGGCATTGGAAGTTTTACCGCGCGCACAAAAGACACCCCGCATGAAAAATTAATTAATTTTAATTACACTTCCTTAATTACTTGTAATTAAATTAAACATTGTTGGTGCTCGTCGTCTAACATGACTCTAATTAATAAATAATATAAATATTTCTCCCGACCTTTTCCCCATCTAGTTTTTGCTAGTGGAGTGCGCGAAATATTTTCAATATTTTAATCAATTCTATAATTGTAGGGAAATGTGCGAAGGACGAAGAACGAGAAGAAAATAATTTTAACATGAGTTGAATGGAAATTGGAAAATTAATATTTAATTTTAAATTTTTTTTTCTTTTAATTACAGTGTGAGGAGCCCTTGTCGATGGGTGACATCGCCGTGTACGGTTCACGATTTGGACCACAAGCCGCCTGGCACCCTGGTTGTTTTAAATGCTTTGTCTGCAAAGAGTTATTGGTTGATTTAATTTATTTTAATCGAGAGGGTCGACTATATTGTGGCCGACACCATGCCGAAACGCTCAAACCACGATGTTCCGCTTGTGATGAAGTAAGTCGTTTAACAATTTATAATTATATCCGTTTCAAATCACCTTAAATAAATTCGATGTTGTATTCTTCCTTATTTTGCGCAAAATTACAACAACAATAGCACAGAAAGAAATGAGGGGATCGATGATGATTTCTCTATTATCGAAATCATTTTCTATCATCATATCTGTTTTTAATCCGCATGTCGAATTTCACCCTTCGTAATTTTATTTTTCTTGTTTTCCCGATATGAAAAGGAAATTCAAAATTATTATTGTTGTTGGAAAATTTATTGACTTAAATATTTCGATTTTTTTTTTTGCTTATTTACAGATTATACTTGCCGATGAATGTACGGAAGCCGAAGGACGGGCATGGCATATGAAACATTTTGCTTGTTTTGAGTGTGACAAACAGTTGGGTGGGCAAAGGTATATAATGCGCGACGGGAAGCCTTATTGTTTGGGTTGTTTTGATGCCATGTTTGCGGAGTACTGTGATTTTTGCGGTGAACCGATTGGTGTCGATCAAGGGCAAATGAGTCACGACGGGCAACATTGGCATGCGACTGATCATTGTTTTTCGTGCAGTACATGTCGATGTTCGTTATTGGGACGACCTTTTTTGCCTAGACGTGGTGCCATTTACTGTTCGATTGCGTGCAGTAAAGGTGAACCACCGACGCCATCCGATAGTTCTGGGCCTGGTTTGCGAACGCCGCGACAGCAACGAATACGACCGCAAAATCGAATACCATCCGACAATGAATCGTCAACGCCGCCTGCATCACCAACTCAAATTCCGTCTTCCCCGATCCGTCAAATGCGTAGTCCTCAAGCAGTCAGGAGTCCTAAGATGGGACGTCGTGCTTTGCAACGAGGACCACAAATGCTGCCGGACTCGAATCATTCGTCGCCTACATTTCGACGAGAACCAGAAGAACTACCTCCACGCCCGCAACCAGTTCCTGGACCATCGATATCGTCAAAGCCAGAAAGTCAAGCGCCATCACCAACACCAGTCAATAAAAGTCTGGATCGCGTGCTACTGGAGCGGAATCTGGAAAAATTATTGACTGAAAAAAGTAAGTAGCTTGTTTCCGAAATATTAACGGAAAATTTCTTACGAACGACATTTTTGATTATTTTTGCAGACACCCCTACAGACCAACCACCAATTGTGCCAAAATCACCTGACCTACATCGACTACTTTCACGCGATCGTAGTCGAGATCCATTAGATTTAACAAATTTAGGCTTAAATCTAGACACTTGGCAAACGCCAGTTAATAATAGTGACCATACTAGTATTAGAAGTACAAAGCTTACTAATAACGACCTCTTGCCAAATTTAACTAAAATCGAACCTGCAATGACCTCGTCAATGCCTGAATTGACGGCAAAACCACGTGAAGTCCAACTTCAAGATGCTAGCGTGATGACAACACCCGAAGATCTTCCAAGCCGTAATATAATCGAGCCGTCCGAATTAAATCGTATACAAGTGGTGGCCGACGATACACCCTGCCGTAATAAACCGAAAGGTGTCCGTTTCGAAGGTGAATTTAAAGATTCGTTGCCACGATCACGAAGCTATTCGGGACGTGCAAAATCGGGTGGTAAAAGTAAACGACGATCGCATCGTAAATCGATGTCACGACATAATCGACATCATCGCGATCGTCATGAAGTAAAAATTATCGCATCACCGACCACGTCTAAAGATACACCGTCGCCGAGCCATCATCGAAATCCAATACCAGAAGACGACGACACCGATTCAAGTAGTGTATGCAGCACCTGTTCATCGACATCATCGAGTTCCGACGAAGCTTATGAGCTGCCACAACGACGACATTACGGTGGTGTCCGGGTTAGTTATGTGCCCAACGATGCATTGGCGCATGCCCGTAAACGAAAACAAGAAGCGGACGGCGATAAGGACAACAAAAATTGTATTATATCATGAGGGTGGTTAAATCGTATATTCGTGTGCTCGTGCAATCGAAACATAAATTAAAATCATATTTTGTGCTTTATATAATTATAGTTGTTGTAATTAAAAAAAAAAAAGCTTAAAATTTAGTTAAAAGCCTCTAAAATCAATAATTTAAGTTAAACGGATGATGGGGTGGTATTTCGTGTGTAAGTACCTACAAAAAAAAGATTTATTGTTGCTACCAAACTACACTGTAAATAATAATTAATTATTTAATTAAAAAATTAAAAATTAAAATAATTTTCAATCAAATATTGAGAGAATTAATGGCTGACTGAATATAATTTTATTTGTTATCTAGGCAATATATTTTAATTTAATTAATAGTTTTAGTAAGGTGCGAAATTGGAAAACAACCTTAATACAGACCATATTATATCGTACATCATCATTTTTTTTTAAATAATTTTTTTTTTTACATGAAAAGCTTTATATCAAATCATATTTAAATTAAAAAAAAAAAAAGTTTTGTTGCAAAATTATCATATCATTTTTGGATCATTAATTAAATTAATTTATATTAATTAAGCGATAATTTAGGTAAGAATTTATAAATTATTTTTTTTTGGAAACTAATCTGAATATTTTAATATTTTTTTTTAATTTAATTATATTAAAAAAATTAATTAAATTGCATAGCTAATTACATGTGAATGGCTCAAAATTAAAAAAAAAATTTTCCACGAATATTAGCAAACCATAATTTTCAAAATTACGACTAAAAATGAAATACAATAAATGTCAATCAAAAAATTTAAATTTTTAAGAACTTAATTTTAATTAAATATTTAAACAAAATTAAATGTAATAGTTAAAAATTGAAATGCGCTTCAAAATTGCCAATCAATAAATAAATTATCGATTGACCAACTCATTTTTAATTTCGACGGTTTTTTTTTTTTTGTGTAAAATTTAATTTTATAATTATTTTGTACAAATCTCAATAAAATAAACTATAAATAAATAATGCAAATAATTATTAAAAGAAAGGAAAAATAAAAAATAAATAAAATAGCGTTTTAATTTTTTTTTAAATTGTTTGTAAGCCCAAAGACATAGAGAAATTTAATTAATTATTTTTATTTTATTTTATAATTTAATTTAATTTTTAGTAATTTAGTAATTATGTTTAATTGGTTTATTATTATCATTTTTATTTTTTTTAATATAAATAATTTTTTAAAATTTAGTTTTTTTGTTGTATTATTTCCCGGTCTCCGAAAGTGAAAATTTTGTTGTACGATGAGCAGTTCTGGTAATGTGGGTATGGTAAGTTAAAATTTAAACACAAAATATAGTTTTTAATTTCATTAATTTTTATAATTTTTATTCACAAATTTTAATTTAAAATTTCACAAACTTATTTACATAATTTAAACTTTGTTTAAAATTTTATTGAATTATATAAAAAAATATATGTTTATATATATATATTTATAAATATTTACAGTGTGATCTATAGACTACTTTACACCTTGTATTGTGGGATGAAGTCGAACTATTTTTACTCTGAAAAATGTGTTTAAATCAGAGAAAAGGAAACAGTTAAATTGTGAATGAATAACACACGTAATGGTAATATAGGTTTACTGATGCAGTTCTATTGTAAACTAATACTAACTTACATGAATTAAAATCGATTTCAAAATTCTTTGACAGTCAAAATTATTACACTGGAAGATCAGTGCAAATAAGAAATTGCATTTAAAATATTTCAAACACATCCCAAAATATTTAATGTAAATTGTTCTACCGATCGTACTGTATATAATTTGAACACTCGCACACAATTATAAAAAACACTTAATCGCTAAACCCTTAAAGATCTCGGTGATTCGAAATCAAGAAAGTACACAATTTTTATTGTCTTTATCTCCTTCGGCTTCTTGTTTGCGTCGTCGGGCATGTGCCAACGCATCGTTAGGTACATAACTTACGCGAACACCACCGTAATGCCGTCGCAGCGGCAATTCATATGCATCGTCTGAACTTGATGACGAAGACGAACATGTTGAACATGAGCTCGACGATTCCGAATTGCTTGCGGGAGCCTTGTGATTTAAAAACGTAACATCTTTAGATGTTGATGGCATTGGTTTGGTGCTATGGTCCGATCTCGGTTTTTGGTGGCGTGATGCATTTTTACGATGATTTCGTCGGGTTCGATTTTTACATGGCGTTGTGGTATTTTTAACTCGGCCCGCATAACTTTTCGATCGTGGTAGAGAATCTTTAAAATCGCCTTGAAATCGTACACCTTTCGGTTTCGATGAATTTTGGATTTGTTGTTGTTCTTCGCCCAGACTTGTAGTCGTTTGTTCAGCTTCGGTATTATTTGGTTCTACATCTAGCGGAATATCATCGGGTGAGGTCATTGCACTCGTGTCATGGTGGATGGCCAAGTCTTTAAGATTAGCTGCTAGTTCAGGCATTGATGATGTCATTGCAGGTTCAAAACTAGCAAGATTAATGGAAGAATTATTTTGATTGGAAGTATTTTTGTTTTGTGGTTTCCAGCTATCGATGTGAAGTCCAAGATCGGTCAAATCGAGAGGTTCACGACTTCGATCATGCGACATCAGTCTTTGGAAATCGGGTGAAGTTTCGCTATGCTGCGCGATAAATTTTTCTAAATTTCGTTCTAACAGGGCTCTATCTAAACTTTTGCTAATCGGTGCTACTATAGGTATAGGATTTTCTAATCTCGCCGACAACCTAAATCCCGGTATTGGTTGTGGTTTTGATGTATCTTCTGCGACACGTCGTTTTAATATAGGTGATGCTTCTGGTATCACCATTCGTTGTAGTGCTCGCCTTCCCATTTTTGGACTTTTTAGCGTTTGTGACCCCGGTGTGATTTGTACCGGTGTATCGTGCTCGTATGCTAAATTATTGTGCGACCGATTTCGCAGCACGTGCCGTTTTATATTATTCGAGCTCGTCGGTGGTTCACCTTTACTGCACGCGATCGAACAAAATATTGCACCCCGTTTTGGTAAAAATGGTCGTCCCAATAACGAACATCGGCATGTAGTACACGAAAAACAATTATCAGTCGCATGCCAATGTTGTCCGTCGTGGCTCATTTGTCCTTGATCGACACCAATCGGTTCCCCGCAATAGTCGCAATATTCAGCAAACATTGTATCGAAACATATCAGGCAATACGGTTTTCCCTCTCGCATTATATAACGTTGGCCACCAAGTTGTTTCTCGCATTCAAAGCATGCAAAATGTTTCATATGCCATGCCCGTCCTTCTGCTTCGGTACACTCGTCGGCAAGTATAATCTGTAAAGGTAGGAAAAAAAATTCATTGAATTCGAAATGTAAAATGGAAAATTATTCGTTTTTGAAGGGTGAAATTAAAGAAAATGTTTCAGGTACGTATCGAGTTAGACATATATACAGTCATCCCCCAGATTTAAAATGTAATGATAAATGTTTGTCATCACCATTGAATAAACTATGGAACCGAAACGAGAGAGGGTGGATGTCGGTTACAATTATTTCATAAAATTAAGATGAAATATTTTAAAAATGTTTTTCGGAAAAACTATATTTTCCATCCTTCTAAGTGTTTTGGATTAAATTAATGGACTTTTGTGTTGTGTGAGGATTGAGGAACGACAACAACAACAAAAAAGAAAATTGAAACGGATTTATACTCGTATATACGTTATATCGATACATCAATGTGGATTAAAATGGTTTATAAGTTGTAGGGATTAATGATATTTTATTACAACAACGGGCTATATAACGTGTGTAACAACAGAACTTTAGAGCTCTTACTATAATAGCGTATAGTACAAAAGAATCAAAAAAAAAAAAAAAAGGAAAGAAAAAGGATCATCGTTTAATGATATGATAAGAAAACTTAACGATGACACAAAAGACGTTCGAAAATGGTATTTTAGATTAATGGCAAAAGGAAAATCGATAGATTTTCTTTCCTTACCTCATCACAAGCAGAACATCTTGGTTTTAGTGTTTCGGCATGATGTCGGCCACAATAAAGTCGTCCTTCTCGATGAAAATATATCAAATCGACCAAAATCTCTTTGCAGATGTCACATTTGAAACAGGCGGGATGCCATGCATGATGCGGTCCAAAACGTGATGCAAATACGCCCATGTCGCCCATCGAAAATGGATCCTCACACTGTGAATTAAAGATGAATTAATGTTATTTTGCGTATTTACTGTTCAATGGGGGCCAACACGTAAATTTAAATTCAAACGATTTTCTAACAACTTGAATATTATTATAACTTATCCCCAGGGACGTTTAAACCATTTTTTTATTTTTTTATTTATCAAACTTTTAAAATTAAAAAAATATGTTTCGTCGTCGTTTAATGTTAGATAATTCAAGTAATAAAAAATAAGAAAAAAGTATCATTATCTCGTATTACATGCAAGAAGTATAAAATCGTGAGGGGTGAGTTTCATAAAGATTTATATTTTGCATGCCGATATTTTATCAATGCAATTTTTTAATTATGGCATTATTTTCATTTTTGTATAGAGCACCAATCGATTTATTCTTCTATTAGTCTCTTGGGACTTCTACGGAGTATATGGCGGAATTAGCCTACTGATCTATTTACATTCGTTTTAATGGGTTTAAGTTTTAATTCCAACTTTCGCTTTTTAATTGCTACTAAAATTATATAAAAATTTATGATTACAAAAACTTAAAATTTAGAACAATAAAAAAATTTAAAATTAAATTCAATGATGTGTATAAAAAACAATAAAAATAATCCAATAAAAATATAGATTCTTCAAATTTTAAATTCTTCAAAAAACTTGAAGCAGTCAATTTGTGGAATCATATGTAAGAAAGAACTTTTTCAGATTCCTTTTATAACGGTCCTCGGATAGGTGAAAGTCAAAATACGATGATGCAATGTTGAAAGATTTCAGCACATCTGCAAAGGGGTTAGCCTTCCCAAATTTACGAATTAAATTTTTTTTTTAATTCAACAGGTAATAGTGGCCCGATTTTGATGAATGATACCTTAATTAAAAGCTCTGGTCATGAGTAAAAATACTGCATCAAAATATGTGTACATTTCAACAAATAATTTTTATGCCAAAAAATCAGCAAAGGGGTTAGCCTTTGCAAATTTAAGAATTTTTTTTAAATTAAAATTAATACAAAACGTAATAGTAGCCCGATTTTGATGAATGATACCTTAATTAAAAGCTCTGGTCATAAGTAAAAATACTGCATCAAAATATGTGTACATTTCATCAAATAATTTTTGTGCCAAAAAATCAGCAAAGGGGTTAGCCTTTGCAAATTTAAGAATTTTTTTTAAATTAAAATTAATACAAAACGTAATAGTAGTCCGATTTTGATGAATGATACCTTAATTAAAAGCTCTGGTCATGAGTAAAAATACTGCATCAAAATATGTGTACATTTCAACAAATAATTTTTATGCCAAAAAATCAGCAAAGGGGTTAGCCTTTGCAAATTTAAGAATTTTTTTTAAATTAAAATTAATACAAAACGTAATAGTAGCCCAATTTTGATGAATGATACCTTAATTAAAAGCTCTGGTCATGAGTAAAAATACTGCATCAAAATATGTGTACATTTCAACAAATAATTTTTATGCCAAAAAATCAGCAAAGGGGTTAGCCTTTGCAAATTTAAGAATTTTTTTTAAATTAAAATTAATACAAAACGTAATAGTAGTCCGATTTTGATGAATGATACCTTAATTAAAAGCTCTGGTCATGAGTAAAAATAATGCATTAAAATATGTGTACATTTCAACAAATAATGTGTATGCCAAAAAATCAGCAAAGGGGTTAGCCTTTGCAAATTTAAGAATTTTTTTTTAAATTAAAATTAATACAAAACGTAATAGTAGCCCGATTGTGATGAATGATACCTTAATTAAAAGCTCTGGTCATGAGTAAAAATACTGCATCAAAATATGTGTACATTTCAACAAATAATTTTTATGCCAAAAAATTAGCAAAGGGGTTAGCCTTTGCAAATTTAAGAATTTTTTTTAAATTAAAATTAATACAAAACCTTAATTAAATATAAGGATACCTTAAATAAAAGCTCTGGTCATAAATAAAAATACTGCATCAAAATATGTGTACATTTCAACAAATAATTTGTATGCCAAAAAATCAGCAAAGGGGTTAGACTTTGCAAATTTAAGAATTTTTTTTTTAAATTAAAATTAATACAAAACGTAATAGTAGCCCGATTGTGATGGATGACACCTAAATCAAAAGCTCTGGTCATGAGTAAAAATACTGCATCAAAATATGTGTACATTTCAACAAATAATTTTTATTCCAAAAAATCAGCAAAGGGGTTAGCCTTTGCAAATTTAAGAATTTTTTTTAAATTAAAATTAATACAAAACGTAATAGTAGCCCGATTTTGATGAATGATACCTTAATTAAAAGCTCTGGTCATGAGTAAAAATACTGCATCAAAATATGTGTACATTTCAACAAATAATTTTTATGCCAAAAAATCAGCAAAGGGGTTAGCCTTTGCAAATTTAAGAATTTTTTTTAAATTAAAATTAATACAAAACGTAATAGTAGTCCGATTTTGATGAATGATACCTTAATTAAAAGCTCTGGTCATGAGTAAAAATACTGCATTAAAATATGTGTACATTTCAACAAATAATGTGTATGCCAAAAAATCAGCAAAGAGGTTAGCCTTTGCAAATTTAAGAATTTTTTTAAAATTAAAATTAATACAAAACGTAATAGTAGTCCGATTTTGATGAATGATACCTTAATTAAAAGCTCTGGTCATGAGTAAAAATACTGCATCAAAATATGTGTACATTTCAACAAATAATTTTTATGCCAAAAAATCAGCAAAGGGGTTAGCCTTTGCAAATTTAAGAATTTTTTTTTAAATTAAAATTAATACAAAACGTAATAGTAGCCCGATTGTGATGAATGATACCTTAATTAAAAGCTCTGGTCATGAGTAAAAATACTGCATCAAAATATGTGTACATTTCAACAAATAATTTTTATGCCAAAAAATTAGCAAAGGGGTTAGCCTTTGCAAATTTAAGAATTTTTTTTAAATTAAAATTAATACAAAACCTTAATTAAATATAAGGATACCTTAAATAAAAGCTCTGGTCATAAATAAAAATACTGCATCAAAATATGTGTACATTTCAATATATAATTTGTATGCCAAAAAATCAGCAAAGGGGTTAGCCTTTGCAAATTTAAGAATTTTTTTTAAATTAAAATTAATACAAAACCTTAATTAAATATAAGGATACCTTAAATAAAAGCTCTGGTCATAAGTAAAAATACTGCATCAAAATATGTGTACATTCCAACAAATAATTTTTATGCCAAAAAATCAGCAAAGGGGTTAGCCTTTGCAAATTTAAGAATTTTTTTTAAATTAAAATTAATACAAAACGTAATAGTAGCCCGATTTTGATGAATGATACCTTAATTAAAAGCTCTGGTCATGAGTAAAAATACTGCATCAAAATATGTGTACATTTCAACAAATAATGTGTATGCCAAAAAATCAGCAAAGGGGTTAGCCTTTGCAAATTTAAGAATTTTTTTTAAATTAAAATTAATACAAAACGTAATAGTAGCCCGATTGTGATGGATGATACCTAAATTAAAAGCTCTGGTCATGAGTAAAAATACTGCATCAAAATATGTGTACATTTCAACAAATAATTTTTATGCCAAAATATCAGCAAAGGGGTTAGCCTTTGCAAATTTAAGAATTTTTTTTAAATTAAAATTAATACAAAACGTAATAGTAGCCCGATTTTGATGAATGATACCTTAATTAAAAGCTCTGGTCATGAGTAAAAATACTGCATCAAAATATGTGTACATTTCAACAAATAATTTTTATGCCAAAAAATCAGCAAAGGGGTTAGCCTTTGCAAATTTAAGAATTTTTTTTAAATTAAAATTAATACAAAACGTAATAGTAGCCCGATTTTGATGAATGATACCTTAATTAAAAGCTCTGGTCATGAGTAAAAATACTGCATCAAAATATGTGTACATTTCAACAAATAATTTGTATGCCAAAAAATCAGCAAAGGGCTGATGCCTTTGCAAATTTAAGAATTTTTTTTTTAAATTAAAATTAATACAAAACCTTAATTAAATATAAGGATACCTTAAATAAAAGCTCTGGTCATAAGTAAAAATACTGCATCAAAATATGTGTACATTCCAACAAATAATTTTTATGCCAAAAAATCAGCAAAGGGGTTAGCCTTTGCAAATTTAAGAATTTTTTTTAAATTAAAATTAATACAAAACGTAATAGTAGCCCGATTTTGATGAATGATACCTTAATTAAAAGCTCTGGTCATGAGTAAAAATACTGCATTAAAATATGTGTACATTTCAACAAATAATGTGTATGCCAAAAAATCAGCAAAGAGGTTAGCCTTTGCAAATTTAAGAATTTTTTTAAAATTAAAATTAATACAAAACGTAATAGTAGTCCGATTTTGATGAATGATACCTTAATTAAAAGCTCTGGTCATGAGTAAAAATACTGCATCAAAATATGTGTACATTTCAACAAATAATTTTTATGCCAAAAAATCAGCAAAGGGGTTAGCCTTTGCAAATTTAAGAATTTTTTTTTAAATTAAAATTAATACAAAACGTAATAGTAGCCCGATTGTGATGAATGATACCTTAATTAAAAGCTCTGGTCATGAGTAAAAATACTGCATCAAAATATGTGTACATTTCAACAAATAATTTTTATGCCAAAAAATTAGCAAAGGGGTTAGCCTTTGCAAATTTAAGAATTTTTTTTAAATTAAAATTAATACAAAACCTTAATTAAATATAAGGATACCTTAAATAAAAGCTCTGGTCATAAATAAAAATACTGCATCAAAATATGTGTACATTTCAATATATAATTTGTATGCCAAAAAATCAGCAAAGGGGTTAGCCTTTGCAAATTTAAGAATTTTTTTTAAATTAAAATTAATACAAAACCTTAATTAAATATAAGGATACCTTAAATAAAAGCTCTGGTCATAAGTAAAAATACTGCATCAAAATATGTGTACATTCCAACAAATAATTTTTATGCCAAAAAATCAGCAAAGGGGTTAGCCTTTGCAAATTTAAGAATTTTTTTTAAATTAAAATTAATACAAAACGTAATAGTAGCCCGATTTTGATGAATGATACCTTAATTAAAAGCTCTGGTCATGAGTAAAAATACTGCATCAAAATATGTGTACATTTCAACAAATAATTTTTATGCCAAAAAATCAGCAAAGGGGTTAGCCTTTGCAAATTTAAGAATTTTTTTTAAATTAAAATTAATACAAAACGTAATAGTAGCCCGCTTTTGATGAATGATACCTTAATTAAAAGCTCTGGTCATGAGTAAAAATACTGCATCGAAATATGTGTACATTTCAACAAATAATTTTTATGCCAAAAAATCAGCAAAGGGGTTAGCCTTTGCAAATTTAAGAATTTTTTTTAAATTAAAATTAATACAAAACGTAATAGTAGTCCGATTTTGATGAATGATACCTTAATTAAAAGCTCTGGTCATGAGTAAAAATACTGCATTAAAATATGTGTACATTTCAACAAATAATGTGTATGCCAAAAAATCAGCAAAGAGGTTAGCCTTTGCAAATTTAAGAATTTTTTTAAAATTAAAATTAATACAAAACGTAATAGTAGTCCGATTTTGATGAATGATACCTTAATTAAAAGCTCTGGTCATGAGTAAAAATACTGCATCAAAATATGTGTACATTTCAACAAATAATTTTTATGCCAAAAAATCAGCAAAGGGGTTAGCCTTTGCAAATTTAAGAATTTTTTTTAAATTAAAATTAATACAAAACCTTAATTAAATATAAGGATACCTTAAATAAAAGCTCTGGTCATAAATAAAAATACTGCATCAAAATATGTGTACATTTCAATATATAATTTGTATGCCAAAAAATCAGCAAAGGGGTTAGCCTTTGCAAATTTAAGAATTTTTTTTAAATTAAAATTAATACAAAACCTTAATTAAATATAAGGATACCTTAAATAAAAGCTCTGGTCATAAGTAAAAATACTGCATCAAAATATGTGTACATTCCAACAAATAATTTTTATGCCAAAAAATCAGCAAAGGGGTTAGCCTTTGCAAATTTAAGAATTTTTTTAAAATTAAAATTAATACAAAACGTAATAGTAGCCCGCTTTTGATGAATGATACCTTAATTAAAAGCTCTGGTCATGAGTAAAAATACTGCATCAAAATATGTGTACATTTCAACAAATAATTTGTATGCCAAAAAATCAGCAAAGGGGTTAGACTTTGCAAATTTAAGAATTTTTTTTAAATTAAAATTAATACAAAACGTAATAGTAGCCCGATTTTGATGAATGATACCTTAATTAAAAGCTCTGGTCATGAGTAAAAATACTGCATCAAAATATGTGTACATTTCAACAAATAATTGTTATGCCAAAAAATCAGCAAAGGGGTTAGCCTTTCCAAATCTAAGAATTTTTTTTAAATTAAAATTAATACAAAACGTAATAGTAGCCCGATTTTGATGAATGATACCTTAATTAAAAGCTCTGGTCATGAGTAAAAATACTGCATTAAAATATGTGTACATTTCAACAAATAATTTGTATGCCAAAAAATCAGCAAAGGGGTTAGACTTTGCAAATTTAAGAATTTTTTTTTTAATTAAAATTAATACAAAACGTAATAGTAGCCCGATTTTGATGAATGATACCTTAATTAAAAGCTCTGGTCATGAGTAAAAATACTGCATCAAAATATGTGTACATTTCAACAAATAATTGTTATGCCAAAAAATCAGCAAAGGGGTTAGCCTTTCCAAATCTAAGAATTTTTTTTAAATTAAAATTAATACAAAACGTAATAGTAGCCCGATTTTGATGAATGATACCTTAATTAAAAGCTCTGGTCATGAGTAAAAATACTGCATTAAAATATGTGTACATTTCAACAAATAATTTGTATGCCAAAAAATCAGCAAAGGGCTGATGCCTTTGCAAATTTAAGAATTTTTTTTTTAATTAAAATGAATACAAAACGTAATAGTAGCCCGATTGTGATGAATGATACCTTAATTAAAAGCTCTGGTCATGAGTAAAAATACTGCATCAAAATATGTGTACATTTCAACAAATAATTTTTATGCCAAAAAATCAGCAAAGGGGTTAGCCTTTGCAAATTTAAGAATTTTTTTTAAATTAAAATTAATACAAAACGTAATAGTAGCCCGATTTTGATGAATGATACCTTAATTAAAAGCTCTGGTCATGAGTAAAAATACTGCATCAAAATATGTGTACATTTCAACAAATAATTTTTATGCCAAAAAATCAGCAAAGGGGTTAGCCTTTGCAAATTTAAGAATTTTTTTTAAATTAAAATTAATACAAAACGTAATAGTAGCCCGATTTTGATGAATGATACCTTAATTAAAAGCTCTGGTCATGAGTAAAAATACTGCATCAAAATATGTGTACATTTCAACAAATAATTTTTATGCCAAAAAATCAGCAAAGGGGTTAGCCTTTGCAAATTTAAGAATTTTTTTTAAATTAAAATTAATACAAAACGTAATAGTAGCCCGATTTTGATGAATGATACCTTAATTAAAAGCTCTGGTCATGAGTAAAAATACTGCATCAAAATATGTGTACATTTCAACAAATAATTTGTATGCCAAAAAATCAGCAAAGGGGTTAGCCTTTGCAAATTTAAGAATTTTTTTTAAATTAAAATTAATACAAAACGTAATAGTAGCCCGATTTTGATGAATGATACCTTAATTAAAAGCTCTGGTCATGAGTAAAAATACTGCATCAAAATATGTGTACATTTCAACAAATAATTGTTATGCCAAAAAATCAGCAAAGGGGTTAGCCTTTCCAAATCTAAGAATTTTTTTTAAATTAAAATTAATACAAAACGTAATAGTAGCCCGATTTTGATGAATGATACCTTAATTAAAAGCTCTGGTCATGAGTAAAAATACTGCATTAAAATATGTGTACATTTCAACAAATAATTTGTATGCCAAAAAATCAGCAAAGGGGTTAGACTTTGCAAATTTAAGAATTTTTTTTTTAATTAAAATTAATACAAAACGTAATAGTAGCCCGATTTTGATGAATGATACCTTAATTAAAAGCTCTGGTCATGAGTAAAAATACTGCATCAAAATATGTGTACATTTCAACAAATAATTGTTATGCCAAAAAATCAGCAAAGGGGTTAGCCTTTCCAAATCTAAGAATTTTTTTTAAATTAAAATTAATACAAAACGTAATAGTAGCCCGATTTTGATGAATGATACCTTAATTAAAAGCTCTGGTCATGAGTAAAAATACTGCATTAAAATATGTGTACATTTCAACAAATAATTTGTATGCCAAAAAATCAGCAAAGGGCTGATGCCTTTGCAAATTTAAGAATTTTTTTTTTAATTAAAATGAATACAAAACGTAATAGTAGCCCGATTGTGATGAATAATACCTTAATTAAAAGCTCTGGAGAATAAAGGGCAATGAATGCAACAGGAGAACAAAGTGCCACGGCCACCTCCAAATTATCAAGAACTAATCCAAATGTAACATTTGCTGATGCACTCACTATTAGAAGCCCGAGAAGGCAACATAGTTCTGCTTCAGTTAATGATTCAAATAATAACCAAACTAATAAAATACTACAAGATATTCTTAATAGACTTAACAGATTGTGAACTAACAAGAAGAAAAGCAAGAAAGAGCCCTCATATCAATCATTCGAAAAAAGTCAAACAGCATCAGAGTTAGCCTCTCTTGTCTAATTAACATGGCAAAGTAGTGGCAGCCGCAATATATTGCCCACCTAGATACACAATCAAAGAGAATACTTATAAACACTTCTTCAAGCAGTTAGGTGAAAAATTCATAATCGGGGGTGACTTCAACGCTAAAAATACAGACTGGGGATCAAGACTAACAACACCTAAAGGGAAAGAGCTTCTTCAAGCAATAATTAAATACAACTGCAACTGGGATTCTACTGGAAAACTAACTTATTGGCCCAGCGATCAAAATAAAATACCTGACTTGATTGAATTTTTTATAACAAGAAAAATCCCGGTTGATTATATACAAGTGCGGGAAGGATTTGACTCCACATCTGAGCATTCCTCTATTTTAATGATAATAAGTGAAACAATAATAACAAATGACAAGCAGCCAATGTTAACAAATAAATATACTGACTGGAAAAATTTTAGGAATGAACTAAATAATAGCATCATTTTAAACACACGACTTTCATCAGAAGAAACATTAGAACAAGAGGTGTAAAAGCACTTATACAACAAACAAAAAAAATCTGGCAAATGCTACCCAATGGAAATTAAATCACTAGTTATAAAGAAAAAAAGTGCCTGGAGGGAATGGCAACACACACAAGACCCAGCTGCCAAAAATAGATTAAATAATTTAACACAACAAATACGCAGAGAAATATGGGAATTTAAAAATTCATACCTACAATCTCTCACCTATGACAAAGAAGGTGATTATTCATTGTGGAAAGCAACCAAATATCTGAAAAGGTCAGTTATGCACATACCACCAATAATGGTCGCCTGGCTAAAACCAAAGAAAAAAAAGCAGAAAGTTTCACGAATCATCTCGAAAGTACCTTTCACCCCAATTTAACAACACTTAATCAACAGGATATACTGTTAAAGAAATCCCATCAACTAATGCTAAAGAAGTGAAGCAAGAAATAAAGAATCATGTAGTACTTAAAAAATCACCAGGATATGACTTGTCAACTGGAGAGATTCTTAAACAACTACCTAGACTTCGTTCTGTCCCTCTATCTTGGAAATTTGCGGAAGTGATAATGATACCTAAACCAGGTAAGCCACCAAGTGAATTAACCTCGCACAGGCCAATATCACTTCTTCCCATCATATCTGCTTGAGAGATTATTATTAAAACGAATTAAACCAGAAATTATAAAATTAGAAGCTGTTCCGTCTCATCAGTTTGGATTTCGAGAAACACTTCACAATCGATCAATAATAACAGATTTAATAGAAAAATCCTTAGAGAAAAAAAAATTAGTTCAGCCATATTTCTGGATATAGCACCATCATTTGAAAAAGTCTGGCTAGATGGTTTAATTTTTGAATTGGAGAAAACTCTGCCATTTGAGTATTGCAAACTGCTAAAGTCATACCTGAAAAGAAGATACTTTAGAGTTAAATAGGAAGGAACTTACTCCAGCATAAAAGAAGCTAAAGCAGAAGTACCGCAGGGGAGCGTCTTAAGGCCACTCTTTTTCGTACTGTTTACAAGCGATTTACCACAGATGAGCAATACAACTACTGCCACGTTTGCCGATGACACTGCAATTCTAGCTGTTGGTGACACAATCGGTCACATTCAACCTACAAATAGCCATAAATAATATACAAGATTGGCTAACTAAGTGCAGAATTAAAGTGAATAAATCAAAGTCTACTCACATTAACTTCACTAATAGGTCAATAGAATCACTACATGTGACTCTCAATAATATCCTTGTACCACATGCAAATCAAGCAAAATATCTTGGTATGAACCTTGATGCAAAGTTAAAGTGGAAAGTACATGTGAAAAAGAAACCAGAAGAGCTTCAGTTAATTGGAAAAACCTTTTGAGTTACCTGAGTTGGGCGCATAATGCGAAATCAACCAAAACGACACTTTATGGAAAGAATACATAGAAGTGGCTTTATTGTTAGAATCAAATGTTGTTAGTCAAAAATTACTAGTTACTTTGTAAAAAATCTTTTTAAAATAAAAATAAAAAGTTTAAAAAAAAAAAATGTTCAATAATTATCTAGGACTGGATTTTCGTCATAATTAGAGATTTTTATGGATGTCTACGAAAATATTTAGCATTTCAGTAACGATCCACTAGTCTGAGCTCACGTTTAATGATAGTCCGCAGATCATGTGAATCATTAAATTTTTTTTTGATTAATCATCGTAAATAAAAAGTAAAATCTGTAATCCATTATTTCTAATTACACATCGATATAGCCTTGGTTGTGAATTCCCATCAATTTAGTCGGTCCAACTCAAACAAAATAACTTTCGTCATTTACATAGAAATTTGCTTCAATTTTTTTTTATTTCTTGTGGCTTAAGTGCGAGTGGAATTTTAAAATGTCTGTGTGTGTATGTGCGTGTGTGTACAACAAATAAAAATCCGAATGTGATTTGAATTAATTAAAAATTGTATCCATTACATTTGTTAAAAAAAATAGGGACTTAACGGTCGCTAAGGAATAAAATAAGATGCGAAGAAGATGTAAGAACCTCTTTTGAGCTAAATAACTTTATTTACAGTTTGCATTTAATCAATGTACTCGTACCACCGATGTATACGATATACATATATAATGTCTTGAAGACGGACAAAATTAACTTTCCGTTTAATTTCATTTTTTTTTTTTAGATAATAAACATAAATATAACAACTTTATTTGCCATTTAATTATCATCTTAAGCAAACTCGTAAGAAAATGAAGAAGAATAAAATGTAAAAGAAAAATCTATTTTTATATACTTTGGCAATTGAGGAAAGCACCCTTCGTCGTCGTATAATGGAAGTAATAAAAAATTTCGATTTTCTAATAAAAACCCAAATACGAGTACTCAAAATAAGTCCAACAATTGGAAATTTTATTTAAAAATGAAAAGAAAAATTATTTTAATTTTCATTAGTGTTGAAAATTCGAGAGGAATGGAAAATGTTTTTATTTTTATTTTTTTATTAAGAATTTCCTTTGATTAGTATACGAGATGTTTGTACGCAGTTGAATTTGTCAGACTTTTTAATTATTTTTTTTTTTATGTTTATGTACTACGACGCGGGGTGGATTTAGCTCGTACAGTGATTTTATGTCATTAGAATAGCGGGAAATTGTAATAATAATTACACAGTAAACCAAACTATAGATAGTATTGTTTATTTGACATAATGTTATGTTAAAACATCGTTGGGCCGTTTTATTACATACAGTCTATAATCCCTGCAGTGGTCCCGGCGCCTACCAAATGGCCATTCTAGCACTTGCTTAGTACAAAAAATGCTCAAAGCTATTTAGTTAATTTTTTAATTGATCAAGTTAAACGCCTACATTCATTTTTTTCCCTGCCTAAAACGGCTATCACTGCGACCTGAAAAATCTTTTGTGCTATTGAGATTTGTTAGTGCAGGAGCTGCTCTACCTTCCTAATAAAGGCGATAATGCTGCCTGTAGAGGCCAATCAACATTTTTCCGGGGTCAAATACCTCTCTTCACAATGAAGCCACTTCAGTATGCACAAAGCAACACACTCACATAGTATGTGCTCTGCAGTTTCTATCTCTTCTAAACAGAGTCGGCACTCCATCTCTGTGGACAGGTTCATTTTGTTCAATTAATATCTCAGGTTGCAGTGACCTGAAAGTCTGTCGGAAGGTCTGATCAAAGATTTGGCCTGTCTAACACCGGGAATACAGTTCCAATAGGTCAAGCACTGCATTTTTTCCCATTTGCTAATATTGTACACTACTGGGGCCCTCGGAATGCCACAGAAAGGCTCAGGGCCAATTGGTGTAGCTGATGAGCCTGCCCGCGCAAGTTCGTCGGCTATCCCATTTCCAGTGATACCTCTGTGACCAGGTAACTACCACAACCCATCTTTGTTATGACAAGAGAGAGATTGTAGCACTGTATATAACAGCTTTTGACTGACTTTGGATCCAGGAAGCCAATGCTTTCAATGCTGCTTGGCTATAGGAGAAAATGTGGATGGAGGCGCCCTTAATACTTTTAGTCATAATAGTTGAGACGCAAGTTTCGATGGCGTGAATTTTGGCTAGAAAAATACTGGGATAAGTTCCCAGGATTTTTGATATTTTGTAGTTGGGCCCAAAGACTACTCCACTATCCATTTTTGATCCATCCGTGAACCAGACTAGGCTGCTGGGTGCCATAAGAGGTCCACCAGTATCCCAGATGGTTTTATCAAGGATTGTTACCCCGAAATTCCTGCCAAAGCAGAGTTCCTTGGGCATTACGTCCGGGACTCTAAAGAACATAACCAAGTCAGAGAGTTTATTCAAAATGTTCAGATGACCCATATGATCATCATGACTATATTGATTCAACAGCTGTAATCTATAGCTGCACAAGTAGCAGCTGATTTTTTGACGTAAATATGAAGTGAAGTTAGTCCGATGAGAGCTTCCATTGCCGCCGTAGGACAGGTTCTCATAGCACCTGTGATTCCTACATTCATCTTACTATATATTTGTAAGGAAATCTCTGAAAAATTACATGTTTTATGCACGAGGAAAAGCGCCTTCTCAAGGTGTATATGTTACGGTCTCACAAGCCACTTTTTGACATTCCGTTTTGTCACTGGAAAGTTCATGGATAATATTACAATGCTGGATATGTAAGGTATTAGATGTATCATTATACAAACGACATTATTGTCAACTGCATCAAAGCGAGTCCATTATTGCATCTTTACGACATCAAACACTGTCAGACATTAAAAAACTCAAAGGGCAACCAGAACATAATGAATGGCTATAAAAACTTTGTCACAGAATGGTAACTTACGCATTACTTTCATTTTACATAAACGCAAATATTTGTCAGGTATATTCCCAGAATCACCAAGCAAACCATAAGCTATCCCAATGGATTGAGAACATCTGATGCACGTCACGAGATGTTTTGTAATATTTACAGAGAATGATCCTGAATGGAAAAATTTAATCAGTGACTGACCGATTCAGACCTACAATTTCCTCCGCTAGAGGAATGATTCTCTCCAATATTATGTTATGTTATAAGATTTTATTATGTAATTTGTAAGCTGTAAGCATTTTGAGCGATCTCTTTTTTTAAGGATCGATCACAACGTGGCCACTTTCCATCCATCATACATTACTTCGCTTTGTCATACTAATCGAATAAGGTCGAAACGATAGTTCCACAAAGTGACCCCTCCGAATATCAAGAGCATGGATGGCTAGTGTGAATTACTTGTAGAAATGGGTCCTCTATGCACATCGCAGTGTGTATTTGACAATTTGCAAAACAGAGAAATGCTCTAACTGTCGAGCACTGCATCAATGTTATTACGGAAGTTTCCAATCTGGTCCTAAGTGACAATAGGTCTAGGTCTTAGGGTATAGTGCAGTCCGGGGACTCCTTTAAAGAAGTTACGGGATCTACGCTCATTGCGAAGTTGTTGTACTCTTAAAACTTCAGCCGTCCACCATCCACGCTTTTTCCATCTATAAAATCGCTTGGCAGTTATCCTAGCAATAATCACTTTGTTGTTCCGTGCAATTGTAAAGCGTATTCGCCCTTCTTTAAAAACTATATTCTATTGCTCGGCATCAAGACGGCAGTCCTGATCAAACCAATACTTTTTGGGTTTATTTTTTACCTTACCTATAGAGTCGCCTGCGCAACACAGACAACCAAAGTTGTCAATACCTTCCATAGAGCGTTCACATCATCAGAACATAATTCTACTCCTTACAAGATTTGGATAGCCGTAGAATACACACTTGCTTTACTGGAGCAACTTTAATTTTTGCAGTGATGACATTTAGAACTGGTTTCATTTAGAGTTATCTTGCAATCTAAAACTCTCGCATAAGATACTTCAGATGAGTCTAAAAAATCATGTATTTCAATTTCTTTATTTTAACCTATCATAAGCCACCTTGGAATTTCGATATGTTCTACCAATGATAAATTTTCCTTAAGTTCGAACCATATCGTTATGGATCTTTGGGCAAAATATCATCCCAACCGAGATCATGTAACCAAAGATTGAAATTTTTGGTATACGCTCTATATACACGTTAATTTGTGCTAGTGCAATTTTGTAGAAAAAAACATCCTTTTATGGGTTCCAGTACTGAAACCAAGTGTTTTGACATAATGATTGGTATCTAAACTTAAGTTGTCTCCTTTGCAGCCTTTTAGTGGTACGGTGTTTGAAAGCTGATCACAATTGGAAGCCTACTTTCTCATTTTAAAACCAACGTTTCATTTCAATGATTTTTTCGATTGCATAAGAGTCATTGAATATCGTTCTTAATGCTTTATCTTTTTCTTCCACGGGTAGCAAGAACCGGTGCACTGGCTGTTCCAGACGTTATGGTGATCAGGTTATAAGTTCAGCCCGAAGAAAATGTCATTACACTAGGAGAACGCAAGCCAGCGACCGGAAAACTAGAGGGAGCAGAGACAAGTGGATTAGTTTCAGTGGAAAATGAAACTATTTGTTCCAGGTTACCCATATATTTCTGAACAACTAAAGCTACATTTTGACATGATAGTTTTTCTATCGTCATTGTTAGTGGGACAAAGCTCTAAATTAGGCACTCTTTTTCTCAGTTTGAACATATAGCAACTCTCTTATATCAATTGTTATTGCACCGGTCAAAATTCAAACTGGATCTGTTATAGTCTTGTATTGTTTTGTAATGCTAAGAAGAATTACCATTTGTGCGCAACTCTTACGGTGGTTTTAATTCAGTATTTTAGCTTCTAAAAAAAAGTCGATTACAAATAGGAGTTAGTGCGATGATTTTCTTATAACTAAAATATTGAATGGCATTCGCTGAGCTGCCCACCTACAACGCACACACAAAATTTGCTACAATTGGTAAACCATGCCTATATATGCCATAGCTAGTAGGTTTGTTAAACTTACCTCGATCACGGAGTACGATAAATTCGGTGGGGGCATGAGCAATCCTGCGCTCCGAAGTCCAACATGTTAATGTTTGTAAACAGAATGAAAAAGACTTGCAAGTATTTTGGATCAGTTTTTTATAATTCACCGAGACTAATATAATTTACAATTGTATATTCTTTTCACCTTAGTAATAGTGTTGATAACAAGATACTTGTATACCTGAAGAAATCCATACTTTAATCCGATATATTTTTTTCGTGTGTTGCACAATTGTTATTGATTTTTTAAAAATGTGATTTTGATGACAATCTGCCATAAATTCAATAATTTTCTGAACATAGTTAAATGCTCTATTACATGCAGAGTATGTGTTAACTTGTCAAAAACATAAAAAACTTTCAATTTTTTTTTTTTAAGTATCGAAAGTCTATATGACAAAAATGATGGCCTATTGCCGATAGCCAAAACACGACTTAATTTTTTAATTCGAGCTTTTCAATGCAAACTTTTTTGTTTTATTCACAGCTTGGTTGCCTATAATGATTTTAATCTCGCAAAACTCTCAATATTAGACTTATAGTTAGGCTTACAGTTTTTCACACAAGAGGCCTTACATTGTTTTCGAGCTTTTAAATTTTAGAACAAGTAACGTTGTGATGGCAGAGTATTCAATAGACAAAGAAGACAATGAATCAGTACTTATAACACAATTTGGCAAGAAATTTTTGGCTACTTTCAGACCATATCCAGCTTGTGATCCTTTTTTTTTACATAATCGCATGTAATCTGAAAACGGTTGTTTCATTTGGAAATATATTATGTTATTATATTGTGATATTATTACATTTTTTACAGAGAAACATTGCAGATTATATATTAAAAGTTGCAGACTGGAGATGCTTATAAGAATACAGAACAGTTGATTGTCAATGTGATTGTCTTGTGCTAATGGTAGGTGGAATATTGGCTCCCGTGAAACCGAACCATTACTGATATATTGGTTATATGTCGGAAGTTACTTGTTAATCCTTGGCCGAACACTCTAATCAATCAATCAATAATTAAATCACAAAAACATTCAAATCTCAAACTTATGAATTAGATTTAATGTGGTTACACCATTTAGAGTTCTTTTTGATTACAATAAAAATGATACCTTATTACGATTGTACATTCTTGCATAAAACTTCATTCCGATTATAATCACAAGCAAAATAAAATCTACGACATAAACATACTGAAAAAAGTCATCGTTCGATTCCCAAAAATTGCTGATTTGTTCGGATAGCACACACCTAATACCATCTAAATGTATTTTTGGGCTGCAAGGACACTTTAGATTTACCGTCATATTCTTTTCGACATAATCATCAGGTGTTATTTCAATGGTTGTTTTCGTTTTAATTAAATGTATTGCATGGCTCAAATTAAAGGCAGTGTAATTGCCACCTTCACGAAATAATACTACCACAAATTCATGGTACGATTTGAATTCGGATAGTTTCCTTTTATTAGATATACATCCATAAAGTATTATAAAGTTGCTATAATCTGTATGTAACATTACAATATCAGATTTTTCGTACAACGAATAGCTCAGCTCATATCCAAATATTTTAACTTTATATATTTCGCCCACTTTACATACTGACTTGTCACACACATAACGAAGTTCTAGTGATTTTTCAAAATACCAATACTTTGATTCGAAATAGGTGCAAAATATATTGTCATGGCGTATGCTTAGAACCTCTAGAACTCTTTCATTTTCCACTTGAAAAGCGTATGTTATTTTCCATTGTACTAAATTTTCTTTGATATAGTCGTCGAATTCAGGATAGTTTGGATTAAAATAATCTGTATACTCGTTTTCGTTTGTTTCCAGAAGGCATTTTCCGCTCCGATCGTAGTCCGGTTTGCTGATAATGATTTTTCCACTTAGCACTTGACAACATTTATTTATGGCTATTAAATAACATAAGAGTTTGAATACTTTCATCGTTATAGAAGGAACTGGCCGTAATGGATACAAAAATTTGATAAAAAATAATTTTCAAAAATATTGATTACAATGTTTGGTCGATACAATTTATAAATTCTCTTGGGACCAATCGGTATTTTTTTTTATAGTTGCGCAACATTTTAATGAAAATGTCTTAATATACTTTGCTTAACGGTTACAAAATAAAAAAGCAATTGAAAAGTGAAGTCGGTTTATATAGAAGTGAAGATGCAAGCATTTGAGAGCTACCTTAAAGCGTTCTAAGTCCTTCAGGACCATCGCTCAAACTACGAAGGCTATAGTTCAATCGAGCATAATTAATACCATGTTAAAGAAGGCTTCAGCCGCAGCTCACAAAATATTTCTAAAACCCCCTACGTTCGATGGCAAGACACCGTTTGAGAGTTTCAAAGTGCAATTTCAAGCGGCCATGTGACATGTGGTTGTTGATATACAACTTGATGCTCTTATTTTGGCACTACAAGGAAAAGCAGCGGATGTTTAGAAACCATATCGCCAACAGAAATGAGAAAATGGTTTACTATTTTTCAAGTATTTCTTGAACTGTGTCGCGTTTTCATCAATGCGTGCAACAGTTCATGTCTAGAGAGACATTTAAAATACATGCTGGAGCTCATGCAGTTAAAACAAAGATAATCATGTCAGGTATAATTCCGAAATTCTTTTTTATTTTTATATAATCTTCTCACTTTTAAACCGTGAACTATGTGGACCACGAGTTAATGATTTAAGCCATTGTGACCATTGTTTGATTAAAGATGCAGGTTGGACGCCTAGTGCGCATACTCAAACTTAATTCGCATTGGTTTCATAAGCTGTAATATGCCTATTACGACTCAGCACTGTAATTTACTGTGAGTAATGTTTACTGATTAACAACACAGCTAATTTAATTAGAAAGAGATATTTGTTCTGTGACTGTTTTTGTGTACTAATGTTGCTCTACCATTGCCAAATTGACTTGGACTGGTGTAGTTTTTGCTTCGTAGTATATTTTTATAAAAAAAATATCAGCCCTTGAAAAAAAAAGTTGTATTGACATCGATGCGTTCCATGCGTTCCACTCTACCAGTAGTTGAAGTAAAATGTATCACTATGATACTATGAGACACTACTATGATACACTGTGTTTGCATCAAGATTCAAATAAAAAACTTGAATCGTGCAGGCATATACAAAGGATAGACATGAATTTCATGGATGAATAGAAATACCAGGATACAAATATGAACGGTGTATCTATATAGATCTAAATTTCTACATATTATCATGTCTGGCATTTATCCACGAATCTATGCATAAGATAATATTGAAAATTTCTAATACATATTTCTTCAATCGAACATACATTTTCCAAAGAATTCTTTTTATCTTCAAAATATTCTTTATTCTTGAAACGTTATAAGAAAAATAAATTCCTGGAAATCGTAATCTATCATTTTTATTTTTTGTACCAGATACCGCCACCAGTTTTAAAACGATATAGCTTCAATGCTCGTAATCTTCAAATACCATGTCAACTATAATGTTAAATATATTTAAATTTCCATAAAAAATAACTTTAGGGAATGTGAGAATTAGATGGAAAAATCAAAAAAAAAAATTTTTCAACGAAAAAGTGTAAAAAGCTTTTACCTAACCTCAATCAATATATATATATAGTTTTTATTATTCATACATAATAAATTTTCTAAAACCAATAAAATCTATTTACAAAAACTTAACAAAAATTGGAAATAAATAATAAATCAAAAATGTATGCTCCTCATCATCTAATCCCATGATTACTTAAATACTTCAAAGTATGGATTTTGTTTTTGTTGTTTTTTATCATTTTCTCAGGAATGAGATATTTGCGTTATATTCGTTATGCGTAGATGAAGGCATTTCGTTTTTTTTTTTGCCAAAATTGTAAGGCAACAATTCTTTGAAACCAATTTTTAACTTAAATAAAACTTTGAAAATTTCTTTGACATACCACGAAAATGAAATTTTGTATATTATTATGTTTACAGTATGATCCATAAACCTCTCAACAACTCACGTTCAAAACAATTTTATGTCAAAAATTGGTCACGAAACTGTGTCATCTTTCGTGACCAATATTGTACCTTTAATGTTGAAGTTCGTTTTGGCGAAAGTCTACCGATTCATTTTTGGCGCCGATTTTTTATCATATTTTGGTTTACTAGTTGACATTAAAAACAGGAAACTCATCGGTCGTATTACGAAATTCCGAAATTATGTGGTTACTACAGATTCCTGAACTTGGTTAAAGAAACTCAACAGTTCCTCGAGTTGCTTCGTGATGTATTTTACGCAGCAACTTGTGTTATATATGTACTGTATTTTCAAAAACTTACCTCGTTTGTGTCTCCACCTGAAAAGACGATTATCCTCCCTTCGAACGGATTTTTCGAATTTCCATGCAGGGAACCGCATTCGGTTACGTAAAGCGGCCCAAATATTACAAAGGCCATAGTTCTATACCAAGAATTAGCTTTCGTATCCCCCTACATCAATGATCTTCAGATCCCCTGGTCAAACATGGAAAATCATCCCAAACATCTTCGTATGGTTTTTCAGCTTTTAATGGACGCGGGGTTGGTAATCAACCGAAACGAATGTGAATTTGCCAGGGACAAAATATCCTTTTTCGGATTTCACATCTTGCCAGAAGGCATATATCCCGACAAACTACGAGTATGGTAAGCAATCCAAAAATTTTCAAGGGCAGGTAAATTTTACCCAAGGCCGAACACGACCAGGTGATTTTATATGATTAAAAGATGGAGAAAGAAGAGTAAATCACTGAAAAATTAAACCGATGAAACGATCAAGGTGTTCAAAAGGTGTAAGATAAAACTAGCCGAATATACTCAGTTGACATACCCTGTTCCAAATGATAAATGTCATTCTATCACGTATCGACCAAATCCACCTCGGAAGCATCATTTTCTAAAACAAACGCGTCTTTAAAATTCATTTGTTAATATTCGAAAATCATATGCGCCGTTTCAACCGGCACACGATGACCGTTTATTCCGTTTATTCGACAGGTCTATGAAGCTTTCCACAACGTTTCTCACGCGCAAGCATTCTCGCCACAGTAAAACCAATCAAGAAAAAGGTTATCTTCAGTGATAAACCAAGAAATATCCTCTTGAGACAAACATTGTATTTAATGTCAAAAATGCAAAATTACATGTAAAGAGCGAAATTGGAACTTGCGCACCGAGCAACAAACGATTCAGCGAAATTCATATCAACATCGTCGTATCTCTACCTTCCAAAGGTAATTCATAATGTCAAACCTACGGCAAATCGACCACAGCCATCAATTCGGCGGGCAGTGGTATCATAGAATGGTGGCACCGAAGTGTTAAGCCCGCAATAAAGTGCGTCCGAAAAACAATCGACAAAATCGCTACCCATAATACTGCTCTGTATATATAAGAACCACAGTTGGCAAGTTCTGTCGACAAGTTTGCGGCGAACAATTTTGCACAAAGCAGATTGATTTTAATATCATTGTTGATAATACTTCAAATATAAATAAAGGTTCCGAAAGCGGATTCTGATGAAACAAAAGCAGTTCTAGTCTGGCTAATGCTGATGCTTGAATATTCCTGTTGATTTGCAAGGTGCTACATATAGTAGCAATGCTTGAAAGGGTGGTTCTTTTTGTTATAAGGCGATTGTTAACTGGCTTATTCAACTTATATGAAATGTGGAGTTTAACTAAAATATGCAAAGAGTTTTTATGGTATCGTCTTTTTGGCAAAGTTGTAACTTCAGTTGGGTAATAGCATGTAATGATTCCAATCCAGTAAGGATGTCATCAACATAGCAATCATTGATGATTGCAGAATATGCCATTGGAAAAGGATAATGTTCGTCATGTGCTGATGTGGTCCCATATGTCACTGTAGTGACCTTGAATATCAATATTGAATATATAGTCACGACTATCTCTCTAAATATATTATTGGAATCGTTGATTATCTTCATAAACTTATACCTGACGATACATCTTAGTTGAATCGCTCGTCATGACAATGACTGCATCCGAAATCTAACTATGATTGAAAATTATTGAGTGATGTGTTGCGGCTAGTTTTAAACGACACATTAAAGACCACACGCGATTTGCTGGTTGTGCTGGCCACTGAAGTCACGTTTTAAAAATAATATAGCAAATGTTTTTCACTCTAGTTTCCGTTGGTTGTTAAACGTTTGATACCTGGAACTTCTTCTAATTGCCAAAATTTTTCAATATGTTGCTTTAGTCGGTGCGTGTTGTCAGAATTGATCGCTGTATTGTATGTATAACACGATTATTATTAATGAATCAGCAATTTTCCTAGTGACTATTCAACCTAAAACAGTTTCTTGTAAAATTAGAATATCGCTGCATAGTTTGATTTGTCTAACACATAATAGTTGGAAGAAAATTCCATATCGAAAATAGCATATCGATTTAACCAGGGATGTGAAATGATAAATCAGCCAACTTGATAGTATCTGGAAAGTCCCAAACTTCGCTTACATTGATTAACTCCGCTTACTAATATATATTTTTTATGTAACTTAAGACTCACGTTGGCACATGTGAGCTGTAATGAAATTTAATTCTGCGCCACATTCTAGTAATACTCGACATGGATCAGCTGCTTCACTTAAATCAAATGCGATCACTACTACAGTTGATAATAAAACCTGTGTGGTTGTTCGATGGGTTCCGTGAGATTGATGGCACGTCACTTGATATGTGTTATTGAACCTCTATTTATTGAAGGTTGTGACGGTTAAACGTTGATTTTTATTATTGAAGATACGATCGTTTCTTTGGTCATAAACACTTCCATTCTGGCTTGCCCACTGTTGATGTTGGCTAAAGGATGACTGCTTGTACTATACTACCCATCTTGCTTCTCTAGATGTAGCAATGTACTGTGATTTTTATTGCAACTCTTCCAAGTACCATCTGTGCAATGGTACTGTTTGTGATATAGACTGAAGCTATTTAAACAAAGATTCAATCCTCAGACACTTTTTATGCGATCGTGAGTAGATACCTTACGAAATTGATGACATCGAGTACCAGTACAGCAATGTTCACAATGTCTCGTTAATGGTGGAGTTTATCAGAATTCGATGTGTTTGAGTGTATTGGATTTTGGATGTACTTGGTTTATTTCGTGATGGTGTAGATTTCTCGTTGTTTGCGTATTTCGACATATTGTGATATTTGGATTGTGGAAAGATGTTCAGCATTTGACATCTCTGTTCGATGAATTGTCGTAGTTCTTCTGTCGTAGCACGTTGAGTTGATTGACAATTTTATTTAAGTCTCCTCCTCGTTAAAGGAACCTTCATTTCGATTTGACAAGAGATTATTTCAAAGAAACGTAGTCTTATAGACTTTTCATGAAAATATATATCATAATATAGGTGTGCGATACACGGTCGTATATCCGGTTAATTAGTTGCAAAAACAAGGTCCAACCATTTTGTCACGGTTGTTAGATATACCTTGCTCATTTGTGTTGTAGTAATGCTCGCGAAATAATCAGTCGTAATTACCACCCTATCGTCAGCAGATTTAGAAACTAGAATCACTTCAATGTTAAACCAAGTAGGTTCACGAAGGTTAAAACCACCGATGATTATTAGCTGTTTGCCCGCACACAAAAATCCATAAATTCCGTAACTTCAATATAACGATTCAGGTTAGAAACACTAGCAAAATAAACAGCAGCTACTATCACTGAGGAATAGCCGATCTTATATAGAAAACATTCTAAAGCAATCAGAACTCTTTCACATTTACCGTGGAAGTCATGACGATCTTTCCTATGTCAAAAGGAAAATATTCCACAGAGTTAAAACTTGCTATTAACCAGGTCTCTCCGATAGCTAAGATGTGATAATCTTTGCATGTCAAATGCTTGATGCGGTTTGATAATATGTAGAGGTAAATGTTAATTGCTTAGAGCTAAAAATTTGCCTAGCAAGATTCTTGTAATAAACGTTGATGAGTTCATAAAGAGCAGACCAGTTACATGTACTATATTATGACTGTAAAGGTACAAATATAACAGCACGAATTCGTCCCGTACAACATAAATTAATGAACGATTTAATAATGCATTCTAGCGGCCAAAGGTTTCCATCGTAAACTAAATCTATTGGGCTCCAGTTCAATTTTGAAAGAGATAAATAATAGGTTAGCTAATTTTTTTCACACAGTTTGCAGTATACTTTTTTAAAATACATCTTTTTGTAATAACTCCTTAATCACACGAGCAATTTTAAAACTGTTTACACCGTTTCATTTCTCTATAAAATACCTATAGTTTAAGGGGTCACAACCTATAAGTTTGAATTAGAAAATAAATAATCTTTGTATGTATCTCTTGGGTCCTTGAACTACATTTCATCTTTTATTTTCTAAAAAACCTAACAAAAATGATGGTTTTTAAAATAAAAAAGGATTTTTAAGATACTGAATGTTGTGTTCTTCGGATCATACTGTATTATAAGGATTAGTTGTGAAAAACATATTGACAAAATATTGTGCGATGGAAATGGTAATCGATGAAGTACTTCAAACGAAAAAATTCGATGTGCGGTTTTAGTTTTAACCAAAGTTTAATGAAGAGTTTATAATTGAATTAGGTATTCGAGGGTAGGTAATCCTTAGAAAAAGCATCCTTTTGATTAATTTTCGTTGTATAAATATTTTGGTTATATTTAAATTTGAAACTCTTAATCTCACATATTTATACATCTATATACTATTATATACATGAAATAATAAAGATAAGATATTGTCGACATGTCTCACTAACACGCGTAGAATTTTTCATTTCAGTCTGCTTTTCGTCGTATTTTATATTTTCTTTTAATTAAAAATGGAATTATTCAAATGGAAACAAAATAAGAAAATTTTCAACAGTGACAGAAATATTTAAGATGAGTTAGAATTTTGTGTAGTACGACAAAAATGTTCATCCTTTTATTTTCCTTTATCCCGCTTCCCTTTCACAGTTATAATTATTATAAACTTTTTTCCAAAAAACTTATATTAAAATTCTCAACATGTACTTACACCTTCGCATGGTCGACTGATTGATAATTGCTTAACATTCCCACGTCCCAATGCATCACGTTTCCGTTGGGCAGAAAAAAGTCGTAATTCTTTTCGTTCTTCTTCTGTCAACGAATTACAATATCGAACCTAAAATATGAAGAAATAACAAATTCAAGACATAAATAAAATCACAACCAACATTTGATGGCCCCCTGTGCACAACAAAATTGTTGTTGTTGTATTAATTTTTCCACTCGTAAAACCGTAAAAAATATCATCTTTCAAACAACTGTCTGTCTGGTTGTGGATTAAATTTTAATTTTTTTTTATTATGCAAATTTGGTAAATTTTTTTGCAATATTTTTAATTATAAAATAAAAAAATTTTGTTTTGTTGTTTTAATTTTTCCAGGGTGTAAAATTTTAATTTAATTCTCAATTTTTTTTTTGTTTTTTTTTTCATCTTGGTCTAAAGAAAATATATCATGGAAACAAATTCAAACAAAAAATAAGAGTTTATACCTCATTGTCGTGTGGTGGTAACTGTTGAAGGAGTTGTTTTACACGATATCGTTCGCCCACACTGTTTACATATGGAATTTTGTCCTCTGGTATTTGAGAGAAATACAGATGAACCTAAAAATACAAAAAAAATTGTATGCGTTAAAAAATATTTTGTTTATACTATAAATGTTTAACAAATAATTTAAAAATTGCAATTGTTTGCTCAATTACATTAGTCAACTCAATTAAACGCTTCTTTGAGGAGAAGCAGCGCTATTGTTCCGCCACATTATGGTAACTGACGGAAATTATATCGAAGAGCGAAATAAGTTGAAAGAGGAATATGATAGGAAAAAAGACAGTTCGCTAAAATCATGTGAAACCTACACTCTTTCCTACACAACTCTCGACATGAGTATGAATACGCATACTGCAATAAAATATTCATACATTTTAACAAATCGATTTTAATCGCAAAAATTCGGAAACTATAAAATATTATTACATTTTCTTATGATCCGTTCCTATATGTCACGCTTCCGTGTGATGACGTTGTCGAACACATTCCATCACACCTTGAATTTCTGGATCGTTGAATAGTTCACATGGCACTCTGTCCATTCCAGGAAGTATATTGCTTCCGATAATTCAAAATTTGATGTGCCTTCAATTTAAACGCAGATATATGAAGATGAGGTAAGCCTCGATTTGAAAATTCGTTGCGCTTCCAATAATCGACCATTTTTCCTCCGAGAATCTATAATTTTTGGCAAAACCATCATGGTGTTCCTCGTGAGTTCCTCGCATCGTTTGTTTCAACAGTTTTGTTATCCTAGTTGGCACCTCCGTCGGTGAATAACATTGCGTGAAAAAGGTGTTAACAGGTAAGATCATAACAGCTGAATGTCTTTCATCAACTTGTTGTTACGCTGAATCTTACTGCCGATGACGTTGATGTTACTTATGATACGAAGATACTAGTACATTAAGTGTGCGTAAAAAAAGTAATCGGTGCGCTGGAATCTATCATATTCTTGCCCATGATCCACGTGCGGAAAGTGATGAAACCACACAAACTCCTTCGTTCATTATGTCTATGATCGTTGTTCTCGAGGTTTGAACCAAGTTACATTATTCGCCAAAGCTTGGAAGTCCAGCCAGCCTCGATTCTCCCCGAAATTTACGTGTATTATTTACAAACATAACCTAAGTATCTACTACTAGATTGAGTCGAATTTTAGTTGTGTTGATCTGACAATTGGATGATTGTAAAGAAAAGAGGTGATTATTTATCAGCAAACTCACTATTGCTGTTAATTTGCGGTTCTGCATTATAACGTTTTGCACGACTGTGATTTTTTCGAGCCTGTGGACACACGTTTTACCGTTTATGTTTACTGTAGATTCACCACTCGATGGTATGTCGATGTAACTCTGCTCTGGCAACAAACGATCTGTCTTATAAAATTGATCTGATTGCAGCAAGTTGATGTTGGTTGTGTTGGCACCCCACTGTGAACGTGGCAGAATGGTTGTTGAAGTCGGCAACTTCAAACTATATAATTTGAAGTTGCCGACCCCTTGTCTCCTTGTTCCTTGTGGAGACTTTCTGCGCACGTCGTGATAATGCTAATTGATATTTTAACTACTTGATAGCGCATCGGTTGCATTTATTGGTGGAATTATTGTCAATAATTCAATGTAAACCACGTCAAGGACACAACATATCAGACATCGCATGCGTTATTTGATGACCTCATATATTTGTGTAATGTACCTGTAACTTGACAATTTTAACAAATTTGTTTCATTCTTAAACGGTAATAATTCTTATGTGAATTAATACGCTCTAGAGGGTTAAGGAAAGTCTTCGGCCGTGTATTTTTCTAGATGTATTTGAAGAGGTCCATTTTTAATTTTTTTTTAATCAAGTTAGAAGAACTGTTCTGCCCATGATATACATGGATATACATCAAAAAATGTAATATACTATACTACTATTTGCCTCTTGCCAATGTATTCATCTAAATCACAGACTTTTATAAATTGTTAATTAGTTCTTATCATTCATTCCAAATGGCACCAGTGTTAGTATTACAAGCTGTACCTAATATTTTAGGATCAAACATTTTGCTCACTGCTGAATAAAGTGTCACTTTTTGAAGTTTGATTTTTCTTCTGGAAACTTTGCGTTCAAGGAAAATATTTCAATTTGTAAATTTTACGTTACATCTACGAGTGATATTAAATTAGTATTTTGATTCATTTTGCCGTTTGTTTGCAGTTTTCCTAAATTTCCCATATTGTAATTTGCAAAGTTTGTAAATCGCTATCATCAGTAATCAGGTTTTCGACATATACATCGGTTCTAATCGCGTGGGGTGCTTTAGGATAGGAATAGGTAACTATACTTTAGATAAATGACTTTGGCATTTAAGTTCGAATTGGCTCAGACACTGTAGGTAGCCATAAGATGGTTTGATATTGTTGGCGATCGTCATATATCTGCCTATACTTTTTTTCGAAATCCCACCGTTTCATGAAGCCCAATAACGACGATTGAACTACTAAACCGACCATTAAAATGTTGGACACACCAGTAGTTGTGAAGCCGAAAGATCCTAAGTGTACATGTCATAGACGAATTGGTATACTACTATAAAGCGGTTATCATGATCTCAACTCGTTTCTGTGTATAGAACAGGTTTTGTAGTTCTCCCCTTCGTCTGTATTTTTGGTATTCTTTGACTTTTCTGAATCGTACTTGTTAAATTTTTGGATTTGCTACAATTCGAGTTTGATGAGCAATGCACAGTTTACATTTATCATATTTCCAATCTGCATTATGGTATTTAACACGCGAGGCATGTCACATCTGCGAGCGTGACCAAGTCCGGTTTGAAGAGTTTGGCCTTTTGAAAAGAACGTGTCTTTAGGTGTAGAGTCCAGTAATGCCTACAATTATAAAATATTCTACAAACGTCATTGATTTTTATTTCTGATGTCAGAACTAAACTTGGATTAGATTTGGCTATCATCTTTAAACAAATTTGAGATTCTATCAAAATTCTAGTAGTCTTCACACTCAGTAGTATGTTGTAGCACGTTGTGGGCTTTTATGCTGAATAGTTTATGATATTTTCTATGACATATTCGGCATTGCGAATTAACTCTCTTATACCCGATGCGAACTACTAAGGCAGTTAAAACATTTCTTATGGTCTCCATTGAACTCGTTCGAACTGCGGTATTTTCGTGAATTATTAACAATAGTAGATTGAATGCTGAGCTTTACTGCATATTTTGTAATGTTACTTTAAGGTAATATTTAGTTGTAAGTGCAAGAGTTGAAAATGTATTTTGCTGTGCTTTCTTGGAACATACATTAATTGACTCCAATCAAAGTTGCTTTCCAAGAAACTTCATAAGTTTGCGATTGAACGAAAATTCTACTATATGTAATTACACCCATTGCTAATATATGCCAAGGATCCCTTTCGGCTTGCAAGATAAACGTTTGAAACGCTTCAATTTAATTGTCCTCATATTAAAATGCCTAATTAACTACTGTTTTTCCATGTAATACAGGCCCTTCAAATTTTTGTGAAATTTTTGTCCAGGGCTTACAATTTTTGTGCAGGGCTCCTTTTACGTAGATTGCGGAAGAGTATTTATATATAGGTCGAACAATGTTTGTCAATTTTATTGTTCTACTGACCTTTATTTTGTTTATAATGTGAACTATATTTATCTTTGATGAACTGTTAAATCGTTTATACCCACAATGAAACATATACGGTCAATATTTTTTTACTGTGAAACCAGAAAGAGGAAAAAATACTAAATTACTTTAGAGTGACAAAGATAATCGTTTTTTATTTTTTTCTATTTATTTTTTTTGTTACAACAACAAAACAAAACAAAAACGATTGTCTTTGTCACTCTAAAGTAATTTAGTATTTTTTTCTCTTTCTGGTTTTACTGTGAAAAAATACTGACAGTAAATGTTTCATTGTGGAAAGCCGGTATTAAGCTTGACATAACTTTACCGACTTTACAAAAACCTTCGACAACATTCACCACACTAATCTGATATCGAAGTTAGAGAATTTATATCTGATTAACTATACAGTTGTAAATTTGTCCCCATTTCAAATAAAAATAAAAAATAAAAATTTAAAATTAAGCCTGTACTATACTGCACAATTATTTAATGAACATTCTATACTTGCTATACTCGTATAGTGTTTGGTTAAGGATCGTACTACTAAAAGGAAACTAAGTGTTCTTTAATATTTTATCATATTCCGTTTGTTCATAATAGATTTTGATGGATAATGCAAGCCCTTTTATTCTCAATCGACTAATATGATTAATGCCTCAATACAATGAAACCCTTACTGAGTTTAAGTTGTGGCCGACATACGAGTAAAAGTTCTTATCAATACTAGCTGTAAAGTGTGTAGTAAAGTTATGAAATTAATAAAGTGACTGAATAAAACGTTTTTAAGCCTGTTTAGGAACCATCACTCAAATTTCCCAACCACACAGTATATTTTTCAATTTCTTACGCCAACTACGTTAAAGTAAAAATACGAGCTGATAAAAAGAAAATGGAAAATAGAAAATTCAATTTTGTTATTTCATTTTCTAATCACGTTTTCGTTTATATTTTATGCTATTCGTTATTGTTATTATTACTACTATTACGATGATAATGTTACATAAGAGTGTACATATATATTGCAGAGCTAGGCAAACAGAAATAGAACAAATTTGATGTATATATATATATATATATATATATATATATATATATATATATATATATATATATATATATATATATATATATATATATATATATATATATATATATATATATATATATATATATATATATATATATATATATATATATATATATATATATATATATATATATATATATATATATATATATATATATATATATATATATATATATATATATATATATATATATATATATATATATATATATATATATATATATATATATATATATATATATATATATATATATATATATATATATATATATATATATATATATATATATATATATATATATATATATATATATATATATATATATATATATATATATATATATATATATATATATATATATATATATATATATATATATATATATATATATATATATATATATATATATATATATATATATATATATATATATATATATATATATATATATATATATATATATATATATATATATATATATATATATATATATATATATATATATATATATATATATATATATATATATATATATATATATATATATATATATATATATATATATATATATATATATATATATATATACATATTTTATTTTAACCACTCGTAACCATAAAACAAAATACAACAAAAAACAATCTTAATAGAAAACAGATAGTTAGTGTGTGTACACCCTTTATCTATTATTTTCTTATATAATTTTGTAGGTGGGATACTCATTTTCTTATATATTGGGTTGCGGTATAAGTTTCTTCTTATTTTATTAATTCAAAAGTCGTATCTAACTACTAAACCAAACATATACCAATTCCATCAACCACTTTGTGACATTTATGTCTTTTCAAAATCCATCATTGTAGAACTTAAAAGCTTTACTGTGAAAACCTACTGTATAATCGTCGCATTTGGCTTATGGTAGCTTAAATAAAATAAGATACATATACGTAGATTCCAGGGCCAGGCTCTAACTGTTCGATTTTTTTTTTTTTGAAAAACTGCATCAATCATTTTCCCATTTCTCGTAGTAGATATATTTCTATCTGAGTTCATGTGCAAATCGAATTCGTCTCGCAAAGTTTATAAGTTTATAAGATGGGTTATGTTATTTTGCTCATACCAGTCTCCAACACGCCGCTGACCATCTCTCTGAAACGCGCAGCATTTCAACTGAACGCGCAGCATTCAAAATTAGGAATATTAACATGCTCGCCATTGCGTAGCCAGGTCTCGAAAAGCAAGAGAATTGAGCATCTCTGCAAAACTGTATCAGTTAGATTGAGGTGATGTAACCTGAGACTTTGGAAGCTCAAAGTTAAAAATGAGACGTCATTATTATCGCGTACAAAAGTTGCCATTAAATCCTGAGCTGAATTTAGCGAGGTTTATGCGCTAGCTTCATTGAAGTTGCATTTTTCATCTATGGTAGAAGACATGATCATCGATAGCCGACTTGATGAGCAGCCCATTGAGACTCGTTACTTGGAATAAAGCAACATACACAAGTTGTTGACTGTATTTTTGACCCTGCATGAATTGTTTTGATAAATAGTTGAGTTTTTTCTAGAAAGGGACACCAAACATCGGTCGATATTCTTTTTCGGTGCCCATCAAGCCGCCTGACTTCTTGCTAACTTGAGAATTTGTTCCGAAAGCCATCCAGAGTAGTTTGACATTTTGTCTGTTGAGTTTTTCATGGTGCTCGTTTTCCTCGTCAGGATGGTTCCATTCGATATACCTCAGACAGCCAATAGTTTCATTCAAAGTTTTGATTAAGTAAGGCCGACGTATGACAAGTGGAAGTTCTTACGGTAAACCATTTGTGTCCACTATGCTCAGTTTATGCTCATTTCTATTTGTTGACAGATGAATGCTAACTGCTCGACAGTATTGCAGCCGAGTATGCATTAGGACGCCCTTTTGTCTTTCATTGGCAGACCGCATGAGTAATGAATTCTTCATTTGGCAAAACGGTCTCTCGCTAGTTTGCAACTGGACCTAGACGATACAGCGTGGCTAACCTCAGTTCATTGTTCATTTTCGGATTTAGATTAGTATAAAAATCAGCGAAGGGATCACATTCAGGGACTTATGCTAATGGTAGATTAGTCAAGTCATTGACTAATTCGTTGGATCGATTTTCATTGTTCATACACATCTGTCGACAATTATCCTTAGTTTTCGCAATATCTAGGTCTGACTCAAACTCCTAACTGCGTTCTCAAATTAGTACTTTATTGTTGTCGTACAGTTTTATGAATCGCAGCTGACGAAAGCGCAAATGCAATGTAACTATTTCTCGTTTGTAATTATGCTGGTCTGTACCAATATCGTAGTTCTGATACCGAATAATTTTAAGACTACCACGTTTATTCCATTTTTTGTTTTTTACCACTTGTTTGAAGCAGCTTGTGCTAGAGTCAGATTTTCGAGACCGTCTAGTCCCTCTTGATATTTATCAAACCTAAGTTGAATCTTTGTCTATACCTTCAGTTTCAATTTGTATTCTTTTTTTTCACGTGATGACGGTCTACTAGCCAATAAGTTGAAATAAAGAGAACTACTGAAGAACACATAAACATTGGTATAGGCGCATCAAATACCATGCCGTCTTCTGATTTGTAATCTCGACTGTGTTGCGCATATCGATACTTAATTTTCGAGTGATCTCAACGATATCGAATTCGAGATGTTTATCCATGGTCTGTATGATTTTACGGTGAAGATTGCCAATTCCCCTATTTATCTTATTGACAAACTCTATGAACTCTTCGTATGAAGCATACGAATATTCTTCAATGGTACATTGCATATCCGTATTCAAGCCAAGTACGTTAAAAATGAATGGATTGATAGGATTACTCCATTTATTATAGCTGATTCTCGTTTGAGGAAAACTTTCGGTCTTGAGAGCTCGCAGTACGTTCAGACAAAATTTTTCTGTCTGTATATCATGTTCTCGGAATTGATTTCGGAGTAATCGATCTCTTCAAGTGCTTTCCGCAAGCGACTATCGTTTTTCGTCGCTCATCAGTTTTATCTTTAGGCACATGACTCTAGAGCCTGCAGCATTGTTTACATACACTGACAGTAGGTGATTAATTTAAGCTATAGCCACACATTGATCTGTTCGAAAACAGAGTACTAGAGTAGTACTCTACTAGAGTAGTATATCTGCGTGTGAACTACCACGGTGCTGGAACTCAATTCGTTCCAGAAACTGTTGTTTTAATTCGAAACAGGTGGTTAAAAACGGTTCATTCTCTTAGAAATTATATTGCTTATATTTAGCAGAACGTCGATTTTGGTCGCAAAATGAGGCATGAGCATGAGTCTTTCGTATACGCCCAAGGTGTGTTGTAAACCATTTTTTTGTTGTGTTGTGTTATATTTTTTCTTTGTGTTAGTGTTTTTTTAATGACAATGTACTAAATCTAGTATACAAATTTTTGAATCGGGCAAATCGGTTCATGTTTTTGTTATTATTTTTTTGACTCGCCTCATTCATTAGTCTACTCATTTGCTATGTACTAGTGGAAAGTGCGGAAGGTAGAAAAATAATAAATGGCAATAATGCATCTTCAAACAAGATGTAATTCAATTTATGTCAAACACTTTAATACATCAAACACAATATAATAATATTTATCACTTTCACAGACACTGACAAGCGCAAACACAAGAATATGACCGATATTTTCGGCCAAATTATTTATTGATTTAAAGTGAGAGTTACAATATGAGCGCAATTTTAATTAGAAGACGGCGAGATAATATTGCTAGGAAAAGGTATGCATATATGTTTATTTATATATTTTTATTTTATTTTTTTTTTAACTCAAATCAAATTGTTTTATTTATGTCAAAAATGATTCAGCAGAGTGCTCAATAGTTTAAATATTGCGGTTTGCTAAACGTATCGAGAATGCCATGACTAGCAATTTAAAAATTGAATCGCAAGTCCGCCATATTTAATAGTCGCAGTTTATTAACTAGCGATACGTACGAGAATCTACCCCTAAATGTTGTTTTGAAATGTCGAAAATTCGAAAAGCAAAACAAAATGACTCGCATCATAAATTAAAACATATATAGATGTCCAAAGACCATATAGTGACTTGTCTTCGATCGATTTGGCATCATAGTAAAACAATGGAACCCAGTTGTTGTATTTTGGTATATAAAGAAAGTAAATAAACGTTATAAAAATCATGAAGGTCGAATTTTTTTTTTGTTGTCTATTTTTTGTTCCTTATACTACTAGGAATTTTTTCGTGCGATTGACGATATATTTTAAAATTTTGGTTTTCTTTTTCTATTTGTAAATCGTGTCGTGGTAAACAATTTGAATTTATTTTATAATTTTTTATTTTTAGAGATTTTGTGGTTTTAAGCGTGCCCATGCTGCATTTTCCATGGATTCTAAAAATTGAACATTGATTTTAGAAATCCATAATCCAATTTTTGGTCTTTTCTTTATACGCGCATGCTACTTCACTAATACACTCAATTTACTACCACTATCAACTTACGGTTCTTTTTGACTCCTGACTCATTTTGCGAGTAAACCAAGTTTCTTCACTACGTTTATTCACAAGCCCCGCCAAATAACTTGATTTGCGAATCGTTTCATATGTCCGTTTATGAAATAATCATCAAGGTTATGTGGCAATCATGTCGAAGGCCTTCTTATCCTCATACACGGTGGTCGTGGTGAAATTAACCGCTTCGTTACTAAGTCGATCTCGGGTAAATTGCAAGGTCGTTTCGGAAATACAAAACCATTAGATTTTGAAAGTAATGGAATTTTTAATTTTCTCAGCTGAGAGAATGAATATTGAGCCATGTGGAGGATTTTTTAGATCATGTTCGAACCATAGTCGATTACAAATGTTATATATTGCACCAAACTGGTTTAATTCAATTTATTTTTAAATTGTGCGTGGGCTCATAAATGACAGGAATACTCCTCGTAAGGTAAATTTTCTATTTGTTCCACTCCCGTTTGTACTTTTATCATTCTAGGTTTTTACCTTATGCCACGCTTCATCATAATTGGCTTCAGTAATATTAAGGTGTTTATTCAGCACAAAGACTTCATTAATCAGCGTATTGCTAATCAGCGTATTTACACGCGGTAGACGCACCTCATTATCTTACAACGTGTTCCAATTTCACTTATGTGCGTAACTGTACTTTAAATTTAAATCAGCTACTGGTGATCAAAAATAAAACATACAACTCTCATCAGTCGGTGCCGATACAATTTTTCTTTAATTAACTGTAATTTGAACTTAAATGATCTGCTATAGTTTGATCGACGATGTGTACTTTACTATCTACCGTACATAAATAACAACATTTTGAACACTTTGAGTTATTGGATCGACCTCCGCAATCAAAAAAGCGATTCCAAAATGTGATTTCATATGCAAACATGCACATGTATGCTGCTATATATATTCCACCATCGCACATTTTAACTTTAAATCGTTGCGGTAATTTATGAAGACATTTTTATGGTACACAGAAATAAAATATAAAAAAAACGGTACGTATGCAAAATAGTTTAAAACTTATAATATTTTTATATAAAGAAAGGTAATAAGAAAAAATAAACGAAATGACAAGATTCTAGATCAGAATGATCTTATAATATGTACATATGGAAAAAAAATTGAGATGAAAAGACATCACACTGTTCTATGTCTACATAAATTTAAGTTTTTTTCCACGATAATCATTTATGCGCGTTATCTATGACTCTATATATGTACAAAGTACATTTTCTTTAATAATGTACGAATATGTTTCGAATTTGTGACGTGTGCTGGAGCTTTAATATAAAATGAAAAAAAACCTACATCTTATCGAGTTATATATACTTGGTGTGCTACAACTACTACACTTGTGTGAAAACCGTTTGAAAATTTTTATAAAATTTGCTATTTCGACAACCTTCTTTCGAAGCTATAAGCTACGACATCTCGTTCTATACAATTAAAATTGAAGGGTTTTACCCCTTAAACTCTTCATCCACCTGCTCCTTAAGGTTTTTTATAAGTTTAATTAAATTTAGTTATAGTTGGAAAAACTGTGTTGTGGTATTTGGGGTTTTCCAAATAAATTAAAATTAAAGTCTATATACGAAATAATTTTGTTGTTGTTGTTGTTTCGTAAAACCCAAATCAAATTTACAATACAAGAAAATATCCTACTTGTTGAGTAAGAGTTTTTTTTTTGATTTTTTTTTTGGTTCAGCAAAAATGTTAAAAAAAAACTTTCTCTAAATTTTTTAATTAAATTATTAGCATTTATGAATATTTGATTTTATTATGCTTACAAAACCATAAACAAATCATATATTAAAATCTGATTTATGTCTTAATTAAATTCGTATGGTGTGAAACCAATTGGGGACATCATCATTATGTTATACGATATGCTTGGATATATATGACTAATTTGAGTGAAATTTATGTCTGTTTTGAGTGATATATCTTAATGAACATAACGATCGATCTTTTATATTCTGCTGTTCTACTTAAAATTAATTTTGACATTTACTACACAACAAATAAAACATTGAAGTTTCCATTCAAGCGACAGCTTTTTATGTTACTTTTGTTTTATAGCAACATTTTATTGATGTACTAGGATTGTATGATAAGTGCTTCTGTTGACCTATAAATACCATCACCTATAAATAAAGATACCACCACTTTATTTGTGAAGTTTTTGTTAACTTTGGTTATACTTTCATATAGGCGCAAGTATACAAGACTGACCACTATGCTAGCGGCGTTCAAACGTAGTACCCGTACGATTATCGACTGCTTTGAAATCCAAGTTAGTATTTTTTACCTGAAGCTCTAAAAAAAAAAACTAAAACCAACTTTAAAGCAACGAATATAGCTTTAGAGTACGTGTTAGATGCCTTCTATGACATGCAAATTTAACCTTGGTGGTTAGCATCATCGTTAAAGCCGTTTTTTTAGAATTTGTTTGTAGAAACTGTACAATACGCAGCACGAAAGAGAGCAGAGAGTCACTATGAAAATTAATTTGAATGCACAGCATAAGAAGCATTTGATAAAGTAATTAATGCAATCCATGATACCAGGCATCGTAACTTATTGGACCAGTAGTTGTGGTCTTTAATCCACTGAAGACTGAATTGGTTCTTTTTTCCAGGAAGTAAAAACTTCCTCGTTTTGACCATCCAACTCTCAATGGAGTTATTCAGAATATCGCAGACAAAGTGAAATTCTTGGGTCTCATTTTTAACAATAAACTAAGCTGGGCCAAATATTCTGGAAAGATTAAAAAGGCTATACGAGAGCAATTTACTCCTGTAAAAATGCCATTTGAACAGCTATAAGTCTTAAACAAATTTCTTCGTGGTCCTGTAAAATTATGGGATACTCTTCTATTCTAACGAACAAAAATCTAACGACTATACCATCTTGATTCTTGACATCATCCATCGAAGTTAAATTTCTAACTGATATTCCTTCCAGAGAGGACTGGGCGAGTGGAAAAGTTTTAAATTCAGGCTTTATTAACTTCTTCACAGCTGGCTGGAAAATTGATGGAAAGGTCGGCGGTGGGGTTTTCTGTGAAGAACTAAACGTAAATTTGTTTTCCGCCTCCCTGATAATTGCAGTATTTTTCAGGCAGAGCTTATACCAATCAAAGAAACCATAGACTGAATGAATTCTCATTTAATATCTTCAAGATATATTTGCAGTTTTACGAACTTTCAGGCTGCTGTAGACTTTCATCTCTTAACGAGATGGCTGAACAATTCAACATTCATCTTTTATGGGTGCCAGGTCATTAAAATGTTACGGAGAATATGAAAGCCGATGAACTCGCACGACAGGGTATCACTTGCCTCATCTTACCATGCAAGGTGGACATTGAAGTTCCTCTTGCTACGTGCAAACTGCTCCTTAAGAAGCTTATACAATTACAGACAATAGATGGGGAAATTGCACCTCATGTAAAATTACTAGGCAGATTTAGTCTAATCTGGACTTAAAAAGGTCTAACCAGTTAATATCTATGAAACGGCGTAATATTAGCACACTTGAAAGTGTTATTACTGGACATTGTCTTATTGGTAAACATGCCAGTAGGCTTGGTGTTATCTTTCATAATTACTGTCAAATTTGCAATGACGAAGAAAAGGAGAGACAATACTTTATTTGTTAGGCACCTGTCTTAGTTTGTTTCAAAACAGACTCAAGTGTTTGGGACCTCCTTTGCGATCTAACGGATCTCAGTAAATTGAGCGTTAAAGATATCAAATTGGTTTCAGTAAGGTAGTTGCGGAGTAGCAGTTGCTGTGATAAGACAAAGGACTCTATGCGTCTATGCCTCGTCCTTTTGGAGGGCTACCTCAACCTTACCTAACCTATGATACCTGAATACAAGGCTACCAATTGCATCAATTTCTATTTTTGCGAACATTTTTGAAGGTAGCAGAACATATTATTCACAATTCAAAGTTCATTGATTGTCTGTAAATAATTGAGCTTGAAATATTACCAGAGTGGCTAATTCTTTTATTTGGATAATTGATAAAACTTGCCAAAAAACTTGACAGAAGGGGGTCATAGGTACGTTCCAAATAAGGCAACTAATAATTTTATAAAAGAGTATTAGAACTCTTGTTTTTTTATAACTGTGAAAGTATAATGCTTCGTATTAAAAGAATGCAAAAACATGATATTCAGCGATATGGCACGATATTTCTAGCAATTCCAGTTCAAGCTATGCATAATCCTTATTTTGTTGTGCTCGATACATAGAAATGCTTTCTGCTGCCTCCAAGACAATCGAGAACCATCTAAATTATGTTTCTATACATTAATTTATCCGTTTTTAAGTAATCTAAACTCAACTGGAAATGTTAAGATACAAAATTCCCGTTAATTTGTACTGACCTGATGATTTCAACAAGTAGAACGTTGCACCAAACATAATTTTATGCGCGACTCTTACCGCTAAGAAATTTTTACGTTTTTATTAAATTCTTTAATAATTTTCGCCATAAACAAAATCCAAAAAAACTTTAAATTATGCAAATTTTCAATTCGACCCAACTTTAAATATTTAAAATTCCATTTAAATTAAAAAAAAAAACATAATTTAAATCTTCATCGGATTATAAGATTAAAAATAATTTTCTTTTGCTTATTCTTCTTAAAAAAATTTTTTTATTTTTATTATTAAAATTATAAATTTCAAAAATAGCACACAAGAGTTAGATAGACTTCGTAATAAAATAATAAACTGGAATGCTTTCGGGATTTTAATATTGCTGAAATTAAATAATTTCTACTTTTAATCGGAAAATTTATTTTTAATGCACCCACATTGATTTTTCCGCTCCAATTTTTCTATATACGAATAACAACCAAATCTATTAGCCGCATAATCTTATGCTTTCGAGACACCCCATTAAAAATTAATAATGTGTGTGAGTATGTGTGTGATTAAGTGACCAAAAAAAATTTTTTTTTCTGTACATAATAAATGGTTGGCAGATTAATAATTTTCCAGTACAACATTTACCATCATTTCGTTTTCGTTGTTGTACACAAACAAACAGACATGTTACTCGCATATATACATGTGATTCGACTCCAATTATCATTGCAGATAAGTCAGTTAAATATAAAAATAAATAATTTATTTAATAATTTTTCTTGTGCCTCCTTTTTTCACATATACGTACTAAGAAGCGACGCATCGCAACATTTATATCCTAAAGCAGATTAATTTATTACGTTTTGTATATGAAACATATTTTGCAGCAAAAACTGCCATATGCGATGGCTGAATAATTATTGGACAAAATGCAAAATGAAATAACAAAAAAAAATCTTGATAATTAGAATATAAAATGAAGAATTTATTTGAGACATCGCGGCGAAATAAAATACCTAACCATATACATGCAAAGCCACTGTGGTTGGAGGGGACGTTACAATCAAGTATGCTGTTTTCAAAACAAACCGACCTTTGATACTAATCAAAAAACTTTGCGACTGCTAACGATCGGAAAAAAAATCAACAGCATTACAGGCCAAAGTTGACCCTTACTGAGATCTTTTACAAGATTTTTCAGTCCATATTTTTACAATTTGTGATCGTTGTAGGTGGTTAGCCAAATGTATGAATATGTAATCTATTGACATCAAGTACGATTTAATTTCAGATGATCTATCAAATGGAAAGAGGCTTAAAGCTTATTGCATTTCAAAAAACTGGTTGTTCAGATGATCCTTATTTTGTTGATTAAAACCAAAATCTTAGGTTTAAGCCACTTTATGGCTTTGTAATTATAGCAACCTTAAATAGTCAAAATCTTTTGCAATAGCACTGAATAGGTCCTGCAAAGTCATGTGGGTAAATGGACGTGACGAAAGTACTCGTCGTTGCAGCAAGTCTGCTATTAAATGTAACTTGGTTTTTCAATATTACGACTTGAAACCTTAAAACCCTGAGTACCTTCTTCTAAAACGAGCTAGAGTTAGCTGGCTGCTACCGATCACCGTGATATATTTTCCTATTTGTGCATTAATTATCAGCAGCTTGGTAAAGCGTTGTTTTCAAGTTTGCCATGTGACCTCTTACCCGCATAATTTTGAGGTGGATAATAAATGGACTAAGCGATAAAATATGGCTTTTCTCTGATACAGAGCCTTGATTTTGTAAATGTATAATGTGTTTCTGGAATTGCTCAAACTGTATGGTTCAGCATAATTCTTTTCTTGCTTTCTTGAATTCCTATCTTATCAGTGCGGCGTTGCAGTTCATCCCTAACTTATATCCTTTCTTGATGAAGCGTCAACAATACCCGATAATGTGGACTATTTTGTTGATGACCGAATGTTTTTATACTAACAGCCCAAATGGATAAACTCTTAGATAACATCACATGTTTTACTTCAAGCTCGATGTCACTGACTTGAATAGGTATTGTGGTCAATCATTGATTGTTGGCTGATGCAGTCACTGCGGATGCGTCTACTATAAACTGAGGTCTTTCATCTGTGTTGAGTGAACCCTTCTAGACGCATAATCAGCAGGTTTATCTTTGAGATTTGTATGGTACCATTGTCTTATATTAAGTTGTTATTGTATTTCGGAAACCCTATTAGCTAACGTATTTTTGGGATCGATCTTTATTCCAACAGGAATGTGTCTAAAATAACATTACTACATCTTGCAGATGTGGCGCTTCAGACACTTGTTTCTTTAGTTTGTTTAGCAATAGTGCACTGCATAACTTGAGTTGTGGAAGTAACAATATGGGTTTTATCGGCACCACTTTGGTCACTATTGGCTCTATTATTGTTTATGTAATGTATAGATGACTGCTGCATAAACCTTTTCAGATGCATTGCAAAATCCATGAAAAGTGAACGATAATAATTCTAATGTAGCGAGAGCAGTTTTAAAATCCTGCCATATGTTTACTGAAAGTAGTCTTTTCTTTGTGAGGTTTCTATTATAATCGTTTGGCACTGTAATGTGAAATTCAACACTATCTGTGGCAGGATTCTAGTGAAAATCGAATGTTTTTATTGTGTCATCAATAATGGTTCGATTGCAAAATTCCAGTATTCCGAAGATTAGTTGGTACAGCGTTTAGTAGGGCTATGAGTTGCTTCTGTACTGTTAAAAAGTTGCCCAGTGTATTGCTTCCATATAAAATCACCAAAGTAAAAAATCTGCCTGAACATTTTTTCTAAATCTGCTGTGTAGACGTGCTTATGTTCCCGTCAACTTCCAACTTTAAAGCACCACCTGTAAATTCTGCTGGAGTACTACCATTCAGCATTACTTCAATCTACTCTATCAGTTTTCTTGATGCATTTCTCGTAAAAATGCTTATTCCTAAGTCATTAGGAATTCTGTTTCTACACCTAAATATTTATTGCATGTGGAAATTCTATAAAGAGATGTTGAATACTGTCCTCAACCCGGTGGGAAATTTGACGATTAAGCAGGGTAAGTCTAGGGATATAGTAACGTGCATGCCAGCTAGTAACCGCTTGCCCATCGTATCTGGTGACAAAAGTATGCCAAGGAGTCATATATATAGTCGTCTTCCAAATGTGTGAACCGGTTGATTATTTTGATCTCGAATCAAGGATTGAAAATAATACACATTTTGATAACAGACAAACTATAAAAACTGATTCATTGCTTGTAATCCTCGTATAGAATAAAAGAAATTCAATGGTTGATAACCTTATGTTGGTAAGTTCAGTATTCTACTGAGTTTCAATGAAGCACAACTCGTTTTTCTCTTGAATATCTTCAAACAAGTTATTTTCAAAGTATTTGCCTTTAAATTTTACACGGGTTGCATTTGCAATTATCTCTTCGTGATGTTGTTAATTGAATTTCACGCGTCTGTTAGCTGTTTTAATTTTAATTCCCCCATGTGATGCTGCTGTTTGGCCATACCTTAATAATATCTATATTAGGAAGCAAACTTAGTTGCTATAGATCCCTTGTGGTCGTTTTCCAAACCATAACCGGCTACGATCAGAACAGTCGATCAACCCACCGTAAACCATCAATGCCTTTATTATAATCTGAAAAGTATAATCTGAAAACAACAGTAAAACCAATCAACACTATCAACACACATAAAACTTTTAAAATGTACACAAATTACAGATAAAAATTTTTTTACACTAAAGTTAAATGAAATAACCGTTTAACCGACAAAACACATCACCGCAATTACAAGAAAATTAAATTAATGTACCAATTTACGTTTGCTTTAAAATGACATAAATCTGCATCAATATTGTTAATCAAAGTTGTCATATGGTTACTCGACGATCAGAACGTCAACCTAAATTGAAATTGGCAGAACTAAGAGTTCATTGTCTGAAAAACCATGTTGAATTTTAGGAAGATTACCATTTTCAAAACTGATCAAAATTTCAGTTAACCTCGGACAAATTTATGATGGCTGATTATTTGGGCAGTAAAAAAATGTCACAGCAATTAGAGTAAAATATTAATTTAAGGATTAAATTCAAACGGCACTTAATGACTTTGACAAGAGTTAATAACACGATTTGGGTTAGGAGTTTGTGCTTGCAACATTTCATTTAGGAATCGAATGCTTCAAAAGCTCTATATATGTAATAATAATGTATACTACCATGCAAATGAACCAATAATATTGTACTGATAAAACACGGACCAGCAGTGGCTTTTAAAAAAAAACATTTTATTATTACGTTCCATTCCTAATTGAAGATAAATTGGCAAATTTATCGTTGTCCCGCAGTATGTGGCTGCGTCTGGATTTATAATTTTGTTTGAGATCTCTATATACGCAATTTTTTTATACAAACGAATGTGAGACAAATAATTGGATAAAACATTAAAATAACAAGACTGCAAGGGTTAAAAAAAAAAATTGAAAATTAATTACACGCAATTATTTGCACCACGCACAATGTTGCTACTATATTGACACTATTCCGACGCAATTTAAAAAAAATTTAGCATACCTTTCAAATTACAAGCATTTATCTTGATCTAATTAGCACACTTTTGTTGACAATATTTATAATTAATTATGCAATCGATATACAACCAATTAAGAGACATTGTTGCACGACATGCCGATTGTCGTATTTTAATTATTTTGTCGTTAAAATCGAAATGACGTAAAACAAAAAATAAAATCCTCAAATTTATCTCACGAACTAGCTATAAAAACCTGGAAAATCTGTGAAAATTTATTTTCTTGTTGTACACACATAAAATCGCTCGTATTGTGTAAATATATTAGATACCTATACATATAGACTATACATATATGGATACAGTATGGTACGTAGAATACTCAACAAGCGATCTTCTATGATTATATGGCAGCTGTATGACTTTATGCGCTGTCATGTTATGATGCTTTTATTTTTGCTGAAATTTCACTCTCCTGTTATTGATTTGGAAAAGGAAAACTTTGGAAAAACAAAAGTATTGCACTGCAACGGTAGTATCGATTGTGTTATTTTTATTATAAAAAAGTTATTGGGGCAGCTTAATGTGAGGCTGTTGATGTACGATCTAGTATTAACGGTGTGCGATTCAAATACAATACACTAAACAAATACTAGAGTTCTTCATGAGTATACCGAAATCTGAAGCTGACAATCTTCAGATTGATGTACTATTAGTACCTTTAGTAATGCAAAAGATGCTCCTAATTATTATAGAGAGTGCCAGCTAGTGTGGACTGGGAATAAACCTGGGAATAAAAACAGAGCTGGTACTAAGATATAAAATATCCTATAGAAGTTGTCTCACCAACCGTAAATGACATTAGACAGGCCTTTACTGAAAGAGCGAGATTTCTGACTGTAATCTACAGTCAAACCGCGGCTTTAAACCGCCGAAACGGACTTGAGCATTTGGTGGGCAGCACTGGACTAGTCAACTCAGAGAATTAGGATTGAGAAGGTGCAAAGAATGGTCTCTATGTTCATAAGCGGTGCGTAGAGGACAACATCTCCACACTTTAGAGGTTATATTCCACCTTCTTTCTGACGATATCTTTAGTAAGCCGATAGGAAATGTCTTCGCTCAGATTACTTGACAATAATCAGTTCACTTAAGAACGAAGCGGCGAAACTTGTTTATACTGTACCAGTATTACACTTCAATAAAGGGTTTTAAGCTTTATTCCCTTCATGGGAGTCTTGAAAGAATGAGTCAAAATTGGAAACTGAAGTTATGTATTCCTTTACGGATTCTTCTAAGCTAGACAGTGAAGTATGTGCCGAAGCGTTCTTAGACACATTGAATATGCATATTTCTGTTCATCTATACCTGACTACTACAGTATGAAACTAACTAATTGATAGCAATTTAAGTCGCTGGTAACCAAAATGCAATCAAAGATAACAAAGGTAACCAAAATTCAATCAGATGAGTGAGATCTTATCCAGATCATCTAGGTCTCAGGTAATTCGGAAACCGGATAGGCTAATTGTGGGAAGGCTTTTTACGTCCGTTACATTTTAACTTATCCGCAAATATTATCTCTTATTTCGTCTCTTTCTGTTATTTGGAATTCAATAATTCCTTTTGAAAATGAGGCAATGACTTCAATTCACTTATTTTGAAGGAGTTATTTTTAGCAAATATTCTACGAACCATACTGTACATTGAAACATTGAAGTGAAAAGTTGTAGACCCGATTTTTATTTTCTCGTATCTTCGGATGGGTGTTGGTACACAGCACATAAATAAAATTGTGAGAGAAATTTATTGGTCCCATAGGTCGGTTTGAATTTGACTTATCATTTAAAGTTTTATTGGTAAACGAATGTTTTATGTTTCGATAGAGATAAATATGTAGTGACAGGAGAAAAATAGAATTGAAGAAGTGTTATACTTATATAACAAAATACAGACTATATACCCTTATCGATATTTACCGGGTTTTAAATTTATTTATAAATCCTATTTATAAGGACAATCATATATTAATTAGCCGATTTAATGATTTCCTGTCATTTTACGAGAATCATTTGCTCCACCCTTGCACAAAGACGTACATTTATGATAAAGCCGCAAAACATTGTACCAAAGTACTTCCATTTTATTAATCAACCAATTCAATTAAATTTTGCCAACTAAACCCAAAAAAATTTGGTATTTTCGGTACACCACATACAATATATGAAGTTATCGTTTAAGAGGAATCTAAACGACCAACAAGTACTCATCAGAATAGTGTAGAGAGACTACATTCTCGTATATTGTATACTGAATAAAGTTTTATTTTTGCTGTTGGTGTATAGGGATATAGTTTAGTAATAATAAAAATTAACTTGTCATATAAATATAATAGAAATAAATTTAAAGATTTTTTATTTAGTTTTCTAAAAGGGTATTCCATTCAAGGCACCCTAATTTGTGTTTAAATGGAAAAACTGACATCGGTAATTATGTATGAAATATAACAATCTTTCTTCTCCTTTTTATATTTTTCGCTCTCTTTTGTCTTCTCTCTATCTTTTTTTTGTCCCTTCTCCGCTAACGAGACTGTGGCAATATCAAATTTTTTCGATTGTAATTTTTGGGTTCTGTCCTCAGTCCCTCCACTTTATTTGATTCATTCAATAAATTTTTGTCGTTCGGTAAAACTTGCTTTAGATCAAATTTGTTTGTTATGGCCATCGCATTAATATTTCTATCCATAAGACTTTGTTTTTCTCATTCTCTTCAACACACATAAATATTATGGATGATCACTCAGATTAGCGAACTCTATAAATTACTATCTATCACCCGACCAAAACCACACAGCATATTGTTCTCGAAATACAAAAAAAAATGTAGATTTCTTTTTAGTATTTTGACAACAACAAAATTTAACTTAACTTAGAATCACATGAAAAAGATTTATAAAATTTAACAAGCTAAGAATTTCGTATAATGTGAACGACAACATAGACGACGAGAAACGACAGTATAATTGAATACAGTTGGGAATGTATTATGGAAATGGAGAAAAAACTATTATAACCCAAATGTGCAGTAAATGCACATTATAATGACCTTTTTGACTACCTTGTATGAATGCTACATTGATAAATGACATTAAAGCTTAATGTCGAAGTGGGTCTATCATATATACGTAACTATTATTATATAAATAAATATATAGGGTGGTCCGATAAACACTATTTACCGTTAATAATTTGGAAATACGTTGTTGTGAATGGAACAGTTTTTCCGAAAGTTGCTGAAATTAGCACTTGCATGGTATTTTGAAAAGGGACTTTTTGGAAAGATCAATTGGTGGTTTCATGAAATATCCTCTCAAACAGAAATTATTATTTTACAAAATATTTCTACAGTCACTCCAGAGTTAAATTCAGTTACTCCTAAATTTCTGTTATTTTTTCTGATATTTTTAAAAAATATTCTGAATGCTTAACTAACATTTCATATAAATGGACAAATTCTAAACTACCCCACTTGGTCAAGCCATATAATGACTAGGAAAATTTTAATCAATAGCAATTTGTCTTTAGAAGACATAACTTACAGAGATTGAATGAAACGCTAATTCCAGCGTTTTAATTAAAAATAATTGACCATGAGGGATGCGACCAAGATGTTATAGCGACGAAGATCTTTGTCGTTTTATTATCGTGTTGTATTATTTAAATATAGACGAGGGGTGTGCAGCAACGTTCATTTGAATTTGTGACAAATTTTGTTAAAAATTAAATTGTCATCTCATCAGGCAGAATCACCCGATAAAATTATCGTAATATAGTTAACGGGAACGGAAATTATTATTGAGGATGATTTCGAACTATCGATCAAACCTACTAAAAATACTTTCAAGATGCTGAAATTAAAAACCTAGTAGAAGCCGGCGGTATAAGTAATTGTGAAAAGTCGTGTTGTAATGTTTGTACAGCTCCTTAACATTTCTGCTTTATGCTCGCTTGGGTCTTATCGTAGCAATGTCAACACCATTGCTCAAATCTTCTTGATTGGGAGTCGCCATAAATTGGCCTTATATAACAACTGGTGATGAGCCACTATATCTGAGACAATTTGTTAGTAAAACCTTGGAGCTTTACTAAGCTACACCTGAAAAAATGAACAAAAAATAAATGGTATACGTTTTGAAGGGGATATTATGAAAAATCTAATAGGAGCATCTAGCGAATGGGTTTACAAAGGGTTTGGTACCCCTTTTATAAGCACCTTGGGGTAAAGTTGAATCGCAATGGCGAGTTGAAACATAGATTTTTCCAGAACTGATAGTAAAACAATCTCCTATTTTGCAATTCATTGATGTAACCCAATACGCAGTATGTCTTTAATATGGCAGACTCATATTTTGTACAAAGGAGAAGATATCGATATAATCCTAGAAGCAGACAATTTCTTTTGATTGCTTATAATGGGAAATATGATAAGTGATAACCTATATGTATGCCAAAAATGTTGTTAAGATTGGTATTTGTAAGGTAATCCATTAAACTACAGTCACAGCAAGTTATCGCAGTTACATCAGTCCATCAGAAGAAAATGTAGATGATTTGTTAAAACAATTCTGCAAAATTGAATCTGTTGAGTTAAATTTTCACAGTTGGTCGGTGGAAGAAGATTTTAAATTACGAACATCCAACATAGGATACTGGTTTCGTATCGCTGTCCAAAGAATGTATGCCCATAGAGAAAACAATTAATAAAAATCCTGAATTCGCGGCCAAATATTTAGAGTTTCCAGCCGGATATAGTCAACTGGGGCATATGAAACCAATAATAGAAAATGAAACAAATCGTAATACTTGCTTTCCACAATGAAACATTATTTACTGTCTGTTTTTTACAGTGAAACCAGAAGAAGAAAAAATACTAAGTTACTTTAGAGTGACAGAGACAATCGTTTTTGTTTTTTTTGTTGTAACAAAACAAACAAAATGGTTCAGCCAAAAGCTATACCGGATATTCATTAACCGACTGCCTTACCGATGGCCTAATAGCTCAATCGACATTATGACATTTTGTCTTAAAGAAAATGTTTCGGAGACCGTGTAGCACTTGAAGAAATAAAGTACAAAAGAATACTAAAATAGCGCGATACACTCATTCCACGAGCTACGGAACAGCTAATTAACTTATTTAGCAGCACGAGCGCTAAACAAAACAACTGTAAAACACAAAGGGCAATCTCCTGATTGGACAATTAACTTCCACGCACATCACAATTGACAGACATATTGACACCAGTGCAGGCAGTAAAATAGCATTCTATGATTTTTCAGACGCTTTAAAGTATTCCTATACTCAGCATATTCATTTTTTTGATATTATCATTTCTTAACCTCTTTTGACATTTACTGATTTTCAAAACTCTCCAGATTGAAAGTTGTTTGGTGAGGCCAATGTCAGATTACTGCAATAATTGTCAACATTTATTCATGGTTGCAGAGTTCGACAACGAATTAGCTGTGGTATATGTCTTATTAACTGTTTCTAGAAGCACTTGAGCATTTTCGATTTTAGTGGACTTTGTACATGGACTATGTATAAGCGTCCATATCATCACCTGACAGTAAATATATTGGTCGTGAATTCAGCACTGCTTCAATTGGACTCGATATCGACGTGAGTTCTTCAAACGTGAATACAGTATTGTCCATTACGCATCTAAGGTGATGTTTAAGAGATTGCACTACTTCTTCATAGTCCGCCAAATATTGGTGATACATTGGGAATAGAATGCCATTTTATGTAGTCGGAAGCGATAAATTTTTAAATTTGTTTTTAGGAACTAATAAGTCTCGCGCAGTTCGTTGTTAGCGGCAATAAAGTTAGAGCCGTTGTCTGAATATATGTCGGTGCATAATCTACGATATGACACAAATCTCTGCAAAAATGCGATGCAACTATCTGTCAAGTTTGACACAACCTACATATGGATAGCTTTGGTGGCCATACTCTTGTAACGAGCACGATCTATTACAATATGTTTCCAATTCTTGGTTGTTTGGTTTCACTTTTAATCGCTGGCATCTATTACATTGCTTATAACCATGTCTTTCACGGTTTTACTGCAAATGACAACATGATAACTTTGTCATGAACTTTGAAATGATATTTTACTCATTAATATTTTTCTCGATTTCTGGAAGTTCTCTTATTTACTATACCATAAAAAAAGAACATAAGAATGATTCATTTCGTATACTAATATGGCATTCGAAACAAACAAAAAAATATAATGCATATATATTTTTTTGTTTTGAATGCCATATTAATCTAAGGAATTTATCATTCTTATGTAATTTTTCTATGATCATACGCCACACTTCATTTTCATAAGTCGGTAAATGGTAATCTTATTCTAAGTTTAGCAGCCACAAACTTTGGAATAATAACTTGGTAGTCAGAATAGCCGGCGCGAGCTCACCCATAGGATCAAAGATGCATGCTGATTATGATAGTATCTCTCTTTTTGTTCCTCATTTGATTGGGTTTTAATGTAAACTTTGAACTGAAATTCATCTTTAATCGAGGGTGCTATTGAATGGCGAGAAGTTTGTGAGGTATGAATCCTTTTCCTCTATAGTTTAAAGAATAACCTTTCTTATTTTCTGGTACAATTTTTTCTAATAATGGGGCGTACTTTGATGACCACTTTCTCAAATTGATTCCAAACAATTTTAGGAGAGCGGTAACTGACTTTTGGATTTGGTATATAGGATTTTTTTTTCATTAAGATTTAAGGTGGCCCTAATGTATTGAAATTATAAGTGTTCTATAAATTATTCAAATTGATGACCAAATGTTAGATTTTAGTAATAGTATATAGTGAAATTGGAAAACGATGTAACCACAACTTAATATTTTCTATTAATACAGTCGGGTTCAATTGGTAAACTATAAGACCCAGTTTTGATTCAATTTTGATCGTTTTGTATAATCAGTTATATAGATATTGGTTTTGATAAGAACCAATCTCCATTCTTTTAAATGGATTTTCAAACTTGTTGTCGTCATCATTAAAACATGGTTGCTTTAAATTAAAGACTTTAAATTGGCGATGCATATCACTTCAGTTCTGTTTTCATCTGTGTATATTCTTATCACAGTTTTATTTTTACTGACCAAATATATTGACAATATATAGGTACAATGAATTTATATAAATCGATGAGGGGTTCTGGTTTATTGTCGCACAATTATCATAAATAATGTGATTTACTTGGTATCAAATTGATAAATTATATCGATTCGATCGGGGAAAGCTTTCAAAATAATAATTGCATCAAATTTGTATACGAATGCACCCTTATATACGCATCGAATCTGGAAATATATTTTAAACCATTAATCGTAAAGTACCACAGGGCAATTGTTAAAAATGAAATGTTACGACTATATATATTTGCGATTTGATAAATGGATGATTTTTTTTGTAAGGTGCACCGAAATTACACAAAAAAAAATTGGGGGCGCGGGAAGGTGATTGATACATTTTATTTTCCAGAATATAATTATTCAAAATGCGTTACGGGAGGCGATAACATTTTTCATTGTGTGAGAAAGCTTTTTTTATAGTTTTTTTGTTTTGTACAAAGCTCATTAGTATTCGGTACGAAAACCTAAAATATTTAATTTTGTTTGTGAAATCTTAAAAAAAACAAAAGTTCAAAAAATTATATAAATCCTAATTCATTTTATTCCATCAACAACATCAACTAGAATTTACCACATGGGAATCATCATTTTTATCACACACAACTCTCGTATATACGTGGATATATATTTATATAAAGATGTTGTCGGTATAACATTATTTGAAGTGAAGACATGACATAAATATCATTACATAGCTAGTGTTGTAGTAGTATAGCATAAACGCTGAAATTAAGTTAACACAATGTTATACAGTACTGTGACATGAATTATGGACGCAGGTATATTGCAAAATGTGTGGCTTTTTTGATTGCTAAATTTAAAATGCGACCTCCTATTTGACTGCAGAATCCATTGGCCAGAAAAAACAGAAAGAACTTTGACCACAAAACAAATTTTATGGAACAAAAACACAGTTCAGCAGTCCAGCTTCTGAAAACAAAAGTCTTAACCTCTTTTATTTTAGAACTGGTTTTATTTTCGATTTAAAGTAATTAAATCCTTTTATTAAGAAAGTCCTGTTAAAGAGGAAAACTCTGTAGAATATTTGAGACTCATTGTCTCATTGTTCTTTGAATTATTCAAATTTCTGTTTCTCAAATTTTTTTATTGATTTTACTCTTTCATCAATGCTTTAGCATAACATATTAGGTCGACCATCGATATCAGAAACGTATTTAAATTCCTTTACTAAATCTTCTCGATAGCAGGGTGAAAATTTATCCAAATATTCTTGGCTAAGCTTACTGAACTGTAATAAAAATTGGCTCATCCAGATTATGACTTTACTTTAGAAAACTTAATTCAGCAACCAAAAAGGACGCTGATTCTCTTTCAAATATCGGTGATTTGTTAGATCACTTTCACGAAGTTTAATTTATTTCTTACAGATATTACAGATCTTACAGAAGTCTTTTGGCAAATTCCAATGAGGAACCTCGCGACAACACAACTTTGACAGAATCGGGCCGCCCACTACATTATTTAACGGCCATTCTCTTTGATCTGTGCAATATGCAAGGCAAACAATATATAGACTAATAGGTTAGGTGGCATCATGACCAAAATTTGTCTATTTGGATGATCTTTTGATAATTTTACCAAGTTTTAATGAAGTCATCACTCTGTTACAAACTGTATAAGCTTCATTCCTTAGAGACAACCTACAACACCTAAGACGATTAAAAAATTCGCTGATTTTTATGAATTGTGGGTATCATACAAATTAACTTCGGGCCGTCATACGAAGGTCCATGTTTCCAAGTAGATATTTTAATGTAGAATGTGCTAGCCACCTTGACGTCGTACGCGGTTGCAAAGTCAATCATTATTTCTCCTTTTATCGGTCTCTAAATCGTGTCGCGAGTAAAGACCTTTTTTCACATAAGTCAGTCATATTTTTGCTAGCTCTATCATTTAAGTCACCAGTCACTATTCTGACGTCGTACTCTGGTTGGAACCCCATCAGATCATTCAAATTGTTGCAAAAGTAAGTCGGTATCCTTGTGTTGGCTTGCATCAGTGGGAAAGAACATAAATTATGGACAAGTTGGCTAGTCGTATGCGCATAAGCGTATCTTACACATTTATCGTAGTCATCTTTACTGAAAAGCAACGTATACCCTTGGCACACATGTTCTTTATTTTTTAGCCATCGAGTGTTTTGGAGAACAGCGAGTTCTAAACGATTCTCATTCATTGTTGATACAGTGCCATCGAACGCGCATGGTTTTCTTAGTGACTCCACGTTCATATTAACAATCTTAAACCGCTTGTCTTTTTACAAGATCGGAGGTTGGGTTAAATGTAGCTGGTACTCATATTTGTTTTGTTGTTCTTTTTATTTTTGAAAGATGATGGTAGTTAGCCAAACGATTCAATTTATGTTATCTGCTATGGAGGAATTCTTAGGATATCACTAGATAATGCTCGTTTAGAATTCTTTTAAGAGGAGTGGGAGAGAACCCGGCGCCCCTAGACCACAGGGACTAAGTATTAGAAATATACTTATTTCAATTCTTGAAGTAGAATCGGTGATTCCATTCGTTTTCTTTTATCCGATTTGTCATTCGGTCAAAGCTGCCCCAATCCTGCTTGAAACCACTGCTTGCATCGCCTCCTCGTTCTGCGTCGATGCATCGATACACGAAATTTAGCTTCTACCAACAGCATGTTTGGTTCCTAGATCAGAACGGAATCAAATGTCGTTCAAATTTCATTGCACAGTACTGTATGTATAGGTGGTATACATAAAGCATAAGTAATGCAAAAGGAAAGCATAAAATAAATGATATCACATCTTATTGTGTTGCGTCAAATTTATTAAGACATATGTCGCATAATTTTTTAATATTTTTTTACATTCCCTTAATATAATACAACGTACATACGTAAAAACAGGATATATTATGTCCTTCCCTAAAAAAAACTGTTTTTGAGAGGGAAAAAAGCTTTAAATTTAAGCTTTTGATATTTTTTTTCGAAAATATCCTTTACAAGTGTTTAAAGCCAGTATATATAATAAGAAAGGATATAAGGATATAATATTAAAATGGGTCATGTCATTTATAACCTATGAACTATTATATATTGTTAAGGACTTGTGCAACAACCGAATGTTATAAAAATTATATGTCATATTTCCATTGGTTCTATTTTCCGGTATATACTGATATTTTCACACTCCGCTTTTTGTGTGGTAACCAAAGGAAAAATGGAAATGACAATACATAACCTGAATAGTTTTTTGCATAGTACGATAGTGTAAAAGAAAATTGCATACGTAAAGTACAAAAAATATATAATTTTTTTTTTTTTTGTATAAATAGCATATTGCTCTCTTGTTGTCACTTTATTGCGGTTTGAACACTTTGTGTGCTATAAAAAATAGAAATTTATATGAATTCTTTTCGCCTACACACACACAATCACAAAGTTGTCGTACCGTATTTTAGATACAAAATTTACAATATGGTTATCATACATGATAATGGGTGACTTGTTACCCCCGTTAGCTTTTGTCCCAAAATGAGAAATTTATTTATTTTTTAATAAATCAAACTGTCAATATCCACATCATACTCGAAACATAGTTTAGCGACTTTGTATGTTATATAATTTTTGAAAACTTCATTCCTCTTGTTTCGAGGTGGGAAAATAATAATTCTGGTTATATTTTAACTGATGAGCGATTTAAAGGTTATTTCGGTTGTTAAGTGTATTCTAACATAACATTATAATACATAGAGCGTTTAATATAAGACCCTTACTGGGAAACCCATTGATTTTAAATCAAACAGAAAGAATTAGGCAAACCAAAAAGCCTTTTTATCCTAAACCATTTTCATTTCGTTTCAATCGACATTATCACGTTTTATTTTATGTCTGACAAAGTCGTAAAAGTGCTATAAATATAATATAAGACGATGTATATGTTAAATTAAAATGGAGAAACATATCTGTCACATATAATATAATCAAATTATAAATTAATTTTACGAAATTGATATTTATTTTTAGAAGGTTTTAATTAGAGCCAAAGTGATATACTGCTAATTAAATATTTGGCAACCAAATATAGAAAGACTGTAAATCGATAGACCATGGAGAGAATACTTTTTATTAATGATATTGAAACTGTTTTTTAAATTAATTTGGATGCAATTTGATTAATGGTTATCCAGGATTTAACTTGAAAAAGTTCAGGAAATGTTTCCAAATGTTCTAAACTTTGCAATAAACCAAAAATTATTATACATATTAATGCATCATTTTCGGTTTACCCGTTATTCCTTTATCGGTTGTGAAGCACTAATTGCCTAGTTCTTAATTTTTTTTTGTTTGCCATCAATGAGCATATAATTCGCGGTAGTGGTAAACCTAACCTAACGATAGATTTCGAACATTCACATATAACCCTCAATGGATCGAAATCAAGAAGTACCTGCTACCCAGCCAAACATCAGTGCACAGGTATGATATTATTGCCGGAGTTTTTAAACAAAAATTAAAATCTCTGAAAGGTTTCATCATAAAGCTCCTTGTAAATGGCCAAGTTCATTGTGGTATGCACTCCATTGAATCGCAAAAACGTGGTTTACTTCATGCATACATTTTGGTTTATTTCGTTGACAAAATCAGACCGGATAAAATCAACAAAATTCCTCTCAGACAAAATCCCGGATGAAGCTGAAATTACAGGCAGTGGTGACTAAAAATATGATCCATTAGCTTTGCCGAGTTTTTAACAACGACTAACTCTGTATGATTGGTGGCAAATGTTCCAGGCAACACCTGAGATTCTTGGTTGCCACTCCTATCACAGACAATGACCCATTGTATCATATGCGATTAGTTACGGACAATGGGTGATCTACAGTTGTGAAGGTTGGGCAATCGTATGATTGTGCTATATTCTTTGATATTTTTAAAGGCTTTTGAGGCTCTTATCAATGTATTGTACTGGTAACTTCGTCAAGTCGATATATTACATATGCAAATATGTGAATAAAGGCAGCCATATGGCTGTTTTAGGTGTGATAAATATAAGCGACGAAGTATATCAGTATCAGATGGGTCGCTACATGTGAGCAGCATAAAGGTGAGTTCCTCCATGTTTTCCAAATAACGACAAAGTATAACAAGTGTTACTATCTTTGATTGTTGTTGGTGAATATTCATGGTCCAACATCGATACAACATCTGAGAACCTTTAATGACGACTGACTGTGCGGCATCAACTTTCACAGTTATCCGAGAAATATAAGGACGACATGTCTGAGAATGTTTTGCATCGTATGCTTTACCAAACTTCAAATTCGACATTGCAAATTACAGCAGAAATGCACAATAAGGCATTGATCATGATAGATGACTTGTGTTTATAGATGGTGAATAAAGTGTTATCGCATTTGGATATGATATCACGAACCAGTTCGTACAAATGTTCCACAATCGTATCAACAACAAAAGACTGCGTACGACTCTTTGATGCAAGCTATGAGCAACTGGACACTAACTTGCAACATAAAGCAAATATATACCGCAATGCAAATTAATCGTTTGAAACGAATGCACGATGGCCCTTATAAGATCACTGGAGGAAAAACACAAACCGTGAAAAGACCATTCCTTCATAACCATAAAACATTTTTGGTGAAATTGTTGACCGGTAGTTTTCTTCAGACTCTTTTCGAACAAGATCGAACTGCAGATGTGTTTTCAAAGCAACTGTTGGACATTGCTAATGGCAGTTGACATTTCATCCAGATTCATCACATTGTCACTGATTTTTGCAAGTTGATTGAATCGAAATATAGCTTATTCGACATATTTTTCCGAACAAACTGCATAACTTAAAAAACCATAATGTGCTGTGTCAACGAACGCAGTAACTTTAAAGTGAGTTACTCTTGCTAAACTCACAAGCAGCAAATTCGGAATCACATTTGTCGATTGGAACATAACATTTTTTGCTTTACTAAATGGCCAACTATAACTGTCCCACACTGTGACCACACTAAATGGTCGATCAGTAAGATTGTTGTCTCAACTTTTTAGATTTGAGATAATTTTGAAATCAGGTGATATTTAGTTCAAAACATCGTAGAACTTCTTAACGTTAAAGAATTTATGAGAGATTCTGCACAATCCACAGAAATCAAGAAGAAAATAGATTAGGACGTCCAAACCTAAAATAAACAGAGACATGCGCCCAAGTGAAAGGTGGTGACATATTCGGGTTTTGGCCGAACACAAACTAAACGACTCAGTACGAAATCGTAGTACAACCCGAAGCAATCATTTTAGAAAGGCTAGTAAAACTGAATTCATAAAATTCATTTGAAACTCGATTAGGTCGACTTGAAAAAAATCGATGATATACTCAATAACCGGCATAGTCGATCAAATGATCGTTTTCCTTCATGCTCGGGACTTTGTAACTCTTCGTCAAGTCAAAGTCCGAATTGCAAACAGTTTATGCTGAGAATATCACTACAGAAACGGTAGACATGCCAAACGTTGCCATAATCCATGCAATTTCAGCACGCCTGCAACCAACAGGAATACAAATAAAATATTTTTACCCATCAAATTCTTGGTGCTGATTTTCTCATACAATTTGGACTCCTTGTCGATCTTAAGTGCAAGTCAATGCCGTGACGGTTCAGACAAACACAGACAAACACACCTTCATATTTTCATTTCACCATCGGCAAATACAACCTGCCAATTCGATACAATATGCGGTTCATCACATCGAACCTGCAGTCCATCTACTTGTATCACAACCAAAGAGATCTACGGTTTTTAAACAAAGTAATAACATTTTCGTGATCTAGACTTTATTTTTATTTACATTTACGACATTCTTGCGGCTTTTGAATCTGAGGAACAAAAGAATTAACACTTGGATTAATATTCCAAAGATTAGTTCAGTTTGATGTTCATATTAAGACAATCAAATGCATTTTTGGCGCAAATTCCCTTAATTATCTTAGCCACAAAATTACACCTGATGCATACCACCGACCGATAATCGTATCGATTCCCAGCTCCCTCATCAATCAAAACAATTCAGCGCTTTCTAGGATAGTAAATTACTACTACCAGTTTAATCCAAAGCTTGCTGAAATATTAGTTTCAATTCATTTACACTTGGCCACACTATTAAGAATGTCCAAGATAGTCTAAAACTTCTTTTGACCTGAGAATTGCCACAACACTTTTAAGACCCTTTAAAATGAATTGACAACCACAACACTTCTTTGCCATTCACTAAGCGACGCTAAGTTTAGCATTACTAATGATGTATCAATTACTGCTATCGGAGCAGTATTGGAACGGTACAATAATAAGTTTTAGGAGCCTCCGAGATTCTTCTCCAAAAAATCCTCGGATGCGGAACATAAATATTTCGCATTCGATCGGGAATTGCTCGCAATATACCAATCAATCAATCAATTTAGAAATATTGTCTAAGGTCTGGGTGTCACCGTTTACATCAATCATGAACCTCAGACTCGAGCAGAACCGTTTAAAACTAATTACAATCCACGATAGTCACGTCAATTGGCTTATATTAGTCAATTTACTACTCAGTATGTATAGATTTTTGAAATCGTGATCGTGGACATACTGTCCCAACCATACTTAAATGAATTAGCATCAGTCAAGACCCATTTCGACTATAAAATGATAATTCAAGCTCAAAAAGCCAACTTAGAACTTTAGAATTTATTTCTTGGTTCCAGACGTCACTAGCTCGTCACAGAAACTAGAAGTTTTTAAGTTAAGAGGTTTCGAAATCATTTTCAAAACCATTACGGGAATAAACCGCCCTTACATCGCAGCATCACTTCGTCGAACTATCTTCGAAGTATTGCACATTCTATAACATTCTGCGGACATTGCTACGCGAAAATTGACTACTGTTCGTTATTTTTGGTCCAGTAAAAACAAGGACGTAAATTAATGTTCTAATTCCTGTTTATCCTGCCAAAGATCAAAAGTTCATCGCCACACCAAGAGGTCCCATGGATAATTCGAAATTCCATCTGGTCATTTAGAACACATCCATATAGACATGGTAGGTCTACTTCATCAATCTAAACCTGTACTTCATCCATCTACCTTCTCACCTGTTTCGACCGTTTCACTCGTTGACTTGAGGCTTACTGTATATCCAACATGAATGCAGCTACCATTGCCATCACTTTTGTCAAAAACTCTAATTCACGATTCGCCGTTTCACTCGACATAAAAATTGATCAAGGAACGTAATTCGGGACTATAGCAAATTACTGCAATCAGCGCAGTGCAATCATCTTAAAGAAACTACCTTATACTGAAGCCATACTGAAGAATTTAGAAAAGTTGCAACTACCTGTCGTTTGATGTGGACAATGGATAGACTCGCTGATAAAGAAAACATGGCATTTAATGAACACGCATCAATCGAACATGAGATTACAATAAGTAAAAATGTCAAACTCAATTCTTTGCATGTAAAAGGTGATAGCACCACGGCAGAATTACATCAAAGTGCTCGAACGTATATAAAATCAACTACTTGAATGGACCCACCACTTTAAACCCCATACACAACTGACTAATCCATATATTTTTACTGCCCGATCATTTTCATATGGCTTGTGTGTGTATCTGTGTTTGAATTAAATTTCCTATGGGAGATGTGTGTTTTACAAACCATTTTTTTTTGTTGGTAAAATTGATTTTCAATTAACCACACCAAATAAACTTTTATGTGTTTGATGAATTTATAATCAGTTTGTTAATTAATTACAAAAAATTGTGGTTATCAGCATAATTAAATTAGTGGCTTTAGAGGCCATTTAATATAATGAAACGATGAAATGTTACACTTAACTATCGTATCCCATATTAAATAGACGAGTAAAATATGTATGACAATGGCAAACCACATATGTTCCCCATCATTGCACACAACTATATCAACTATATGCTCGATATTGTTGAAATCCCATATTATAGATTTATGCTAATTTTATGCAATAAGCATAACATAATAATATTATTCACTTGCTGTAAACAACGATTTCTTTGTCACACACAACACAAGTAATTTTCATCGTAAGGAAATCAAAAATATTGGGAAATGCTCAACTTAAATCTCATTTCTTTTGTATTTTTATTGTCTCAAAAAAAAAAAAAAAAAAAAATATAAAAAGCAACAATAATGGAAAATGGAAATTCTGAAAATGATTTTCTTCCCGTACCATATTTATGTACTCGTATATATAGACTCAGTGTTCGAATGCATTCGTTTTATTTTTTTTATCGCTATAACATACACAAAGGAAAATTGAATGTTGAGGAAAATGAAAATACACGCCACATGTGTCAAAGTAGTTTCCGATTTTATTTTTATTTTCCTGTCTTTTTTATTACTATTATTGTTATTGTTGTTATTATTACTATGATTATTGAGTTCTTTTTATTATTTTTTTTTGTACTTTTCTTGCACAAAAATAAGGGAGGACACCACCATATAAGTATAAGAATGGAAAATTATTATCAAAATCAAATGCATTTTCATTTTCATTGTGTTTTTCATATGAAATACGAGGGGTATGATATATTACTGTTTACGGAAAGATCTGTAGAACGCGATACAAGTGATGCATAGTAAATGAAGTATATATTTACTTTAGGAACTATTAGCATTAAGGATACTACCTATAGTGCAATAAAATAAATTTGTAAGAACGATATGCAATAGTGCAATTATTTGTAAAATCAGTAAATCGGTTCCTAAAAAATTTTTAGCGAAAAAAGGATTTTGTTTTTGAAAGAGGCAGCAATAGTTAAGAATTTGAATTATTATCGCTTCCCACTAGATTTAATTAAAAAAATACAACCAATTACAATAAATTATAATTTTCAAAAAATAGCAAGAGCAAAGTGTGGAGATTTGCAAGAAACTTCGAATTTTAAACCCAAAGAGTCGAACTTCCGTTGGAGTAGCATGTTTACAGCAGTGCTATGTTAAGTGGTTTTCACGGTTCACCACGGTTAGATGTAAAAAGCGAAATATTAGGAAAGAATCACCTAAAGGTAGAATGGCAGCAGAGCAAAGCGAGTATTTTTTATTCTTTATATTACACACCTGCAAAAGAATGGTTAAAAACAGGGTGTGGGGTAAAACTTTCTTATATCAAGTTTCCAAGAAGGTTGTGACCGATGCCGCAAAACAGAAAGGAGCATTAGCATGCGGGGGAATAATTTTACCGTATCTAAAAAGTTGTGAGCGCGTTTGAGTGCCCGGCTCAATCTCATAAACTGTGTTCGGAAGAGAGCCCCAGTAATGATTTAGTTTTGTTTTAGCAACTCGTAATATACGACACCAATCTGATTCCACCAAATATACTACATGACCTTTTTACATGAACATTTCGCTCGGCTGTCTGAGCGTAGCTCAGTCGTGGTTTTAAACTGGACGAGTTATTATTAGTTCAATAGTCTTGCTCCTAATGTATTTTAATGTATACATATTTGGAACACACACTTAACTCAGTCAATGCGATAGCAGTGAAATTACTTAATTTAAGGGAAACCAATAGCGTTGCTTGGTTTTCCAGAACTGAAACGCACTTAAGAACCCGCGGTGTAATACCGCCTGTAAAGTCGAAGCGACCAAATAGAAAATGTTCGATTTGACCCATAAAATTCTCAGTTTTGATGGGCTAACAACCATACGAACTTTCAGATATGCGTAAATTGGGGCAAAATTTAGTCAAAAGAAATAATTCATCGAAATTTTACCGTAAAATGGCCGGCCGGTAGCTCACAATTATATACAAAGGATCTGCTTTAAGAAATATGGCTCAGCCGACTGCCAAAAGACATCTTCAAAATATTGGCTGGCTTCGACTACCTCTCTATATTCACTCTTTAGTCATTAGGACAGATACAATTTGGAAGTTATCTAGCCCATCAGTATCTTTGCTAGTTGCTAATTTAAAGCCAAGATCGATCCAAACGGCCCCAGGTAGCTCGAACAGTGTATGCATCAAATCAGTGTTTGCATTAAAAACTATGACTGCATCATCACGCAGTTGTTCCTCAGCGCAAGGTCAAACCAAACGTAGATAGAACATTCACTTAGCCGTGGTAGAAGTCAGTCGAATGTTAATAAAGAATTTTACTGGTATCAGTAGTTCTACATTCTATGTTTTCCTAAATTAAAAAGAAGTCAGATTTCTTTTTATCAGCAGCTGATGGAAGTTTCAATTTTACGTATGAGATCTAAAAAAAACAATTGATGCAAACACATTATTAAGCGAAAATGACATCATCAAAAATTCAGAAGTTCCTCTCTCTCTAAAAATTTCCTTACTCAGCGAATTTCCTACACTACCATAGGCTCCTAACTATAGACATCCAGTAAAGCAAAATGTAGAGCAACGTATATTTACGAACGGTCAGTTGCCCATTTCCGAACTACCGAGAATAGATCAGGTATGTCCCTTCGCAGCTTACATGGAATTCAATCATATGGCGCAATTGAGAATATGTCGGTTTTCATGATCATCAGCATCCCCGCCTCTGCATATATACCATGAAAAGGAAGAAAATTATTGGAGACCATGTGACGATTACAGACTTATTACCATTAAGCTTTCATTATCATCATTGTGTTGCGAAATGCGCCGGTTTTTTACACCTATCTATAACCACCTTACAGATCTCCTTGCGCAGAAGGAAACAAAGAATATTTTTTCTTGTCTTGACGTATATGTGAAAAAGCATTTTCAAACGTAGCCTTAGCTACTTGTAAAGCTATTTGCTAGTGCATACAAATAGTGAAGCCAAATTTAGAATGATAAGCTAAATTTAGAAGATGGCACTTGCCATTTTCTACCAGAAATTGGTTCCACGTGAAACTGGATATTCTGCATTCACATACATGTGAAACTGGATATTCTACATTCGCTGAATTGCATTTAAGAATTGCTGCCAGTGTATCTAGCGGTGAAGCATTTTCTACTTCTTTGAGGGTCGGGAGTTTACGATTTTTTTAGATCAAACACCGGACATCGGCAAGGTCATTAAAAACAGAGCAAAGTCCCAGGCAGGCTAGGCATCTTGATTTTATATCCCTTAGTTTTCAACAGATATTCAGCATATCATTGGAAAATAACATGGTCGCTGACTCATTATCGTGCATAAGCAAGCATGCTAACCAATCGTTAATTGATAGTTCTGATGATTCTTCTGATTATGCCGGTGCCTTATAGAAAAACTCAAATTTGACATTAAAACACTTGTCGAGCAGCAAAAAGCCAAAATATCTAAGCCAATCTTAAAGCACGAATAGATACGATTAACTGGACCAGCGAAGTTCCATTGATTTTAATCGGAATTCGAACGACAAATTAAAGATTTTCAGTTTATACGCCAATTAGGGTTAATTTAGAGCAATCAATTTTGAAATTTCTTATCCGGTAAAACGTTATAATTCCAAAGTGTTTATTAACTCAAAGGTCGAGTTACCAAATTATGCGCAGAGCATCTGAATTTATTTTTATCGACATTTGGTGTTTGCAAATCATTCGAAGACAAAATAGTTTTGAAGTCAGATGCCGGCCCGAAGTTTTTTAAACTATACAACATGGCCTTTTACACAAGTTCGTCAGGAAATCGACAGGGTAATCGAGCAAAACATTTTATAACCAAATGTTGTGGTAATTTTCAGGTCACGATAAACCCACAAAAAGAGATTGAACTATATCTGATTCCGCAATTGGCGACAGTTGGCTCGACGATATTACTGGTTTCCTAATAGCATAAGCACATTAATCAGTTACCAAATATTTTCACGTTTAGAAAAAAATTAAGCCAATATTGTGGTCTCATTGCCCAATAAGCAGAATGTTTTACATTCTACTGACAAATCATCATTGCCGAATAATCAACAAAACCCTCCGCCGAGCCAAGAAGAACTTGTTTGGTTTCTCATCAACAAACAAGCTTGGAAGATCGAAATACAGTTTTTCATCATCGCTATAGATGGTAACAACCATGATCATACTGTCGCAGCAAATATTTTTTCACCAGAACAATGCACCAAGAACAGGCGATTCCACCAAGTGCATAGTTTCAACACCACGTCGGTTGACAAAAAAAGAAAACTGTCTCTGATCAAGTAAGAGGGGAGGAACAAACTTACATCCTTAATACTAAAGAAAACTTGAACGCAAACCCAAAAATTTTTTTGAAATTTATAAATAGCAAAAGGGAATTAGTTGGTTATCTTCAGCAATGTTTTTCGAAAATTCTAGTTCCAGTCTACCATCCAAAATTTGTAGTATGTTCGCTGACTTTTACAAGTCTGTAAATGAACCTTCGTTTATTTCTGAACCCTCGCTTTCAGATTCTCTTGATCGTTTCACTGAAAAATTACCTTTATAAGACCGATTTTTTAAACTGGGGGAAGAGTTCTGGTTACATAAACTGTCCTGGTTTTGCTATTCTGTCCGCCATTTAAAAGATTTTTATGTAACCATAGGCATTTATTTTTACATCTAAAAGATTGAATCGCCCCTAATCACCATGGGTTTTTTCGAGGTAGGTAAACTATTACAAATTTTGTTTCTTTTTGGAATTTTGTCATTGCAGAATAGAGGAAGGTCAGCAACTTGATTGGTTTTACACGAAATTAAAGGCCTTTTAATTTTGCCCAACGGTTTATTTATGTTGACGACATTAAAATTATTTGCATCAATCTAATTGCATGAGATTTTAAAACTACTTAGATAAATTGGCCATTTGGCATCTTTTCACAAATTATCTTTACATGCGAGTAAACGCCAGACTCTATTTAAAAATTTAAAAAATGGCGCACCAAATAATGAGAAGTTTTCGGTGTCAGTGAACAATTCATTGATTGGGGAAATTTTCACGCACGTATACATATCCTAAGTAGAGGCATGATTTGTCCACCAAAAGATTTATACAGTTTCAAATTTGCAAAAATATTTCAAGAAAAGGGACCATATTACTAAACTGTAATGAAGTTGTAGATAATCAAGAATACTTCAGTATAAAGGAACACGAAAAGGAACCTTAGAGCTCTTAGATACACAATACCCGCGTTACATACGAATTGGATAGCTTCAGTGTAAATAAAACAACGTACGCGGTTTTGTCTAAATGAAACAAAGAAATCACTCAGAGATAGAAAAAGAGTAACCTCAAATAGGGCACATTATCAAAAGCTTTCTGAATGTTTGTCTGGATAAAAGAGTTTGTTTACATTTTTTTTTAAATGAAAGAACTGGCCAAGAATCTTTCAGACAAATCGTTCGATTTACTTGTTCGACCTTAATTTTTAACATATAGTCAAAAAATTAGTACATAACTTTAGTTTGGAGCGTTCCTATATAGATGTATCTGTGCTTTTAAAAATGTATGGTGACCCACGTTTATAGTTGAGTAAAAGATAGCCTTAGGCCCTTATCATTGGATCATGGTCTTCAATAAAAAGATGAATTGTAATGTCCAGAAAGGATCTAAGCAATGATCACAGATAAAATCACAAGCTTTAGTATATATGCTAAAGGCATCGCATATACCAAAAGATCGGTCGTAAATATTTCCACAGATCATACTGTACATATATGGAAAATTATTATTTTTCATGAACTCGTTTCGTATATAAAATGAAAATGTTTAAAGAAAATGATTTTACTTTGATTTTTCACCAACATTTTTCTCGTTTCGTACACAAATCCTCGAAAAATGGATTACGATTTGGTATACCATAGAAATGGTGACAAAAATATTTTTTTTTTTTGTTAACTGTTGAAATTGAAATGAAAATGTTTTGATGTGTTTTAAATGGAAAATAATTGAAAAATGCTTTTGGCGTTTAGTACAAATAAAAAATTGGGTTTTCACACGTGATCCGTTTGATGTTCGTAAACTGCATAATAGTAATTAATATATGCGTACTGGGCGTTCAAAATACTGTGTAAACTATTTGTCATTCATATATGCGCGTTATATGTCGCCCCACCGTCGAATGAGTTATTGTTACGATTAAATTTACGAGTATTAAAAGTCAATTTAAAATGTATCTATAATTTTTTTATTTTATTTTTATTTATTTAATGTATTCTAATTTATTATATTTTCACCTATAAATCTGTCATGAGATGTGAATAAATAAAATTAAGAATACATTTTTTATTTATTTATTTATGCTTTTTCATCTTATGTACGTTACGTTACGACGTTCTTTAAGACAAAAAATATGAAAACCAATAAATATTGAATTAATGATTATTATTATTATTGAAGGAAGTTTATTTATTTATCATATATTATATGCGTATAAAATATGAAATAAGACAAAAACCAATTTGTAGGCCAGATTCTTAAACCAGTAAGCATGATAAACTTCGAATCGTTGATGGCAACGTGTTAAGATAAAAAAAAATGTTAGACAACACAAAGAATAAAAAATTCTTGTTTGTGTTATTTTAAAATATACAAGCAGCATAAATATTACTGGCTGGTTGGTGCTGGTTGATTACTTTATCGAAAAATAGAATTTTAATTGATTCAAGTATTCATTTATGGAATGTGTACTGTTTGGGCAGAAAAAATGTATCATTCCTTTGGAGAAAAAATTTTACGCCAAAAAAACATCCCAATTATATTTGAAAGCTCTATTAAATATACTTAATCTATATTGCACCTTAACTGCCTTGAACAGATTCTACAAAGCCCAAGGAAATCGAATACTACAACGCATGTAGTATTTTCATTTTTTTTTGTTGTTTGGCGCGTATCTGTTGTACTTAGGTTTTTTGGGCCAAAAAGCCAAACTAAATAAAATTTAACCAGATTTTTAAACAAAATAACGCAAACATTTTTTAAACAATTAAATGCTTATACTATTATTTTTAATTGGATGAATCGCGGCAGCAATGCAAACCGAGTGTTAGTTTCCATTCATCTCCAGTTGAGCTCGTCAGTTTACACGGATTCTGAAGGGTATAGGGAATAAATAAAATACTCCCGTATACTTTTTGATTCTGGAGGTAGCTAACCATTACAAACTCAATTACCAAGCTCAGAACCGTTTCGATACCTATCGACCACCTATCCAAATGCATATAGCAACTTAGTAGGAGAACGAAAATGCTGAATGCATGATGAACGTTGACCGAACAAACCACCACAATGTCACTAGAGCAAAGGCTGATTTAAAGAAACCGCTAGGAAAAATAATGCAACTCAATGGACAACTGATGATGGACAAATGAACCTAGTTTTCGAAAGCAAATTTAAAATAAAAGGCAAAACCAAAAAAATAAAGCCAAATCTTCGTCTGAGATCAAACAGTCAGCATAGGATAAAAGAAAACCACCACCGCATTGACCTGATCAGCCATTCACGGACCTAATGAATATGCAAAAGAACGAATCAACCGAAAAAGAAACCACTGCAACCAGTTAATATACACGTTATTAACCAAGAAAACCTGCAGGAATGTAATTCTTAGGGAGTCCAGGTGCATATAGTGCACTAGGAAACATCTATCAAAAGACTGAAACAAAAGTAAGAAGGAACCAGCACATTATATCATCACCCAGCATAGATTACAGAGACTACAAGGTAGCCAATGAGTTGTAAAGAAAAGATAGACAACAAGGGAGATCAAACAAGTATGAGATGTCAACCTAATATACCGCCCTGCCTCAAACAAATCCCTCTAAATAGGACTAAAGTAACTAAAGTAAGAGAAAGCCTAACATATGTACACATATAGATAAGCAGCACCAAAATACCAAGACAGCACGGTGTCTGTAGAAGCGTAGTAGAAGATAAACACTATTACGTCTGGCTGTGTAGAACCAAAGGCTAGAATCTGTCGGTGTGCTACTAAAAAAAACAAATACAAAGACTATAGGAATATTGGAAAATACTTCAACGAGCCAATATAAATAATACGACAAGTAAAACTAGAAAAGTCATTGTCTACCTTAATTCTAGTCCAAAGAAACTTAACAAGAAAAAAACACACGCATTTCCGCAACGCATTTCAGAAATAGAAGTAAAGAATTAGAACGCAAAAAAAATGTATATGTGCCTAATCTCAAAAGGTCACTATACTAGAACCTCTTATGCTCAAAATAACGAATTAAAAAGAGGAAGCTATGCTAGCTACTGTTTTTATTGAAACCAACATTAACTGAATCTATAGTTTATCTCAGCAATCTACAGTCCATCGAGATATAACCCAAAAAAAAGTACATCTTCTTAATTGTTTGGTAGTACTTTTATTACTGAAAGCGATTTTAACGTGAAACCCATATTCTGGGGTTCATAAAGAACTACTTCCAAAGTAAGAGAGGTATTTAAAGCGGGTAAAACATTAAAATGTGAGGTTCAGTACATCAGAAAGCCAATCTACTGGCCTGCTGACTCAAATGATATTCCTGACCTTCTAGATTTTTATATATCAAGAAGTATCTTCGACTTAGAAGTCGAAATAAAGAAAGGCTATCATCAGACATTTCTCAAATTTCAAAGATAATAAATGGCACGGTAATAAGAAAAGCCCAAAAGATAACCAACCAAATTGGGGATACTTTCACCATTTAGTCAAAGAAAGCGTTAATTTACAGGTGCAGATTTTGAATCCAAATTGATAAAATAAGAGCTGGATAGCCTAATTGAAACTGTATATAAAAAATCAGGCAAAGAAATCCTTTCAACAAGGGATATATGAAAAAAGTATAATCTACCTAATTGAAGTGAGAGAATTGGTTATCAAAAAAAAATTTTAAGCGTCCATCTTCAAAATAGAGACAAAAAACAAACTATCATAAACAGACAGTGGATTTTGGAAAAACGAATCCTATAAATGCTGAATACTAATCATATATACAAAACATTTACCGGAGTAAGTCACAGTTGCTAAAGAAATAATGACGTTGCATTTAAAATTATTAATAAAATAATTTTCATTGTTAGCTGGCCAACGCACACGCGCCCCACCGATATTTTATGGTTTTCTATTAAAACAAGTTCTGTGATTAGATCTTCAGTGCAAAAGATTGACATGACAACTAAAGTCTAATTTACATGACAACTAAAGGCGACCCGAAACCAATAACATGGTCACCACTAGTAAAACCGATTGTGTCTTGGTTCTCTAAGACCTAATATATCATATATTTAGCTTAAGAAGCAATGAACAATCAACAATGATCGACCTAGCAGAATTCGTAATTATGTACCAAGAGCCAAAGATAATAAATCAATCGACGGAACAATAATGTCAGAATTTACGGTAATTAAATCTAAATTATTTGGATTAGAGCTTAGGGAAGAACTAAAAAACAGAAATACAAACCAAGTGTCAAAAGACAGGTTGCCATTTGAGGGTTGAGTTTTGCGCTGTATGTCTTGAAACCGATTATTGTCTGTCTGCAAACAGTTAACGAAATGGATGTGGCGAAACGTTGAAAATGGGTAAGTAATAGATGGGTAGTAATAGATGATTCAACTGTTTTAACAAGCGTTATTAAATGATTAAATGCATTTCTAACCTCAGCTGCCATGCCATCTTGCATTGAAAGGTATTGTTCAACCGCACATCGAGAATGTAGTCATGTTTTTATTTTATCGCTTATCATTCGAATCTTCCAATAGCTCTAATCGATTTTACAGATTTGGATGGGAATACCACTTATTGTAGCGCCTTATTAAACGAAGGTTCCTAGGTAATTTTATAACTGAGAAATGTGCGAGCAGATGACTGATAATCAGTAAGAATACGAGACTTTAAGCTACTTGGTTAGGAGGTTAAACTGCTGGATCTATGCCAAAGGATTCGACTTTTTCTTTAACTTTCTCAGGCCTGAGCAGTCAATAATGAAAGCAAATTGACCAGTACTGCAAAAAACTATTATAGGCTAAAAAAATCTTAAATATTCCCATCTAGCAATCCATATTGCCATAGTCACGAAGCAACCAACCGCTCCATCCTTCGCTGCCAAAATTTGACTAGCTTAATTTTACAGTTTGGGACGTTAAAGATCTCCAACATACAAAACTAAAATACACTTCCAGTTGTGATGGTCAAAGCGATGTTGACACTTTAGGAGTATAAATGGTGACACTTTAGGAGTATAAAATAACTCAAGTTAGGATAAATAGTAGAGTTGTTCTATAGGTGATAAACCCCCTACTTATTAGCATCAGTATTCAGTTTACGTTGCTGCGAATACAGCAACTTAAAAGCAAAAAGGAGAGAATCTAAAAAAACAAAGTATAAAATGCAGAGTTTATAGTGTGGATTAATTAACTGGGAAGCCTGGCACTATTTATGTAAGTATTCTCTCAAGCAGAAAAAGAATTCGAACCTAAAATGGTTTAGAGAGATTCAAAGGAGCGTTAAAATACAACCCATAATAATACAACACAGTAAATTTCGAGCACAGTTAGTCATTAACCAGGCATTGTACCGATTTTTTTTTTGATTAACTGCCCGGAACATTTTCAAAGATACTAAGCTCAGTAGTGCTTAATACGGTAAAAATTATAATGTTAATGACAACGTGTGCATTTATCTGTCCATCGTCAATCTGTATTTTGCCATTTTCTTTATAAGTCACGAGAGAGGAGAATACCAAAAAAATAATCTTACTATACTAAAATATTACTAATAAGAAAAGAAAATTAAGGAAAGTAACCTCATTCGGAGAAAACTAACTGAACGCAATTCAGAATGTCCTTTAGAGCCTCTCCGTTATCAGCTTTTACTGTTTTTGGATCTAGGATGATCAATGGCATTCACACAGTCTATATATAAACTTAAATGAAATATAGGTCATCTCAAGTTAGCTGCAGTAACAAAAATTTCTTGAGGAGGACGCGTGAGTCAAATTCAGTCACTTCAAAACACTGTAAACTATTTTATGTACCAACAACATTATGCAACCTTACCTGATGATACTTTACACCAATAAAATTTTAAAACAACATATATCATCACGAAATATGATACAGCACCATTTATCATTACCGATGGACACTACAGTGTTAAAACTAATCTACTTGTCCGTGTAACCCAACACTTAAAATAATAAAGTTAACAAAATACAAAAAATAAAAAAAAATCGAATTTATTTCAACATCATGAATTAATCAATAGTCTTTATACAGAGCAGATGAAACCATGAACATTATAATAATAAAAGTGTATGTACTTCTTGTATACTAGGTGAAGCATTTTACTTGTCACAATTGAAAAAAGATAGAAAACTGAACAAGTGGTAATTCTGACGGCTGTTTACCAGAAGAATATGGATATATGTCGTTTATGCTTTAAAAACAAAGTTGACCTTTAGGATATTTATCCACTTATATCAAATAAAATGTCTCACCCTGTTTTTAATATAATATATAGTATTAAAATAAAATAGTTTTTTTCTAACATTTCGAATGGATTTTACGTTAAAACACAATTAAATTGGACAGAATATAATTTCGTTTGTGTTATTATAACAACAAAATGATTTTTTTTTTTGTATTATGGTTTGTCTTAAGAAATATTATATTAACGATAGATACATAAACATGACATGGATTCAAACATACATAAATACAAGATTAAGAATTTTATAATTACATTCTTCAGTGTGTATATATAGCGTATTGTTTTAAGCCATCTTGTGTTTAACAGTACACCACGTACATAAAACCCAATTAAAATTTTACATATATATAATTACGAATATATGTATTACAAAAGATTAATTAAATTGAATGCAATTAATTTCGCATTATACGTGTTTATAGTACATTACATAAATACAGCCTACCAATAAAAAAAAAAAAAAAAAAAAAAACTATGGAAACTGTGAATCTTAATAGAAATTTTAACATAAGGTAAATTGTAGAGCTAATCAATTCAAAAACGTGCGTATAGAATTATAGTCTACTTTTGTAATGGCTATAGTAGACCCGTCACGATTTAAAAACGTTTATTCAGTCGACAGACCCTGAGCATATTTTCATTTATTTTCATTCTTAAATACCCGATTGGCCAAACCCGATTATTAACCATTTCATTTTGAAGGAGGTTTTTTTTTTTGAATGTTTTATTACATGCAATCTGTTTTAAGAGCGAAACCTTCCCAGTCCTTTCTCGAATTATTTGAAATTTGTAAATCTGTTTAATTTGGTGCGTATGTAGAAAAAATTTGTATCATAGAACGACACATATATAGAAGAACAGAATACGTCACAGACACCGGAACAATACGGGGAAAGGTTTTACAAAAGCAAAATTTCCCTAAGAAAATATATACAAAAGCAAAAGTCCAATAAAAGGATTAGAAACGATAGAATTCCCTGATGAAACACCCAAAAATTAAAAATAATACTCAATATAGGCCAGAAAGCAGCTAATTATGGCATATCAACGCTACTCTTGAATAGTTCTCGTTTTATTGAATAGATAAACCTTTTATAAAAATTAGACACCACATCTTCAAATGGCATTGAATGCCATTTGAAGATGACTATGCCTTCAGAAGGCATAGTCATCTTCAAATGACTATGCCTTCTGGGTGTTGACACAGATAAATAAAGCAAATAAATACAGCGATTATCAGATCTTAAAAATAAGACCCTATAGAAGAACGGTGCTAGTTAAAGCCAAAAAAAATTTACAAAACATGATAGCACTAAAGATAATAATCGTCATAGTTGAGCCAGCGCTAGACTATTTTACACCTGGTGTAATTTCCAAAAGTTGTGCCCCAAGTTGGTTGCAATGCAACTTAACGAAAGTTAACGAAACTTTTTTAGTTGATGATATAACGATTGATTTGATATAACGTTTTTAAAATAATAACAAATATTTTTTTTAACTGTACTTAAACAAATTAACAAGTATTTAACGAAATAATAAAAGTTTTTAAAAAATTAAAACAAATTTGTCGAAATTGTCACAAAAGTTGACGACATATCAGTGTGATATTTATATCTTTAAACTATTTTCGGTTTGAATCAAAAAGCCAAGAACGATTCAAAAACTAACTTAATGAAAATAAATTTAATCCATTCAATTTGTTTAATTAAAAAAAACCCTTTTCGTTAAGTTAATTTGACAAAACTTTTCAAGTTAAACGAAACAACGAATAATTTTAGGTATTTTGATTATAACAATATTCAAAAGCTAACCAATAAAAATTTATGTAATTGTACTCAAATTACTTAACGAATATCCGAATCACTTTTTACCTTTAAAGTATATCTAGTTAAAGGTGTGGAAAATCACCGTTGAGAAATATTATTATAACTGGTAAAGTTTTCACTATTTAAAATATAATAGTTGTTGGTATAGAAATTCAAAATACAAACTAAAGCTGATATTTGAATAACTAATTTAAACGTGTTTATGAAGCTAGTGACGGTTTTTAATGGAAATTGGAAATATAATTGTAACACTTTCAATTAAACATTGAAAAACTTAACGAAACTTAAGAACTGAAATAATTCATTCGCTTAATAGCTTCTCATCTTAAACTTCGAAGGCTCCAAATTTTTTTAATTTTAATTTTATTTTTAAGTTTAGATTGTAATATATTTTCTATTTGTGCCATTTAGTCAAGAATGATTTTAAAATCGAACTTAACGAAACTAACTTAACGAAAATTATCAATGTCGATTAAACATTTCATTCGAAAACTATTGGAATTTTAGTGATTCTAATCGGTTTTTCTACCACATTTCCGTTAAGTTAACTTAACGAAACTTTTCAAGTTTAGCCAAATGTAATACTTTTCTATTTTCAACCTAGTCTCACATAATAGCTTGTGAATTAAATTTTCCATTATTAAAATGAATTAAATAAACTTTGTGTCGGAACTAAAGAAATATGTGGTTCTAATCCGTAAATTTGCGCCTGTATTTCAATATTTTTCCCTTTATAAACAATGCGTTATAAAACCGTTGTCGCTTACAACCATTTATCAATAAATCTAAAAGGGAAAATCCAATGAGAACTCAACAAATCCATTTTTTTGCAGCCCCATGATTTTGGCGCCCGGTTTTACTGCACCATCTGCACTTATGGAAGCGCCGACTTTGGTAGGGCGTCTACTGTATTCCTAAATTAGAGATAACTGTTGGAAAATATACATTTGAAACCTCATAAAGAATGTGAAGCGGAATATATTGAATGGACAGCTCGTGATTAAATGGATTTAGATAACATGCTGTTCTTGTTGGGTCAGTCTCGAATAATAATTACCTGAAAAAATTAAGATATAGGTACTCTGTAATATATTTTACAAACTTAAATCAAATGTTTAATGACTACTTAAGATACGCCTCGCCTCTTCACATTTTTAAATATTACAGAAACCCTTTGTCACATGTATTCAAAATTACATCATAAGCGAAATATTGTAATCCTAAAATTGGTGCTTTAATACTTAAAGAAGATATAACTTTTATTGATTCTAATTAAGATACAAAATGTCCCATACCTAAAAATATACAGCTTTTGGCTTTGAAGTTGGATAACCATTTTTTAAAATTGGAATATTTGTTAATGATCCTTGACACAAGTATTGTTACACATTAAAATAAAGTGAAAACATTTTGAAACTTGAAATCCGCTGGAAGGATCTAGATATACATTAGGTTATTATTAATTCTGGGTAAGACCCCCTCTGGCATATAGTACATATATATACAGTGTGATATGGACTAAAGAGCATTCCTTTAAAGGAAAGATTCTTTGACGTATTTTGAGAACACAAATTTTTTTCTGATAGGGGCGGTTGGGGAAGCTTTTTCTTAGAAAACCGATTTTGTTTTATTAAACTGCTAATTAAATGGATGCTATTTTCAGTCAATAACAAAAAATCACTGGTAAATTGTGTCTAAATTTTGATTGATACTTAATGATTGTACTAAAACGCCCAGCTACATACGGGTATTGTTATGAAATCACAAGTCACGCTCGTGCAGCATATAGACGAAGGTATCTATATCAGTAACTTAACGCGAGAACATCTATAAATTTATATCGATGATTATGTGGTGACAATTTATTTCGAATATTTTATGGTTGGACGATTCACATTTTACGAAAGACAGCATAACAAATTATTGTAACCTAAATCCATGGAAAAAAAAAATCCACTCTGTCAAAGGCAGAGATCATTCCATGAAATGTTCAGTGACTGGTGTTCTGCAATGAAATAATTGTTCTATTTAAGCTACCGCCAAAGCAAAATAGCACTAGTTATCTGTCATTTTTGACAAACAATCTTCCAAATTTGTTGACAAATGGTTCTCAAATGAAAAAAATTGGCTGGGTTGGACCATTGGCCGTTCAGATCACCGGATCTTACTGTATTGGGTTTTTGTTTGTATGGGAATCTATGATGGAACTGGTTTATCATTCAGAAGTAATTACATTGGAACTTTGGAAGAAGCTAATGACAAAACTGCACCAAGTGTCCACTATAGAGTTTTTTCGGTAGAGCGTAGAGTGTAGAGTTTAGAGTATACAAGCAGTGTGTACACTATAGAGCATAAAGTAATTTCAATATGTTACTGCAACTGATTATTCCGATCATTCAAAAGAAAATACGAACTTACGAAAATCTTCAGACATAATATTGTTTTGCCAAACTAATCGAATTAGGCCGAAAAAATAATTGTACGAAGTATCCCTTTCAAATATCAAGTACTCGAGTGAAATTAGTGACGCAAGGATATTCAGGAATTTTGAATTGAATTACAAACAGTACCCTGACCTGCAACTATACAAGATACACATGCAAAATAGAAATTTCGATTCGTAGGCGATTATTTACCTCAATTAAAGATGACCAGCTAAAACCTAATTAAAGAGAACTGCTAAAAAAGGAGTTGTACTTTTATCAGTAGTTGTAATAGTTTTGAGTAAACCCAGCTATTAAAGTCTGAAATTCAACTAGGATATCGTGTATCCTAATCAGGCTAGGATTTCGCGATGGTACTCTTTTATGATTAAAAAAAATTATAGACCGTATTTTATCCATAATTTACCATAATTTCAACATTAAAACTTTTAGTAAATCCCTTTTTAAAATCTTCCTCCTTTAAAATCTATTCCAGCCGGAGAAGAATAAGTATAGGTGTGGTTTGAAAAAATTCTTTGGTGTATGCACTACTCTACACAAGAGTTTTATCTACCTCTACGTAAAAAATTCTATAGTGAATACGCGGCTTTAGTAAAATGCCGATTGCCGCTATTCTATTATAAAAGATTGTCGTACCACATTTTTTTGTAGGAAAACTAGAAGTTTGGTTTTATATTTGGTGATTGATTAAAGTATTGTGTTATTAATTTAAGATTTCAATTTATTTTATAAATAAAATATTTTTTGCTACAACTTTAAGAAACAATAACAAAATGAGGGGTAATAGTAAGGTTTGAAGCTTTAATTGATATTACTTGAGATAACTCCTTGTTAGAAACATTCAAACTTTTAAATTCGATTCTTAACTAATGCTGCTTAAGAAAAAGCAAAAAATTCGTTTATTGCTAAAAATTTAAGCAGTCCCAATAATTTTTTTAAAATACTAGTCTTATATCAAAAATAATCAAAAAACGATCGTTCAAGTAGTTCCGATACTAAGCCAGAGATGGCACTTTCAATGGAAAATCTTGTGTTGGAAAAAGTTTATCAAAACTTTATGACAATCGAACCCAAACATATACTGATTTACAGTGATTTAAGTTACGCTACTTTTGCAATTTTAAAAACAATGGAAAAACAAGAGTTATGATTGTGTTAGTAAAACATTATTTTCTAACGGATAAAACACCGTTAAGCTCAGCAATGGTGGTATGCTGATTTCAAAAGTGGTCGTACAGACACAGATCATGGATAGCGGTCGTCCAAATGAAGTAGTTACTTAAAACCACAGCCAGCAAGACCTACAAATTTTGATGAAAGATCGAAAAGTGAAAGTGGGCAGAGATCATAAAGATATTAAGCCTTAGGCCAGATGGGATATTTTAGAACTGGCTTCAAAGAAATTGTTTCAATAGGCTTAAAGAAATATTAACAACCAAATCGGTAGATATGTTCGATAGCAGATGAAACAGAATTACATTGTGGTACCACAATAAGAAGGAATTGCGTCTTTAAAGGGATGACGTAAGTTAAAAGTTTCGTCCAGTATTTTATTATAGTAGGAAGACGTCACCTGCAAAGGAAATTATTCTACCTATTAACTAGAAGTTTTGGCAGTAATAAAATCATTAAAACAATTTTGGAATTTATCTGTTATAGGGTAAAAATTTAAAATAATAATTTTACGGCTTTATCCGTGTAAAACGCTTAGCACCTGAAAAGTTATCTAGAAGTTAGACAGCCAAAAGGTTATTTTAGGAAACCCTTTACAATTAATTAAAGAGAAATCAATTTGAAATTAATTTGTTTAACTGAAGCTCTGTCGCCTACAATTTCTCTAGAAAATTTTAAGTAAATTTGTAATTCTCTAGAAAGTTAAAATTGTCCATCCGTGAAATTAAAACCAGCCGCAAAGTTCTACTTAGGGCGCTTTAGGGATTGATGGAACATTTGGATGCATTTAACCTAAATCACAAATTTAAATAAAATTAAACAAAACTCTACATCTGTTCATTTAAATTTAATGCATTTTGAAAGTGCTTATGAGATAATGATAGAAATTAACCATTAAAAGACGATATAAGATTACATTTACCTTTCGGCCATATGTATCCAATTTCAACACGTTACGAAAATAAATTTCAATTACGAAATCACCTTAATTGATGATTAACGTGCGTTAAATGTTTATACCGCGCGTGCATGCACAGTACTTATATACTTGATACTTTACCTGTCATTTTCTTTTTTTTTTATACATTTTACTATTAATTTTCTATAATTTTAATTACATTTTAAAAAAAAGCAATAAAAATTTTATAAAATCGTTAGTTAATTGATTTAATGTGAATAAATTTATGGGGAATGTATTTTTCAATTTTATGCGGTAAGCATATACTCGTATATTGTGTAAACACATAACAAACGTACATAAGTACATAAATGCAATGAAAATATTTTTATGATTTATCGATATTTGATTTTTATGTGTACTACATAATATATTACATATTTTAAAAGTGACTTACTTGATCTGGCCGAAGGCCAGGCGGTACCCATGTATACTCCTCCAGGGCGCATCCACTGTCATCGTCTGATTGTGAATGCCGTTGAAATTCGATTTGATGGCCACCACCGTAGAAATGATGATTTGGATGATGGTAATATTGTGAATGATGGAATGGTGGTGGTTGTGGAAGATTTGATGATGTGGTTAAAGCTAATGAGGATTGGGATGAGGTGGGCTGGGGAATTTGTGGTGATTTGATATGAAGCGACGATAGAGATGATTTGGTTGACGATAATTGGATATTAAATCGTTCGTGCGAACTTGATGATTGTGCTGATTGGAAGTATGAATGGTGTGGCAAAGGAGGTGGTGGCGGTGGCGGATGATATGGCATTGGTGAGGTGGGTAATGATATAGGAGAAATTGGATTTGATCCACATATATTTGGTGGTGATGGTATTTGTTGTGGATAAGACATCGGCAGTGAACGGCGAACGGGCCTGAAAATAAAAAAAAATTATAATATTAATTCACGTGAAAAAAGGAAATTTATTCATATATTGTATAATTTCATAAATTTAGTCGAAATTTTGTAATTCTTGCTTATTGCGGTCTAACATTTTTATAATATCCGTAGTATATACGATAAATGTCTCAGAAAATTGTAGCCATGAAAAGGTAGAATAAGAAGTTAAACTTCTACATGGGAAAGAATTGCGAGTATAATGATCTTTAAGCTGATCACCTACACCATCAAAATTCAAAATTGAATGAAACGCCTTAAAAGCGGGCTAGGTTAAAAAATACGCATCTTATACAGTGTTTAATTTGATGAGCTCTGCGCAAAATACCTAAATCTAAATAGTTATCAATTTAGTAATCAATTTAATATTAGTGGCGCCATCTCATGAATATTTTAATGCAAAAAATGTCCATTGGAGTTCTAGGCTAATAACGACTCGGGACCATAAGAATGGGGACCATTCTCGTATACTTTTGACATTAAGCGAAAAAATTATTCAAAAAGAAAGAAATCCAAGCCTAATAAATAAATTCACTTCTTTAGAATACTTTAGGCAGTCCTTAGAAGAAAAAAATTAACCTAAAGGTTCCATTAAAAAGTGAGGAAATGGCAGAAAAAAGAAGAGCAAGAAGAATATGGCAGCAAACAAGAATTCTTCAATATAAAACTAAGTTCTACAATTTAACTCAACAGTTAAGAAGGAAATCCAAAAAGTAAAAGAGGAGTCAATCAGTAACTGTCTAAAAAAACTAACTAATGATAGCATGCCTGATTATTCACTTTGGAAAGCAACCAAAACAATTAAAAGGCCAACAATGCAGAACCCTCTAATAAGAATAGAAAGGGGGAAATGGGCTCGAAATAGCGAAGATAAAGTTCAATGTTTTGCGGAGCACCTCGAAAAAATATTCCACATGATGTACAAAATTTAGAATCTCAAATAATAACGGTGGAATCTGAAAAAGAAAGTGAAGAAATTCTATTGACTTCACCAAAGGAACTCATGCATGAGATAAAATTCAATATGAATTCGAAAATAGCTCCTGGTTATGATCTTATTACTACAGAAATTTTAAAAGAACTACCAAGGAAGGCTCTAGTTAAGCTTACTTATCTTATCAATGCAGCATTTAGAACCAAATTTGGCCCAGTTTGTGGAAAATTGCAGAAGTAATAATAATACCAAAACCTGGAAAATCACCATACGAAACTTGAAGAAAGCATTTGAAGAGGAAAATGTCTGCTCCACGATATTTTTAAACGTGGCGCAAGCTTTTCACAAGATTTGGCATCAAGGACTAAATCATAAGTTAAGAAACCTCTTACCAATGCAACTCGCTAAAATATTGGAATCATACTTGAAATTTATTCTGAATTAAAAGAAATAAAAGAAGGGGTATTAGGACCAATTTTATATTTGCGATGATCTACCTGAATTAGAAAACAACCCAGTGGTTGATGACACTGCAATCCTAGTTGTTGGAAAAAGCAACGAAGAATCAACACAAAAATTACAATAAGCTATCTCCGAAGTATATAAATGGACTATAAATTTTACCAACAAACGAGTTGAACATATACCTATTTCAATAAATCGAGAAATTATACCGAATGCGAACACAGCTAAGTATCTAGGCATGACCCTGGATGCTAAACTTATATGGAAGGTCCACGTCAAAAAGAAAAATGAAGAACTAAAACTAAAATATAGAAAAATGTATTGGCTGAGACACTCTTCTCTATCATCATATAATAAGCTACTTCTTTATAAGCAAATACTGAAACCAATATGGGCTTATGGTATTGAACTTTGGGGTTGTACAAAACTCCGCAACTTCAATATCATACAAAGGTTTCAGAACAGGGTACTACATTAAAGTGGACATTAAAGTGGACCCATTTCAATTGAAATAAAAAAAAAAGCAAGGGAACACGAAGAAAGACTCCAGCAGCATGTGAATATAGAGGCAATTCAGCTGTTAACCAACACCAATATTATAAGCAGACTGAAAAGAACAAAACCCTTTGAACTGGTTTAATTGTTAGAACAAACAGCGGCTTTCTGATTTAGATCCACAATAACGATACTTACCAGAAACTGTGAAACGCCAATGGATGTAGTCATAGATATATTTATCCTAGTAAAGTAAGTCAGAAACAAATTACTCATTAGTCCAGGAGACTAGATTGTAATAAAATAAAATAAATAAACTAAATTTATTTAAAATAATAAAAAAAAATCTAATGTTGAAGCCGTACGACCTTTCCAAATTGACCCACTTATTAAAATCAAGAATTGTATCAAAACAAATAGTGGACTCACTGTACATAAATCTTTAGCATTACTGAGGTTACGTTTTATATTAAATCATAGTGTTTATCGAAATATGTTAAAAAACAACGCCACATAAACATAAACCAGGGCTTTTAAAACATATTTCAAGATAAGAATTTTTAAATTTAATTTACTATCATACAGTTATGCCTCACTGGCATTATCAAAATTACTGGGATTAGAATGGAAAGGTGTTACCATTTTGAGTTCTGAATAATAGACGAACAACAAAACATAGCAACAACAAAAATTGTATTTTATCTGAACAAGACATCATCTTAGAGACGCAAAGAGAACTTTTCAATAATTGAAAAATAATAATTTTTTTTTTTCTATATAGATTACAATTTAAATTGAATTTTGTATGAATTTTATAGAGTGCAATGACCTCAACGATTTCGAAGTGATCGAAATTCTTTAGTAAAAAAAACAAAGGCCATCATCGGTTATATGGTGATTAAAAACATGATATAATATTACTAAGTATGTAATTTAATTATGTTCATGTAATGTATAAATATGATTACGTACATTGTATCGGTACGATTACCTTTTATCTTTGATACGATGCTATATTGCAACTATGCGGTTATTAATTATATATAGAATTTTTGTAAGACAAATTATAAATGTGTTAATATCGTGGTAAGTTCTTATCCGGTTTGAATTGCAATAATATTCCAGGAAATTGTATACCTTTGACCACACAGAAATTCATAAGGTTTCATCAACATCCGTAAATCGTAATTCTATGTAACCCAAATTTCTTTTTTTTTTTTTTTTTGAACTAATTCGTCTTATATATACTCGTAGAAAGGTGTGGACCACACAAAATTTAATTTTATCACCTCGTTAGAATTAAAACCGATATGTGATATCCATAATCCATTATACGAATTACACAAAGTATATTAAAATGAAATACGCCAAACCGATTAAAATGGTGGGATGTCTGGTATCGTTTAGGAATTCTATTATAATATCTCTAGACTACTTTCACTGAAACAATTATGACATTTTTGGTAAGGTGTGTTACTAAAACATAAAAAAAAAACTTGAATATAAAATCAAAATCGTGATAAGTTTATGGATATTAAGATTTTTATGGTTATCATCGCTTTATTAAAATACGATAAAATAAAAATATAACTTTATAAGATATATCTGAAGGTTGCTTGGAATTTGAGATCACTTATAAAGTTGTTTTGTTGACATTCCAAACGGCGTGTTTGTGTACTTAATATTTCGAGTGAAATGATTGATGGCCACTTAATACAAATATGGTAAGGTATACAAATTGGTTATAGGTTTTATCAAATTTCTCTTCACTTTCTACTAACGTTGCGTATTGACGATCTTTTAATTGTATGTATCTGCGCACGTATAAAATAATTAACTTTAGAGAGTTTTCCATTTTGAATGTCCAAATTGTAGTATAGTATAAAAATAAACATACTCCACGCCAACTTAAGCAAGCGGATTAATGTCTGACAGGGAGCAAATCTTAGTGGTTTTCTGATAACGGAATTATCTTTTAGCATGATGCATTACAGTGGCGCCCAAATAAAGAGGAGGTCATAAATAGAAATTGTTTTACTTTTATTTTACCAAATTATTTCAGTCTTAACAAATTGAGAACTCGTCTATCCATACAACTTATTGTAAATATCATAGAAAAAGAATATAAGAATGATAATCCTTTCTCATTACTATTGTAAAGGTAGACAAATGTGGATGTAATTAACAAAATGGTTATAGAAAAAAAAGGTTTTTGCTATTTTGTGTTGGTTATGAACTATGCAATGCAACTAAGATTTACATTTTCTTTTTTGTGTTAAATAAATATAAAAAAAAAACAAAATAAATTGTATCGGTTGTACACCTTTTTGTTTTTTTGGTTTTTTTTTTTTAACTTTACGTATACATTTTTCATTCTATATCGAACTAAATATTTCGTGAAAATTCATATAATTCGCTAGCACTTCATGAATATAATACAATGACATAATATATAGAGTTGTTAAGATATATTATTTGATGCATAACAAAATTTTGTTTTTCTATTATGATCAATTAAATTCGTGATTTTTTCTTGTTAAAAAAATAAATTAATCATAATACCTCCGCATTCGTCTACCGCTATAGTAATAATGAATGACAAAGGAAAAACAATACAAGAAATAAAAATCCCTAATGCAAAATAATGTGCAACAAGGATAGTTACATACTTCAAAATATGTTGTTGTTTCGCATTGTACTGGCTTGCGATAACCAGTTATACACTATATATTTTTTATTGTTTCGAATGCTATATTAACATACGAAATTTATCATACTTATGATCTTTTTCTATGATAAATATGATAGCTTACTGAATCGATGAGTTCAGCTATAGCTTGAGAATCTTTGTAAAATTTTTTAAGCCAGTGTTATCTGTTGATAATGAATTAGTTGGCTCTTATAGTTACATAGCTTGACGAATTTTGATCGAATGTGAGATTCGGAATTTGAGTGGTTCTATTTCTGTCCCATATGACGCGCTTCATAAGGCCTTAATACTAAAGAACGCTGGTACTTATTTAAAACTGGCTCATAAAAATTCTAGGAAAAACCTTATTCGTGAAGTTGATCTTTACAATAAAAAACCATAACAAGCCCAATGTTTGTTGTATTAAAGGTCGCTTAACTCGTATTACGCCAAATCAAGTTGCTAATGATATCCACAGAAGGAAACCACATCCATGAACACTTGGTTTGATCAAAACCAGAAAGCGTCGTCCAAAAAAAAGGAAAAATTAATTATTTTTCTCAAAAACCTATAAAAATTCCACTATGTGGAAATCTTCGCAACTGAAAATTTTAAAATCTAACTTCACATAGAAAACGTTCCATTAAATACTGAAGACAGAGGAAATATTGTCTCAAATTATAATAACCTTATGCCAATATTTTACATTTCAACTGATGGTAGGCCACGTTCTGTTATTAAAATATGCAATGACCACTTCAATAGTCTTCTGGATAGTGGGACTAATATCAATGTGCTCGGTTGAACATGTCATTCTTCTATTGGACAAACAAAGCGTGTACTTGGTTTTATAACTTTACTTGTCATTTTATAGAAAAACAATGCAATTCTCATTTACCTTGGCACCAGATTTTCTAAGCCGTTTGGATCAATCTCGATACATTTCGTACATTAACCTAAAGGACGTGTTTCGAAGAAAACAAAATAAAAATGTTCGAATGACCATTAGAAGTCGTGACCACTGCTCCGGTTTACCATGCCGATTTTAATAACAAAAATTACATACCATGCGATGCGAGCAGTAAAGAGATGGGCAGAGTTTTAATACAGCATGGTGGAAATGGAAATGAACACCCAATTGCTTTTGCGTCGAAGGAACTCAATACCTTACAGCAAAAATATATAGCGTTACAGAGCTCAAGTGCTAATTGCTAATTTTAGTTGCTAAATCCCTTGTATGCTTTTAGAGTCAATTTTACTGGACAGGAATGGCGAAAGATGTTAAAGTATATTTATCAAGAATTGTAAGAATTGTCTAATATGTAAGACTTGCAAACCTGCGAATTACATCACGTGACCATTAATGGACTTACTTGATTAAGACAGAGCTCAAGTGCTAATTGCTAATTTTAGTTGCTAAATCCCTTGTATGCTTTTAGAGTCAATTTTACTGGACAGGAATGGCGAAAGATGTTAAAGTATATTTATCAAGAATTGTAAGAATTGTCTAACCTTAATTAAGTAATTGCTTCATTTTAATTGCCCTCGTTAAGTTATCTTGTTTTGTTTCTTAGATATTTCTTAGATATTTTCTTAGATATTTCTTAGATATTCAGTACCACAGAACCGTTTTTACAGACAAAAGACAATTATTTGGTTTGCGTAGCACGATAGTACCGAATATAGGTCTCTCTTTTTAGTATTTGGTCAGAACCAAATAATACAAGGTAAAGAATACGATCTTTATAATCTTCTCGGTGTTACTGAAAATGGTTATTTCTCCGTTGACAATAAAACTTGCAATTTAAGCCCAGTTCGTCATAATGCTATAACCTAAATAAATCTCCCGAAAAACCGTGCCAAATATTACAACTTGCGAACTGCATTCATTCAGGCCAGCAGACACCCTTTTTGTAAAAAAAAATTGTTCAAAAATCCGTGGTTTTGAGAAATAAAACAACAAAAGTAATCATTCTATAAACTGAGAAAAAACAAACGAGCATGTGTAATGGGACATGTGAATGAGCATTCAGTCGTTCTCAGTCGTTTTCAGTTTTTTTTGCAGTCGTATTATGTACAAGTGCAAACTGTCAAAAAATGATGAAATTTGTTTTCATGTTTCGTTGCTATTTATTTCGTCTAAAATTTGAATTGTTTGATTCTAATCAATTTTTTATATTAACGGACACAATGAGCAACTATTTTAGATTATATCATTGTTTTATGCAGTCGGCCTTATTACAGTGCACTCAACAACTGACGCAGTTTGACTGGTTTCCAGATATTAGGACTGCAATTTAAAATCACTTGCTGAACTCTTGAAATCACTCTGTGTAATTCGACAAACTCATCATGCAAGAATAGTGTTCTGATTAAAGTAATATCCAAATGTTTCTAAAGATGGTTTTGTAGATCTAAAGCTTAATGCTCTTAAAAAAAGTAGGTCCATTGCTAGAAAAACTCAAAACAAAAGACATCCCAATTTTGTAATGGATAATGTGACTGAAACGAACGAGAAATTTTTGAAAGAAAAAACTAACGACTACACAAATTTTGGAAGCAAAGTAATTAATGTATAGGAGAAAATACCTTAGAAACCTAAATTAGTGCAGGCTGGTGGCAATATTTCAGCGACCAACTTTTAATTTGCAATATAAGGACAATATTTATTGAGGCTAGTCTGGCTTTGTGAAACATTCATACTTTCAAACAGTATTTTAAACCAAATTCAATTAATCTTCGGTGCGCTTATGCTGAACCATTAGCTGAGTTGCCAATGTTATTATTTTTGCATATGTCGCTTTTTGAGCTAATTATCCGAATGATGAAAAATCCTAACATATTCATTCAATGTTATCCCGACTTGATTGGCATTGGCGTACAACTTTACTAGCTGGTATCATAAATAAAACAATGAACCATAGATCCTAACTAAGAAACGGAAAATGGCCCTAAAAAACAAAACGATCAATGTGCCTTTAAGAGAGAATCATTAGTAAAAAATAAGGAAAGATAATTCGATTGATGCAATCAAGTTAAATAACCTTTTTAGGCTTGACTGAATTTAAAACTAGGTTTATAATTCTTTAAAATCGTTATGATCGTAAATTTGTTTTTAAAAGAACCTTTAGCAGATCATGACTTTTAGAAGCACAAACAAGTCATAAAAATTACAATAAAATAAGTTCCATCGTTTGATTACTGTGTCAAATTATACCACCAACTATTTGGGTCTAAAGAGTTCCCAAGGGACTTTATGTGTCCAAAATATACTAATTGCGATTACAGTAATTTTGACAATACTTGTTGCAACATTGAATGTTGAATCCCTCTTTTTGCAGATTATCTAGAATAAAAACTAGACATTTTTCTTGGTCCTACCACTCTTATAAAAGTTTTAAAGAATGACCAAAGTCTAAAAGTTTTTTGTTGTGTTATAATTTAGTTCATGTTTATGTTGGTTCATTCACTTTTTGTGCACGACTAAACTATCTTTTATAATTTCTAAAAATGATAATCTAGAAATCTAAAAAAAATAGTCTGACAGCACTGGGTGCTATCGGTTACTTGATATTTTGTTTTGCTTAATTTGTGCTGTCAAGTATTAATTCGCATATATATATATATATATATATATATATATATATATATATATATATATATATATATATATATATTTTATATATATATATATATATATATATATATATATATATATATATATATATATATATATATATATATTATAATTAAATTAGAATGTTAACAATATTGTATCGGATGCATCCCCGTTGTGATCAATAAAGGTCACCGAACATTAATGTTTAAAGCATAAATCGCAGTTTAAGTGTTAAATATTTTACCTCACACTCTCGCCAAACTCAAGATGCTTTTTGTGTTTTAGCTACCGACGATACTCGTACAACAAAACAGAAATAACACCACATCTAAAAATATCCATAGTTTGGGTCGATCTTTTACTTTTCTTATAAAAAAATTATAAAATTCAGTCTTTGATTTTATTTTTAAGATTAAGAATGAAATAATAAAAAAATAAAAAAAAAATAAATAAAAATTATATGGTGAATTTATTTATTATATAAACTTGATTTTTCTCGTTATAATACCTCGAGCAAGTTTTTTTTTTAATGTTTTTATTGATTTAAATTTAAACAGTGCAATTATTTCTTATTTGCATCCGAAAGTCCTGAAGGTTAATTTATCTTACGATGTAATATATTCACGCCCTTTATTGTTGAACTTTGCCGTTTACTCGGTAGTCGCACTTATATAAAATATATATATATATATATATATATATATATATATATATATATATATATATATATATATATATATATATATATAAATATATATATATATATATATATATATATATATATATATATATATATATATATATATATATATATATATATATATATGAGTCATTACATTATATTTCGGACAGCCTCTAAAATTCATCTCTTCGATTTTGGTTTTTTTATTTTTTTCACTTTCCTTATTAAAAATAAGTAGACCCCTATTTTTTTTTTTTTTTTTTGTACCTATGGTTGTCCCGTTATTCGAGTTTTTAGTTTTGACAGTTTTCAAATTTTGATTTTTGACTCCTACATTAAATATTGTATCTTCGGTTCTAAAATGAGTATTTTCATAAACAGTAGCATTTTAGAAAGGTATTAAGCTGTTCTATATTATTTCATAATTTATTTTTATAAAATACCGTTATCTTTGGAGTTATGGTTAGATATATCTATGTTTATACTTCCACCGCTAGAGGGCTAAAGATACCAAAATTTAAATATACCCGATGCACCATTTGATAGGCAATTTGTTCACCTTTTATAAAAAAGTAAAATTATTTTCGTCCACGGCTATAGTTTAGCCGCCAGAAGACTTCAAAGTTGAAAAAACGTGTTTTTTTAGAAAAAAAAATTCTATTAGTTGCGAAATGAGAATGAAAGTATACACTTAACGGACATTTTTTGTATAATTGTGATACAAAATACAGCAATAAATAGAAAAACGGCCAGTTTTGAAATATTTTGGTTAGAACTCGACCCCCAGAGGGAAGATAAATTGAAATTAATTAATTTTTTAAGCTTTTTCCTGCCAAAATTTGCTGTAAATGTTTAGTTATTATGATTAAATGCAAGTTTGTTTTCTGTTTTTGTATAAAATAAATCAGTTATTCAATTAAGCGCCTATTTGCAACTATTCCAGATACAGGTAAACCACCAGAAGACCGCAAAATTGTAATTAACAAATTTTTTTTAGGCGTTTTAGAGTAAACCGGCAAAAAGACGATACATTTAAATAAAAAAAAATGTAATTTTTACAATTGTTTTTACAAAATATTTATATTTTTTCATGACGATTTTTACAAAGAACATATATTTACAGTAAGAGAATTTGAGAACATTTTAGTTCTAATAAATGTTTTATCAGAGCTCGGCATTATTTGATGAGTTTTCCGGGTATTTTGCACTGTTTTAATATTAGAAAATCTTTTATTAAGTTTTGTTTTAGTTTTTGCATATTCTTCTTTGGTTACATAACCGAAACGAATAGACTGTATGGTTAAAATTTATAATTCTCTGCAAAATCCAAAACAACAACATATTCTCCAACTTGCAGATCATTTTTTACGAGCTTTAAATAACTTGATTGTTGTTTAGTGATAAAATCATGTTTACGCAGTACTGCTAGGCCATATTTTGATTCTGATAAAATTTCGACGACTTCATCAACAGAAGATATAATCTTCTGCAATTTAAACACATTTTCAACAAGATTCCAATAACTGTATGTTACTTCGTTCATTTCTTCAGCGTCTGCTGCGGCTTTTATTTGTTTCAGGAAATCATCCAATAACACATTGCAGTCTTCACAATCACCGTTACAGCAATCCCAGGTCAAATTTTCACAGGATACTCTTTTTAACAGTTCTCTTTCATTATTAATAACAGGGTCGCATTGTAAAATTTTTGTTATAACTGGACATAACAAATTGTTGTTCTGATGAATTATACAAACACATTCATTATGCGTTCCGGCTTTTCCCGCTAATATACATTCTTTTGGCCGAAGCTCTGCAAACTTAGAGAATCCAATGTTGTCAGATGGATATTTTTCCAAAAACGCCTTATAAGCCTCAGATAAACTGCACAAGACAAGTAGTTTCTGCTTTTGAACCCGATTTCCATTAACATCACGAACACTTATGCAGTCATTTAATCCGGGAAGCTGTCGGCTGATAAACATACTTTTGTAGAATTCCGTAACTGTGGTTATTGTTTCTGAAGAAATTCCAGACCTCCTTTTTCTTGGCCCAGGTAAGCTGCCATATCCTCTCTCCTTGATTAAATTCTTTGATTTTAATACTATGTGTTTTGTTGCCTGGAACTTATCCATAATTCTGGTTACTGACCAATTTTCAGGTATTAAAGTAAGCAGCAATACACGATTGTCGTAGTTTTCCTCGCGATTGAATGCTTCCAAAATATTGTTAAGAATGTTTCCGTTATCATCATGAAGATTTGACTGATCAGCATCTATTGGTGATATTTTGGGCACCGGAACGCACAAAACATTTTCACAAGTGAGCCTGACCACTTTTTCCAGCTGCTTTTGGCGATACAAGGATTCTGTGAGCCTGTATTTGTTTACAGGAGATCCACCCAATCGTTCACTTGATTCGGTGAAAATATCATGATACACCGACTGAAGAATTTCATGTGGTGGTGATGAATTTTCCGATAGAATTTCATGTGGTGGTGATATACTGGACGAGGATGTTGAACAGCTTGCCGGTGTACTTGGTAAACTTACAACTTCGGTTAACCTATACAATTTAGCTCTGCATTTGTTACAAATTCTTTTATTTGTTATTTCACGATTTAAAAATTGTTGAGCTTTTTCAGCTAGTTTTACACTAATAGCATTAGAATTATTTTTCAAATTTTTATGGTTTTCCAAATCAAAAGGATTACAGCATTCCGGATTAACCATTTTGTATTTTAAATTCGATATTTCACACCAATAATAAATTTACGAAAGAGATACTTTATAGTCCACTTTTAGATATTAACTGAAGAGCCAAAAATTTTGTACGTTTATTTATATGAGCCTAGTTTATTATTTGCCGTATAGTCATAAAATTACTGAGCACCTCCTTTTTCTGTTACATAGAGACAATAAATAGCGCTAGGTAATAAAATAATAATAAAATATAGGAGCACATATTTTATTATTATTTTATTACCTAGCGCTATTTATGGCTTTTATACCTGAAATGACGAATTTATAAATGCTGTTTTGAAAGAAGGCGGCAATAAAACAAAAATGGGTGCAAACATATGCAAGATGATTCATCGCTGTAATACCAGTGATTTCAAAATTAGATAACTACCTGTTGTTTGGCGAGAAAACGGGTAAATTAAAAAGGACACAACTTAGATTTAAAGAAATAAAAATTGGTTGCATGTACACATACCAGGTATTTGTACTCAATTCAATCATTCGTTTCACAAAAATACTGAAAAAAATGGTTAATTTCATTTCCCAACCCGCTGGCGGTTTATCTGTTCCTCAAACATTTGCGAATATGCACTTAATTGAATAACTGATTTATTTTATACAAAAACAGAAAAAAAACTTGCATTTAATCATAATAACTAAACATTTACAGCAAATTTTGGCAGGAAAAAGCTTAAAAAATTAGTTAATTTCAATTTATCTTCCCTCTGGGAGACGAGTTCTAACCTAAATATTTCAAAACTGGCCGTTTTTCTATTTATTGCTGTATTTTGTATCAAAATTATACAAAAAATGTCCGTTAAGTGTATACTTTCATTCTCATTTCGCAACTAATAGAATTTTTTTTTCTAAAAAAACACGTTTTTTCAACTTTGAAGTCTTCTGGCGGCTAAACTATAGCCGTGGACGAAAATAATTTTACTTTTTTATAAAAGGTGAACAAATTGCCTATCAAATGGTGCATCGGGTATATTTAAATTTTGGTATCTTTAGCCCTCTAGCGGTGGAAGTATAAACATAGATATATCTAACCATAACTCCAAAGATAACGGTATTTTATAAAAATAAATTATGAAATAATATAGAACAGCTTAATACCTTTCTAAAATGCTACTGTTTATGAAAATACTCATTTTAGAACCGAAGATACAATATTTAATGTAGGAGTCAAAAATCAAAATTTGAAAACTGTCAAAACTAAAAACTCGAATAACGGGACAACCATAGGTACAAAAAAAAAAAACAAATAGGGGTCTACTTATTTTTAATAAGGAAAGTGAAAAAAATAAAAAAATCGAAATCTAAGAGGTGAATTTCGAAAAATGCTAAAAATCGTCTGTTTTATAATGGAATGACCCATATATATATATATATATATATATATATATATATATATATATATATATATATATATATATATATATATATATATATATATATATATATATATATATATACATCGTAGCATCGTAGAAAAGGATTTATTTTATGTTAGTGAGTTATCAGAATTGTTCCTAATTTATTTTATGGGTGATAAGCGGCAATCAAAAATGCACCGCAGCATCAATACTTCACTTACACTGCAAAATATTATTTGTTTAAGAATGCAACTGAGCAAATGCCTACTGATGAATACAACCAATGTAAATGTAGGTTACAATCCTATTTGAGTAATTCTAAATGATGTCTAAATAATTGCAGTATCCCTTTTCATTGACTGATATGGCTAGAACTAATGCTCATAAATAAATCGAATATTAAATAGTTTTGAGGATAATAGTATGACGGATTCGAAAACAAGCGAACAAACTTCACGTATCCTTTTTATTCCTTTTTGTTTACCCCGCATCTTTTTATTATATTCACGTTCTTATGCCTAATTTTTTTTATACTATATAAATTATTTTTATAAGTCATTTTACGTGGAGACGATGGTCCTATTTTTAGAAAGCATCTGCTCATGCCGCATCCCAGAAACTTTATGAAGATGAACTTACGCCTCAAAAATTAGAAGCTTTTCGTTTATTAATCCAACGTTTTAAAACAACTGAATAATGGGTTACCATGTTTCACATGCCGCATCCCAGCGAGTCAAGTCCATGACTCCCAATGCTGCCTTTAGTTCATCGTGCTGTACTCATACCGCATCAAAGTGTGATCAGATCGATGAATTAACAACTGAAAAATTAGAAGCGAATTGTTTGGTAAATAAGTCTTCACATCGACTGGCTCATGATCGTCAAAATCCGCGATTAAAAAATTTTATGAAGCTAAGCATTTTACTGATTAAAATTTGCATCGTGTTGTCGAATAAAAATCTAAAATTGCCAAAAGCAAAGAAAGTTGAAAAAGAATTATTAGCGTATCCTTTATTCTTTCAAAGCTTCATATGCTTCAAGAACGCTAAAATCATTAATTTGCCCAGACATGGTCGTTATTTTTTTAAGGTCAATGGTCAAACTCATCACAAAACATATATTCAACTATTAATAATAAGACGCCACAATATGCCCAACTTTATGTTCATAATCCAAAGCGAGCAACTGCCGTTTGGCAAAATCGTGCAGCCAATGAACAGACTCGAAGAGATATTTTCAAAAGAATAGATCGTTTCTTTCGAGAAAGCTATAGAATTGAGGCAAGTGCATAATCAGCATTATGCTGATGTATAAAAACAAATCAACGGCAGCTGAAGATTATCATTGATAATAATTTCTATACCATCATTTGTGCAAGAAAGTTATGACACAACAGTGGTTGGTAGATCTTATTTGCAAGACTATCTACATCGTGGTAAAAAAGTAAGCGATATACCTGATTCAATTTGCAACAAATATCAATGCAAGAATTATCGAAATGAAACGACAATTGGTTTTGCTGTAAGTGACTCTTAAAACTACTAAGCTACAAACGATCAAACTTCATCCGGCATACCACTTCATGTTTAGAACCTAAAAAAATAAACTTAAATCCTAAAAAACTTTGCAATGTAATTTAATTGATCGTGGAAAAGCCTTGATAAAATTCAATAGGAGCAAGAATCAATTCAACATGCAATCACGTTCTAACCACCACAACATTTTGCCTCTTAAATCAAATGAAGGGGTACATTGAATCGAATCCACAACACGGGATATGACATCATATAATTATTTGTAACCATAGATCCAGTATTTATTTTCCAAAACACGAAATTTGTATTATCCTTTTAGCAACCTGCACAAATGTGTAGAGGCCATGTCGTCTCTAAAAAAAATTAAAGTAATTAGCTTTCACCTATCGTATCATGAAAATCCATTAAAATTAAAATTATTATAATATAATCCAACGCCAAGGTAATTCTAAAGTTACCTACACAATTGTGTCAGTTGGCTTTAATTGTGTTTACTTTTATATTGAGTGAACTGCATAAGTACATACACAAATGTGTAAGTTTGTGTTAATTTCCACTACAAATAACTTTTAACATTTTTCATTAGAGCAATCTAAATTAAGCTACACATTTGTGTAGGCTGGATACGAATAAATAAAAAAATTTTGATTTTATTAATTGCTGAAACTTTTTTAAAACCTATAAATTCTTCTGCAGTTTCACCACAAAAACTTGTTGAATATTTCTTTATAATTCTCAGGTAAGTCGATACAAGACTATAAGGAACAGGCTTACAAAATAATGTTTTAATAATAAAATGAAAATGGTTTAGTGACAATTGACCAAGGAGCTTAAAAGTTTATTTGCAACTTATTTAATTATTACGAAATATTATGAAATTTACCCACTGGATTATGAGTTGCAAGCATTTATACATTAAATTTAAAAAAAAAGTATGTCATGATTTGTGTAAGAATGACAGGGGTTAAATATTATCGCTATCAGTTCTTTCTGCTGCCACTGTTTCCAGCGGATTGAACTGTAAACAGCCTTTACTAGCAAAAGCTGCTTCAAAATCCTGCGTGGTTGGGATTCATAGCAACCTTTAATAAATCCTTAGTACAAAATTATGTTATATATATATATATATATATATATATATATATATATATATATATATATATCCGTTTTGATCAAAATCTAAAAAACTTTTTGTCTAATTTTCACACCTTAAAACAGTTCACATAATTATTTCAGTAACACATGTACATAAGAACAAATTTAAAATCATTTTATCACTGTCACATGTACGTTGACGACAACGACGACGATGAAAAACACTGCTTGTGCGATTAAACTAAGATAAAAGCATTATTTACAGCAACAACTTGCATAAAAAAAATGTGAAGAAACATTTTAAGATTTATGTCACAAATCACAAATGATGGATAAATTTGCGACAAAATTATAAAAAAAAAACCTCAACTAAACTAAACCAAACTAAAAAAAATGTCACTTAAAAAACGAGATACAATTTTTTTACATTTTCTCGTAAGTAAATAAATAGTGATAATTTGATTTATTTGTAAGATAATTATTTAGTTATTTGTCGCTCTCTTAATTTATTGCATTCGAATTGGAAATTGTTATAACGATACACTCGTTGGTCAAATCTCATCTGAATTGATTAATAGCCCTTTGGTCTGCTAACTTCAATTAATTTAATTGGTTTTATTCAATTACAATAACACAAAGATTTTGCACAGTGACATACCCGAAATGGAAACCAGATGGCATTGCTTATTTTTGTTAATTCAAATTTTTCTAATAGATGGAGTTATTTTAAAGACAAACCTTGCTTTAAAAAACAAAAAAACAGCAAATGAAACTCTACCATCCACAATGAAATATTCGTGTGACAGAATGCCTTAAAGGTCAGGTTAATACAGTGCATCGACTGCTGAATACTAAAGTTATAAGAACTTCCTTATGTTATATCAAAAAACAATATACGGAGATAATTTAAGTAGATAGACACGTTAACATGTTTTGAGTTTAAACCGTTACATCATCACCAGCCTGAGACAAAGCAAATGTTAAGTGTTAATAAACTAAATGTGATTAAAGAACTAAAGCAAGTCAAGTATGATCAAACATATTGGAACGATGTCCAATTGTAAAACAGCAAAATAGCGAGGCGTCGATACATTTTGGATAAGATTTCCGATACTAAAATTATTTATGAGTTTGTTTAAGATTTAATTTTTAATTAATGATTTAATTTTAATTTATAATGACATTACTTTTAATTACGTTTTTTAATTTATATCCATGTTAAGAAAGTTTGATCGTAAGGAGAGGTGACGCCTCTTGAAATGTTGTTTATTGATTACACATTGCAGTACATCTAAAATAATTAAGAACATTGACAATATCTCGACATGTAAACATATCGACATGTTTACAAATTGCAATTGGTGTTGAATCAATTGGCATTATTGTGGTTTAACAACCTCAACTTCTGAACTCCTTTCTACTCTGGTTCAAGTTTTGAATATTAATATCGTTAACGCATTTTACCCAATTATGAAAATTTATTTCTTTAGAACTTTGAGTTAAGCTTCAGCATTAGTATTTTAAAAAATCTACTGGATACAAACATCTCCAAACAGGGTGGTAAATATAATTTACATATAACGATAAATAGTATAATATACTAATAGTATATAGTATTATATATAGTATATGTCTAAAAACTGGCTCAAAGCTTGGTAGGGTCCTAAAAATTGTGTAACAAAGTAACTGTGAAAATAAGTATTTCGATATGGTAATTAAAAAGAAAATGCGTTGCAGAGAAGCACTAGGTGCAGAATACGAAGCTTTTGGGCTAATTGATACTTTAATCTCCATATCATCATGATACGCTTCTGTCAACACCAAACTTCAAAATCACCACCATACATTTACATGTTTTAAAGTAACCGCACTCATGAAACCCTCAAGGTGGTCTAACTTTTATAATTCATTCATTTTAAAAACATTCCATTTGAATATAGATTTCCAATTTATCATAGGAGAATATGCATGCGCCCAAGACGTAAACAAAACAACCAGAGAAATGATTAGTTTGCAACAACAGCTCCTGCAAATTATTTAGCAGAGTCCAGGATTTGATATTATTGAGATGACAAGAAAAATAAGTGTCAATGTCTTGAACAGCATCGAGATGACAATTCAGGAGTCTGCTTGGTTTTTATTGCGTTCCTTCATATCTAGGTGCTGCATAAAGGTCGCTTTTAGATATACAACGCTACCCCCGAAGGAAAAATTTACGATACGCAAAATTGCAAACAAATTAAAATATGCACAAATTATAATATAACATTATCCTCATTCTCAGTAAAAACTGACATACTGGAAAATACTGTATTCCATCGAAAACCTTATGAAGATCTCACCTTTGATAATGGAGCGAAGTAATGAATTCGTTTTCGATTATAGCTAAAACGATGGAAATTTATAAGAAATTGTGTCTGAAAAATGTGTTACTCAATGATATGGAGAGTGGTATCCAAATCAATCAACAGCAATTAGTGCCTGATCAATATGAAAAACTGCAGAGGGATCTGGAGTCGCATGTAATTTCCGATATGTCGCAAAAAATTATTTTTAAATTGGATGCGATTGCGAAAAAGGGTAATCTTTCTAAGTAGCTTCCAGCATTTTTATCCCTTATGAGAATAACCAAAAAACAAGTTATGAAATTTTGCAACATTTCATACCATAAATCCTCCCGATGTTTAATTTGCAATTGTAATGCGGATGCATAACAAGTTTTGTGGATTTGCGGTTAAAGAAATAAAATCCGCATCCGACCCGCCAACCTTATTTTAAAATGTTTTTGTTATACAATTGACGCTTTTCTTTTACTCAAATAACAATGCACTGTCCTTATCTGTAATACCATTATGGGAAATTTTAGTATGGGAGGCCCATATTAAAATAAAAAAAGAGAAGATATGGTTCTTACTGGTGGGATCTATACAGTTTTAAAGTTTTTGGTCAACTGCTTAATTCTGTACAATGAAAGCATATGAGACAAACGTAACAAAAGTACAAATAAACAATGCAGAAGTTGTCTGACTTTATGTCAGTAAATAATGAGCCTGCAAAATCCTACAAGAAGATCCATGAAATAGATAAGGTTTAACTGAGAAGGGAATTGAAATACCATATTTAACACTTTTTTGTCACAATGATCCAAAAAAGGATGTGAGAAGATTCAATGCTCTAACAGTTTCCTAAAGAATTTCAATAGGAAACTAATGCAAACGTCAATGCGGATACCCCAAATAACAGAAACGAGATTTGACATACGATCCCAATTTGCAATTAAAAGGTACTAATAATATTTGGGTTGTTCCCTACAAGCAATATCTATCACAAAAATACGTGCACCTTACGATTCAAATACTTATACAAATATGTGCACAAAAGATATGAACATTTGAACGTAGAGACAATGCATGACAAACGGTTATTTGATGCAATGGCAATGTGTTTTACATTATTACAACTGCAACAATCATCAGAAAGTTTTTAACAATGGTGATGCTTCTGATAATACCGAAAATATTAAAATTCCTGAACAAGTAAGGAAAAACCTAACGAAGATGAAAACGACAACGAAGATGTAGTTAATAGCGATGTAGAGGAGAGTGATAGACATTGCAAAATTAAAGGACGAAACCTATTGTACACAGAAATGCATGAACCCTATGTGTTAAAAATAGGAAATTGGAAACATTGTATTAAGTGTTTTAAGAGGTAAGGGACAATATGTATTACCGTAAGCGTCCACTAGATATGCTGGAGCTCTTTTGGAAGGTGAAACAATATATCACTTTCAATTTAAATTACCAGTGCCCTAACAGTTCATCAAGAATTTGAATGAATTCTGTAGATGCAGATATGAAGAACTGCCAAACTCATTATTTGAAAAGAGGCTAAAATGCCACCCGGAATCGGGAATTTAAGGTAGAATATGATTAAACTAGATTTCGAAACATTCAACACTAAACTGTTGTCACTTATAATAGCTACATCCCTCTCCAAACCAATTTCAAGTGGCTGTTTGAAAGATGAACTATTTATATTTGAATCGCCTGGAATTTGTTGTTCGAATGGAAAAGTCAATTTGCCACTTCTAGATGAACCACCTGAATCACTTCTCTCCTACGTCTCTGGAATTGAAACTCATCAGAAAATAGCTGCAGTTTGCTTCTTAGGTTCTAATTAAAAACGTCATTTAAAAAAATTTGAAACATGGTGGGACCAACAATGTCAAGATCCTTGAGGGACACTTTTTTTCCTGTATCTCCAATTTTAGGAGCATAGCGCGTCTACTATTCTGAATCATCTTACTCTATTTGGGGCTATTGCTTTAATTTCCGCCCATGATTTTCTCAGGTGTTTTGCCTCTGCTAGCGTCGTTCTCTTCCATGTCATTGCTAGCCTTCCAACCTTTCTTTTTCCTTGCGGGTTCCAGTCAAATGACATCCTCGTTATATCACTTGATGCCTTTCTCAGTGTGTGGCCAATCCATCTCTATTTTCGTCGCTTTATTTCGTTCTCAATGTCTGACTGACATGTTGTTCTGTGCAGATTGATGTTACTATCGTGTTAGGCCAGAAGCACTTAAGTATTCGTCGAAGGGATTTGTTTACGAACACTTGTTGCTTCTGTATTATTTTTCCTGTATGCTTCCATGTCTCACACCCATACAGTAGTACCGATTTCAAACATGAGTTGAACATTTGTATCTTGGTCTTGCGCGACAGAACAGAAGTATTCCAGACTTTGTGTAACATGTTGAATATATATCTGGCTTTATTTATACGTTTGTGTATGTCTTCTTCTGTTCCACCTGTTTTCGTTATTGTGCAACCAAGGTATACGAATTCATTTACATCTTCAATTTGTATATTGTTGATGTGTATCGGTGTGGTTATATTTGTGTTGAGTCTCATCGCCTTGGTTTCTTGATATTAATTATGAGACCAACTTCATTAGCTAGATCTGATAGCTGTTGCGCTTTCTACTGCATGTTGGAGTGTTTATGTGTGAGCAAACATATGTCGTCTGCATAGTCCAAATCATTGAGTTTTCCAGTTAACCCCCATTGAACGCCATTAGAGGACTTGTTATCTAGTTTCCGCATTACACTGTCTAATACGATTAGGAACAGCATTGGTGAGAGTACGCAACCTTGCCTTACTCCACGAGTGTTGTAGTATGTCTCACTGTGTTTGCCTTTGTATTGAATTTGGGTCCCAGCGTCCCGATACATTTCTTGTATGAATTCAATTAATTTCTTTGGGATGTCCATTTCACAAAGTGTCTGCTATATTACGTTCCTGTTTATCGTATCTAATGTGGGTTTAAAATCGACGAAGAGCATATACAATGGTAAATTCCATTCATTGGATTGCTCAGTGATGATACGGATTGTGTTGATGTGATCAGTGCAACTTCTTCCTGGTCTAAATCCAGCTCGTTCGTTTCTTAGTTTTGCATTGATCGTAGGTGAGATTCTGTCAAGGATTATCATTGCGAGTACCTTTATTGTTATGTTGAGGAGGGAGATACCTCGCCAGTTCCTACATTCTCTTAGGTCACTTTTATTGGGTATTGTAATTATCAAGCCTTCTTACCATTTCAGTGGATTTCCCTCAGAATTCCAGACTTCTTAGATTATTGATGTTAATATGCTCTCAGTTGTAGATGAATCTCCTTTGAATATTTCGGCGGTTATATTGTCTGTTCCAGCGGCCTCATTGTTCTTTAGTCTACTAATGACATTTTTAACTTCCCGTTCCGTTGGTGGATGGGGGTTGCTTATTTCGTTATTTATGTCAATTGATGACTGGAGATTTTCGGGGTCGGCGACGACGTTTTCTTCGAAATATTCCTTCCATCTCTTTAACTGTGCTTCATCTGTTGTTAGTACTTGACCATTAGCGTCCCTTATAGGTGGTATGTTTGTAATTTTACCTGTGACCTATCTTACACACTGGTGTAGTGCTCTCATATTTTGGATTGCTGCTGCCTCTTCAACAGCTTTGAGAATGCTTTGTGTAAATTTTCTTCGATCATTCCTTGCCATCTTTTTTACTTGACGCACTGTTTCCTCGTATCTACGTTTCACCTCTTCCGTGTTATGTTGGCACATTTGCAACTTAAATTGACGGCGTTCCTCAACTTTCTGCTATGTATCATCACTGATACTACTTGATGTAGGTTTCTTCTGTTTGATTCCATTTTTCTTCTATATGGGTGACTTCAGACTGGAGATCGAGTTGAAAGCGTTTCGTTGAAAGTGTTTCTTGTTTCAGTGTCTCTCAATCTATTTGTGTTAAATTTCCTCCTATTTGTCTTCGAATATTTTACAGCTGCTGGCTTGATTTTGAATTGTGCTATTACCAGTTGATGATCGCTGTGTACATCTACGCCTCTCATTGTTCTTACATCTTGTAGTGATGTTCTGATAAAATGATCCAAACCACCTGTTTAGCAAATATTTTCTTTACCCACCCAAAAGTTCAAATTGCCGAACGAAATAAATTCGAGTTCAAGTAATCTTATATCTTGTCTAACAATAACTTGATTGAATTTGTCGATTGGAACCCTTAATGAACTGAAACTCTTTTCCACATCCAGCATTGAGAATATCATTTTTGAGAGGATTTTATTTCATTTCAGCCAAAATCCTAGAAGTTCTAGGCTTTAAATGGCATTTCAATAAACAATTAAAGTTAATTGAACTGTGAGCCATTTAACTTTAGCATCAAACCTTTCCTCATATTCAATCCGGAAGTTCTAGACTTTTGGTTAAAAATATAAAATCAGCTACATTACATCAGTTCGTTTACTTCATATTTTTTACGGTTTATTTGATCGCAATTCCAATTGTACTATCAAACTGTTTTTATGATCTCATATCAAACGTAAAATCATATAATTAAATTTTATGTTCATGGGAAATCTTTACAAAAAAATTAATTAGCATATGCTAACTTTTATCCAAATATTTTTAATCTGATCTAAAAATGGCAGAACCTGTAATTCCAGCGACATATTTTTTAGATAATTACACATGTATACGACAAAGCAAAATCCATCTCTGGCAAAGTATACATGATAATTTAGTCATAATAATTAATTGCAGCCTGTCAAATTAAATTTTACTTAGATTAAGATCAAATTGTTTTTAATTTTGTGTAGAACAAAAGGAAACCTGGTTGATTACACATTATCTTCGAAATTTAATTATTTTATCGAATTTAATTTTTATATACGCCAACAAATAAAATCGTTAAAATCTTATATACAAGTATAAGATCACAAAAAAAAAAAAACTAAAAAATTATCGAGCAGCAGCCGCAATGATCGTATAGGTAAATTCCAATTCACTTCACATTTTTATTTTTATTTTTTCATATATGCTCGCTGATATAATGATATCAAGTATATGTACGATATACGTATTGAGAGATACAATCTTTATTTATTTTTTATCTAATGTGAACGAGAATTCGTTTTTTAATGCATGCTGTATATTGGAAGAGTTTTCCAAAAGGTAACGACGGTCGATTACTTAAATGCAAGTTTGACTTAACTTAGTCTAAAAACTTTTTTGAGTTTGGCATGCAAGAGATGATTATTTATGATTTTAGTTTAGTTTAATAATTTTATAATTTCATTAAAAATTAATTTAAATTTTAGAGTTTTGTGTGTATATCAATTTTTTTTTATTGTAATTGTAGTGTTTTGTACCTTTAGCAGTCATTTCATTTAATTTTGGTGTTAAATATTTTTTGATCTGTAATCGAGTTTCTCCCATTGGAAAACCCTATACATTTTATGCTTTAGAATTGCATATATACAATACGATTAACTTAGAAAAGAATTCATAGAATAAAACAAAAAATTTAAAAAAATGCATTTCATATTTGTAAAATGCATTTTTATTTAGTGTATATAAGCAGAGCTAGAATTTTGCATTTTTTATAAATACCGAAGAAGGCAAAAAATTTGATTATAAGTCGTTTTTATTACTTTACTAAGAAGACGATCATAATTGCGTCATTTTTCTTCATTCAAATTCCTGTTAATATTATGATTGTGCTTAATGTGTAAGATAATAGTGTAACGATACTTAATACGATAGTTCTATATACTATACCACCTTTTTGGCTAGATTTACATTATTTGCTTCGTAAAATATGCATCAGTCGTGGTAAAAAGTATAAACCATGACATCAGGGTTTGATTAGTGTGACATTGGTGTGAATAATTTTAACGAGATGTCAAAATGTGATGGATATCAATAATTAATTATCACAGTTTGGTTAAAATATTAAATTTCGTACTGTCACATTAAATAAGGTTTTAATTTTTATATATATATATATATATATATATATATATATATATATATATATATATATATATATATATATATATATATATATATATTATATATATATATATTATAATAATAAAAAAAATACATAACAAGACGTAGAGTAGTCATCTAAGGAGTACTAATTTGTATTTATCATAAAATGACAGTTAAGCTTTCTGCTAGATACTGTAAAGAACAGAAAAAAACATTTGTATAGATTTGGAAACATTTACAAGTCTCGATTAAAAAATTATTATTATGATATACGCTTTCGTCGACATGACGTGTTTGGCTTTTCTTTTGATTGCGAACATTATAATTTACCAAATCAAATTCAAAAACTTTTACCAATTGATATTGCAAAAAATCAAAATCACAAATCTTGATACTTATGTCAATATCAATCTAACATATCAGAAAACGGATGGATATGGACTTTCCTATATGCACACAAACACACACACTGCCAAAATAAAATATCTGACAATAACATAAATAATTGATTTATTATTTTGGCCGAAAAATCAGCAAAACAAAAAAAAAATTGTTTTTATCCTACTTTACTTTCAATGTGCCGGAGTTGGGGTCGGTAAAATGAAGATTTCCAAATATTATGTATCGTCTCGTACTTTAGAGACATATCAAAAGAAAGAATCTCAGCATGACAAATAAAACCGACATTTGTATAAGCACAAAAAAAAACTCAAATAAAAACTGTATATTGAAGATCCCTAAATCTTTTGCGGAAAGACAAGTACGGTAGGATAAATATTATTATTGATATACTCTTAGATTGTGTGTGTGTGTGTATGTACCAAAATCTGTAACAGAAAAGCATTTTCTCGTCTTCGCCATCTCCATACAACGTATATCGTATATTACAAGAAGTATTTGATTTATATTGTCACGAATATTAAGAATTATTATTTCATTTTTTCGACGAAGCATAAAATTCCAGCAACAATACAACGCAGCCAGTAGATTTTGTTAGAATATAATATGTAATTGTATTCAATTTGTAAGGCTGTCAGCTACATTTGGCACTTTTCTATTATTTATTTATATCCGTTAATAGGTTACTGGTGCTAATCATTCAATTATCGTTGAAAAGTTAAGTTGGATGTGGTTTAGAAGGTTGCTAATTAGAAAATAAATTACGATTGCTTATAAGTCATGATTTGACTTTGAAATAAGAAGCGGATGATGCTTTATGGAGCATATTAGTAGCTCGACCAAAAAATATATTTTGAATACACTATGTCATCCGCAGCAAGTGGCGTGAACTTCCGCTTTATTTATTTTACTACGATATTTTCGATATAATTATTTTTATTTTTTATTCTAGGTGCGATCTGTTATGAGTAAAAGCTTCTCAACTCATTTGTCGGTAACATACAAAGACTATATATGAGCTATATACCAGCTTAGTGTTTGAGAAGTAAATTTTGGCTAAAGCAAAAAAGCTTGCATTAAGAAAGAATCTTTGTGGTCTTACACAAACCAACTCCGGCTTCAATTCTCTTGAGTGATGAGAACTGTCCTTCATATTTTACTCTGAAATATCTCCCTTCATTATATGATTTTAATATCTCATAGAACTGCTTTGGGAGGTCGCGATGTAATTTATATTCCAGTCCTCGATACCAGACTCGATCAAAGGCCTGGGCAACATCAAGGAAAACTCCGGAACATACCTTTTTGTATTCAAGCGTCTTCTCAATCACGTTAGTGACTCTGTGTACCTGCTCTACGGTGGAGTGTTTCTCTCTGAAACCAAATTGGTGAGATGGTAACAGGTGTCTTTCTTCAATCAGAGGTTTCATCCTTTTGAGGAGTAATTTTTCAAACAGCTTGGACAATGATGGTAATACAGATATAGGTCTGTAAGACGTTTTCTCATTGCGTGGCTTATTAGGCTAGGTTATCATAATAACTTCTGCTATTTTCCACTGCTGAGGAACATATTTCATTCTAAATGCTGCGTTGATTTTGAATAGCAACTTCTTAAGACATTTTTCTGGCAACTTTTTAATAACTTTTCCTGTAATAAGGTCGTATCCAGGAGCTTTTTTACATTTAGGTTATGTTTGATTTCATTTTTGAGTTCGTTCATTGCAACTGGTCGTATGCCTAACTCGTCTTCTTTTTGCATTAGAACGGTATTTTCATCTGCTGTTTGTCCAGTCGAAGGTTTAAACGTTTCTTACAGATGTTCATCAAAAAGATCAGCTTTATCTTTGGGGCTTTTGGCCCAAGTACTATCTGCTTTTTTAATTGGTGGCTTCTGCCACTTTGGTTTTTTTAGTCCTTTTGTAGCTTTCCATAAAAAATACTCACTTTCTTTGTGGCCAGACAGACTTATTAAATATTTGTTGAAGCTTACCGCTTTGGTTTCTTGTATTAACTTCTGCAGTTTGTTTTTGAGCTGATTGAAAATAGTTTTGCTCTCTGGTGCTCGATTTCTATGTCAGATTTTGCGAGCTTTTCGCTTTTCTCTGACCAAGTTTCTTATTTCCTGTGTATATGTTTCATTTTTGTGAGGTTTATTTTTGGCAGAAGGAGTGCTTTTCCATGCTGCGATCTGAATATTGTTTATGAGCAGCTCTACTTTTTTAAGTTTTGTTTGGTTTTTGGTTGGGACTTGAAGATCAATACTTTCGTCAATTAACAGTGCGACAGTTTCCCAATTAGTCTTTCCGCTTGTTAACCTTGGTGGCTTTTCTTTTTCAATTACTGTTTCACTGATCGTAAGTATGATTGGAGAATGATCCGAAGATAAACCTTCAATATTTTCAATATGGAAAATAATTTTCTGAAATTCGTTTAGCTATGAAGAAGTCAATCACGTCTGGTATTTTGTGTGTCCGTTTGCCAATAAGTAGGAATACCACTCGAATGAAAACAGCAGTTTATTTGATATCCAGCTTCCAAAACTTCTCTACCTTTAGTTGATTAATATTGAACCCCAATGGGTAAGTTTGGCATTGAAGTCTCCTCCTATGATGAAATTTAAGCCCATCATTTTAATCATTAAGAGGTAATCATCCTTTTTAAGTTGATGCTTTGGCGGACAATATATCGCAGCAGCCCCGCAGCTTCTTGAAATTATTTAATTGCACGCTAAGTGATACAATTTGCATTGTCTCTATTTCGAGTTTGACATCTTCGAAGTGTTTGATGTTTTCTCTGATAAAGATAGTTGCTCCACTCCTAGCTTTTTTTGCTGGATGTATAGCATGGTAACAAGAATAACCTTTTAATTTTGCATAAGACTTTCTAGTGAAATGGCTCTCTGCTATTAAGCATATATCAATTGTTTCTGTATTTAAAAAGATTTCTAGCTCTGGAAGATGCTGTAGAAGTCCATTAGCATTCAAGGTTAATGCTGTAGTTTCAATTTCAAAGGGACTTTGCAAAGTGGTGATTAGAACTTAATTTTCTTATAGGTTAGAAGATATATAAGATAAAGAGCCAAATGATTAAACTGCTAGGGTTAAGATAAATGATGTCAGCCTGTTGTTGTCTAATAAAAAATAAATGTCAGTAATAAATAACGAGTATAGTTCTATAGAGCTTCCAATTTGGATTAAGCCAACCTTTTCAAATTAGACCTTTTTCTACAGTATGATTTTGTAATTTTGTACACAGTCATAACTGTCATTAGTCATAAAAAGGGGTCTAAATGAAAAGCAAAAAAATAGGTAGTGTTAAGTATCATAATTTGACGTAAAGCCGAATTTCTTCATGACTGATCTGAATAACATACTAGTTTATAAATCACCATTTGTGATCCAAAATTTTTATGGCGCTCTTAGCTAGCAAAATTATATGTCAGATTAGTATATAAAATGTATCTTAGCTCGAGCTGCGTAACGGCCTTTAGTTTTAAGATCAGTACCAGGATGAGCTAAATTGTCCATACAAATTTGTCATAAAATTTAGCTTAAAGTGTAAAATTTATCGTTCGATTTAGTTGTAGCTTAACGTTAAAAAATTCAAAAATGATAGTTGCATGGATTGTAATGTAGACTAAAAGTCTCCTCTGAATTTAACGCCTATTTATCTGCAGGGTACGTTAATGGTAAGATAAATTTTGACAGTTGGTTATATTTCGATTCAATAAATGTTGTTGACTTTTCAAAATATAGCAAATTTCAAAATATCCAAATATAAACTAAATTTAAAAATTAATTATCTCTACACAAATTGTTTAGTTTGATGATTTATTTGTAGCTAATTAAAGACTTGTGGAGACCACGTTGAAATGTATTTTACCTCGAACTGCTTACCGAGCTTTAAACGAAAGTCCTTACAAAAAGCCTTTAATATGTTTATTGTGATATGTCTTACGGTTATTACCGTCAGAATCGGGGGTTAATTATAGTAAAATTACTGAAAAAGGAATAAAATAAACAATTGTATAAAAATTACATGGTTGTTTGAGAACATTCCAGAGCCGTAACAGAAAAGCCACGTGAAGAACTCAACAAATAGCAAAGCACAATAGCAAATTGCACATTTTTATTAATAAAAAATCAGAAATAATTCTAGCAGCTACGCTAATATTTTCTCTCGGTCAAGAAGCTCAACGCTCAATAAACAATTTGGGTGTGACAAATTAAGAGAAAAGAGTAACAAAAATCATACTGGACAAAAATTAACAGCACATTTTGCACTATCACGTAACAAAACGTATGAAATGTGTAAATTTCATGGCATCAAGCAACTACAAACAGAATAGTTTGAAGATTTTTTTCAAAGGCTTCAGTGCCAAGTGAAAAGTTGCAGATTAAGAGTTGGGGACGCTGTATGAATTGACAATATATCAAATAGTAGTTGAAAACAAATCAGAAAAATATCCATAAAAATTCTGGCTCGAAGATAGTTTGGACCTAGAAACAGGAAAGGAAATGTAGGGCAACCGAGAGAGCAAAAAAAGAAATAAACGAATTAAAACAGGAAATAACTGAATTATTAACTGAAATAACTGAATTAATAACTAAAGCATTTCATTGTGGTCGATGTGACATGGAAGAACACAAAACCCCGCATTCAATATCGAATATTAAAAATGTGGTTTAAATGGTTCGCAGTAAATTCTCGTGTAAATAAACAGAAAAAATCAAAAAATAAGAAAAATAAACCAAAGAAAGTTGCAGGAGTCAAAGAGTCAGAGACAAATTCAGAGACAAAATATATCACACAGATTTGTTTTCTTTCAAAGGAAAATAATACTAATGATGGATTAACATTATTCCGGATGATTATTGTGATTTTATCAATTGAAAACTTCAACAGCAGCTGAAGTAGTATTGCAAATGAAAAAAATGTTTTTCAACCAATGGAATACCTGTAATTTTGGAATTTGGAAACAAATGGTTATTAAATCATCACATATCTAGTCTACACAATATCAAATGGATGTTCCATGCGCAATGTACTAACGATGAAAACTATGTTGAGAAAATGTTGGCATAATAACATTGATATTAATAAGGCACTGTAATTGCTTCAAAATACATCCAAAATGAACTTGGTACTTATAGTCAACGTCTATTCAGCCGCAATATCAGACATTTCATTCCGATCAGAAAATAACAATTAAAACCAAAAATCTTCAACGATGTCACACGGGAATCAAAATGGCTACGTTACCAGCTGACATAATATGAAGTCCGCATTTAAACCATTAGAAATTGATGAACAAGTGCTTATGCAAGCTGGTCAAAGAGAATGGAAATCTGCAACAGTAGTGGAAAAAATAATATATCCACGCTCCATCATAGTCGAGAATAATTAAGGCAAGAGATAAAGGTGCAGTACCAGATATTCATTTAGAAAGATCGAATCCACTTATTTTAGTTCAATATGAAACCATTATTCTGGTCTGAACAATACAACAATACAACTACAATAATAAATTGACTATTTCGCCAACCCCATAAAATGAAGTTTCCATTCTGTATTCTCAAATACCCAAAAGTGGATTTCATTTATTATTCAAAACACTGGTGGTGGAACTCTTTGATATTCTACGGTTTCACAAACCCTGGAAAATTAATCAAATCGTCGTTTCAAATCGTTGGGTTAACACTGCCATCTTACTTAAAAAATCAAACCTTTTAATTGGCAGTTTATCAGTATAACAAATCATGTATAAAATAGGCCTGCTGAATATTGTGTTTAGTTTCGCGACTGATTTATGACGGTATGGAAGCCTTATAAGGTGATAGTTGCAACTAAGCTACCTATCGTGGCTAAATAGTAATCAGCTGTAATCATATGAGTTATATGAGCAAGTTTAGTAAATCTCCCAGTTTGGCTATGGAGACGACGGTTATATTCAACTGCAATCAACATTCTCAGATAGGATTGCTAATTAATTACTGCCGAATCATAGAATTTATTTGTTGGTTAGGAAAGGCAATGGTCATTTCTGGCACATATTAAACTAACGCAAGGGCCCCAATCTTGAGCATCTCGTAAATATAGTCAAATTAGGAGACTTCAAGTTAGGATCAAAACCCGATTACTAACACTGTTTAAAACCCATGATAAATATTTGTGAATACAAATTTTTGACATTTATTTGATAAAAACGAAGACACTCAAATTATGACGGTCAGTGATAATTTGTGAAAAAAGCCAAAAATTTCAATAATAAAAGTCAAACAATTCGCGTAGCACACTCGGATATATACAATGAAACATATAAAATTCACTACTTGGTTTTATGACAGTATTATATTTTGCCAGGCTTTTTTTGCTTAAAGTTTTTTAATTTTTGAAAATTTCTTAATTAAAAATAAAATAGTTGAGGTCTGGCGATATGGGAAGCTTTAACATAATAGATATATAGATATTTATATAAGTACATAATTATAAATATATATATATATATATATATATATATATATATATATATATATATATATATATATACATATATATATATATATATATATATATATATATATATATATATATATATATATATATATATATATAACATAATTAAACATAATTTATTGTATTAAAAACCAAAAACACAAATTTTCTAAATAGGCCATTAAATTATAATCTCACGATTATTCAAGATGCAAATGCAGCCTGCTGTCCAACATAAAAAAAAGATGATACATAAAAGTTCAATCACCTACTATTCAAATCCACAATGCATCAATGTCAATTTATGCTGGGGCGTTTCGTGACGATAACATAAAAATGTAATTTTCTAATCCAAGCGACAGGTGGTCAATAATCTTATGGAATGGAGTGTTTTTCTCATGAGACACTTATGTTTTTATTTTATGTAACATTCACCTGATTTTTATTATACCTTTTTTGTACGTGTGTGTGTGTTTTATGAGTCATTTTTCCTTTAACGATGGTATACCATAATATATACTTATGCTTTACTTGCTGTTGGTGCTCTTTGTCGTCTTTACATATTTAAATTTTAACTTAAATCATGAAAAATGATGTAAAAAATAAATTTATGTTTATGGGGCTATATTGTATTCTTTTTATTTGACTTTAATTATTTTGGTAAGATTTTGATGGATTATGAATTCCAAAGTGCATTTAGTATTCAAACCGTTATAACATATCAAACATGAATAATTTATATGCAAACAGTACTGTGCAATGAAATCTGTATATGTTTTGCCTTGAAAATTCGACCTTGCATTTGAATAATTCGTTGTCTTTTGTACAAGTGCGATTATGTAAAATAACAGTAATGCAGTCACAATGTTTTGTCAAAGTTGAGACCAAGCTATCAGGAATTTTTGCAATAAGCTCCGCTGTACGGCATAAGGAAATACTTGGTCCCCGATACTCTTTAATCTCAGGTTAGAATTTATCTTTCGTAAAACTGAAACCCGTTCAGCGATTTTTGAGAGGTGAATACATTGGGGAAATATACACCGTTTAAGGCTGAGATAAAGTTAAAACCTGACGATGAGCCTCTATATTTTAAACCTATGATTGTATCATTCCCGAATCAAACAGCTGTTAAGTAACTCAATAGATTGCAGAGATTGGCGATTAATTTGATGGGACACTGGGGTGTAATACAGATGAAATAGCTCAGTTCGTTAGATGATATTTTTGGAAGCCGTCGATCGACATTGACATCGAAAAAATGGTAAAATGCTGTGAAACTTGTTCAATTTTGAACAGATGTTTTAGCAGATGGTGGCTAAGCAAGATACATAAACTCCAGTTGGACTACGATCGCGAGTTTCAACAAAAACGGTTCGATTTCAATATTAGGCCGGCTTACTATATTATGTTGAAATTCCAGTGCACAGTACTGTAGCTATATATATCGCCGATTAGTTTTTCATTTAAAGTTTGTAAGTTCAATACAACTTGATCAGAACACAAGCGACGTTATACCAAATAAAACATAAAACTCGGCGTGATAAATAGTTATAAATTGATCACGCAACATATTTTGATTAACATAAATTAAAAACCAATTTCATTTACAGAGTATATGGTATTTCGGAAACATCTTCTCAAGAATATTAAATAATAGGGTCGATAGCTGCTATATATAAGGTTACCGAGATCGTATAATAGGTGCTAGGTAATCATCGATCATTCTGCGCAGAAAACAAAATATTTCCCAACATTTAGCTAATTAGTATTACGGTAAATTAATATAAAAAAAAATTTAAATTAAGTTTTCACATCATTTTTCCAACAACACGTTAATCGTTATCATCCTCATCATCATCATCATCATCATAGTAAATTGTTATTAATTTCTGTCAACAAAAATGTTTGCAATTTTAAATGTTCATCAATCATCGTAATTTTTTTTAATTGTTAAATAAATTATAATTTAATAATAATGTGTGTAGATAAAATTCAAGGGGTGTGAACCAGTCGGGTCAAACAGCTATATATATAATATATATATATATATATATATATATATATATATATATATATATATATATATATATATATATATATATATATTCGTTAATGTTCAAGTTCGATTCCCTTTCGATTCACGAACATATTATATTTTTATATGTACAGGTAACACTCGTAATACAGTTTTACTCAACATGGCTTTTACTTCAATTGATGATCAACTTAAGAAAAATAATGGATGACAGTAGCAGTATTTTATGTTTGTTATCGAGCAAAATATTAGAGTTTGATTTATGGGGTTCAAGCTCAATTGATTGTCCAAATAGTAGCAGTGCACTAATCGCGGAGCTTTCTAACTAAAAAGTGCAGATCAAAATCACAATTTTTCTTTGTTTAGCAACAGCAATAGAACAGATTCATAATGACTTTCGAGTTTAAAATATTATGGCCTCTTAGACTGTGGTGCTCAAACCAATGTCATTCCATAAATTACTGTAAAATGGTTGAAATTATTATATTGGAGCTTTAATTATTACTACCAATTTCAATTTATTGTTGTCTGTTGTATAAGACAGAAGAGATCCACTGGACAAATGCATTGGAGAAACGAAATTTAGACAAACTCCATGTTCGATTGAGCCCAAAGCCTTGCTAAAATCTGTGTAAATGGTGTCTACTTGCAGGTGGTCTTCCATGGCTTTAATTGTTTCGCTGGCAAATTCAGTCAAATAAATTGAAGTGTACCTTCTTGGAAGTAAGCCATGTTGGCCTTCTAATAAATGACGTAGTATAACTTTTGTAATTGAGTTGCATATGAGTGCTTTAAACGGTTTGGGAATATATAACAACGATGATATTCCTCTGTAGCATGATGTGGTAGCTATTTTTCCAACCTTACAAAGAAGCGTTATTTTAGTAACCTTCCAATGGGTTAGAAATTCAACATTTCATAGCGATTGAATGAAAAGCAGACATAGAGGTTTAGGTCCTAATGTTTTAAAAATTGCTAATCCTGTTTAATTGAGACCACATCGATCATCAAATGAGTTAACGCGTGTGGAATTCTTCCTTTGCCGGATTAAAAAAAATTAAGAAACATGTTAACAACACACTTTGGTCAAGATCACTTGTCTGTTTGTTTTGTAGTACACTATCGATGTATAATAGCCGATTTACATTCAACAAATTTTTCATCTTGAAAAAAACCGAACCGAGAAAAAATTTCTTCTTGTAAAAATAAAAAGGCGAAACCCGAGATCCAAACCCAAAAACTGTTATAAAAAATATGATCTTGTTTTTAACAAGATGAAAAGTTTTATCTTTTTGTAGCAAAACATATAAAAAGATGACAATACATGTATAAAATTAGTTTAATATACTATGTTTTGGTAACTCACACAAACAAAAACGAAATGTTATTGCAATTTTGGTTTTTATTTCAATTTTACTAAATTGATTTCAAGATCAACTTCCTCTTCAAAATTTGTTGAATGTAAATTGGCTATAATTCTCTGTCAAGCGTTTTGTATTAAAAAAATTGCTTAAAGTGCTTTGAATCGTTCTTGATATTGTCTAGTAATGATAGATAGCTTCTGTATTTTAGTAAAAAATGCTCCTCGAACAAGGTATTGTTTTCATTAAATGATTATTCTTCTTAGTTTTCAGGTGGCTGAGCACGTGATTATACCACTGTGGATAATTGATTTCCGATGCTATAGACAAAGGAACAACATTCTTGAAAAATATTTGGAACAAATTTCCACGTTCACGTCTAGATCACATTTAGATAGGACATCCGATCAGATGATATTACTGAGCTAGTGTTTTAATTCTGGAGTTCAAAGAAATATCCATATCACCATTTACATAGGAATATTACAGTTTATTACGGTATTTAAACACCAAAATAAAATTTGCTGCAATAAAAAATATTTCAGATGAAGATTGCTGCTAAAAATTCCTTTCTACAAAATACTTTAATTCACAAAAAACAATAGGGACCAGATTTTGACAAATTTCAACGTAAGTATTGATTGATTGATTGATTGATTTTGAATGTACTGCCAAGCATTAAGCAGGATATCCCGGAAAGCGCCGGGCCCACAGTACACCCGTTTTTACATATACTTGGAAGGATATGGAAGGATACTAGTTAAATTATTGAGATCGACCCGGTTACAGACACCTTGGCGGCCAATAGTTAGTAAATTTTTGTGGGTTAGGGAAAGGAAAAGTATGTTAGTTATGACAAAATTGGTCCGATTGCCCGGTAGCCAATATTCAAACTACTGTTAGTGTAAGACAATCACATTTTTGTTGTACTGCTCCGCACTCTGCCATCTCTTATCAGTAACTCCAGTTTGCCGCCATTCATCTATAATCTGCAATGGTACCCTGAAAACAATATCTATTAATTAATTAATTGCTCTTAGCCGTGAGCTGTAATAAATTGAATTAATTTTTAATCTGAAATTACAAATCCATTAATTCCCATTACAATAACATAATTATACAATAATATAACTCCTACAAGTCATTTCCTGTAATAAATTGAATTAGTTTTTGCCTGAAATTTACAATTAATTAAATTTTAACATTTATAGAAATATGAAATTATAAAAATTATAAATAATATAAATTAGATTTTTCAAATTTGATTAAATATTACAAATCAATTGAATTAACCGCTTTACGACAAATAGGTCATATACTCGCCGAAAATCTAATTTATACACCTTATAAATATAAATTTACCTTCTAATATAATAATAAAATAATATAATAATATAGTTATAATAATACAGGTATAAACAGCCTTAAAAATTTGGTGATGTACCAAATTTGGAAATTCAAAATCCTAAAGTGCCTAAAGGAAGGGGGCGTAAAAGAAATACAATAACTAAGGAAGACTACGCTTGTGTAAAGAGACCCTTTGAGTACAGGAAAATCTGTTCTAAGTGAGATAAACAGTATGTATGAGAAATAAAAATTAGTGTCAAACTGTACTCAGGTGGCTTTGTGAAGCGAATGTAAAAAAAGGCAGAAGAATAAAAAAAAACCGGCTAAACTTTGCTCGTACCTATTTAGCGAAACCGAGTTTTGGCGGATAATATTATGAAACAACGAATCAATCTTTTCTTTAGATGGAAGCTACGGAGAGAAATATTTTTTGAGCATCTCAGACATAGGCGGAAATAAGGCATGCGTTTGTAAGAACTCAAACTTGTCTTACGACAGCAAACAACCCATAATTCTAAGTAAACATAACATAATCACACAAAAGATCATCGAGGAAGCTCATAGCAAGACATTGCATGGCGACACACAAGTAACGTTGGCACTTCTGAGGAACAAGTACTGGATACTCGATGATAGATGCGCTATGAGCCAAGTAATAAAAAATGTATAACATGTTTTCGCCACAAACAAACCAACATGGAACAGTTGATGAGCGAGCTACCACCATCAAGAGTGAGGCCATTCATATCGAAATAGTAGGCAACTTAACAACAGAAGGGTTTATTGCTGCGTATAAGCGGTTTATAGCCAGGCGAGGATTATGCACAGATATATACTCCGATAATGGGACATATTTTGTTGGAGCTAACGCCAAAATAAAGAAATGCTACTACATGGCCATGGCGTCACTACCAAGTGATATATCAACCATACTCGCCAGTGAAGGAACAACCTAGCATTTTATACCACCGTATACCCCTCACTTCGGAGGCATATGAGAAGCCGGAATAAAATCGGTGAATTTTCACCTTAAAAAAGTGATAGGAGAAACAACACTCACATTTGAAGAATTATACACCGTCATAAATGAAAAATGGTACAAGATTTTTGGAAACAATGGTCATCAGAATATCTACACCAACTACATCAACGGAATAAGTGGACAAGTATTCAACCTGATCTAATTACCAATGACCTAGTTCTATTAAAAGATGACCAACTACCTGCCACACGATGGAAGTTAGGACGGGTTCTCCATACTCACGCCGGAACTGATGGTTTAGTGCGAACAGTCACAGTTAAATGTAAGGACGCAATCTACAAGCGGCCAATAGCGGAACTATGCAAGCTACCAATCAACGATCGAACCGATGAAACAGAGCCAATACAACCAAGTCATCTGGCGACAGATGTAACACCCAAGAATAGCATACCGAGAACCAGTCGAACCCATAGCACTACGTCTAGACAACAGCCATGCCGACGTGCAAAACATAGAAAAACATAGAAAAAAAAAACAGAAAAATGAATCCTTTGCAATAACAATGTTATCAGTTTGTTGTCGCGATTGAGTGGACTTTAGTAATTCAGTACAACATGAGCACTTACTAAAACGAAATCGAGAACATCGAATTAGCTGACAAGGAACTACAGGCACTTTGCAAGGAACTGCCTAGATTGAATTGCAATATTCTAAACCAACTGAAATGGCAATTAAGAAATTTAATGGCAGATAATGAACTTTTGCTAGCTAGTAACAAGGGACGATCACGCGTAAGGCGAGGCCTAGGAGTCACAATGGATGTCATATTAGGGGACATGTTCGGAGATTGATCGGTTCAAGAGAATTAACAACAAAAAGCACCTTTACTAGCACTAGTGAAAAATCAAATATCCCTGATCGATAATACCGTCAAGCTGGTAAAACATAACACAAATCTCACCCTAACGTCAATAAACAGCTTGCTAATGGAGCAAAACCATTTACGGCGGGAAATGTCGGAACTCCAGGAATACCAAAGTTATGAGGACAGAGTTCATTCGATAATGCTAAGCATACTCGGATTTGAGTCTAATCCTGAGAAACCTGGTAGAGACACAACAGGCTTTGCTCGACGTGGCTTACGATGCTCATCGGCGAATTATACACCCAGCTATCCTAACACCAACTCAGCTAAGCAGGGTGCTACAGTTAATTCAGCAGCACGTGTCAGTATCATTTACCATCTCGGGACACAACCTCCGGGATCTTACACATGTGCATCAAATCATGAAAACACGAAGCAGGGTAACACCACAGTGTATAATTATTAAACTCACACTACCGCTTTCCTTCAAGTGGGACTACACACTACTAGCAGTGATTCCCGTTCCAGACATCAACCACGGAACTACCCAGTCGCACATCATCAGAATAACCGAATACCTAGCCGTAGATAAACGATGAGAGCATTTCGCAACATTAACAAAATAAAACGTAGGCCGGTGTCAAGTTTTCCAACCAACACAATTTCTATGCAAACTATCGCCAATTGTTACTGCAATTGCCGACCAAGGAAAATGCGAAATAGCCCTATTACAGCGAAGGAAGGAAATCAATACCGTGTGCAGCAGCAGAGCAATAAATGGAACCAACCACTGGATCAAGTTGCACACCCCGAACTAATGGATATACGTCATACCCAACGAAGCTACGGTCGATGTTATCTGTGAATCCACTGCAATCTTGCAGCCATGCAAGTTCCAAGGATTCGGGCTAGTAGAAATAGGCCCAGAGTGCATTCTAAGGGATGCCGAGACACTAATCATAGCCACGGCGACAGTTCACAGCAACATCAGTATAGCATTCAATAATTCGGCGGTCTGCTACACGGGGGAAATCATCTAAGGGAATTCAATGCGCAAATCATAAACAAAACTATAGGACATCAGCAGATCCAGTTGATGACGGCACCAACAACAAAGGAATTAGAAAAACAAATCACAACTCTAGAGCAGAATGAGGTGCTTGCGCCGAATCAAAGCATTCACCACGTTCACCATTATACCATGATTCACATAATATTTTGGAGCGGCATACTGATCGCAGTAACCTGGAGCGCACGACGCCTATATAGAAGAAAATCATCCGCTAGTCACAGGTCCCCCTCTCCACTGCCAACCATAGAAGGAAGCGTTGCCTAGAGATCCTGTAATTTAACCCCTATAGACACTCTTCTTTGGAGCCACGTGAAAGATAAGGTCTATGCGAATACTCCACCTTCAATTCAAGACCTTACAAATGAAATTCGTGAAGACACCGAGGACATCGCTGCAAATGCACGAATTGGTCATGGAAAATTTCATAAAAAGGATATGGTGCTGCACGCGTAGGTGTGGCGGCCATTTGGCTGATATCGCTTTCAACTTCAATGGCATACCTCTTTACAATGAAATAAACATTTATTGATTTCTCTAAAAAACACTCGTTTTTTAATATCAAAATGAAACTTGTTTTCCTAATAATATAAACAAAAATAAAGTGAATTTTAAAGGTTAAATATTAGAATATAGTGCTTAGATTAAATAATAAAGGGGCTAATAACTGGGTGAATATATTCTAGGGGCTTATAAATCGTGTTACCGGTTAAATTATATTTTCTATCTATAAGCCCTAATAAAAACTTAACTTAAACATTTTTTTAATGGTTAAATTTTTTGTTTATATATTATAGCATTATTTATTTCCTAAGATAATATTTATTATTTTCTAAGATAAAAATGCCCAAAATTAGTATATATAACCGTAAAGATATCGAGACTGCACTGACCGAAATAAATGATGGTTTATCGATTCATGCCGCTTCTCGCCAATATAATATTCCGAGATCTATAATTCAAAATAGAATTCATAACAGGGCAAAAAAAAGTGCGTTTGGTCCATCTCCAGTACTAACTACTGAGGAAGAAAGAGATATTGTAGATTGGATTAGCGCGAATCACACAAAAGGATTCCCACGTCCAAAGCAGGATGTCCAAAACGCTGTTAAAATTTTTTTAGACGCGTCACCCAGGATAACCCATTTAAGAACAATTTTCCGGGAAATTCATGGTATGAGAGTTTCCTTAAAATGCATCCAAATCTTATAGTGCGGACACCAGAACCGATAACCAATGCCAGTTCGAAAGTAGCCGAGACAAATATTCGTGGATGGTTCAACCAAATCGAAACTTACCTAACTGACAAAAGCTTTTCAAATATTCTTGAAAATCCGTCAAGAATATTCAATGGAGATAAAACCAATTTTTTAATGTGTCCTAAAACTGGGAATGTAATTGCTCCTAAAGGTAATATTTGTTTAATTTAATTTACAACAAATAAAATTAAATAATATGTTACCTATTGTACAGGTTCAAAGAACGTGTATGAAATCGATCGTGGCCAAGCCAAGGAAAACTTGACGGTCTCATGTTCAGTTTTTCTGCATCTGTTTTTGTAGTACCTCCATTAATCGTGTATCCTTATAAACGTGTACCGGCAGACGTAATCAGCTCAATTCCAGATGGTATTAAATGGATGAAATCCGATTCTGGGTGGATGACCAGTGAAGTATTTTACCAATATATTGAAGACATATTTTATCCTAGCGTTGTGTCCCAAAATATTGAGCTCCCAATTATTTTGTATGTTGATGGCCACAGCACACATATGACATATCAGTTGTCTAAGTTATGCGAGAAATTAAAAATTATTCTAATTTGCTGATACCCAAATTCGTCTAGAATTCTGCAACCAGCAGATGTATTGATTTTTAAGCCACTTAAAACAGGTTGGCAGTACTTGAGCAGTACTAAATTGGGGGAAAGAAAATATCGATCAAAAGCTAACAAAAACTTGCTTTGCGCCAATTTTAATAAGAGTGATCGACAAATACATCAACAAATGGATCGATTATTCAAAGTGTTTGGGAAGAAATTCTTCAAATATTGAACATAACTTTAATGGAGATAATATAGGTATAATTACGAACAATGTTGAAAGTTCAATTAATTTTGAAAATTTCAAAAATATATTTGGTCCAGACAAACTAAAACAGTTCGAATACCCCGAATTCATCGGATGTTCCTTCCGAACGCGAACACAACGGATGTAAGTTAAACACGAAAAACAGAAACATTAAAATATTTATAATTAACAAAATTTATATTTATCTTTGACAACGATGTTGCCATTGGAGACGGCAAAAATAGGGAAATTAACGATGTTGAGCTCGAACTAATAAGTAAGCCCACAAATGTGCTTGATGCATTCTCGCAAGAAATACATTCTATTGAATTCATTGATGAGGTAAAAATAATTGTACAATATAATAGTGTTTGATCTACGTTTTCAAATAATGGAATTTTTTTCCAAAATTTGTATAGTTCAAAGGTCCAGAAAATTTCAATTTATCTGGTATACCAGTGCTGCATGTAGATGATACAAATGTTCAAATTCGAAGCTTTCTCGCGGTCCCTGATACACCCGTACGCAAGGGAAAAATTCAGAACATCGCAGCTATATTATTTCATCAACACCTTACCCGAAAGAGGAAGAATATAAAATTAATAAAAAAAGAATTGCAGAAACCGAGAAGGAAAATCGAATTAGGGAGAGAAAAATTAAAAAAGGAAAAAGGGATCAAGAAGTGTTAATAAGACAAAAACGAAAAATGAAGAGGATGGATAATAAGTTGCGTAAAAAGCCCTAAACCATTAAAGAAAAGTGTGATATCGAAGAATTCATCTGAAAAATTAAGGGAAATATTTCAAACCATTACCAAAAATGATCAACCAACGGAAGATCAACCAATTATTAATGAGGCTAATAATATCACTAATGAATGTCACGATCGAAAACTGTTTTTGGACGAGTACGTTGTGACCGTAACATGTGCCATGTGCTTCAAATGTGCTGGACACATTACTAGTAGCAAACTAGGAGTTTCTTGCAGTTTATGCAAATTTCGAAGATACCATATGGATTGTGCTGGGACAAATATTACTAATGAATTCATTTGTCCAGCTTGTATGTCTAACTAATTATTTAAGACTGAAACTATATAGCTTGAGGTGCAAAGTTTAAACCTTTTTTGCACGATTGAAATGTGATATAATTTTTAGTTCCTTATTAAATTTTAATTAATGATTTTAGATTTAGGTTAAATGCAGTTATCTAACTTTATTTTTTATTATATAATTATTATTCGTTTAATATTTCTTGATTTAATCGATCATTTTCCCTTGCCAAGTCATTTTCTTGTGTTTACGAAATAGTGTTTTGACTTTGAGTGGGACGAATTTAGAATTAATTCCTTGTTTAATTGAAAGACAAACTTTTTTTAGTAATTTCTGCACTTGACAAAAATTTTTGCAATGACAAAAATATTTCTTCTTTCGACTTCTTTGGCGTAGTCATGGAAAATTGAAATAAATGTTTGAACAATTAATCAGAAGCATTCACTTAATTCATCATTGAAGGACGATTTTAACGCCTCATATTTTTCTAAAATCTTTTGAATAGCTGGCAACAAAGACAACCACCGTGTCTTGCTGTAAGATATCATTGGTTTGTAGTCTAAGTCTACTAAGTTGCAAAATTCTTTGAATTCTTCGACTCGTGTCGTAAATATAGAAAAATGAGTATGAATAGCTGCAACGACACCATTTATATTAATTGATAGTTGTGATAAACCACAAAGGGCTGCATTATTAAGCACATGCAGTGGACGACCTATTCCAATAATATAAGAGTTAATGTCGTTTTTTAGCTTCGCAAATATATTGTTTTTCCCATTTCGGTTAGCTCCTCCAAAATTTGTGCTGCAGTTGTCCCCCGAATATCCAATGATTTTTGTAGTTAATTTAGCCCTTTTTAAGATGCCTAAAATCTTTTCAACTATGGCGTCAGAAGTTTTGTTTTTTGACTGATTACCTCTAAAATTTTGGATTGGATTCCTCTACTACTAATTTGATCGCATTGTGATTGCTCGCATCAGTTGAGACCGAGATAAATGGAATTTCTTTCAAATCTTTTAACAGTTTGTTTATAGAATGAGGAGCGATTACTTTTGTTATAATCGCTTCCGCCTTAGTTCTGCCGCATGTTATTTTTTGTCTAATTTTCGAATCCTTAAAGACAGTTTTGTATAAAGCGATGGAACAGTCCAGTAAGTTGAACGAATGATGGTGCTTTACAGTATAATAGGTAAAAGTTCTCTCTGCTGCCCTCGTAAAATTTAACTCATCCTCGTTGTTGGCAATAATGTATGATTCGATGATATTTGAGACACCCGACGACGATTGGATATTTAATTTATGTTTTCTCATTTTCATGTGTTCCGATATGTCAAATTTTCCTTTATATGCAATCGATATAGAACGATTGCTTACCTTGCATATGATTTCATAATCAGTGTTACCATTTGTAAAACTGGGAACTCTGATAGCAAGGCAGAGCTGACCACACATTTTCTTTTCTTCGTTGACATCTAAAAAATTCAAACATAAAATAAAAAGTTTTACTACACTAAGTAAACATTCTAATGACACCCAGCAGTTATCATTGAACTCGGATTCAAAAACAATTTATAAAAAGTAATTTTTTTTTTTAACCTTAACCACTGAGTATAATACAAATAGAGAACTATTTTGTATGCAAACCAAATGCCGACTAAAAACAAAATCAATTTTATTTTAAATTTTATTTCGATTTTAACGAAATAAACATACATATTTCGCTAATTGATAATGTCTCTTTTTAGCTGCAATGATTTGAATAAGCCAAATTTCAAATAATACAAACCAATAATTTGAAGGCGGTACAAATGATTACAAATATTAACAAACATAAAATGTAATTGCATATAGATAAGCTGTGTTATCATTTCTAAAGAAAATCAATTTCAATGTTGGTATTAGTTTACGTTTCTAAATATATGTAAAACAAGTTTTGGTTGACCAAACTTGAATTTAAAATACAAATTGAAATTACAATTTTATTTAGAACCAATTAACTTAACAATTTTCAGGTATTTTATTTTTCGTGCTCACTAATATAAATCGCTAACACTATAACACACCGGAATGATATATATGAAATGTATTTAATCTATTACGTATAGATTAATTAAATTAATTAAAATTAATTTTGACCAAATCAAATATTTTTAATTAAAAAAAAAATTGCACATAATTCTGTCTTCATTATCTGATGTGATGAAAATAATTTTATAGATATTCTTTTCACAAGTTCCTTATTCAGTTTAATACCGCGGTTCATTGAAGTGAAACAAACGTTACTAATAATTACAACACCACCGTCAATTTTTGTCGTTGTCATTAATTTTTAGATTTTCATTAGGTAATTATTACTTCGGATGGTTTTCTGTCTTTAGATATTATATAATCGAAATTGATTAGTCTGTGTAAATTCATAAATATTACCGTTACAATAAATTTAAAAAATATAGGCTTATATTAGACTCAGATCTTTTGAATTGAATCAAATCAACAGATCATACTTAAAATGTACATTATTATATTTGTTATAGGTATTTAAGTAATTGTATATAGCAATATACAATTAGCAAATATTCCAGTTTAAAAATTTGTCTATATTTATACACTATTCTTAAAAAAAAAAAAAAAAAAAAAAATACAATAAAACAATTCCTATAAAATACATCTTACTATAAGGATATATCAACTCATCTGTAACTAGGGAGCTTCTTTGATGATATATATATATATACATATATATACATATATATATATATATATATATATATATATATATATATATATATATATATATATATATATACACATATATATATATATATCATCAAATAATCTCCTGTACTTTTTGACAGTACTTTTTGACAGTGGCACTGTCCTTTTTAACAGTGGCGCACGGCGTTTTAAGTTTTTCATGATATTTCTTGAAAATGCTAATTTTCGAAGTCCTCTTTCTCAAAAACCACTAAACCGATTTGAATGTTTTATATCTCAAATGGAAGGAAATGAATGGATTTTATAAATAACGTTACAATTTTTAAGTTGTAACAATTTTTAAGTTGTTTACTAAAGAAAAAATGTGTTGTTTTGAAAAATGTCATTTCCCGTTATTTTCGACCCCAACGAGTTATCACTTTTTTTAGTTTTTTTCAAAGCTTATTCATTTATTAAACAAATAAAAAAATAAAAAAGTAGTGTTATCTTTCATGTTTAAAATATGATTTTTTGAATATTTCAGGATCTGAATATTTTAAACCAAAACTCATAAAAAATCAATCAAACTTTTTCTTTGATAATTTTTCTTGAATTGTTCACTAACTGACACTTTTGGCAATGCAATAAAATCCTAAATTGGTTGTTAATATAATCTTTATTATGCAATATCAAAAAGTATTTGCTTTGAGCAAAATGAAAATTTTCTAATATCTAAAAATGTCTTATTAATTGGACAAAATCTATGAAATTTATGAGTACCTGCTTTTTGTTTTACTGAGCTATATCTAATTTATTTTTAATTTTTAAATTTCTACCTAAGAAAAAATAAGGAAACCACCACCCATATTTCCATCTTTCTAAAATTAGGTCATTATCTAAAAACCGAACGAAACAATAATAATTTTAGCGAAAATTTCTGAGGAAATATTTATGCTTCCGTGCAGTTCAATGACATACCAGGCGATACTATTAAAATGATTCAATAATTACGAGAAAAATATGGAATGTTTACAACAACAAATGAAAAGTATATTATTTTAACATCGGTACCAAAAAGCTGGCCTGTTCGGAAAATTCAAGATGAGTTTGGTGTGTCTTATTATATGGCAAATAGAGCAAAACAGATTCAAAAAGAAAAAGGTATCATGTCAACACCGAACACCAAAGTGGGATCAAACACTCTTAATCAAGAAATAGCATTGTTGGTGCAGAAATTTTATGAAGATGATGAAATAAGTCGAGTATTTGCAGGAAAAACGGGTGTGAAGTTTTCGACAAATAACAAAATCTGTATGTGTATTGGTAATTTATTTTACAGTAGGCCAAAAATTTGTTATTTAATGTTAATTTCTTTGTTAATTTACCAACTCTAACTATCATTATATATATTATATATCATATATATATATATATATATATATATATATATATATATATATATATATATATATATATATATATATATATATATACCACATATTATTATATATTATAATATATATTCGTAAACTCAATAAACGTTCGAAACTTTTTTCCTAAATACAAGTAAAACAAAATCTCTTCTAAAATCAAAAACAATAATAATTCGTAATACTATCCGACCACTAAAAGTTCTTAAAAATATTTAAATACGTCAAATTTAGTGGTTTAGTGGCCAAAGATTGGCCAACTCCCAGAAATTTCCAATAGACTTGACATATACGCAAAGTTAGCTAAGACTATGAAGACGTGTAGTAAAATAATAGTCAATAGTTATTACGATGGGGTTGAACCTTTTTTTATTGACTGTGAACAATTGAATATTTCATAAAAATTGGAATTTATTGTTTTAGTTTATTAGAGGCCAGCTCACAGAGTTTTCACCGGGATTTCGCTTATGTGAGTAACATATTAAGGGATGTTCTTTTAAATAAAATTAGCCTCATTCTGATATGATGGATTATAGACCTCTTAAAAAAGAACAACCCTTAATATATCCCTTCATAACATGTGTATAGACATGTGTTCTTCATAACATGTGTATAGACGAGCATTATAAGTGGAATTACGACGAAGACCATAACGATGATAACGACAGCGTAGTGACACAAATTCCAAATTTAGATGTTGGAAATATGCGTTTGCAAGATCGCCGAGCCGAAGTTGTAAGAGATCTTACAAGCAAAGGACTGTTAAATTAGACAAATTTCAACGTAAGTATATGAGAAAATTACCCTTATATTAGTTGATTGACCAATTCAATCAAAATAAAAAAATTGATAAAAACTTACACAGATTATTAGAAATATTATTAGTAATACACATAATATTTTCATTTAGAAATATATCACACAGGAGTGATAATAGAAGTGTTGACGTTAGAAACTGCAGAATACTAATGACTTTAAGTTAACCAAATAATGTCTTCTCCGATTATGCTTAGCAATAAAAAATATAAAGGGACTTAAATCTCAGAAATGGTTTTGTGTACTTGTTTTATCAGCATTATTTTTTTTAGTTTTTTATGGCCAGGCATAATTTGAAAATGCCGATTGGACTTTATACCTATATTATAATACCTGCTTCCATTTGTTGGATTTAATTTATTACTTAATGTCGAATTTGGGTGATTCCCAGGTGAACAGAATACTTAATAGCTGGGATTCCTCTTATAAGTTGATATTCCTATTCTGAAAAACGACCTTATAAAATTATACAATGCAAGGATCTATAGCTAGAAGATGATACGTATATGAGTTTCTGGGTAAAGCTCATACATACCAATGACATTTTGTTTAAATAATTCATACCATTCCGATTGAATAACTCTTATTATAGAAGGAACTACCAATGTCATACGACTCTTTTATCGAATGACGGAGGCTTATTTGTATATACCAACAAATAAGTCCCCTCGAACTCAATTTTACTACCTAAAAACCTATATATACCATGTTATACGAAGTTTACCTGTGTTTGTAAAATTTATGGTATTCAGCAAAGTCATGCTACTTATTACTATATGTGTTGCTATTATTTTATTTAAAAATGCGTACATTTAATGATTTATGTACTGCAAAATGTTAATTTTTTTTTAAATCCAGCATGAGCGCAATGATGAAGTGGTTTACGTATAAGTATGATTGATAGTATTGATTTACACAAAATATAATTTAAATCATTACACAACCGACGCGCGTATATAGATTCTGATTTACTTCCGTGATGAAATATTGGATATTATGTACATTGAAAGTATAGTAGCGGAACAAAATTAATTGGTGAATAAATCCGCGTGCTGCTCATCAAATGCTTGGCATTGCAAAAATTGTATAACAAAATTTAATTAATTCGATATAAGAAAGGATAGAACTTTAAAGTGCTTTATAGCATGATAAAGCACAAAGACTCATGGGTAAACAAATTTTATTTTCTTGAATGTCATTTTATAAACAACCAAAAAGACGAAGCACAATACAAACGACACAACCGAGTAGAATAATATAAAGGAAACTTCCATTCCATTTTTGCTTCTATACCAAAAAACTTTTTTTTTTTTTTTACTAAATTAAATTTGGTTTATGCTCATTTTTTTATGTTTTTGTGTCGCACCGAGGCGAAAAATAGGCAAAAATTTATACGGGTTAAAACAATTTCTATTTGGTTGGTTACGATAAGAATACGGATTATTTGTAAATTTAAAACGTGCAAACTCACAAAAATTTTATTACCCGAAAGTTATCATAGCGCGCCGTAATCGTTAAATTTTACGCAAGGTTATGCGATACGAACAATTGTGGTAGCAATAAACATTGATCATCGTACATAATTGGGTTAGCATGGTATAGAAGTGTAAATTGTGACGAGGTTTTTTATAAAATTAGATTTTTTCTTATACTCGATATATTCAACGTTCAAGGTTAGCAAATTCTGTGCATGTTTCCGTTGAAATTGAAACACAGCCGGTAGCGAAATATGAATAAAACTAATCAATCTCCAGTGAATTAAACATACATTCTGCGTTAATATAATACTTATATGGATATAACGAAAATATACCGAGTGTCACAAAAGATTCGGAACAAAATATTTATGAACTGTATATTTAAGGATTATATTAACTTGATCTTGGGATGACCTAGATCAGCATTGTTTAAACTGAATTCGAACCCTGATTGCAAGAGAACCAACCCTAAAAAAAAGGTTCAGAAAAACTTTAACACCAAACGGTGGAAAAAAAGTTTGAGAATTGAATTCAAATCGAAAGAGCCTACATCAAGACTGCAACTAATACCGTTGGCAAACTAAGTGTTAGCAAGAGTAATTAGTGATATTTTCGAGATTTCGTTTCCTTTATCACCAGCAATCAATATAAGCAAAAGTGGAGATTTCAACATATTAAAAGCTCAAGTATTGACAGTGGCAGACAATTTGCCTCAGTTTAAAGCTATTAAAATAACGACGCAGTTGAAAATTACTATCATAAAATTAAAAAACCACCCAGAAATCTAAAAGTAATATAGTGTAAACTAATAATAATATGATAGTAGGTAAACATCGAAAAGGCCATTGGCCTTACTTACCTTAATGATTGAATGAAATAAATAAATAAAATAAATAAATATGATGTAGATGCTTAGCAAATTTCCGGCATAAATGACGTTAAATTTCAGCCAGCTTTCGAACAGGAGGGAAAAACAGGAAAATAATTTCAAGCCACTAAATAAATAAGAAGTAAATGCCAGTGACGGTTGGAGGTGATTGGAGGCACAAACGAGGTTGACTACGAATTGAAAGTAAGAAACCTAGGTAGAACAGGAACCAACCGTCAAAAACTAATAGCCCTGAATAAGGTTTTAGACACCAAAAAGAAGTCATCTCTAGATTCAATTGGAGGTGAAAACAAGATTAATATGGCAATCGAAATATTAGAGGAATTACAAAAGCCGTTTAAAATATCAATTCAAGAGAGTGATGAGGCTGAAATACGTATGATGAAAGCAAGATTTCAATACTATCAGGATCGTGCATTTAGAACAGCTGGTGATAATGATGAGGTCTTGTTAGGGGTATAAAACGTACTCAAGGAATGTCTAGAGAAGAGAAAAAGACTATCATGAAAGAAAAGACACATTTGTCACAATCAAGTTCCAACTCGGGGAAAAAAATGACGTTAGAACTTCCATGTTGGTAGAGGTAGTGAAAAAAATTCGCAATTCCTCAAAGTTTTGTAAGGTTTAATCCAAAATAAAGATAACTTTATTAAGAGGGAAGTGAAAGTCACAGTGACCGAGCAATTGGCACAGTGGTTAAAGTAACGATGTTTGAGACGGGAGGTACCAAGTTCGAATACCAATGGAGGAGGGTTGCAAAAGGGAGTTTTCATCGCCTGTTTACGATCAGTGATGACGATGAACACAACTATGACCCCCTATTGTAGTGTAGAATCTATGGCATGGAGCAATGCATTGCGCAGATCCAAAATCTCGAACCTGTACATTAAATAACTGCAAAAGAGGTGGGTGAGCTTCGGCCTAGAAAATATTGTAGAGATAAGACACAGTGCTATTGATTCCCCAACATCTTCGGAAACTAAACAAAATGTATACAGAAAGCGGTGCTGTGAACATAAACAAGATGCTAGAGAATCTCAGGTTTCGTGATGCGGAGGAAGTAACAAGCACAGCTGATTTAGATTGTAGCAATTATCAAAGATGGTTAAAAGCATAGTTTTCCAAAGTGATTAGATGTAGAATGCCGAAGGGTTGCACTGGAGAAAATGCCTGTGCAATTTTCAGAGGACAAACCATTAACCGATTTTCTAAGAAAATTAGCATTATGCGCAAAGACAGATGAGGTACGAATGAAGGCCAAACATAAGGGCATTCAAATTGTCGGAGGGTATAGCTTTGTAGTGGTAGGAGAAAAACGGTGACTACACAAACATTTGAGCCTCAAGACAAGATCTCTTTCCAAAAACTATGACTTTATGGTGCGGGAGGAAATTTTAGAGCGAATGCAGAGAAACGGTGAACCAATCACTGGTTTATCTTATGAAGATAACAAAATTATTTTTAATAAAATAACTGTTTACCCGCCATTGGATGAATGATATAAAGTGTGCGATCTTGAAAGAAACATGCCGCTCAATTGGCAAATGTCTCAAGTGTGACTCAGCGTGAAAAGTAGTTCAAAAATTTCGACGAGGCCAGAATGATGAATTCAATACAACACTACTATCTTCAGTCACATTTTCAATCGACATCAGATTTTTGATGAATAGAAAACAAAAACGCAACAGAAACAACAAGTGAAAATGAAATGCTGGAACTGGTTGCAATGCCCAAGAAAGCACAAAGAAGGATCATTATTTACATGTGATGACATAAAGGCATAATGGGATGTATCCTGCATCTGATTATCTGGTACGATTTATGTAAATATTGGCAAAAACAAACGGACAAAACTAACCGGGATCAGTTGGATGATGTTCAAAAAAAGACTACAAAATAATGAACGCCGAATTGGATCGAATGTAAGATTGGGAGAAGTGAAAGAGGCCAGTCCAACTGAATGGGTATACCTTATTGTTTGCGTAAAGAAACCTTTCGAAACAATTAGAGGTTGTCTAGATACACGAAAATTCAATGAATTAACGATTAAGGACAGTTATCATTTACTATACATTACTAGGATTTTAGGATCAATCTAGTTGAATGCTAGTAGTCGACCTAAACCGGTTTTTATTATACCTGGAAAAAGCCTCTACCAGTATAAAAGAACGCCGTTTGGTTTGTGCAAAGCTAGTCAGACTCAAGCTTGCCAGTTGTTAAACAAGGTTGTCAGAGTAGATTTGGAACCGCGGGTATTTGTTTATATTGATGACATAACTGTGATATCACAAACGTTTGATGAGCACATGACCCTACTAAAACAGGTAGCCAAACGTTTGCAAAAGGCAATTCTTAGAATATTACGAATCAATTGAGAAGATTACCGAAAGTCTTAACTTCATAACACCAAAATTAGTTAAAGATGCTCAGAAGCTCATTAGTTTATAACCAAATTGGTCTACGGTTATAGCGCCAATTACAAACCTGTTAAGAAGGGCAATCAATAAGAAGTTTGAATGGAGCCCCGCCACTCAAGTCACTTTAGCTCATTTGGAGAGTTTCTTTGTGTCCGCTCGAAAACATGTAAATCCGGACTTCGGAAAAATGTTTACTAATCACATCGAGCATAGTATAAATACAGATAGTACTACCATGTTAGCCTATTGATATACTAGATGTCGCTACTGATATTGTTTCAAAATAATCAAAATATTTGTATTATCGCCTAAATGTCATATATTTATGCTACATTTTGACGATATTCTATCGACCCGGCATCTAGAACATCAATGGGTAAACTGTTATTTTCATAAGATGGTTATGTATTTATACTAAGGACCGAGGTATCAGACAAAGAAATTGCTGCCGTTTTGACTCTACAATTAGAAGGCAACGAAAGATTAATAGCGTATTTGAGTCGAAAACTCACATCCACACAAAGAGAATATAAAAGTTTGGCAGTATAGTTGGTCATTGAAAAGTTTCGGCCTGACATTGATGGAGTAAAATTTTAAATGGTTACAGACTATGCTTCTCTCGACTATGCTTTGGCTGCGTAAGCTGAAGGACCTAGCATCGAGGTTGGGTCGCTGGTCAATGCATCTCCAGGGATAGGACTTTGAACTTCTGCACAAAAAAGGTAAATTAAATGTAGTTCCTGATGTATTATATCGAGCTGTTGAGTGCATTTAATTTGATAATGAGACAGCGAGTCTTCTTGCACTTTTTTCCAATCATTCATTGTTCGATTTCGTTTTAAATTTTTTTACAATTTTACCCTTCCTATGTATTTCTGAAATCTTTGCTCATTCGTAACGTAGTGATGATTTTAATATGGTGTATTACCCCTACCGAGTTCACCGGTTAGCTGTTGTTACATGCCGGTAGACTGGCGCCCAATTGTGTTAATTTTCATCAAATGAATATTAATAACGGTTAATCTACTCACGTCAGTTCCGGAACTTTTTAAGCACTTTGTAATTATATATATATATATATATATATATATATATATATATATATATATTCTTGGAAAAAGGCAACAATCATTAAATGTTGATCCTATATTATCCAAAACTGCCATAAATTGGTAATGTTCTCTGAAATTATATATCCTTTTTAAAAAATAAGATGAATTTATTTTTAGTTTGCGGTCTAAATCACATTCTCGTAAATGTATGATATATAAAAAAACATACACACACAGAATCTGGCCATGAGATAAAAAACACTTTCAGGATATTTGCTTCGTATACCTAAAAGAAGTATATCGTACAAAATCATCCATCGCGTGTCCATATATGTAATTTTAATTGACCACCATCCATTCAGACATGTTATTTGAAATGACATATATCGTAATATCATTCTAATAGTTATAACAAGTAATTTTGCAAGTCATCACATATCGAAAGACAATTATTTGACGAGTGGATTAAATTTCAATAAAATCTTAAATTTCAAATATATTTTTTTAAATCTTCTAACATCGCTTCTGTTATTTTGTATATATGTATCTATTATAGATGGTTGTGTGTAATCTTAGCACTGACATGTTGTTTATTTTGTGATATATTTTGGGAAACAGAGTGTTGTAGGCCGGAAACCAATAAATTTTCAAAACTAAGAGATGTTACCAAATTTAAATATTTAGTGTGTGACCGATCTAACCGTGTATGTTTTTTTTTATTTTTTGATTATGTCGATTAATCACAACATAACTAGACATGATACATGAACATTAAACCATAATATTCATTCATACACAACATATCATTGTCATGAGTTTTTTTTTTTTTTTTGGTTTATGCAAATGAACAAAAAAAAATGAAACGAAGAAACTATCAGGTTCTGCTTTTAGTGTTATTTATTTTAATGTACGAGTACAACAAACGAGCCCCTGTGGTGGAGGGGGATGTGTCATTATTCGTAACATACATACAAAAGAATTTAATATAAATAATTGGAATACTACCATAGTACCATATTCTTTACGTGTCGTAGAGATTATTGGGTTTTTTTCTAGGCCTCTACCAGGATGGGTTTTGGCCACTTTTATTGAAGAGCATGTCTAATTTAACTAGAATTTACAATACAAAACCAGCAAGTGGTAATCGGGGAAGTTTTATATACTTTGTGATCGAACTAGTGCAAGCACACTTTTTCTTACCAAAATATCGTCTTAGAAACTTGAAAATACCAACTATTTTATTTTTTATGTTTTTAAATGGTTTGTCACGCGTGTATTGTTAGGTTCTGGTAGATGATGTTCCTATTTGAACATTATAATAGTCTCTGAGAGAAAAGAACTTAAATGGTGTTTCTCATCTTGGTTTCATTGTGTAACCCTAAAACATTACAAAAAACTGACCCATTACTAAATTATATACAGTTTTATACATAACTCAGTAAAGGCCAGCGGTGGCTTTTGTTGTTATTTTCGTATATACACATAAGACTAAATGGGTTTAATTAAATTACATTTAGAAAAAATAAAAAATAAATTTAAATTGACACAAATGGGTGGTAATTGTGGTTAATTTTTCATGTCAGGATATTACACTTATATACAAACTAACTAAAACTGTATAAAGTGTAAAGGGCAAAACTTTAAGCCACTTAGCTTACCTAATTCGATTCGATTAGTTTTCGATGTATTTATTGTGCAACTAGACACCGCAATACATTTTTGCTTACACAGCCGTCTTCAATTACCTTGCACGTTTCAGATTTTAACGGAAATTACAAATATAAAGTGCGTAAGCACTTAAAATCGCATGTTCCATTTAAATTTTGCATGTCGTTCAATATAAAAAAAAAATTCATCCGAAGTTTGATTTTTGTACCTACCTGGAAAAATATACAAAAATTGTACAAAAAGGTGAACGTCTGAATTAACATGAGTTAAAAATGTAAATCGAAACTACTTTCGATTGGTCAAACCGAAATTGTTTGTTTGACAGTTGTACACGAAGAAAATCTTTACAATTAATCATATATGTATTAAGCGAATACAAAACAACAACAAATTTCGAGCAATAACCTTTTCGGAATAGTTTTTTTTTTTTTTTTGTATTAAACGATTTTGGGCATGCAAATTCTATTCAGTCATTTTGGAATTTCACTGATTATTAATCGATAGTTAATTTTCAAATAACACATATACATGCAGAGAGTGTCTTAAGTTTACACATGGTTCGTTAGATTTACAAATTTGAAATTAATTTTTTTTTGTTTTAGAATCTTTCCGGTTACATTTTTATTTATTAAGACAAACATTTCACATCAAACTCGTTTTGTCTTAAGATACACATATAATTATTAAAATTATATTGTGGGATTCAGTTTTAACGCATTTTTTTGTTTATAAAATTGTATGCAGGGTGTATCGAAATTGGATGGGAATTTCGTGAACTTTGTGATCGTGCGTTTAATGAAAAAGACTGTTTACATTTTTTATTTACCAATAATTAAATTTTTTTTGTTTAAATGCACCTTTACTGCCACTTGAAGTACCTCACTACTGTCAAAATGTTTTAGGTTTTTTTTATTGCAAATTTCCTAAAAAAGGAGTAGTTATTAGAAGCATGAAGTTCAAAACAAAAAATCAGTGCCACACTATCGGTGACTTCCCAGTCTTTTTACTTGGCCAATGTAAAATGCATTCGTATATTTTTTGGCATTTTTGAAATGAGTGGTATTAAAAGGCATAAATAAATCAGGATTTTGGCAGTCTATGAAAACACTTGAACGTTTCGCAGCCACCGTTACCGACGATACGCCTCGTTCAGATCTGAAAACACGTCTGTCAGGTGCAGCGACCCAGTACAACAAATTTATTGAATCGAATGACAAAATAATGGCAAAGAGTCTAGATGAAGAGGGCGAGGTGATTGAATTTTAGGAGGTTTATTATCTAGTCGTTTTAAAGTTCAGTACATGCATTAGGGCGATAAGTCGTAACATGATTTGTTGAAACATTTCGTCGTAACAAAGGCTACTTATTACGAGGAGTTTCAAAATATTAAGAAACGGTATAATAAAAATACCGAGATGCCTAGTATAAAAAATTTAAGTGCAAAAAATTTAATTATCTTTGCTCAAATTACTCAATCAATGCAATGAAGTTATGAGAGCATTGAATTCTATGGGGCCAGAAGCCGTGTCACGTAACCCTGCATTAGTAGGGTAACTGCATTAGTAGTCACAAAATTGGATGATGAGAGCAAAGGGCGGTGGGCACTTCACGCTGTTTCTAACGAATATATAACCATTGTCAAATTGTTTGAAATGGCCATCAGTTCCTAGAGTGTATTCATCGAAAATATTAAATTTTTGTACCACCATGAAAGTTGTCCGTTGTGTCAAAGATAAACCATGCGAGCATTGTAATTTAATAAGAACCAATTATTGTTCGAATTGGAACATTTTTTTAATGTACTTCGGACAGATCATATATTGAACGACAAGGGATTTGTTAAAGCCCAATCCACAATTTTTGGCTGGGTTATAGCCGAACAATTTAATAAAGTATCAAGTAGATTAAATTCTATTGAGCTTGCCATTCATTTTCTTGCACAACTAGAGCTTGCTGTTTTACTGAGGCAGTTCTTGGGAAATTAAAGAGGTACATCATAGAAAAAAAAATACACCGAAGAAAAAGAAGGATGTGATAATAACTTCACCACCACTCTCACCAACACCATCAACAGTGATATTACCGTTCAAAACCACAAATAACGTAAATCGTTCTTTACGGCAGATAGCTATCTATAACGACTGCTGGAGATAGAGCACCACTTTGCATGAGATGCACAATTCAAATCCCAATATATGTCGTTCATGAGGGAATATGAAACCCTAAGATACATAGTGAGTATTCCAAAAACGGATATTAATAATAAACGACATTTTTAACATAAACGACGCCTACAATCGTCGTTACTGCGCAGATTTAGAAAAGACGTATAGACAAATTTAGATTGTTAGGAAGATGCTGATGTCCTAAGGATAGAATAAAAAGCGTCACCCCACAAGAAGTACGCGGTTATTATAAATTATTAATTATAAACTGGCACAGAAGTACACCATTGTTGGCCACATGGGCCTACTGATGAAAAGGATGATACCGTTTCTTTCTGCAGACAATCCAGCGGATTCAGCATCACGCATTGTGTATTAGTTGCAGATTTGATAGAGAAATCGCTTTGGTGGCATGGACCAAAATGGCTCATTGAACATAAAGTTGTTTGGCCAACAAGAAGCATTACCACGTATATGGAACAGCTATGAATGAGGATCGAAAATGGGCAACGTGTGTCTTTCTCGCAACAAGTATATGCACCACTTTATTGTAACAGGAACATCTGGATATATAAAGATATTGAAAGTATTATGTTAGGTGAGGTACCATACGGCAACAAGCAAATCCAAAAACAAGAAGCAAAGAGAGCTGTACCAGGAATACTCGACCAATGCTAGAAGCGATCAAATTTAGAAGCCAGATAATAATATTATGCTGGGTCCAAGAGGAAAAATTATCATATGAAATTTGACTGATGAAGGAAGACAAGGCAATCACCAATAACCAGAACTGTGTTAAGCATAGCTTAATCCATTTATATATTATCAAACCAGACATCACATTATATTATCCAGTCAATCTTTAATAACCCAACGATTAGATGAAGAGAGACATCGACATAGTAATTACTCGCGGGTACAAAACACATTTCCATTACATGCAAAATCATCTGAGGGCAATATGACAACAGAAACGTTCCTCACAGCAACAAAAAAGTTTATATCGCATCGCAATTTGTGCTCTGAAATTTTCAGTAATAATTGAACCAACTTTACCGGTGTCAAAACTAAACTATACGAATGTTTTGAGTTTTATAATTATACAGAGCAATGTTATGTCAAATTCTTTATTAAAGGGCAAATTAATTGGCAGATGATTCCCCCTGCAGCACAAAAAATGTTTAACTACCCGACCATAAATCAGGGTATGATTTAGATGGTCAAACATTTACGAATCCAAGGAGAGAACGTCCTTTAAATTTTACTATAATCATATAAGCATCGAGTGTATAAGCACTTTTGCACGCTGACCACTTTAATACGCTGTCAAAAATACTCTGCAAAACTGACCCACAATTTATTATAAAAAGTAGATAGCCTATTTGATCGCCTACTTACACTCTCCAAAACGTATTTTAAGCGGTATCCTGCTCCTTGAGCACAAGAAAGGTAACCACCTACTCTGCGCTAGTTGCTGGTAAAATTTCCTTCGTGGGCAGTATATTTTCCTTCTCAAATTTGTATGTCAGTTCTAAAAAGATCAGTTCCACACAATTTCAGCTAATTCAACGGCAAAACAATTGTAAAATCAACCGACCGACATATCAGCGCATTTGCTTCAATTCGTTCACTTTTAGAACACCCTGTAGACACACGACGTGCGGTCATTCTAGTTAGTCGTTTATAGTATTGTTCACACTTAATTATAAAGATGCAAAAACTAAAAACGTTTACATCATTTTAAGACTAAATTGTCTCAGATGACAAATCGGAATTATTTGATTACAACTAATTGGATGTGTTTGGGCTGTGCGAGTACCGTTGTCTGAACTTTAAAATAAAATTGCTGGCTATTAAAATCTATATTAAAAGTTTGTTGGTTCCATATCCTATAGCAAATTTACTTAACCGCACGAACGGTGAACCAGAAGTTAGTTTAACCCGACCAGAACCAGAATCAGGAAAAATCCTACTAACCCAACCAAGGCTTCAATACACAATTTAAATTTCATAACCATGAAATAAATGCGAACCTATTATAAACCTCTTGACTCCGCAGATTGCGTGAAAACATTCTTAACACTTCCGGCTACAAAAATATTAAAATAATCTAAAGGGTGTTCCAATTCGAGGTTGCTTTAAAATTTGTTAATTATTGGGGAACAATTTTTAAAAATGGTTAATCGTTAAATATTGATGATGAGGTAATGGACAAATATTCCAAACATTTTCACATAACAAAATTGACAATAGCAGTATAAACAGTGTTTCAAAAGGATGACCAGGCACTGAGGCATTCGTTGCTTTAAAAGTAACAAAATATATATTTCAAAAGTAGACTACTTAGCGGTCAAATACTCATATATGAGAAAAAAATTTAAGCGACAAAAAACAATTCTGATAATTTTTTTTTTTTAACTATTGCAGCAGCACTTGCCAGCCCTAGTATAGATCTTACGATCTAACACTTCTAGATACTTTCCAATGGGACTAATTAAATGCAAAAGATTTTGACACCGATTCACAAACAATTGATGACCTACAAATGAACATTATTATTTGTATTCAACAAGTTGATCCGCGGTTATGTCCGAAAATCATCGATATGTTGGTAAAAGAATAGCTTACCGTATAGCACATGTAATGTCAACGGAAGCTCCTTTCTTAAAAGCCTTAATACAAGTATGGAACTTTATTAAGGAAAAGGGCGAGTTTTGAGCAAAACATAAGGCAAGAAAAAGTAGCAAGTTTATTGGCAAAATATAACGATGCCATAAGCTAATATCGCGCTGAATTCATTCAAGCGTTTGCCAAAATCATTAACAATCAGGCGGTTCCGATGAGCGTTATCTCTCACAACCTACTGGTTTGTGGTAAAGGTAAGGTATCTTGTTTCCATCGCCTATTTGAAATTTGCCACAAGAAACATAACACTTTATCCGAATGCTTCGTAAAATAATTAGATGACTAATTTGGTAAATGAATCCAAACGAATTAGTTAATCCACCGTCATGGTTAAATTATCAACCAAAGAAGACAGAGATGCATCATCTTATTCAGCAGGTTAAGTGTACTGATTCAAATTAAGGATAGTTATGGTGTAAAACATATGTGCAGAGTATTGGTACATTCTGGTTTCATGTCATTTTTGATTAGTGAGAAAATTTGCAATCAATTAGGGCTAACAAGAAAATATAATCGAACCAGCGTTACTAGTCGACGATCATTATACAACTCAACGCGAATTTTTTTGTTGTTGCATTGGTCTTGTCGAATCTCTGTGCTCAATTACCAAGCCACTCGATTGAGTTTAATAAAATAGACTGTTCAATTTTTGTGGCTGATTTGAGCTTTGGTGACAGAGGCACTAAAATGTTATCTATGATTCGCCGAATGTGATTCAGATACAACAATGGTGTTGATGCTGCAACGGAACCTAATAAATGACGTGTTTTGTTATAAAATCGAATGGGGTAATTATCTGTCTGCGAAAAAAGGTTTCCTATCTAAAAGAAATCTGTTATTCGGTCCACTGAGATAATTGGAATCAAAATAATATTTCAAGAGCTTTGGATGAAACTAATAGATTAGGATGATCCATTACCTCGGTGGGAAGTTAAAGACAATTGGTACCAGGTTCTTTCCATCCAAAATGAGTCCAAATAAGGAGATACGTGCAGAATCGATTAATAAAAGAAGATATCACGAGTTTAAGATGATAAGAACCACTAAAATCATATTTAAAATTTCTGAATTTATTTATTCAAGGCCAAGGAGATATGCGAGTCAGGTTCGTTTACTTAATGTCAACGTACCAGTGAGTGTAAATATCCACCCATCATCTCTATACAAAGACTAAATTAGCTAAATGTTTAGTAGAAGACTACCATTTAAAATTTCGCCGTGCTGGTTCACAATTACTTCTTGAGTTGTTAAGACAGAATTAATGGCTGATTTTACGCAAAGATAAGGTAAAGGTCATAATAAGAAAACATGTACCGTGCTTTAGAAAAAATTCAGTCCAAATGATTCAACCTTCTTATAGAGTTGAGCACATAGGCCCATTTAGGATTGACATTTTTTGCAATCCCATAAATATGTACTAATATTTGCCAGGGTAACATCGGGTATATCACAGCTAGATTCAGAATTAAACATGAAATAGTGGTCGGATTGTGACCATTTATACCTTAATCAAAAACTCTGAATATTAGCAAAACAATTTTTGTATAAAAATTCGATAAGCGGTTAGTCCAAAAATTTATGGAACTGTCTCAAATTGCTCAAAACAACTTAAGCATGCCATAAATTAAACACCCAAGTTAGAAAACCCTATAATTAAACATTTTATATTCGAGACCATTTTCGTTTTTTATAAAGACAAAAAAATAACCGAAAAATTAAAACGCAAGTGAAAAAGACATAAAAAAATTAATCATTCGCAGTACATAAATAATTTAGAGCGCGTTTCCCAATGTTCCTAACGAACCTAACAGGAGATAAATAAGAAAAATTTTGAGTTCATTAATAAAAAATGAATATTCTAAAAGATTCTTCGTTCGTTTCGTACAAAAAAAAAAAAAGAAGAAAAAAATTCTTTAGCCGAGGTAATCAAAATAATATAAAGTAGCCGCAAACTATAATTATTAAGTCTCAAGGACATTTTATATTGTTATGTATGTATATACCTTTACCAGATAGCTATATACAGATATAATAAAGGTACTGATGATGAACGCAATTAATAAAATTTAAAATGACAAGACATGCAAATTTATGTCTCTTATAGAAAACATAAAATTGAAAATTTATATGAAAAATCGATATTTAATTTTGATATCGTTTCGAAACTCGAAAGCTCAATTTATTTATTTTTTTTATAGTTTATGTATATGGCACACAAACAACACAACAACAACAACAAAAAATGTCTTGAATTTATGTTGAAGAAAATACAATTTTCTCATCTTATGCTTATTTCCTAATCAATCATGTTGCTCTACTATATTGCTGCTATAGACTGTGACTGAGTCTCTGAACATATTATAATAATAAATGGGAAAATATAAATTAAAACTACAGTTTTATATATTGTATCCATCTATATATATATATATAATATATATATATATATATATATATATATATATATATATATATATATATATATATATATATATATATATATATATATATATATATATATATATAAATATATCCAAAAAGAAACTATTTAAAACTATTATATATGTATGTAGATAATCTGTATATAATTATGGTTCGGTTTATAAATTAAAATATTTATGAATAGTGTAATCCACACCAAGTTCGTAAGCTAATTTACATAATCTTCGTCTCACAAAAAAAAATTACAAAAATGTCTTTATTATTTGAAATGAAATACCGTGGCGTCATTAAAATATATAGCCTGGCTGGAGTGTTGATTTGAAGCATGGTTTAGTAGAAACCAATGTTGAAAACCTGTCACCTAAAGAAATCACTACGCATGGTTTGGTTTGGGTAGACTGATAGTTAAAAATATATCCAGAAATAGTTCGTTTTTCTCTCAAGCGTCCCAGCAGTGTCCCACTAAACTTCTTTCTCAATATTTAAAATTTTAGGAACGTGTTTTATGAAAAACTAAGTGATAAATTCAGTGCTAGTCAAATAATTGTCGTTTGATTGTTTTTACTTCAGCTCGTTACTAGTTGGATTGTATAGAACCTTCATAGTATAGCGGCGAACCATCTGAGCTATCCATTTGGTAACGAAAGTTTCCATATTTGCCTTTTAGTTATGGTAAACATCCGGATGAAAACCTTCACATTTTGTTCGGACATGTGGCAGCTATTTATAATTTGTAACTGTTAAGATATTTGTATTTGGGCCACATTCTTTTAGTTGCAAATAACCCATATTCATTTGTGGTTCTAAAATATACTACTGTGGTATAGGCTTTTTTATTTTTTATTTATTATATATACATGGATAAAGCATAGCTTTTCTATCCCAATTAAAAACAATTTAAATATGGTTATGTTTAATATAAAACAATTCAAAATTATTTTTAATAAAATCAAATACAATAGATTTAGATTTAGCAAAAGGTTTTCCTATCTCATATATATGTTGAAACACATATATGTTGAAGTTTTGAGCAGAACCAAATTTAATTTTATCATCATTATAAGTTGGTATCGATTGTTGATAATTTCATAAATTAATATTGCTCTATAATAAAAAATCCCGTGAGGCAGAATCACTACATAAATAGTAAAATTTGATTACCTCTGGTAAGTCATTTATAAAAAGAGAAAATAATAATGGGCCAAGTATAGTTCCTTGGAATACACTAGCAGGTATTTGTTCAGCGTTTGATTCCTTACCAAGTACACGAACTTTTTGGTATCTGTTAGAGAAATAAATGTACATAAGTTAAAGAGCTATATTATCAAAACTAAAGAACTGCATTAACTTTTGCATCAATAAACTGATTTAAGGAATTAAATGCTTTCGAAAAATCAAGCAAAATTAGAGCAACGAAGGAGTCGCTTTTATCAAGATGCAATAGAGTGGAAGCTGTGCTATGGTTATTACGAAATCCAGATTGTAACTGATTTAGGTAGTTAAATTTATCCATATGTTGATTAATTTGGTCCCGAAGAACTATTTCAAAGACTTTCGATAAAATTTAGACCAAGCCTAAATTGACCTGATATTATCAAGAAAGTCATTGACGTTTTTTGACTCTACATGATCAACCCAAGACAGTTTTGAATTCAAAATAAGTCCCAAATTATTAACTTTTGGGACAAAAGTGATGAGATCATTGTCTAACAAAAGTGACGGTGTAAAGTTAACTGATTTGTGTCTGGAGAGTAATAAAGCTTTACTCTTACTTGGATTAAGTACAAGAGAATTATTTTTGGCCCATAAAGAAACTCATTTGAGGTCACAGTTAAGACACTGCACAACCTCGTTCAAATTAGAAATGTTATCACCAACATAAAGCTGCAAGTCATCAGCATAAAAATGAAACTGGCAATCATGGATGTGTCATGAAAGATCATTTATATAAATAGAAAAAAGCAAGGGACCAAGTATAGAACCCTACGGAACTCCGGCAGCAACGTCAAATAAGAGTGCAATAAGCTTTTCGACGAATTTAAAAATTTATAGTACAAAAAAAGTTTCTGAAGTAACTGGGTATGATTTACACTATCAAAAGCTTTCGAAAAATTCAAGAGAACTAATATAGCAATCGATTTTTTTTTATCTAACATAGCAGATAAATCATCAATAATATGTAGTAATGCTGAGGTGGTACTATGACCAGATTTGAATCCTGATTGAAACTTACATAAAAAGTCAAACTTTTGAAGAAGTTCATAAATTTGCTTTTGTATAATTCTCTCCATATAACTTTAGAAAGGTAAAATACTAATAGAACGAATATCACTAACGCTAGAAATTTTTTCTTTTTTTGGTAAAGGAATAATAGATGCAACTTTCCATAAATTTGGAAAAACTGATTTTGTCAAACACTAATTGATGATAAAAGTAACGTGTGGAAGAAATAGGTGGATAAATAATTTGAAAACTTTGAAATCAACCTAATCATATGCTATCATATCCGATTTAACTGCTTGAATAGCCTTCAACACTGCAAACTCATCTACACAATCAAAAATAAAATCATCAATTTTGTTCATATTATCAAAACCAATATTAGGTAATGGTAAAACTCCTAAAGAGTTGCAAAATTTGCTGATAGACGTTAATATATCGTCAGGGGAAAATTCAATGATCGCATCACTAGCTGTGCATGAAACTCCAAGCTTTTTTAAATTGTGCCATATCTTTTTAGAATTAAATGCAGAATTTCCAAAATAAAAGTTTTGTTTAGCTTGATTAATCAATTTATTTGTTTTATTCCTAAAATATTTGAAAGATTTAAAGTCAAGTTCTAAACCGGATTTTTTAAATTTTTTGAAAGCTAGATCTCTGCGTTTCATTATAAACAAAATATAAGTGTTTAGCCAAGGAGCAGTAGAGCATTTATTAATACTTATCTTGCGAGGAACACAAATAGAACCTAAATGTAAAAGATTTGAATTAAAATCTTCAACTATGTCATTTACATTTGGATAAAACCAAAAATTTTCCCAATCAAGCGAAAAATAACTATTTGTAAAAAATTCATTATGAATTTCTTTATAATTTGGAACAACTTTATAAGACATTTTAGCCCTAGTACGACATAACTTATAGTTAGCAAAAATCAAGTTATGATCCGAAATACAAGGAACAGCGCATTGTTCATAAGATATAATATTATGTTTATCCAGATCAAACACAATAATTAAATCTAGAATACAGTTAATCCTTGTAGGTTTAAATGGTAAAAAGTATAAATTATTTATATTTAAACAAATAGTTAGAGGATTATTGACTACCATATTATAATTAAAATCACCAAAGCAAATCATTTTAACATACCGCGGCAAAAAATCTTCAAAAATAGCATTTATATTTGTGATATCATCACTTGCTATAGGGGGTGGGTTATAAATTACCAACAAAAGATTTTTACCAAAATAACCTATATACTCAGAAGCCAAAAACTCAATTTTACCAAAGGAACCAGAAGATACTAATTTAATTTTTAAAAATTATCAAATACCTGCAAGGTATTATCTTCATATATATCAGAAAATTCCGAGCGCATAATACAATTATTAATTAAGTAAGTCACCATGAGGTAAAATGTGCTTAAAACAATTAAATTCATTCTATCATGGCCAGGTGAATTGGATTTCACGAAATAGACTACTTTAAAAATATCTAATTCGTTTACAGAATTAAAAGCCAGATAAATTGGTTCCATACTATGTGTAACCATAGGACTGTCAATCCAGGGAATTAGGAGAACAACGGATACTAGTTAGATATTAGACTTACTATTACTCAGTCCGATATGGTTAATATTGTTCCAAATCCTTTTCATGGTTAGTGTACCATTACCCAAAAAATACTTTTGTTTCGCAGTTCTTATCAAATTGGTGACTTTATTATACGATCTTTCCGATATAAATCCAGATACTTTAGATCAGATGTTCTTTTATATTTAGCATATAAATTATCACGCTGTAACGTGCTCTTTTCAATATTACAATTAAGCCATGGAGCACTAAATTGAGTGTTTAATATGCGTTTAGTCGGTACACAATAATTATGCATATAATTAATGGTATCATAAAATAACTTGAGCAATAAATTGATAATGCTGCATACATTCAAGAAACTCCAATCGGCATCAGATAAAAAGTGCTTGATTAATTCAGTGCCCAAATGACTGTAATCAAAAATATGTTTGTATTCAACAATACGTCGCTTATATCGGGCTTTATAAGAAAGTCATGATTTAAAACATCTGGAATTGTATATTAATTATCCGCAGTAATCCTAATACAATCAGATTGAGGTACAATGCATTGATCGAGCCAAGCATGCTCACGGGTAGCTGAATATGAAACAGTAATTAAGTTATTACTTAATTTGACTATGAAATTTGAGGAAGGCATCCATAATATTAAAGTTCAAATCACAACAAATTATAAAATGGCTATAATTTAAAATATATGAAGTAGTTCCATTCACTGCTTTTGGTGGGTTAAACTATACAACGATCAATATTGGCAGATAAGGAAGTATCATTTCAGTCTTAATTCAGCATTAATACTTCATTTTTACCACAGACAGAAAAATATATTGGTCTAACTTGAAAGCATTTTTTATAATAAATGCACAATTGCATTTATTTCATTTGTTTCAACCCATCCAACAGTAGTGAAAACATATTCATACAACTAGAACCTGGAAGATTAGTAACATTTATATGCTAAGGATTAATCCCACTACAGCCGTATTCGGTATTCTACTTTAAGTGCAGAAAAATCTGGGTGCACAAACACGACGCAACCCTAAAAACGGATCCACAGGTCAGAAAAACAAAGGCCTATATTAAAAAGTGGGAACAAGAAGTTACAAATTCTAAAAAATTAGATAACGAGACACTTAAAACATATATGAAATGTCATTAAAAAATCGAAAAGCGATCCGAGGCAACCGACGATTTCCTTGGATTTTAAAGCTTTTGTATCAAAAGCTATAGATACCTTACGATTACCAAAAACAATGGCTTATTAATTTGTTTATAAGATCTATGGGGAAAATGCTGAACTACCGAGCAAAATTTGGGTCAACATTTCAATTCATAAAAAATGGATTTGCCAAGTTTCTGAAGCGATACCAAGCTACCTAACAGCTGATTAACTAAGTAGCTAACAACACAATTATAGCAATCCGTTTATTGGCGAAAATGGTATATTAATGGTTGCTGCTAGATTACAAAAATCTCAACTTACGTATGGACAAAAACATTATCTCACTTTTCTCGATATTTTCTGAATATTCTTAGTTATAATGGTACTAACTTTGTTGGAGAACGAAACGAGTTAAACAAAGAGTTATACGGTTGGCTATAGAACAAACCAACATTCATGCGGTACAAAAAGCAGCCATTATGATACAACATGGCATTTCATCTGGTCTGGTAGTTCCCATTTCGGTGAAATTTCAGCATTCAGCACAAATTTAGGCGTGCTTAAACTCCAGGTCATTACTCTCGCTATCAAGCGATTTTGACGATTAAGAGGACCTAACACGAGGCCACTTCTTAATTGGGAGACCACTAGTTTTATCTCCTGAGTCAAACAAAACCAACGCCGCAGTAATCCAAACATGTAACCTATGTTCAAAAATGACTCAGGGATTTTGGAAAATTTGCTCTAAATATTACTTAATAAGTTTACCACAAAAATCCAAGTAGAGAATACTGAGAGCCACATTATTCGGCTGAAAGAGTCAGTATGCTCAATTGAACCAATTTCGTTTCAATAACGTGTTCAAATATGATATCACGATAGCAATCACTGTATATAGCATATATAGTAAACAATATTACCTCTAATATCCTGTAAGAAATAAGGCATAAAATTCACCACCTGTTTACTACTCTACACATCAGATATTTATGGGATCTAGCATAGCGTTTATGGTTTTTATTATATTATATGAAATTCCTTGATGTGATCCCAAGCCATCTATATTTTGTGCGTTCGCTTTCATTCCTATAAGATCCACCCGTTTATCAAATGGTTTCGAGGGTGTATTTTGCTTGGTATACGCTTTAGATATTATACCGAACTATTTTCTTTTCGGCCACCATTTTGTACAAAAAGTGTGAACAGCCATCTAAATCATAAGTCGCAAAAATAAAAAAAATGTCGACTTCAAAAGCATTTCCAACATACTCGAGAGTTTCCTCGTTCAGTTTTGTTTTCAGGGAAACCGCATACCTTGACAACTTACAATTAGGCACAAGGATTGAATGGCCAACACCAAGGCCTAACTTTGCTTTAACTTTGATTTAGGAATGACAGAAAAAAATTTCTGGATTAAAGATGGTTTTTAGTGATTAATGAATTAATGAACACCGATTTGTATCGGCCATAGCCCACTCTCACATGTTTCTTCTACAGTAGATGTGTTAGTTGTATGTTGTTGCTGGACCATTTCCTTAAATCAAATCCTCTGATGTAAGAGGCCTAGAATAACTTTTAATGCATTAGTTATTGTGTCTGCTCCTGACAACGGCTTTTCTATGCAAATACCTTTCTAGGCACTTGTTTACATATAAGGTTCTGTTGTGGGCCAATATAAGTCATTAAATAACGATTGCTCAGTTTTAATGTTTTGTTCTCTTCTGCTGGTGTTTTTCAAGAAGTGTTAATAATCGAAAAATGTGTTCAAATATTTCTAAGTTCTGATAAGAACGATGGATATTGAATGTTCGCTCGTTTTATTCTCAATAAAGAGGCTAACTTGGTATCACGTTTAACCATGTTTCATCTAAAAAAAATCAAATATGGTGCATTTAAAAATTCAGCAAGAATTTTACGCAGACTTTGCAGTATTTTCGTTCAAAATTTAGTTTTGCAGTAAATTCTGCACAATTTGCTGTTCAAAATTTAATTAACAGGTGCAGAAACCAAATATTTTTATACTGTTGAAAACGTGAACTGTGGATGCCCCAAGCCACAAACCTTTTGATACGTTCACGCCTCGAAGTGGAAAAGGAGTTTGTTATGAATGAAGTTTGAGAAACTCAAACGTGTTGTTGATGTATTCCGAAGAATTTGATAGTGTATATGGAGCTCGTCAAAATATGGAAAATTTAAGCAAATTTTTTAAAATTATTATTTTAAGTTTCGAGTTTTAAGTAGCCAATATATCAGTATGGCACAATTAAGTGATGTACTCGTATATGCCCTGGCCAAAATAAATTAAGTAAAACACATAAGGGATCCATATAATTGCATCGAAAAATACTTTGAACTATCGGGAAATAGTAATATACTAATTGGTTGTCAATTTAGAAAACTCAACCATTTAGTCCAAATTTTAAACCATGATAATTTGTATCAAAAAGGTAAAAAATGTTAGATCAGGATATATATGTCACCCGTGCGCTCTTAAATTATTGAGCCATTGAAATATGCGGTACCACTTTCATCCCATAAAATTTGGCCAAAAAATTTTCACCAATCAATAAAATAAATAAAGTCGTAATTTTTAATCACCAATATAAATGATATAATAAAAAATATCTCGACGATTGTAAAATTCTGATTGAGATCATAATTTTATTTATATTTCTGCACGTATATCGACACCAAAACTGAACTGTCACAAAACTGTAAAAACCAAAAAAAAAAAAAAAAAAGATGGGAAAGAATCCAAAATGTATGCACAGTAATATGACTGGTTTGGTATATTCGTTTTGATGTCTCAATCGAAAGTTCGAAAATGACTTATCACCTTGAGTATAATATAGAGACTTTCATAAATAGACACCACGACAAATCACACAATAAATTTATGCGATTAGAATACGATTATGAGTAATAACCGTACAAAAGATTTTGATAATACACAAAAAAAATGATTTCTTCGTTTTCATCTTAACGATCGCACATCTTATTTTTTTTTATTTAATAAAGTCATTAAGTATATAATTTTATAACTTTATTATGTAAATTACATTTAATTTATAATAATTACATGTGGGTTTCTCGTATTTAAATTAGTTTCGGTATAATATGTCGCCGCGCGCACTCTCAATCTTAAAGTATTCGTTTTGTTAAATCGACATTTTAATTCAATTGAAATGTTGATGATGATGATGGTGATGATAATGATATTGATGTTGATTGTGTTTGGGAACTGGATATAAATAAATATATTATGTGGTCACTTAAAATAACACGTTTCGGATTTAATTTTAATTTTTCAAGAATTTATACGTACATTTTAAAAATTTGGTCCAGTTTTTCGGACAGAGGTGAAAAACTTTGTGTTATTGATTATCGAAAGCACACTAAAATGATTAATTGATTTTATATTCACGTATAATCACGTATACATGGTATAGAAAAAGAAATTCATCCATTACCATGAAAATATGTAATCATGCTGTGCGCAAATTTCAAAAATATTATAAACGAAATTTTAGTTTAACCTCGACAGGGCATAAAATATTTATTTTGCCAAACGATTCCTTATTACCACACAATAAAATATAAAATCATCCGCATATAGCCATTCTATATGTGTTTAAATATGAAATGGTTTATAAAAGGCCATTGCTGGCCCATACCACATCAACAATTATATAGACTTCATCTGTTTTGATCAGTCATCTTTTATAATCGTTTATTTTTCAACTCTCATATACTATGTCATTATTGGCAAAGTGCTTAGATTTAAGTTGTTGCATTGAGACTCATAGTCGCCAACAGAGGTAATTGGAAAAATTCCTAGTATGGAGTAGGTTCAAAACATTAACACATCATTTTTTCCAGGCTTTCAAACCGGAGTATATTTCTTCGATCACTCAGTAATTGAATTACTGGCTTTTACACTTTAAAGTCCCTTAAATGAATGCATGTAACGAATGTGGCTTGATTTATTAACAAATTCCACGAATTGCACTCAATACTTAGTTGTATTCTTTGAGCTGCTCAAATTAACATTCATTCATTACTAAATTAAAATGGATTGAAGTTCATTCATACCTCTTTTAAGCATCGAACATATATCATTGCCCAATGTTACTTTAAAAACTACTTGCTATTACATCCCGAATTACAGTCTATATAGGTTTTTAACCTCTATATTTCTATGTATTATTGGTTGAAAGTTTAATTCATTCACTTCGGAATTGCACTAGGGTAAATAAATGTGGACGTATTCTTTAAGATATATTTAACAGCAAATTGAATTGCATTTAGAAATTTCTAGATACTCCTACCTATATTCAAAACAAACGGTCAAACAGCAAATTAGATTTTTTTGTCTACTCACTTGGTCCCAGTAAGCCTTGTTGAAATCGTAAATGAATTGAACTTCTAGCATCTGCAGGTGCCACCTGATAATAATAATAATATTCGATTATTGTTTTACAGGCTATTGCTGACAAAGCATCTCCTTGCCATACACCAGAGCTCATTGCAAAAATACCCGATAACTTGTTTCCATCTTTGAAACAGCATTGCGGCTACATTTCTGTCGTTTTACATAAACGCACATATTTGTCATGTACTCCCAGACATCACAAAGCAAACCATAAGCTATTCCGATGGATTAAGTAATAGCCTTGTTGGTGGATTTGGATGAAATCCTCGTTGGTAGTTTATCTATAATTACCTCCACCAGCGGAGTGATTCTCTCCAATACTATGTAAGACAGTAATTTGTATGATATACAAAGGAGAACTATGCCGCGATAGTTTTCGCATTTTAAGCGTTCCTCTTTTTTAAAGATAGATCACAATGCGGCCACTTTCCATTCATCAGGCATAACTTCACTTTGCCTTACTATAATCGAATAAGGTCGAAAATATAGTTCCACAAAGTGTCCCCTGCAAATATCAAGAGCTCCGAATTAATGCAATCAACTCCAGAAGACCTGTTTCTTTTTAGTCTTTGCACGGCCAGTGTGAATTCCTCGTAGGATGGCCTCTATTCAGAGCTTCGCAATCTATAGTTGACAACTTTCAAACACAGAATTTAACACTTGTTGAACATTGAGTAAATCAGAGAAATACTCCTTCCAAATTTCAAGCACTGTATCGAAGTTAACGCAGTATTCAATAATATAGACCCTCCCTTAAAAATTAATTGTTGATCAATTTGACTTCGGAACTTCTTACGAAGGTGTGTCCATGTTTCCAAGTGGATATTTTTATGGGGAAAGAATGTGTTATCTACAATGAGATCATTCTTTCCCCATTATATGTCGCTATATGGGAGGGCGAACCTATGTTTTCACATAAGGCTGTCTGGTTTTGCCAGGTCAAGCATGTAGGTCACTAATCAATATTCTGGCGTCGTGCTTCAGTATGGATCCCATACAGATCATCCAAATTATTGTAAAATGAGCCTTTATTTTTGGGTTGGCTTACATCAGTGGGCGCATGAACACAAATGATTGACAGCTTAGTCGCATGCGTAAACGAAGGTTACACATACGATTATCAACTGCTTCGTAATGACAAATGACCCTTTTCTCCTTGGACTCAATAAGTAACGCAACCTCAAGATTGCCGGTCATCTATACACTGTAAAGCAATGTATAGGACTTTTAGCCACCGAGTACCTTAAAAAGCAACAAAATCCAGCTTTCATGGCTGATATAACGCCATCAAACTCGCGTGGTTTTCTTAGCGGCTGCACGTTCCATGTACTGATCCTAAACTGCGGTTCCTTTAACATAAGCATGGTTACAATTTTTTCAGTTTCCATATATTTCTTTTTGCTGATATTTTTAACAGTTAGGTTATTTACGGATATGCGGGTAGTCAGCCTAGCGATCTAACCTTAGTTTAGTCGCCTCCTTTGATAAGCCAAAGATGCTGTAATGTGATTCAAAGGAAAACATGCTCGTTTAGAAGTCTTTTACGAGGCATGGGATTATCCCCCAACCACAAAGAGCGGATTATCAAATAATCCATCAAATAATAATCTATTTGAAGAAATTATAGGTCGACATAATGTGTGGTATAATAATTCCAAAAATAATATACGAACCGCATCTGACAAGTTGTCAAGCAATACAAGACGTTGGAAGCAAAACGCCACCACAAATAATGATAAATTTTTGAAATTAAAGCAAAGTGAATCAAAACAAAGAGAACGGAGGTTTGACAATTTTACAAATTCAAATAAAATTAACAAGAAGCTTGTTTCGGAGTAAAACTTCGAAAAGTCATCTATCATGCCTATACACAAATTATGTAGAACCGCAGACATCTAATACTAAAAGTAATAGTTTATGAAGCGATAGTTAGTGTTTTTCAGTTTTTGAAACCAAATGCTTCTTCGAGATAATTCGGGTTGCTGAGTGCAGTTTCATACTTTTTGTAAGGTGGAACAAGCCATCGATATCCTTTGAATTCGCTAAATCGCCTAGTATCCATGATCCAGACCCCACCCATTTCAGTTGATTATTGTACAGCTGCTTGCTAAATTTTGACCATCGCAAAACTCTCGCATAACGCATTAATACATCTTAAGGTATAGACTAACTGTTGGAACAGCTCAGACAAAAGCCAACAACATCGTGGAATTAATAATGCAGGTGATATTTCTAATAGGTGAATAATGGTCAGAATGTGATCAATCTGGGTTATTCAATCGTAAGTCGTGGGTCACAGAAATCCTTACACCTATGCTTAATGACACCCATCATAAAGATACATGCACTATTTTGGTCCAAAAAGACAATGTGCCTTTTAAAGGTGGGCACGGATAATAAGATGACATCCAGATGGGAATCAGAAAGCAAAGGAAATATTTTTAAGTCATCCGCCAATAAGATAAAGACAGTTGACAACTTCAATGCAATTATAGCTATTAAAGTATGCCTCTCTTGCAAGACACGAATGGTCGCACATAAATCTTGTCTATTTTAAATGATCCGGGAAGACAAACAGAATGCATATTGAGCAACAAAAAATGAGAAGTGTTTAAAGTGTTTATTCTGCAGAGTTGAAAATTTAAGAAAGCCAACTCTTAAACTTTTACTTGCAACCAAAGAAACGATCTAATTACTTTAAATGTTCAACGATCCAAACCTAACCTGAATAATTTGGCCTATACAAAATAATTTCCACTTTTTTTTGCTGTGTAAAATTTCAAAAATGGTCAGTATTGATCATTTTTGAAATTGGCTAAATGGCCAGTATTGACCCAAATAAGCCAGACTGCGGCTGGCTTATTTAAGTTGTGCGATTTCAATTCAATTTGTTTGAAACCAAATTTCATCTTACTACTATTGTCACTGGTTATATGAACCGGTTGACTGTCATCGTTCGAAATTTTTTCGCAGGCGTTCAACTATAGGGGCAATCAGGACAGTACCTGTTTAATTTATTATGAACCCCAGAACCAAGAGCAAATGTTTCTAGTTTCTTCTACTAAACAAATTCTCGAGTTCAATTTAACTGGTCACTGTGGTCAATTTAACTAGTCACGTCTTTCAACTTCTTTTTGGTCACAAAAAGGTCGTATTGACAATTTTAACAACTAAAAAATGATTATTTTAATTTTTTGGTGAAAATACGGTAGAACATATCATAGTTGGCGTCTGACAAGTAAAACGTAAAATAACTTGGTGAACCCCAGTGAATCATGTTTGTGATTGTCAAGATCATCAGTAATCAGAAAACTCCCTGGGAATCGGTCCAAATCGGTCTTTCGTTAATATTGAGGGTGTTTTAGAAGTTATTTAGCAATTACAATATGCAAGAGCTACTTTTAAAATGCTTTCAATATTGAAATTCTACTGTCTCTGAATCTCAGCCATCTTCCCGAAATGGTCAGAAAGATTATGTTGTTCTGTGGTACTGTGCTTCTTGGAATATTTCAATGGGTACTTTTTTAGATAGGATGGTTTCAAAGTCTAGTTCTCACTATTTAGGTAACATCTGGTTTTTAAAATTTGATTCGTATCTTGGACAGTATTTTATCAATATTATGATAATCTAGTATTTTTAAAAACCATATAAATGCCCCCCGACCACACGAGATAAATATATACAAATAATTTAATTAATAATTAAATATTTTTATAAATTGACATCGCATAAATATACATAAGAAAGAATCCATTAGGTTGCTGTTTATAAGAAAAAGCAAAAAATAAAAAATTATGGATGGATGCGCGCGATATCATATAAAGATTTAATATGCGGCGGCGGTTGTGGCAACGAGAGAAAAGAAAAGAATTTCAATTTTCAACATACGTAAGAAGATTAATTGAATCATTTATATCATTTCTTTCAAGATGTCGATAATTTTTCTCGTATATAATACATATTTAGATTAATGTAATGCTGTGCGTGTAGATCTATAAATTTTTGCGATATTATACATAAACAGAACCATTAACTATATATATATGGTTATACATCATATACATATAAGAAGTTGAAAAGTTCAATTATTTCAAGATGATTTTTATACTCACTTGTATGTAGATATAGGAAGATGATGGAGATGATGATGATGAAGATGATGATAATGACTCTTTCAAAATTGATGAAATGCTTCTTATAACCAGTGTACATGTATCAAATTGTTTACTGTACAAGTTACAAGTTAGGCACTAACCTAATTATTCGTGAAGTTAAGTGAAAATAATAAGAAAAAATCCAAATTAAAGTCTTGATCTTGAATCATGAATATATGTGCGATATTTCCAATCAAAATTTTAATTAAATCACAGTTAAGTGGTTTAAGTGAATTGCGCTCGTGATTGGAATATGAGATTCGTAGAATCGGATTTTACTTACATTTCATCGATTTTGTACAATTTGATTGACTTGTATTTCTTTGTAGAACGATGATATACAGTGATAACATAAGTCCATTAGAATATAACAATTTTTTTGTTGTAAGATTGAGAAGTTTTGATAAAAAGACTTACAGTACTGTACAATGATATTGGAACAGTTAAAATTTCTATGACAATTGGGAAGTTCCCTATTGACTTAAAATATTTTGTTTTTTAAATACCAATAAAATGTCCAAACATCATTGTCCGGTACTGTGTGTACCATTTTAAAAAGCAATTAATTGATTGGCAATATTTGATACAGAGTTAGATGAATGCTGGTCACACGGAATAATTTAATTGGCTATACAGTCGATCGCACTAGTGATTGGAAACACTAAAATTTTATGTTAAACTAGCAGCAAAACCCGTTACCGTTGTCGGGTTGCATCTTATATTTGTTTAACACTTAATTTTTATGTTTTTTTTTTAAGATAAATATCTCGAATTTTTGTTCAATAGGAGCGTTTACAAATTTAAAAGAATTTGTAATCATTAGTTTTAAAGTTTTTGGTTAATTTAAATTTAAATTAGGGTAATGACTTTTTTTTTATATGGTAGACTTTTTAAATTGTTTGTACAATTTCAATGTGCTGGATAAATACCAAAACCTAAACCTACATTTGAATTTGAATTTAAATCAGAGACCATATATTATGGTAATAAGGCTTCAATTCATAAAATTACTCCATGTCTAAGCCACTTCAAAATGCGACAAATTAGAAGTGACAATTAATTTATTTACCTACATATTTCTCCAGAATCCGTTGTGTGTCTTCATTTTAAAATACAATTTAGTCATAAATAGTCTTACTTAGTGAAGATAAGTAATAATTTTATAGATAAGCATTTGCTAGTTTTGCACCATATAACTACATAATATGACCGAGCAATTGGTGCAGTATAGTTAAAGCTGCGGTGTTTGGGACGAGAGCTACCGGGTTCAAATCTCAACGGGGGACGGTTGCAAAAGAGATTTTTCATCACCAGATTACGATCGGTGATGACGAAGAACACAACTTTGACCCCCTGTTGGAGTGCAGAATCCATGGGCCGAACTATCGGCCATATCAGTACAGGCTGACTGGAGCAATGCTATGTGCAGATGGATTTAAAATCGAACTTGTATTCGTGCGTTCTCGATTTGGCTGGTGACGGCGTAAGGTAGGACGTTAAAAATTAACCACGAAAAAGTTGGGAGAGCTTGGACCTCAGAAAAGCTTGCAGGGTTCCAAAACAAAAAAAACTACTCCTGCTCAGAAGATGTTCTGAAGGTTGTGATTACTGGTTCTTGCTCAGTATGGTGTCAAAAATCCGGCCTCATCGAATCCGATGCACCTCATATATTGTTTTTGGTTTCCAAAAGTACCCAAGTCATTATCTACTCCGATATTGCTAAATCATACTTATAGGATGCAAACTTAGTTGCTCTCGTTACTTCATCATCAACGTCAGGGATATATCATGTGCATTTCCCGTCTTTTGAATGACATCCATGAGAGTCTATGAATTACTCCCATGCATAACAACGGGGTTTTAAGGTATTTAATTTTTAATAGTTAGCAATGCTCCAATGAGCTTTAGATTTACACTTCGGGCGATATAAAAACAGGAACTACCAAATATTCAGAAATAAAGGGACACTTTTAGTTTAATTTACGACCACTATTAAAATATACCACTGAAAATGTCGCCACAGTCGATTTGATGAGCGATACCAAAGGTTAGCCCTAATATTAAATGAATGGAAATATGATTCCACTAATTTTTTTGCTTAATAATAGTCATCGTGTAATAGGATTTTCATCCATTTTTCTGGTAAAGCTTTAATTGCCTGACCCGTCACTCGTTATTAACTTTTACCTCAGACCATTTTTAAGGTTATTCTTGATTTCCCAATTTAGTTCATGAATGATTATAGCTTTTATTCCTTGCTCATGAGTTTTGCTCATCTGGATAATATCTTCCTCTGTTATGTTTGTGATGGGGATTGGTATGTTTCTTCCAGGTGATTCGCAAACAGATCTGGTTTTTCTTTAGAACTTCTGGCCAGGTATCGTTATTTTTAATGGAAGGGACCTGTAGGTTAGGTCTTTTCAAGGCCTTCCATATTAAATAGTCAAAGTCTTTTTGTCCTGTCAGATTGTTTAGATACCTATTAGCTAACCGATTTTTAATCTCCTTTATTAGATCATTTAGTTTATTGACCAAGTTGTTAAACAGTTTTTTCGCTTCCGGTGTTCGATTTTTTTTCAAGATTTACGAATGTTTTTTTTTACTTTTAATCATTCTCCCACTTCTTTGGGATGTGTAGGGTTTTAATTTGTTGCCCTTAAGTGACTAGGAGTACTATATCCCAAAAAGCAATTTATATATTTTCCATGAGTTTATCTAGTGAATTTTCTAATTTCACTGAATTAAATCGGGTTAAACCACTTTTTTATTACTGTTCGACGACGCGTCATAATTAAAACACAGCAATTTGACTACGGGACATTAACACGTGCCCGTCCATATTTTTAAGTTGACATTTTTATAAGGACAGTTTATTTTTCTTCTCTCATTATCGGTTGCTAGTTCGTGTCAAGAGAACAGACCTATATTCTCACATAAGGACTTATTTGAAGTTTTGCAAATGGAACTTGCTGAAAAATAATTTCTAATTTATTTAGCCAAATTCACTCACCATTTTTGCTGTGTTCATTTGTATTTTGCCAATCTCTTTTATAAAGAATATTCAGAATTGGCTCCAGAATACTACATTGTGGTATTCCTGCTAATATTTTCGTTAATAAAGAGTATGTATGTTCTTCTTATTTTACCCGAATATATTATTCAGCTATGTAGGATTTTAGAATCTAGTAGAATTACTAATTAATAGATCTCATTAATAATTCAGTCCTCTGGTTACGACTTTATCAAAGACTTGATTTATATCCAAGAAGATAATTGATTATATTTTTTACTTTCCAGCAAATCTTTAATATTGACTTCTGTAGCACAAATCAATTGTTCATAGGCAGCAGTAGGTTCCCACACAAAAATATACATAAATACACATTAACATCACCGGATGGCAGAACTAAAAATCAGAAAGATCACGTAATGATCAATAAGAAATTCCTCACATCACTACAAGATGTAAGAACAATGAGGGGCGCAGATGTACACAGCGATCATCAACTGGTAATAGCACAAATCAAGATCAAGCCAGCTGTAAAACATTCGAAGACAAATAGGAGGAAATTTAACACAAATGGATTGAGAGACATTGAAACAAGAAACACTTTCAATGAAACGCTCCAACTCAATCTCCAGTCTAAAGCCACCCGTATAAAAGAAAGATGGAACCAAGCAGAAGAAGCCTACATCAAGACTGCCACGGACGTACTCGGCTACATAGAACACAATCGGAAACCTTGGATCAGTGATGATACATGGCAGGAAGTTGAGGAACGCCGTCAATTTAAGTTGCAAATGTGCCAACATAATACAGTAGAGGTGAAACGTAGATACGAAGAAACACCGCGTCAAGTAAAGAAGATGGCAAGGAATGATCGAAGAAAATATACAGAAAGCATTCTTAAAGCTGCTGAAGAGGCAGCAGCAATCCAAAATATGCGAGCACTACACCGGTGTGTAAGAAAGGTCACTGGTAAAATTACAAATATACCACCTATAAGGGACGCTAATGGTCAAGTACTAACAACAGATGAAGCACAGTTAAAGAGATGGAAGGAATATTTCGAAGGAAACGTCGTCGCCGACCCCGAAAATCTCCAGTCATCAATTGACATCAATAACGAAACTAGCAACACCCATCCACCAACGGAATGGGAAGTTGAAGATGTCATTAGTAGACTGAAGAACAATAAGGCCGCTTAAACAGACAATATAACCGCCGAAATATTCAAAGGAGATTCATCTACAACTGCAAGCATATTAACACCAATAATCCAAGAAATCTGGAATTCTGGAAGACTCCCACTGAAATGGAAAAAAGGCTTGATAATTACGATACCCAAGAAAGGTGACCTAAGAGAATGTAGGAACTGGCGAGGTATCTTCCTCCTCAACACAACAATAAAGGTACTCGCAGTGATTATCCTTGCCAGAATCGCACCTACGATCAATGCAAAATTAAGAAACGAACAAGTTGGATTTAGACCAGGAAGAAGTTGCACTGATCACATCAACACAATCCGTATCATCACTGAGCAATCCAATGAATGGAATTTACCATTGTATATGCTCTTCGTTGATTTCGAACGCGCATTCGTTACGATAAATAGGAACGCAATATGGCAGACACTTTGTAAAATGGGCATCCCAAAGAAATTAATTGAACTCATACAAGAAATGTATCGTGATGCTCAAAACCGAATCCAATACAAAGGCAAACAAAGTGACATATACTACAACACTCGTGGAGTAAAGCAAGGTTGCGTACTCTCACCAATGCTGTTCCTAATCGTATTAGACAGTGTAATGCGGAAACTAGATAACAAGTCCCCTAATGGCATTCAATGGGTGTTAATTGGTAAACTCAATGATTTGGACTATGCAGACGACATATGCTTGCTCACACACAAACACTCCGACATGCAGCAGAAAGTGCAACAGCTATCAGATCTAGCTAATGAAGTTGGTCTTAAAATTAATATCAAGAAAACCAAGGCGATGAGACTCAACACAAATATAACCACACCTATACACATCAACAATATACAAATTGAAGATGTAATGAATTCGTATACCTTGGTTGCACCGTAACGAAAACAGGTGGGACAGAAGAAGACATTCACAAACATATAAATAAAGCCAGACATACATTCAACATGTTATACAAAGGCTGGAATACTTCTGACCTGTCGCGCAAGACCAAGATACGAATGTTCAACTCATGTGTGAAATCGGTACTACTGTATGGGTGTGAGACATGGAAGCATACAGGAAAAATCATATAGAAGCTACAGGTATTCGTAAGCAAATGCTTTCGATGAATACTTAAGTGCTTCTGGCCTAACACGATTAGTAACATCAATCTGCACATAACAACATGTCAGTCGGACATTGAGACCGAAATAAAGCGACGAAAATGGAGATGAATTGGCCACACACTGAGGAAGGCATCAAGTGATATAACGAGGATGTCATTAGACTGGAATCCACAAGGAAAAAGAAAGGTTGGAAGGCCAGCAATGACATGGAAGAGAACGATGCTACCAGAGGCAAAACACCTGAGAAAATCATGGGCGGAAATAAAAGCAATAGCCGCAAATAGAGTAAGATGGTTCAGAATAGTGGACGCCCTATGCTCCTAAATTGGAGATAAAGGAAAAAAAATCTTCAATATCTCTGTGATTCAGTCGACTTGTTATTTAGCTTAATGTTTTTTTCTGAAACCAATTTGGTGAGAAGGAATAAGATCTTCTTTGATTAATTTGAGCTTCTTAAGCAGTAATTTTTGAGATTTTTAAATTGTTAAAAGGCAAAAAAGATCTAATTTTTGTCGTTAGGTGGTTATGACGTCATTGTTTCTACTGCCACTTTCCTTTGAATGTTTTATTATTTATTAAATAGGACTCTTTCTTAATTATCGTTGCAATGACAGTTATGAGGACAGTTATTCGTTATGTAATGAGAATTCCTCAGTGTTTTCTATGCAATCGTAGTTTTCTAAAACCCGTAATTTATTTGGATTCATAAGATGTTCGACCTACGGTAAATAGCTCATTTTTATTCCCAAAACCTATTTTTAGCGTTAAAATTAAATTTTGAAATAAAATGTAACCTAAGAGCATGCGCTTGATTAATAGTTTTTAGAAAAAAACTAAACTTCAACTACGTTTGTGACAGGCATTGATTATTCTGTACATTCCTACTTCCATCATTCAAATTCTTATACCTTCTTGGATAACCCTGCGTTTAAATTTTGTAATAAGCCATAAATATGGACATGAGGAGGTCGTTTTATTATCTCTCAAATTAAAGCACACGAAATGATCTGGTTTATGTTCTGAAAATATGCATATTGTGCACATATATGAAAACACATTTTATAGCGTACTATAAATATACACAGGCGATGATGCAGATAAAATCTGATACTTTTAATACACCAGTTAACCTTTACAGCATCAATTATTTAGAATTATTCGTTCATGCATATAGAAATGTAGCGTTGTTGCTTCTGTTTATTTTTGTATTTATATCAATTTATTTATTTTATAAATTTTAATTGGATAAACTTATAATTTATTTATTCAATATTAAATCATTTTTCTATGGTTTTTCTATCTAATTTCCACTATATCCATAAAATAATAATTATATACGAGTATCATATATATAAGTACAGTCAGTAGATAGTGCAACCTCTGTTGTAAAAAAAAGCAAAATAAAAACATAAAGCAAACAAGAACATCTACAGCACGATGCACATTCTTTTTATATGATTTTTTCTGTTAAATTTCATAGAGATCAAACGAACCAGCAGCATCAAGGTACAATAACCAAAGAACATCCAAATGAACGTACACAGAACAAAAGCTTTAGTATAAAAATAAAAATTATAACAATAATAATAATAACAATAATAATAATAATGAGACAAACAAAAATACTTGTGTAGTGTTTTTTTTGTAGTTGTTTGTTTGTTATTTTAAAAAATGCAACAAAAAAAAAACATAAAAAACACAATGATTATTGAAAATATGATAACAAACTTTTAATGCACACAACACACCAAGCGCATGTTAAATGGAACATCTACAATCATTACTAGTACATATTTTGTTGTGTGTTTCTGAGATAATCTTGCACACAGATCGAAGTGTATTTTGTGTGATTAAAGATCTCTATAGAGGTAATATACGATGTACGTGGAATATATATATGCAATAAAATGCAACATAATAGTTTTTTTTTTTTTTTTTAATAATATAGGATGAAATATAAAGTAGAACAAGAAAAGAATAGAAGTCATACCGAGCAGGAAGCAATATGGCAATAAAACTTCGATTTACCATTCAAAATTGACGAGACCAAATCCTAAATTATATACAATAAATGTGTATTCGTATAGTAATTATACATAATATAACTATCTCCATTGCATATAGATGCATTCATGCACAGGATTTTCGAATAGAGGCGTTGCAATTAGTTATTTCATCTTCAAATGAGACGTTTACAGTACAGCTTAACCTTAAAATGATGTTTTATTACCCAGAACATTGTTTAACTTTAATTTGTTCTGCTTTTTGCCAAACGTGGTGTTTCCAGTTCAATCTCGAATCAAGATGCAATCCGAGCTATATAGCAGATTCAGCGTAGAGTACTTGATGAGGTGAGTATTTAACTGATTCGTTTATTTAACTGAATCCAGTATCATCAGCAAAACTCCCTGTAAAAGTTGTGTTTTCAAAAGTTTGTGTTATCAATGGTGTAAATAAGATATAGGAGAGGTTCCAAAACGCTACCCTGTGGTACTTCTGCTTTGACTCGATAAAAGTTAGATTAAGTTTCCTCATGTGTTACTCTAAATTTTCGTTTGGAGAAATTTGGCTCGAGTAATTGGCAGTTGTTTTGTGACATTAATTTACTAATTTTGAGGATCAGTCCCTCATGCCACTCTCTATCGGTAGTCTGTGATATATCAAGAAATGCGGCAGGGTAATATTTTGTCTCTTTAAATGGTTCTTATAACCTTGCAGACTCTCGATAAACTTGATCAAGGTTGTTGGAATGTTTATTTCTAAATCCAAACTGGAATTACGATTCATTTTTCCCCCTTTTTGAAATTTAAGGTTATATCATTCTCAAGTGCTTCTAGTGACACTTCGGATGTTCAAACGAGATTTATATACTAGTTATGAATTTATTTTAGATTGTATATCTTATAGTTGGAATACTGTAGCTAGATGTTGTGCAAATATTTCGAGTATTTCTTCATTACGATGGGCCTATTCTCCTTTTACATTTCTTTTAGGGGGCACTTTAACTAGTGGTATGTTAAATGTTTTAATAGCTTTCCAAAGAGAGTAGTGCTTATCAGCTTCAGGACCAAAAAATTTATTTTTTTCAATTTTGTTTCTACTTCCATTCCATATCGACTTTTTTCTACGTTTTTCTTTTACCAGTGCTCGAATTTCTAGTTGATTTCTTGTTTTTCTCTCTAAACTGGTCTTTTTAGGCACCCCACGCATAGCCCCTCTTTAGGTTGTCCAGTTCCTTTCTAAATAATTCCCAATTAGTAAATTTGTTGGTGAGGTCAGGTTTCTTTTTCTGTTAAATGACTAATTTGCTAAGTGTCGTTAAAACCGGTGTATGGTCGGAAGTAAAATCTTCAATACCTTCGATTTCAATGTAAATTGAAGCTTTTTCTTTCGAGATGTGGAAGTTTATCAAATCAGGAAATGATGTATATAGTCCAATTGGTATACGCAAACTTTCTATTGCACTTAAGAGTTCTTTCTCTCTGCTTGGAGCTATAAGTCGAGATCTCCAAACCGTATGTTTCACATTGAAGTCACCTCCTATAACAAACCGTGGTTCAAGTGGCCAGTATCATCTCTAAACTTAATTCAGCACCACTGTGGTTTCTCGTTTTTACGACAGCTTGCATGAATGGCTCTTTAATTGACAGCTTGCATGAATGGCTCTCATTTGTTGAAAATATAAGGTATTTGGTCTATTAAGATTGCCGTTTCTCCTCAAGCTCGCTGAGCTACCATTATTTTCTTCGGTTTTGTTGGTTACTTTATGACTGTGCACCCCTATTGCTGCTTTGCGATGCAATAATTCATTTTACTGTTTTTGGCTCTCTCGTCTGCTCTACATATTTGCATGCCTCTTTTTAGGTGCTTTTACCAACAGATTTTTGTAGTGTTCTTGTGATTTGATTCGAACTACTATTTGCTCAATGACAAACTCATCAGCGGCCTCAACTCTATCTTCGTAACGATTAATTTAGCACTATGGGTTCTTTGAAAGTTAATTTATCTAATATAATTGGTTTTTCTTCATTAGTCACACTCAAATTGTTTATGTGTTGAGCTAGTTGATTAAGAATGGCTAACATCGTAGCTGCTTGAATTTCTTCTAAAAATGTTGCTGATTTTATATCTGACGACAATGTTGTAATTGTATTGTTTACCATATTTACGAAACGAACAAATGAGACACAGGAGACAAGATGATATACTCAGTGTAAAATTCAAAGGGACAACCTTAATTAGGTTTGCTAAGATTTTCGAACAAAATATTTATTTTCTGCGAACGTCTTGTCATCAGCTACCATATCAATATTTTCTTTAAAAACGTACAGTTTCTCCCTTGATATTTTAGAAGGAAGGTCGTTGTTTTTGGTTTTATTGCAATGGCACCACCATCCAGATATTAGGTTAAGTTAGGTTAGGTTTATAACGACGGCGGTGACATGTCGTTATTTTAATTATTCAGATGTAGATGTTGTGCAAAGCAAAGCTCAGTTTCGATCTGATGAGATGTTGTTATAATTTTGTTAAAAATTATTTGTCATCTCATCAGGCCATGGCGACCGAGTGCTATGTGTAATAGCTACTTTACGCTCTATATATATTTATGTATAGTGTACATGTAGCGTTAGCGAATTATATTGTTTTGGACGAAATATCTGAATAATTTTTAATTGTGTAGCGATGGCCGCTACAGGTTAGAGTGGCTGCTAACGCACACTTAGACCGGTGACGGTCCATTGTGATACCAAAGGATCCTACTCCCCTTTCACTTGCATTGGAACCATTCAGAGCTACTTATGTAGCATAAGATCTCTCGCACATTGCAGTTCTCAAGATCCATAAGGCCATCGAAACAATACTTGCCCAGATGTTTGTACTTCCTGTAAGCTAGCGCCGGGCATGAACAGAGGAAGTGGCTCACAGTCTCTTTCTCCTTCTCATCCATACAGCTTCTGCAGAAGTCATTTGCCATTGACACAAGCCTCCTCGCATGCTCCCCATAATGAGGCAGTGCCCTGTAAGCACCCCATGACTATACTTAAGTTAGGTCTACGTAGGGATAGTAGTGTTTTGGAGCACCTCAAGTTCAGTTTCGACCAGATTTGCCGAAGTACATTTCATGTTATGGTGTTATTCCACATCTTCTGTGCGGAGGCTATCGCCTCATTTTTAAACGCCATAAAAAGCAGCTCCGAATTTGCCGTCTAGCTTGGAACCGTCAGTGTAGAATTGTATACTTCCAGTTCCTGTTGTTGACCTGTTCCCCCAGGATACCCTTGAGCGGATAAGGGTCCGGAAGCCTTTTTTAAAGCATACAATCAGTATTGTTTAGTCACTACTCGCCAAGTCTTCCTTAAGCAAACTACCAATCGTCGAGTGGCCCGTCTGTAGACATTACCACTCAAACACGGCAGAGTTGTGCAGCCGTAATTGCCGCTCTCTGCTTCCCAATGATGTCGACAGGAATAAGGTAGAGCATAGCCTCCAGAGCACGTGTAGGGGTTGTCCTCAGTGTCGTCGCTTATAAGCAAGCAGGCCATTCTTTGTACCTTCTCTATCGACTACCGGTTTTTTGTATTTCTTGGTTAAGAGTACAAGCTCTGTTTTGGATGGATTTATACCCAGTCCACATTTGCTAGCCCACTTTGTAATGATTAAGAGCGCGTGTTGCATTACTTCCCTAATCGTGCTTAGGTACCTATCCGAGATCATCATCGCTACGTCATCTGCATATGCTATCACCCCTATTCCCTCCCTCTTTAGATCCAAAAGTAGTCCATTGATTACTATGTTCCAGAGAAGAGGTGATAGAACACCACCTTGCGGGGTTCTCTAACTACTCGCCTCCTAATGATGGATTCCCCTATCTCCCCGTTGCCAATTCTGCATTCTAGCATCTGATTTATTAACCTCCTTAAAGGGTAGTCCACATCTAAGAAAGACAGTCCTTCATGAACTGCCTCCATCCTGACATTGTTAAAGGTACCCTCTATATCGAGGAAGGCTACCATACAGTACTCTTTTGAGTGGAATTATTTCTCAATTGTTCGCACCAGGGAATGCATAGCCGTGTCCACAGATCTCCCTTTCCAGTACGCATGCCGAGAAGTCGCCCAATTACTGGTTTTTATTTTTGCACGTATGTACACGTCAATCAGTCTTTCCAATGTTTTCAACAGAAAAGATGATAGAGTTATAGGTCTTAGGTCCTTTGGATAGGCCTGTGAATTCTTCCCTTTTTTCGGGATAAAAATCACCCTAACCTTCGTCCATTTCCTATGAATATAATTCAGCTTTAAACAGCTCCTGAAGATCACCTTCAGCCATGGGAGAATGCTCGACGATTGTTTTTGCAAATCCACTGGAATGGTACCATCCAGGACTGCCGATTTATAGGGTCTAAAGCCGTTTAGTGCCCATAGGATCTGGTTTTTGCACACTATTTCCTTCGGGCACCCCGACGATAACTTTTTCCTATTCCTACCAAGCTCCAGATATTAAATCGAAGATGAATTCTAATTGAAGTAAAAATATCGGAGAGAAAGCATCTTCGTGTCATACTTTTTGGCTTTGGACTAATGTCATTTTACTCAAACGTACATGTTATTTATTAAAGTTATTCGTTTGTTTGAAACAAAAGTAGCTGATGAATGATGCGAGAAGTTTCGTAATATTTGGGAAGAATGTTTTTCCCAGTTTGATCAATTTTTGAGAATGTTTTTCCTTCTTAGAATACCTACAATTTATTCCGCTAGAAGAGTTTTTCTTTTAAATACTATGTAACAGATACCTACATACTTGAATACCGTGGAAAAACCAGTCAGAATTAGTTGTTATAGGTATCTTCATGGCCAAGGTAAATTTCTTATAGGATGTGTCTTCTTTGTCTACATTATTTGACACGCCATGTTAAACATTAAGAGCATCAGAAATCTTTTCACCAAAGATCCGATTAGTAATAAAACAAGGTTTAGATTAATGGTGTCGTTCTGGAAAGCTTATTGTTGAGCTACTCGCTTCGAACTTTAGCCTTTTACTATACATTTTTTCCTACTACAAACTTAATAAGTGGTTTTCCATGCAAAAACCACCGATCTTTGTTTTTTCTCGTTTGGTATGTTTCCGTATCATTTCTGACTTGCATGCAAATGGCTGATCTATATGCGTAAATTCTATCTTGGTCATATCTTGGAATAGTCATAATGGGTGCGCTAATATGTTTATAAGTGAACAATTTTATGAAGAATAATTTATTGCGAACCACAAATAAATCAGGTACAATTGCAAAACATACCATCATTGGCCATTCAGTTGCTATAGTTTATTTCGGGGTGGACATAACATATATTAACTCATATAAGATGATCAGATCTTTACCTAATCTAGCATTAAATCCCGATATTCTAACGTCTTGCTGTGGTGTGAGTCTTGTGGTCATCCAGATACTTACTCTAACGTATATTCTAGCATTAAAAGCCCGATATTCTAACGTCTTGCTATGGTGTGAGTCTTGTGGTCATCCAGATTGTTTTAAAATGTCCACGATTTATTGACAAGTGTTGCTGTTTAGAAATGAAAAAAGGGCTAAGCTAATCGTGGTCTTTTAAAAAGCTAACTCTTAAATTGAAAAGTTCCTGGGTGGCACGTGGATTTTATGGAATTTGTAATAATATCGAAAAACACGCCAATAGTTTTTTCAGTGACTGCAAATTTTCACTTGCATCAGATCGTAAATTCGAACACAAGAGTATTGTTGCACAGGTTGTAGGACGTTGTCTGATGAGTCAGCTTCAAATCCATTGGTTAAACTGGCTGAGCTATGTCCTTTAAAGCATCTGTCTGAGGTGATATAAAGAAGTTAGAAATTACTTTTTTTTAATTTTAGTAATATGAATGCCACCATTCAAATTTTGATAAGACAGTCGTAGATAAAAAGATACTAATATTGACTTATTTGAAATATAAAACATTTTTTTATCTTTTAGTACAGGAATACGATGCAAATTATAGTAATTCGAAAGAAAAATGTGTCACAAGTTATCGGCAATTAAATTATCAGGTACCGCAATAAAGTAAGTACACACTTTCCGATCACCATCATCATCATATACCAAACGAATCGAAATTTAAAACGTTTTCCTTGAAGGGAAATGGGATAAAAAAATACTTCTAAATTATTATTAATTTCACTTCGTTGTTTTCTTATTCTTGGTTATGTATTAAAATCATTAAAAAAAAAATTTACAACAACAACAAAATAAAACGCGAAATAATTAAGAAACGACACGCAATCATTGTGCATTGTGCAACTTATTTATATGTTGGTTCGCGTTTCCATTTGAAAACGTCTTGAGTTATTTTTTTTTTCGAGACAAAAGAATTGGAAAGGATTTTGAAAAAGTAACAAAATAAAAACCCAACTAATTAAATTAAATTACAAAATATGAATTAAAATTATATCATGTTTTAACTTTAATTCGTGTACAGCTAGAACATAACCAATTATCCGTTTGGACAGTAATTCGATCTCGACTACATATAATATGTAAATAATGTATATGAGAAGGTTAAAGTGATGATATGCAAATTTAGAATGATTGAGATGCGCACAATATATAATTATATAAAATATAATATGATCTTGATATGGTAGTTAAGGTTAATAAAAGCGACAAATAGTGTACAGACATATATGTACATACATCGTCGAGCACATATGTAAATCGCAATAGTTTTATGTTTTGTTTACCGCGCCAACATTTTTACCATCCATATACAGCAAATATAATATACAAAAACTTGACCAGCAATTATTTTTAATTTATGATTATTGTTATTATTTATGTTGTAACATTTATTTATAGCTATAATTATTACAACTATACTAACATGAAAACTAATATATAATTGCATTATATTTAGTCGGAACTACATAAAGTCACTAAATGGCATTGTGTATCGACCAGCATTAATTTACTTGAGTGAATAACCCACTCAGTAGGCGTGTTCTATTGGACGCAATTTGATACTACCAAGTATAGATAATGGATTCGAGGAGGTGGATTTATTTTAATTTTACTTGGCAACGCTAAGAAATGACTGTAATATGAATATAATATCGCTAATATGTGCTTCTTATCTTATAATAAAGTTAATTTTTAAATAAAAGCTTAAGAAGAGACTATACTAACGGTCACGGAAAACATACAGACTTCTTTATTTTTTTTATCTCAAATTTTAGAGCAGGATTGGTTGTCGCTACAGTACAATCGACAACTTGTAAAATATCATGATTGAAGTGTGCTTATTTTTGGATTGACATCAAGTAACCAATTCAGTAGCTTCTCTTTTTTGTTGCATGTTAGCTTGTTTGTGCACTTAGTCACCTGATAGGGTCTTTATAAATGCCGTTTGATTTTTCGGTATATATAGGTTGCGCGATTAGTATTCCGCTGTTTGACATTTTTATCGAAAATGGCTGTTCTTTAAAAACGGTATATAGTTCGTTTGGCATGCACTGTGTAATGCAATTTGTAAGCTTGCAACTAAATGCATGTATCACACATCTTAATAGTGTTCCTTTGAACTACTTCGTACTGTTTGTTTACTTTTTCCTGGCGTAGTAGAAGTAATCCACATAAAACATCTCCCTCTTGACTTTGATGAATGGCTTGGTTCAGTTAGCATATTCTAAAGTCATTGGTGCTAAGCTGATACAGTTTTGTCAATTTTGTTTCACCGATTACCTTTTTGAAATGATTTTTGGTTAGTTTGATGTCAGATTCCCAAATTGCAACGAAATAAGGACTACCAGGTGGGATGAAACATCATGCTGTATTTTAACTAGAGTCTTATTGTTCCGCATGAATGTTAGTTGGGTGTAAAACCAACCTTAACTCTTCGTTTAGTTCGTTTCGGGCTCCAACAAATTTAGTAGCGTTATCACGAAGGCTCGGTTATTGATCCACTAACCACCTCCCAATGAATTGTTTTTATAGAAATACCAATAACTAATCGATGCCAGTATTAGTGAATGGAGAAGAGGAAATGACTCTTACACAGTTGTGAATTGTTTGATTGACTATAGCCTTTTACCATTCAGGATCCACTATTTTTGCGTGTTTGTGCTAACGACGCCTGTACGCCTCTGTGGAGATTTAAGAGTAAATCAGTTATAATGTTTTTGTTTAAACGTAAGTTGAGACTTTTGTAATCTACCGCCATCTTTGAATAGACCATTTTCATCAATAAACGGACTGAATGATGACACTTTACTGTTGCTACTAGTTTTTTTTTTTTTTTGAAGCTTTTAGAGATTTGATCTCTAAGCAAGTTGCCCTCTGGTTAGTTCATCATCAGTTAGAAAGCTTGGTATCTACTCAGGAACTCGATGAATTGGGGTTTTTCAAGGATTAAAATAATTTTGAAGCAACAGTTTTTCTGATTTTAAGAGCTGATGAAACCCTTGAGAATTCCAAATATTTTGAAATAAAAGCCATGTTGAAAAGAGAGAGAGCATACTAGTTTTAACTGTTCCCTTGTTGTTTCTTCAGTTGGTTCAATTGTTAGCAAATAATTATGTTATTTTAACTAACTCGTCGAGCATTAATTCCACATGAAGTTACATCTACAGAGTTGCTACTGGATCTCACGTGAAGCCACTGCATGAACGTTAGTGGCATGAACGACTGAATTTCAGATATCCGATTTGCTACGCATCTGACGCATCGCAAAATCATGAAACTCGTGATTTTCTTTGTTGTTTGTGTTCTATCCATTAAGCTATGGTAATCTTTTCAATTTCAGTTAGACTTTCTTTGAATTAGATCCATTTGTGTTGAAATCGAGACTCGCAGCTTTTCATACCAATCAACACCAGCTATCAACAGATTCTGCATCAATAGTTTGTTTGGATGATTATCGGTGCACACCACCTTAGTTGGTTGAACAATTTTGCGTTTTATTGGCTATTGCAATTGTTTTGATGATCTAATCTTGAACTCAAATTTGCCAAATTTTTGGTTTTATGTAAATCCAAGCCTTTTTACTGTATCATCGATATTTATGGGACACAATCTACCTTCTCGGTCACTTTTAGGTACCTGAATTATTATTTCTTTGTTTTTACTAACCGATTTTCTTTAATAAAACTCTTCTGTCTTTAAAAGTTATATGAGTTGAGCTTGATCTTCCACTGCCTGACTCAATGTTACCGTTCCTGATAGAAGAGCATCTATACGTAGAAAAAGTTTTTTCATCTACGTAGGAAAAGTAATTGTTTAAGAAATTATATGGATATTTTCCTTTTCCATCATATTTTGCCAGTTGACACAAGACTTTGGTATAGCTAAATATGTCGCTGCGTTATGATTTATGCCACTGATGTAATATAAAACTTCTGACTCTATCTCTAACAGTATAATATTTTCTCGACTTGAAAAAGTCATGCTCCTGCCATTCGTTTTGAATCTCCCAAGTATGTTATTAGACTCTTCTGGAAAGGGTTACAAACTTTGTAGCGCCCTTCTTTAAGCCGTTTAATTGAATCTTGAAAAATTTCTTTACTTTTATTCTATCATAGGCTATGGCAGGTTGCGTGGTGGATGAAGAACTTCCAGCTCCCAAAATTTTTTAAGCTTGTCATCTCCATTTATGTGTGATTTAGCTCTTTATTTGGCTCTCCTACTCGATGCTAGTAATAGTCTGCGCCTATCAGTAAATGGGCGCCGAAATATTATAAAATGGATCTGCTAAAAGCATATTGTTTAAGTGTTTTTAGCAGCAAATATCGGTAAGACGTCCACGATATACTTGGTAAAATAAAGTCACCCAAAACTAACACAATTTTTCGATTAACAAGATACTCTGCAAGAGAACTGTTGATAGTGTAATGTCCTATAGAACGACTTAGATTAGAATTTGGTGTTATAAAATGCAAGCCGATAGAAAAGTTTTGGGACGAAGCAGTATCATTTATCCACACCGTCTCACAGTAATTGTTACCGCCGCGAAAAATACCAGATTATGTCTAAAAATAACTTAGCTAGTGTTGAATAATTCGACCTTGAAGATATTCAAACTAAACTGTGTCTTAGTTAAAACCATAACATCAAAATCGCTTTAAATAAGAGCCAGGGAAAATTATGATCGGATTTAGGTCCACAGCGAGGATTATTTGAAGTTGTAGATGATCTACAGGTGCAGATGTTAAACCATCGACACCGGCCACTGAACCTTTTTTGATTTATCAATATCGCTTTTACATATTTATTATTTTTACCATCAAACATTAAAACTAATTATTTTGTTTTCTTTAGTATTAACTGGTAATGGACCATCATTTTGAGTAGAAGAGGTAACAAGCCCATCTGGAGTGTACTCAGCAGAACTCACGTTTTCTGAGATAACTTGTCGATAATTTCAAAACAATTATTCCAAAACAATTTAAAATTCTTTGTGGAAAACAAAGGAAAAGCGTTATTACTTATAATTTTTGGCGCATCCCCAAGTGCAAAAATTTAAAATTTACCGCGCAGACCACTATATTTAATACTTTTGTCTGCTAACGGACTATTACTTGTAGTAAACACGCATTTTTACAGAGATTTTTAATAGGCTTTTAATAAATTGTCATACCATGGTTAGAGTTTGTCAACATTTCTAGACGGTTTGTACCTCGTTAATTTGTTTATAAATTTTTCTTGGTGAATAAAAACAAATATTTAACTTGGCTATCAAAATTTTAATTTTTAATATATTCACAAACACTCTAAAAACAATTTACCTGAGCATGAACATCCCCATCTAAAAATGATCACGTAAAACCGTTAATTGATGTAAAAACTGCGCAGTCCCATAACATTTCTGGTAAAGTTAGAATTATGATTTAAAGAAAACATATGTTGCACTTTTCAATAAAGTGATTAAATTATTGGAAAAAGAGACTTACGAGTAATTACAATGCCCCTGATCACATAGAGGCTAATGTTCTCCTTTTTACACCTAAATAAATCGTCTTTTCGTTATAAGATGGCTTAATATCTCTTTTCTAAATTACATAGACCAGCTGGCTTAAAATTACATTTTAGTTTAGTATTTTAATCGCAGCATTAATTCGATAAACAAGTTAAATACAATGACCAACATGTTTAATTCACAAAGGCGCTACAAATTTTTAGATAACGTTATAAGCATATAATTTCATCTTAGACCACCGCCACACGAAATTGATCACCTGTATCTACTTTTAACATTCCAAACGAACCCATAATCAAAAACATATTTTCAAAAACTTTATCCAGATAAATTTTCATAATTTATGTGAATTTGCTTTTTATACATATAAAACATAAAAGAAAAGTTATAATAAAGATGTCATTAACAGTTTTCTTTAATTTTATGATAATTTTATTCGAATATTTCTTATAATTTATAATTTCAAGTATAAAAAAAACGAAATTTAAATTTCTAAATAAAAAAAATTTAGTCTCACACGCATGTTCTTAGATGACGTCTAAACGACTAAGACACTTTACTAATCCTCAAGTAAAGTGACTCAAACATGGGAGTTAAATCGAAATTTAATTGATTCATCACAAATTCCAATTGGGCAAATCCCGCACATATTTCAAGATTCTTGATAAAACCACAAAAGTAATTCGGCAACATAAATATTCTTATTTCGCAATTAGTATTCAAAGCGTCAAACTGCCAATCAAAAAAAGTTTTTTTTGTTATGTTAACATGTGTACTATGTACAGTGTGTACGTAAGACATGTGTTTTAAATATTTTTTTTACCAAAATTTTAAAACATATTTATATGCGCGCATGGTCGTGTATAAATATAATACATACCATGTTACGAGGTGTATGAAAGAAATCAGGGTGAGGTCATTAAAGGAAAAAGAAAAAACCGCGAATCTAATAATCGAAAATCTCGATTATAATAAAATTACATGATCTCCCGCATACATATCGGAAAGATATAAAAAAAACTGCATTTCTTACACACCCACGACTTTGCTTTAGTTTTGTTATTATCTATTCATTAAACCCAACCAACAATAAATGGTGGCCATAAATTAAAGCCCTTCGCCGCTTTATGATTTTTTTTTTACCGATGTCACACAATTAAAACAAACCGCGGGAGATTACAATAACGATTGAATGCTTATACACTGCCTATATAAAAATATGTTCATTACGTATTGAAATAAAAATAAAAAAACTGCGATCGTTATCATACACCGTGTTCACCCGCCATTTACATATAAGAAACATGATCAGTTAATTTTTTTTGTCTCTAAAAGTTTTGCAAAACACGCAAATTAAATTGCAAAAGATGACATATTTAATTCCAAAACGATCAACGGAAATACGAACACAATACTAAAAAAAATCAAGATCCCAACGTCTCTGCAGCAACTACTGATCCAGTATATTAATACCTGTGTATGCCTGCGTACACATAAAACAAAATGAAGGTAATTTTATTTTATATGCCCCCGAGGAACTTAAAATGTGTAGTAAAATTCATCTCTACATAAAGTGATCACGTATACATTATAATGTACAATAAATAATATTATTAAGATCACGATCGAAGATGATCAATAATCCGAAGATTACATTTTCATAATACATACATATATACGGAATCAATTTGTAGTACCAACAATTTTAATTATTGTGCTTTGAACTCCGGTTTTTGGTTTTTAAATCTTAATAATACAAAAAAATATATACATATATGTTTTGGAATTGACTATACACATGTATAATAAAACGATTAAATTGATCGTAAAAGAAAAATACAAAACTAAACTTTAAGATCAATCGATCTGTCTCGTTCTTGCATTTTTTTTTTGTTTTGTTTTTTATAAATGTCTTCTTCGAAGAATGGTAAAAAATATATTTGTGTTAGTGATTATAGTCGGTTTAAAAGCGGACTATTTTTGATATTTAAATTATCAGTGGTGCATGATCGCGGAGGGATAAATATTTGTACAGTTAGTCATGTTTTGCGATCAAATAATTTACGTTAGTTTGCATAACTGTGTTTCGGTAGGTTTTAACCTTGAAAATAAAAAATATGTGATACAATTTATTGCAACCAAATTGAATGGCTTCTAGCATTCGTATATTGAAATTACTCATAACTTTATCAAAGTCTTAAAAGCTGCATTTATTTGTAAAGCAATTAATTTAATTCCCAAGATGGATTTGACATAAGCGTGCCAGCAAATGACCGTTGACGATAACACTGCAATGGTCCAAACCATAGCAACACACAAAAGGGCTTATTCAGATATCTACGGCACTAGTTATTTTGTAAATTTTTATTGAAAATTTGATTCGTGAAATTTAATTGGCAATTCCATCGCTTCTTCTGCCGACAAACTTTATAAAAGCCAAATCTTTCTACGATTTGATGAAGCACAAATTATTATTCGGAAGAATAAACACGTAATTAGATGTGATGTGGTCGATTTCTTAGAATACATAAACGATTCCAGTGGTATTCGTCCTTCCAAAGGTTACAGTTATCCGAAATTCACCGCCACCAACGGATTCAGTCCGTTCAGATATGCCACATAGTAGTATTCTGGGCACAGTACTATATTTAATTGACACAGCAGACATATCAACGTCAAATAATGAGGCAATACTTGGTACAAGTCAATGAACGAAGATCAGCACACATGACAATCAAACTCCGGAAACCCACTTGTCTTTGCCTAAGATGTGTTAAATATCCGTGGTAAATTGAGAATTGATTGCTCTTGCTAGAGACTTGTGGTCGGTGTAAATTGTGAACTCCTTACCCTGGGTAAAATAACGGAATTGTTTGATTGCCAGATAAATTGTGAGTAATTTCCGATCAAATGCTGAGTATTTTTTTGGACCATCCGATCAGTTTTTAGAAAATAATCCCAGAAGCTCTGACATCCTTCACTGTATTGTTGTAGAACGGCACCCACGGCTGTGTTTTATACCAAATTTTGTGTCATTTAGAGGATGTGTCAGAAGGATTAAGTTTGATAATAAAAGGTAAATTTGTGTGAGGATGTCATACCAATGAATTACTGGACTCCTTTGATTGTGGTAGGAAATGGGAATTCCCTAACGGCAGTAATTCATTCGTTGGACTGCACAATATCATTAGAGGTGATCTTGTGGCTGAGAAAAATCTAGACTTGATCCTCAAAATACGTATTTGGAGGTCTTGATGCGGACGTCGAATTCCGCTCTATAACGCTTAATGAAATCTAAGTCTCAAACGACTTCATTCATAAATCGCTGAAACGTTTGAGCGGCATTACGAAGACCAAATGGTATGAATTCAAAAAGGCCAAATGGGGTCGTAATTGCCATTTTGTGAACATCTTCGGGTGCGACGAAAATAAGATGGTAAGCTCTAACAAGATCGATTCTTAGAGAAAATTTTACGTCCATGCAAGTGGAGAAATTTTGAATATGCAGGGTATCGGATATCGATCAGGTGTTGTGACTTTGTTTAGATTACGATCCACATGGTCTCCAATGCCAATCCTTCTTCTTTACCAAATTCAGTGGACAAGAGACAGAAGATGCAGACGGCCTGTAAACCACTAATTCTACCATATGCTGAAACTCTGTAAATGCAACTTTATGACACACTCGGATCTAGTCGGCGTGGTTTTGACCCAGGAAATGGCCCTTCGTGACAATGTGATGTACAATGTGATTGTAGAGAGAGTGCCATATCCTTTCTTGATCGTGAAATGCATGAGAGTTAGTCACCATTGGAGCATTGATTGAAAGCTTAGATTAACGAGGAAACCAAATTTGGACGGTTCACATCTGCTAAAATGAAAGCATGGGCGAATGATCTTTTTAATCGAATAGCAATGTACTGCCTTATGAAGGCTTATATTTGGACAAAGCGTTCCTATATGGGTGTCATTGATTTACTACTTCACTCGTTGTTGAGTGGGACGCGACTGATTTGCCACTGATGTAATATGCAGTCCCCTGGATATGATGTCGTACAATTTGTCCGCAGTATTTGCTATAGATCATCAGGTTGCAAAGGCTTGGGCCAACAAGGCAATGTTAATAATATCTGGCATCCGGTGAATCCATAGCAACCTTAAAATTTTAGGGGTAAAATTTGGTCCCACTAATATACGTATATAAGACGGAGTGCTTCCGCCACCAGTTTTCGATATCATGTCCAATCAGGAAATTTTCTAATTTGCGCTCGTCTGCCACTCGTTAAAATCTTTCTAACAGCACCTGCTTAAGTATATCGTTCTGGTTTTTATTTGAAGAAACTCTAGGATATCCGCAATTGTGGTATTAGCTTCCGCAGAAAGAGTCAACAACGTGTGTATGAATTTTAACCGTTCCGCTGTAATACCTTGCAGCTGAAATTGCAATTCAGCTGTAAGATCAGTTTTTGAGGTTATCTAACCAGAATGGTTGCAATCTGATTCGGATTGTTGTTTCAATTTCATGCTTTTGATTGACATACTAGTCATGTTTGCATCTTCACTTTTAACGTTAGTGGCCATTTTATTATTTTAGAAATTATTTTAGAGTATTTTGTCATGAGTTGCAAACTTGGCTGGCCTTATTAATAAACAGAATAACCGCTATTAAAGCAATAAAAACTCTCAAAAGGCAATAATGCAAAAGACATTAATGCAAAAGTCATTGGTGGCCTCTATCGAGACATATTGGAAAACTTTCTTGTGGCCGAATTGGATCAATTAGGCCTATCAAAAATGTGGTTTCAACAAGACGGTGCACATCACACACATCTTGTCCGACGATGCAAATTTAGCAATAAATTTTTCCAGGACCAATAATGCCAAAAAGTAGAGATATGGCTCCCACGATTGCTAATTTTATCTGTACTATAAATTACACGTTGAAATATTTATCCAAGTTGCCATAATAAAATGAATGATTAATATCTGGTTTAGAATGTCCTATAGATCATAAATATGTATTTGGTTCAAATGGAGTTATTTGCACAGATACTGCGCAGGGTGGTTAAGTTTTACCTAATTTGATAGATGTGGTAAACCATCCGGCTACCTAACAAAATAGCCTAACGACTTGCATTAGTAGCGACCCAACACCATCCATAAAACATTCTGCAATCTTAAATTACAAATCTTTTATATATTCTTCCGTTTCCCGCATTATATTCCCTCCCCGCACATTTTGTGTATTTTTTTATTATAATATATTTACTGCATTCTGTACCAAATAGCAGCACAGCTAACCAAAAAAAAAAACAGCATATACCAACATTAAAAAGTTTGGCATTATCATTAATAGCTTTGACAGACACAAAAAATAGAAAATATTATGAAGAAGTTTCCTTATGTACAGACACGATAAAAATGGTAAAAAAAAAACAGAAATCAAAAATTTAACAGCTTCCGGCAATTTTGGAATACAAAAAATAAATTTTTGTGTAAACAAGAAAACATTTTTGGAGAAATGTATGTGTCCCTTCTTTTTTTTTGCCATTTTCATACAGGAGGAAAATTGTTGATTAAAGTGTTAGATTAGAGAGATATACTGAAAAAATATGACAAATTAATGAAATGAGACGTACACAAAGTATGAGGTTTGTCTAGTGGAATTCCAGCCCCAGTTAAATAAAAATCTCTATTAGGGTTTTGGTTACTTTATTTTAGGTTAGATTTAAAGGCCTATACTGGCCTTCAGGGCATCAACAATCAGGTTGGTTATAGTTGGTTATAGCACCATCAAGCGATATTCAATAGTGTGATACGATGTTTGGAAGTACCGTGCCTCAATGATACAGATTTAAAAAACATATAAGTAAATTTTACTAACACAATAACACAAATAGTTTAATTTTTTTTTAATGCACAGTTACCACAACTTATAATTACTCGTAGTTTTAGTTATAATCCACGGTTCATAATTAAATCATCGGTTATAGAGTTTTGCGATTTAGCTAAGATGTATAATTACATAGGTATCCATCGTATCTATTTAATATGCATCCCATGTAATATAATTACAAATGTACAAGACTTAATAATTATTGTTAAATGGATCAATCATTAAGTATGCTGCATAATTTGAATTGTTCAATGCGATTATGTTGTCTGCAACCAATCATTTTATTATTCGTCATCCGGCTATATACCATATACATGGGAAAATTTTTATTGACGATTTTGGTTGGTGGTAAAAAATGTTAAACTGTGTTAAGTGTGAAAATGAAAATTTATTTTACGAGATATTTTTTACTATACGAGTAACATAAATATGTTTTGTAACATTTTGTACATGAAAAATTATGATGTTCGTTTCGTCGTACAGTGAAAGTTATTTTTTTTAGACAGCATCATAATTCAGATGAACATAAATTTATATAAAAATAATATATATGGTGAAAATTGTGCGGGAAACTTTCTTTGTTGTCACTAGATACGATTGATGAAAGTTATTGATTTATTGATCTTGTATACCGTAAAATACATTGAAAGAAAGAGTGAGAGAGAGAGTGTGTAACATTTATCCCAATTTGTCGTTTTTTCAATTAGTTCATGTAAATATTTTCAAAAATATTATAAATTTTAATCAATATATGTACTCTTTTTATAAGATAAGTATGTACATAGTATGAACAGAGTTTCCCAATAGGGGTGCAACACAAAATACATACCATACTAAAATGGAAGTCCTATAGTCATTTTTAATGTTCTGTTTAAGTATACGCATAATTCTAGCCATCTTTTATTAAATATATTTCTGCCCTTAGATTCTGCACTCTTTAACATTATCTTTCATTATTCAAGGTGGTTTAATGTTAAATGGCAGAACATTGTTTAAACATTTTGAAAATAACTACCAATAGATATTAAATTTGCTCTGTAAGATTTGAGTAGAGGTTCATTACAAGCTCACCCAGAATGCTAAGTAAATTCGGTTGCAGATATCGCTAAAATATATCCTAGTCTTATTTAAGCTATAAAACATTATCAGTTGGTATAGGCTCCAAAAAACTCGATGACCAGGAAATGGGTTCCATATACTTGTGTCGTGGTTGCTCAAATGGTTTTTTGCGGTGAATCAATAGAAGAAGAGGAGCAAAGATCCCTTAATTTCTTCTAATGTCCATAAATGCTCCAAACCAGCGAAAATTTATTTGAAAACGAATTCGGGAGTTTACTCAAGTAAACTCACTTGAAATTTAAAAATAGAATTTTTGTGAATCCCAAGTGACCCAACCAATATCTGCGTTAGCCCAAGACAGTTATCAAAGCCGAAGTACGCCAATTTCTCACAGTTATTGTCACATTCAAAGTAGAGAAAAGTCACCTAGCTATGTATAAGGTCGAAGAGTGCAATGTCAACCAGTAGTTATTGAGAAGTTTCACTGATAAGATGTTTGGGCTTTTTATCGTATCAACTCAGGAACTCGTTTTCAATTTATTAAGTTTTCTAATATTTGTCGTCGATTCAGTATAAGTAAAATTATCCGGCTATGTGGAAAAGATTTGTTACTATTGTAAATAAATCAATTATTTAGGAGTTATCTGTTTATGATACCAATATGGAACTCAAAGTGAACTGTGGAACACCAGTATCAGGGTAGTCCAAACCTCAGTATTTAAATAAGATTCTTTTAATTAAAGTTTGCAAATCAAAATATTTTAAATCCAGTCCGATATAGTGTATTGCTTTGGTAATTTTTAACAACAACTGCAAATTTAATTGAATTTTTAGTTAACGAAATTGCCACATGAAGTCGACTCATATATATTTATAAAAACTAGATTTTGAGCTGTTGCTTTAGTAAATGTAAATTTTTTAAATTGACAAAGAAATTTTCCAAAGCAATACAATTATAGTCGTTTTTCAAAACCAATTGTTTCGTCGTTCACGAAGTAAACTAAAGAAGTAAATACACAGAAGGAACACCGCATGAGTGGATGCATTGGTGGCTGATCTACTTCAGGTGCACATGGAAACCAATTTGATAATTTGCGGTAATTTATCGTCTTAGTATTTATTGACATGGAAGCATTTATCCACATGGAAATCTAATTACAGACGTTTTTTCTGTAATTAGGTTTTTGACATAAGTAAAACAAAATACCAACGTTTTTTACATCAACAGTTTTTCTATTTTGTTTTGTTGTTGGTTTTTAACATTGTTTTTTGTATAAAAATTATAATTAAAAAAAGTTAATTCGCAATATACGCCCCTCCTAGAAAAAATTACCTCAGAACTTTGTATTTATAAAGGTGTTATAACGGCAGTAGTTTGACAGAAAAAAACAATGGCCAAAAGTGGTTACGACGAAACTTAAAATAGCATAACTCGGATAATATACTTTTGGACAATGAATAACGGATTTAAGGTGTTTTATAAGTTCCATCACAGCAAGATAAGCCATAAGAAAGCCTATATTCAATACAAGCGGTATAAATTCATAAGGCTGAGAGTAAGAAAACTGTGCAAAGTAAACACATGGAAGGCAAAGCACAATTTAATTGTTTTTTAACATGTGGACATGAGATTTCCAATTGGCATCTAGGTGGGTACCTAGAAGTATCCTTAAATACCTAAGTAATTAAAATTGAGCACTGAATTAACCCAGTGCTCAATTAAAGAACTGGTTATCATAACTAGAAGAGTTGCATGAACACCAATGGAAAACAAACTCGGGACTAAAGTCCAAATATGAATCCACTGACAACCTAAAACATTATTTTTTGTTTTCTGACTAAGAACCATTAAAATGACTTAAAAATTAGATGCATAAATGCACAACACCTCCATGCCTGAGTTAATTTATCTAGTGATATCACTAAAGTGATACGAACCCTGGTACATATGATCCGTGAATGCAATGATTTTACCTTGCAGATTTAAATTGAAAATAGAGTTGATCTAAATTAGGAACTGTAGATAAAGGACCTAGGAGGGATCTTTGCGGAACGCCAAATGGAGCACTTAAAGTATTTTCAATTTTAACTTTGAATGTTCGCTCACTCAGATAACATCTAAACCATTTAAGAATACTTCTAAGCCCATTTAAAAAAATTATATAGGAGTAGATCGTTATCAACCATGTGTCAAAAGCTCTTAAAAGAGGCGTCTAATAGCAGGATCTTGACCAATTCAATGGACCAAAACGTGAGTTGAATTGCCCATCGATATCATTTCTGAATATAGTTTATGGTGGCATGTACCGCCGTCTTGCTGAAACCACATATCTACCAGATTTAATTACAGCAGCTTGGGCATAAAAAATCGAAATCATCGAATAATAGCGAGCGCCATCGACTATAACGTTGCGGCCATCGTCATTTTTGAAACCTATTTTTTAGCACATTTTTCACTGAACACGAGTGTAAACAATTACATGATGATTTATCAATGCTAACTGAGTACAATTGACTTTGACAGATGTCACGAATCACTCTTGTTGTGTCAAAAATATATACACGAAAAAGCAATAAAATCATTACTACCCAAAACCGTTCTAAAAGTTACTCTAAATTTTTGGTTTCAGTAGCATGAATGGGACCTTCCACCTGCTACAAACGAACCTAGCACCATATTGAGAAAGAAAGTAAAAGCATAACCAATCTTTATTTGCCCAACTGATTGCAATTTGTAATAAATCTGGATCCACTTGTACGATTCAACGCTTCCGATGGTCTTAAAATCAATTAGTCTAACATAAAATTTATGATCATTGGTTTTAGATACTAAGACGCAATGGAATTTAGTAGTGGTGACCATCTATTTGAAGGAATGACAAGTTTCCGTTACCTCAGGTAGCTTGACACTTTTGATATATGTGTGGGAGGGGATATTAAAGTGCGTCTTGGCACTGGTAACCGTGCTTTGTATGCCTAACGTCCACTGCTTAGGTCAAAATACCTTGCAAATACCGACAAGCTAGAGGTGTGCAAGGTGTTGAACAGACCCGTTGTCATATATGGGTATAGCAGTTGGACCCTCCGGGATGGGGTTGGGAGATGGTTAATGACATTCGAGAGAAGAACCTCTTTGAGGAGAGCTGCCATTTGAGAGGCGCAAAACAATACGAAAAGCAAGCTCGGGATCGTATCCGATTGAGCCAGATTCGGTACGGACCAACAATAGCCTTAAAAACTGTTGATCTCTTGACTGTACTGATTTGTTGCTTAGTTGCGTTGTAGGACAAAATATATGCAAGATTTGCCTCGATTGAGGATTGTGACATGTGCAGCATGTGTGCACAAAACAAAAACGTAAGTAACCTTTCTTTACAAGTCGTACAGTAAACCTTTATAGAAAGGAACCTAATAGATAAATAGGAAACGTATAAATTAACTGAGGCTTTATGTGAGAGGTACCGCTTAAAGGTTGGTATATACTTCATTCAGTCGAACATGGTTTCGGTCGGGGATTATGATAGACTCGTGTACCCATTAATCCCGTAATGGGAAACCTTTTATACAAACTTAAAAATTTACATAGCTTACATGTTATTGTTGTTGTCGAAAACATAATTATTTTTGTAAGGAAGGAAATAATTTTCCTAAAATTTACTAATTTTATTTATTATTTACATACTCATACACATAATATACTGTGGTATACATGCATAGACATAGGTAAATAAATTTGTATTTTACAATTAATTATTTTGTTGGATAATTGATATTTTAATTATTTCCTAATTTTCTTTATTACTCGTATATTCTAAGAAATAGTTTAGGTAAATTATTCGACCACAAATATTTTCTAATGAGGTGTGCATGAGTGTGTGTGTGGTATTTCTAAATTACATTACCTAAATCAGCACCTACTATATAATATAATACAAACAACAATTAATTAAAAATTCATAATTACAAAAAATCAACATACGAATTACATAAATATTTTGGTTAAATCGCTTATTTTAAAAAGTAAAGAAAAGAAAAAACCGTTAGACCACATAATTTACGATCGTCATAATATTTAAATTTTTGGTTAAAAAAAAAACGTTAAATTGTGGATTCAAAAATACTTAAGATTTTATGATTATTTAAATTACTTATAGATTGGTCAAACGGAAACCATAAATCTTAAACAACAGTTGAAAGACAAAAAAAAAATAATTTGCCAAAAGCTATCCGAACATGTATTGTTTGACATAGGTTATTATTGCAAAATTTTTGATTCCCATTTAAAAAAATATATATCAAAACCATAACTAATAATTTCCATTTGAATAAGAATCGAACAATGACCAGGGCCTGAATAAACCTCAATCATTTTCTACTTTACAAATGTGTGTGTGTAAGAACTATTCTACCACAAAATTATATCCTTAATAATCCTCTTTTGATAATATTTTGATTAATAATACAACAAAAACAAGACAAAGAAAACGAAGAAGGATTTAGACAGCTTTTTTCTTTATGTCGATTTAATCATTTTCAAAATTAGATAATTATTTTTCTAATCAATGAACTTGAAACTTGAAAATGTTTGGCATTTATTTGGTACATATATATATATATATGTAGTTAAGCTGTTGTAGAGAATTTCGGGTGGAAGTAATTCCGATAAGAAGAAATTTCGCATTTTTCTTGGTAGCTTTTTGTGTAAACGTAGATTTACTGATGCCTTCGGAAATAAAATACTAAATCCGGCTGTTCATTTTTATATTTATGTTTCATTTTATATTTTATCACTAATAAATTAACTTATTGAAATATACTATTTTAATATATTTATCTTTTAATTTAATTTAATTTAATTCTTATACACGTTATCTCCCGCTGAATGCTGGTATATAAAAAGAAAGATAATTTGACAATTTTGTTGTGATTATAAAGGTCAAAACAAACAGGTACTAAATTAGTTCAATTATATAAAATAAATTAGTACTAGATTCTTTTGGTAGTACACAACATACAAAATAATTAGAATCCATAATTTAGTGCATTTATAACATTCCTCTCCGCTTAGTTTTTTCCATGATGTAGTTAACGGGTTTTTTATGGCTGAAAACGAACAATGGGTCTTCTTTCTCGTTCAGATCTTCTGGGTATGTTTCTTATTCCCAAAACATCTGATTCCGATGCACTCCTACGTTTCCTCTCGTCGTTAGCCTGATTCTGTGATTCATTTGATTTGAGAATCCCTTCTGATTCCGATGCACTCCTACGTTTCCTCTCGTCGTTAGCCTGATTCTGTGATTCATTTGATTTGAGAATCCCTTCTGCCAACTGATAATCATACGGTTTCGGTGTTCGCAAGCGAATCTGGTTCTGATGCCGTTTGACGATTGCTCCATTGACTTGGATCAGATACATCATGTTGCCTACTTGTTCTTGTATTTTCCCTTGCAGCCATTTTCTTTGTTTGTTGAAGTTCTTGATGTACACATCATCTCCAGGTTGAAACTTAGCCGCATTTTGTTGGGGCGTTGAGGATGTTCGCGGAAACATCAGATGAAGTATAGTCTTGGGCTGACGTCCATGGAATAATTCCGAGGGTGATTTTCCACTTAACCCCGGTGAAAATCGATAACTACTTAAGAATTTAAGCAGTGCAACATCCGTAGAACCGCCATCAATTATATTCTTCTTCATGGATGTTTTGAAAGTCCTAACGAATCTTTCAGCTTCCCCATTCGATGATGGATGGAAAGGCGCTGTAGTAAGGTGTGAAATTCCATTATTCTCACAAAATTGAGCAAATATTTCTGATGTTAATGATGTACCATTATCACTAACAAGACAATCAGGAAGACCTTCTATAGAAAATATTGCTTGCAAAGCGCGAATAGTTGACTTTGTAGTAATATCAGACGTCTTCACTATAAAAGGGTATTTCGAATAAGCATCTATACATAATAGCCACATTGAATTAAGAAATGGGCCTGCGAAATCTATGTGGATTCTTTCCCACGGTTTAGATGCTACTGGCCAACTTTTAAATTCCTTCTTTGGCGCTGCTGCACATTCTTGACAATTTCTACATTGTCTTACCATCACTTCTATTTCTACGTCCTGTTTTGGCCACCAACAATAACGCCGAGCAATTTGTTTCGTCCTTACAATACCCCAATGACCATCGTGAAGCATTTCCAAAATTCTGCCTCGCAATATCTCAGGAACAACTACTCTAATACAATCAGTGTGTAGCAGAATTACATCATTGTGGGCAGAGAGTGCGTTCTGCCTAGTACTGTAGGGTATCATCGATTCTTGTAATTTCGTCGTATTTTCGGGCCATCCTTCCTTAATATGTCTTAACACTTCTCGTAGAATATTATCTTCACGGGTATAATTTGCAATGGTTTCAGCATCGATGGGAAATGAAGAAAGTTCAACCTCATACACTTCGTTTGTTATCACTTCAGCCTCTTCCGATTTGTCAAATTCGACATCAGGACCCGCAGGCAATCGGGAAAGAGCATCCGCATTGCTGTGTTTTGTAGTTGGTTTATACCGAATGGTATAGGTATATGCCATCAATATGATTGCCCATCTCTGCAATCTATTAGCGGTCATGACTGGCAAATTCTTTCCTGGGTTGAAAAGGGAGAGTAAGGGCTTATGGTCGGTTACCAATTCGAACTGTCGCCCGTAAAGGTATTGACGAAACTTGGTTACTCCAAAAATGATCGATAGTGCCTCCTTTTCGATTTGGCTATATTTGCGCTGCGCTTCGTCCAACGTCTTTGATGCAAATGCAATCGGATGTTCTGAATTATCCGGGAATATATGGGATATGACGGCTCCAATACCCTGACTTGAAGCGTCCGTAGCAAGAATTAATTTGAGGTTCTCAGAATAGTGGGTTAGTTTAGTGGCATCAACAATTTGTTTTTTTATTCTGTTAAACGACTCTTCTTGAGGTTGCTTCCATGTGAATTCTACGTTCTTCCTTCTTAGCTCGTTTAGCGGAGCTGAAATTTGAGAAAGGTTATTAAAAAATTTATTATAATACTGTACCTTCCCCAGAAAAGCTTGCACGTCTTTTAGGTTTTTTGGTGTTGGCATGTCTTGAATTGCCCTAATCCCCGATTCTGATGGTCTAATACCATCGCCACTAATAATATGTCCCAAATATTGTATCTCACGTTGCATAAAATTACATTTTGACATTTTACATCGTAGCCCATTTAATTTTAACTGTTTAAATAATTCTTCCAAATTAGACAAGTGTTCTTCTTCTGACCTCCCAGTCACTACGATATCATCTAAATAATTGACGCACTGAGGTATATTTACGATTATCATTTCTATAAATTTTTGAAATATAGCTGGTGCACTTGCGACTCCATAAGGTAACCTTTGGAACTGATACAATCCAAAAGGTGTATTGATGACCATTATCTCTTTCGATTCCTGATCTAATTCCAATTGTAAATAAGCTTCCGAAAGATCTATCTTTGAGAATACTTTGCCCTTTCCTATTTTTTGAAAGATTTCCTCTATTCGTGGTATTGGATACTGCTCAATGCATAATTGAGAGTTAACATTGATCTTAAAATCGGCGCATAGTCGAATTGATTTATCAGGCTTTCTGACAATCACAACTGGAGCGGCCCATTGGCTAAAACGGATTGGTTTCAAAACTCCAGTTTCCTCCAATCTATTGATTTCGTTCTTAACTGTCTCCATTTCACAAATTGCAAGAGGCCGTGCCTTGAAAAATTTTGGTGTGTAGTTTGGTTTTAGCTGTAAATGCACTTTAAAATTCAAACAGTGTCCTAAATTTGGTTCAAAAATATCTTTAAAATCCTGACAAAGTTTATGTATTTTGGTTTCGTACGACTTAAAATCGGTGCCAGTATGTATTGTTAGCGCTTGCTGAACATGACGATCAATCTCTTTGAGTTGAACTTGGAACTGAAGTTCATCAAACCAATTCATCCCCAAAATATTAGCTCCTCCAGGGCTACATGTCACAAGTAATGGCAATTGTTTCTCTATATTGTTGTAAAGCACTTTAACATGCATTATTCCTTTAACAGGAACCGTTTTGTTTCCATATGAGTTTAATATTGTTGTAGTTGCTACACATGGTGGTTCCCCCAACTGTTGGTAGCCATGAAGCCCAATCATTGATACAGTAGCTCCCGTATCCAACAAAAATCGCATGTCTATTCCGTTTACTCTGATCAATAAATATATTTTCCGTCCCCCGGAAATTACCGGCGAATCCTCCACTTGCAGAACTTCGTCAAATAACTCCGGTTGTGATACGACATCAAGAGACTGTGCATATTCCTTTGAACTATGTCGTTGACTTGATGGATTTCGTTGTCGTGATGGACTTCTCTCCTTCGTTTTATTGCGTCTACTTAAACAAACTGAAGCAATGTGTCCTCGTTTCCCACATATGTGACAATCTTCATGTAAAAATTTACATGACTCTCTACTATGGTATGTTAAACAACCAGGGCATGATCGAAGCCCCTTCACCCTGAACCTTGTATTGTTATTTCTATACGATTGTGCCGCTTTGTATGTTATGTTATAATTACTGTTCGAAGATCGTGAACGATGCTTATTGTCGTATGATTGGTTTACTTCACACGTGTTTTCTAGGTCACCTTTTATTATTTGAACTGTTTGTTGCGTAGATTCGAAAACATGTGCAATGTTTAACACTTCGTCTAACGATGGGTTTGTTTTGTTTAAACATGCGATACGTACTGCCTCGTGTGGTGTATGCAACACAATCATATCGCGAATCATGAAGTCTGTAAATGACTCAGTACACTGATCGCCACTGCATTTAAACTCGCAATCACGTGCTGCCAAACGTAAATCTGCAACCCATTCACTGTATGATTGTCGTGGTTTCATTTTTATTTGTAAAAACGAGCACCTCGCAGCTAAAATATGCATGCTCAATTTAAAATAAGACGAAAGCGATTTTATAATGTCTGCAAATGATTCATTTTTGAAATCTTTTTCACCATAAATTTTGTTTAGGTTATGATATGTTTCGGTTCCGACCCACGCTAGAAAATAAGAGCGTTTCTTGTCTTCTTGTTCTACATTATTAGCACAAAAATATTGTTCCAGCTGTGCTACATAATCTTCAAAACTTTCCTTCTCCTTCTCGAATGCTCGAAACGGTGAAATTGAAACTGTGCTTGGAACACTAACTTTTCGGTTTTCTTTTAAAGTTTGCTCCAGCCATTTCTGTTGATTATTCAGTATTGTATCCATCCAAATTTGTTGTTTTTTTAACAGATCTTCAACTACCGCTTTATCCATATTATTGCTGTAAATTCACAGTATGATCACTTTCCTGTTTATTCCACGGTATTATTTATTTTTTATTTTATCATCCCATCTTCGTCGCCACTTTTATATTTTATCACTAATAAATTAACTTATTGAAATATACTATTTTAATATATTTATCTTTTAATTTAATTTAATTTAATTCTTATACACGTTATCTCCCGCTGAATGCTGGTATATAAAAAGAAAGATAATTTGACAATTTTGTTGTGATTATAAAGGTCAAAACAAACAGGTACTAAATTAGTTCAATTATATAAAATAAATTAGTACTAGATTCTTTTGGTAGTACACAACATACAAAATAATTAGAATCCATAATTTAGTGCATTTATAACAAAAAGTATCGAATTTATTCGAAATTGGCTCCTGTGGTTGGGAGAGTAGATGCATGATATACATATTATGACCATGACATTCAATTATTAGCGATCATCCGGAGTAGGAAGTTTGCCGACCCAAAGATAAAAACTTCACAAAAAAATGTGAAGAATATTATGCACAAACTGTGACACGTGTGTTTCAGTCTATCTACCAAAAAAAGAAAAAATATCGGAGCTGGGTGAGTCTAGCATGTCTGCCCGTCAGCAATTTCTTAAATTGAAAACCTAACACGACAAGTCATACATGTGCTACACGTTTAAGATTTAAAAATAAAACCTTCAACCAACTAATAGGAAATCTACCGGCTTTTAGCGCGAATCATTTGCGACCTTTCAGTTTTGATTATACTGCGTATATTCGTATTTAAAAACGTCATCTATCATATGAGTGTTGTACATCTCATTCACTCTAATGATCATTTGTTTATTAAAATGCATAGAAAAATTATGCCAAACAAATGACTCTCTTAACGGGAATAATATTAAAATTGCCCAAAAACAAAATGATATAAAAAAAACAGTGAGACAGGAGAAATTTATTTTCGCATTTTTAATGTCAATTTAAAATTTGTCAAACACAAATCGTTTTGTTTCAAAACAATCATATTGATTAGACAAGGTCGAATACCTTATAATAAAAAATCATGACATATGCATAATAAATGTCCGAAATGTTAAAATTTTCAAATACTTTCTGTGCCAAAAGTATTTCACCGACACTAGCTTACGTGATGACCGCCTTCCAAGGTGCAATAAATCCTGTGTAGCTTTTTGAATACTTGCGTGCGCATTTCAAACGGATTATATGGACGATTTTCATACCAGACATTCAATTCAGGTACTTGGTCCCAAATAAGTAGGAACCAGTAAATAGTAATGATCCTATACTAGTATCGATACTTTGTTAACGATACCAAATATTTTTATATTCGATAGTTTTTCAACGATACTTTACTGGGGCCCTATTCTCGAATTCCACATTTATTTTCCCCATGTGGATATTTGTCAAAATTCATAACAGTGTATCGAAATCTAAATTTATATATTCTTAATTAGGGTGACGAGATATCCTCTTTTAAAGAGTATATTACTCTTTTAACATAATTTTTACTCTTCAATCTTTTTTTCAGCAAAACCGCCAAAATATACTCTTTTTAAATTAAATAATAAATTAATTTAAGACTGTGTGCCTCCGGCCGATTTTTTTTATAAAATTTTTGTCTTTTCTAAATTAATGTGTAGTTCTGCTAATTATTCTTAGATGGTACTAGTATACAATATATTCTGTGTCTGCTTTTCAAATTTCTAAATTCGTGGCAGTTCAGTTTTCCGAAGGTAATTAACAAAATAAAAAATTTAAACTATAATAAAACACAACAATAAAAAAAAAATTACATCGGCTTATTTATATTTTTGTTTGACGTCAAGTTAAATTATAACTGAAAAGCAAACTCACGATGAGTCTTTCGACCGCCGCCAAGTGAGTAATAGCGTAATGTAACTTTGAAATGAAAAGTCAACAATTTGGACAAAAAAATCGACCGGAGGCACACAGTCTAAATCTAACTCTAAACATATAATATAATCGACCACAGAAAATACCTTTTCTGTGAAAATTCTAAAATATCCCCGTTATTAATTTTTCTGCAGACTTAACATAGATTTGCATCATTCATTCATTGCAAACAAAACCTCCTATACTAATAAAAAAATTTGGTGTAAAAAAAGCAGCTATAGTAATAAAAAATACCTTTTTAAAGTTAAACTACTAAAAGTTAAATATAAAAAAATAATATCGAAATTTCTTTTGAGGCAATTTCGAGGAGTTTTTTGATGAATGATAGGGTACAATCATCCAACAAAATTTAAAATTATTTCAACTCAGGAAGGGAAATTTGTATATTTTTCAGTATGAAAAATATACAAATTTCCCCTTGATTTGCGAATCAATTTTTTGTTCACGTACTTGTACCGGACATAAATTCCATACCAAGGAAAAATTTCCCTACTAAGGATATATTTCCGATTGGGTATATGCATGTGACATTTTTCCCTGTGAATGATAATTTTCATAATATATTTTTTGTTTTCTATTTATACTATTATCTTATTAGATATAAGTAATTAATTTTATTTAATTACTAAAAGCAAGTAATTGTAATGTCCACTTAATCTATATAAATTAAATTATTTAGGGCATGTGTCATTTAATGTTAAAATGTTTAAAAGTTGTTAAAAATTAAAATTTTAACGTCATATAAAAATTTATTCACGACCAAAACAAAATAAAAAAAGAAACGCGGTATGGACCGCATCTAAATTTTGGCAAATAAAGTTAAAAATTTTTACCTCACATTTTAGTTAATGATGTGATAGTAAAATAATAAAATAGTTAAAATAAAAAAGTTAACAAAACTAATTTGCAAATAAAAATATATCACCCTGAAAAATTTTATTTCCCCAAATTTTTAACAAATTTTTTTAATTGAATTGACACAGACCAAAACCAACACAAATGTATATACAAGCCATGAAGTTGCGATACTTATGCCAAAAAGTGACTACTATACCTAAGTATTAGTGTTATGACGTAGTATCAAAACCAACACAAATGTATTACAAGCCTGATTGTTGCATCGAGTACGCAGATACATTCTTATTTTGTCCATCTAAACTTGAAAGTGTTTGTGAGACAATAGAATAAATATACTTTCATTACACTAATACCTTGAAGATAAAATATAAAATCAACCAATGAAATTCTTTGAAATATTGTACGGTACGTTTGTATATTTCTTTTATTTTCACACTATCTTCGAAATAAATCTTGTTAGTACGTTTGCAAGTAGTACGTGCAACAACGATGCTACAAGTATCTGTTTCGAACTATGTGGTATGTAAGGAAATTTTAAGGAATCAACAATATGAGACAGCATATTAATAAAATGTGATGATTTATTGGAGCAACAATAATAGTGCAGCTCACACAACGTTTCTTTGGAAATTCATTATTAAACTAAAACAATAAAGTATTAACCAAAAATGTACTAACGGATATAAATATATAAAAACAAGAGAATATTTCATTTTTTTTTTACATTTCTGTTTTCTATACTATATTTTCTCTCCACAATTGTTTTTTTTTTTTTTAATTTTAAATATTTACGGATATTCTCACTGATTTGTATAGTGTACCGATTACCAATACCTCCAAATATAGATGGACAAGAAAATGAAATAATATTGGTGACAATCGGGCTCAAAACCCTCTCTACTACAAGCCGTCTTATCATGTAAGTGTTATCATGTATTTTTAAAATGTATTAGTGAAAATATATACTTTAGATGTATTAGTAAATATCAAAACTCCATATAAAATTAATAAAAAAAATTGTAAACGCATGCGCATTATTTGATTTTATTGTTTATTTCTTTTACACAATATTCGCTATCATATCCCGACACGATTTTCTACTTACAATACAATCAAAGTATATATTTTTGTATAGCATGAGTATGCAAACAATACGGCTTGTAGTAAAGAGGGTTTTGATCGGGCTTGTATAATAAAGACGGTTTTGCGTAGTATAATTTGTATATACTTTTATTATATGCTTTGATGTAAATAAAAAATGAATATGAATGATGGAACAACAGTATGTTGCGTTTTTTATGACAAAGCAAAAAACAAATTTATTATTTAACGAGAGAGAGAAGTATTGTTATTATTATTTACTTCATTATATACTATACTATATACTATGAATTTAGAGTAGAATGGACAGTGCAAAATATAATTTTTGTTTCGTTTTTTTTGTAGAAATGTTATGTACTTTGAATTTAGAGGAGTATGGACAATGCGAAATATAATTTTTTGTTTCGATTTTTACTGTAGTCAAATTTACTAACCCATAGCCAAATAGTAGTCATAATATGTTTTACTTAGCCAAGCTTCTTGGCTTGTATAATATACAATAGTGTTGGTTTTGCACAGACACTTAATTACATTATAGTGTTGGTTTTGCACAGACACTTAATTACAAAATTAAAATATTATTCATATATGTATTGCGTTTTTGTTAATGTATTTACTGTTGACATGCAAAACATAAACAAAAATGGACTAAACTCAGTTCACCACTTTATAGATTGCAATGAAGTTAGATAAATTATGTGAGTGGTGAATAAAAAAATCCGTGAATAGGTTTTTTAGTTACACGTGGAATTTATATGTGAAAATACCAAAGGAATTTGTTAGGGAATTTTGACAGTTGTCCACATGTGGAAATATCGGTAAAATTCGAGAATAAGGCCTCTGGTATATCGATACTTTTTAACACGATACTATAGTACTTATTTTAGAATAATTCGTGATTGTTGATTTAAAAATACAAATTTTCAAGATCCCTATTTCTTATTTGAAAAGAATATTAAATGCCTTTAACACCACAATTAGAACAAAAACATCGTCATCAAATGAAGAAAATGACATGCCTGCTACTTCCACCTCATATGATTTTTGGATACATGACAAAAAATTGGTCCACGAGCGCCATAAAATTCGTGATGGCAACCATCACCATGGAGAGGATGATGAAATGAATTTTTACTTGGCTAATCCAGTTTGCCCACTTAAGTAAAATTCAATAGGAAGAAATGGAAAATGGTTTCCCATTATTATATGTGGTCTTGCAAAAACCAAGTATAGTTATACCATTAGAGTTAACAGAAACAGACTGTTAGATTGTAAAGTAGACAAACTACTATTTTTTACTTACTATACTAGTTCGATACTTACTAGTATCAATACTTTTATGGTGATACTACTAATGGCATCGATATTCTTATTACGATATCGATACTGAGCACTAGTATCGATACTATAGTTTCGATACTATATCTCTACGTATAATAACTTCGATTTTAAATTTTGAATTTTAAATTTTGAATTTTGAATCTGGTTGATTGTTGGTATGCAGGATTATCAATTACTTGTCGGATTCTTGAAGAGACACAAGTTTTTCCATACCTACTGCTGAGTGACATATTGAAGTGTGATTCCAATGACATATCTTTCCTTTCCCTTCTTCAAAATAATACTAACAATCGGTCGTTTGGGTGCTAGTAACGGGTCGAGTCTGTCATTACTAACATTCTTATCCACTTTTTCGGTTTAGTTATATGAAATACGGGTGTACGATGGTGCTTGAAATTCCGGGAGTTTCAGGTTAATCCTGGCCGTACCGTCTAATCAATCAATCTAACTAATATTATTGGGTTTAATATTCCCTGTAATAGCAAATAGTTTCGGTTCCTTTGGTGGACGTTCCTGAGAGGTTTGACTGTACGGTAAATATACATTTATCTCATCTAGAGACTTTGAAAGACGTTTAATGTCTAGACGTTGATATTGTAGGTATATATATATATATATATATATATATATATATATATATATATATATATATATATATATATATATATATATATATATATATCAAATCCCTGATAGAGTAAGTAAACAAACAAACAAAATTTTAATTTCAATTTATCGATTCTCCTATTTTATCTCACACTCCGTCATAAGGCTCGTAAAATTTTCTTAAGGTTTTTGTTTGTTTAAATAATAAAAAAAGAAGTTAAATTTTTAAGATATCATCATCAATAAATATTTTGACAGTAAAATAAAGCTCAGTGTTTCGCTTATTTTTTGTGTACTACAATCATTTATATAATAAACATAAAAAGCTTTTTTCTTTGTTGGATGCTTACACACACAAACACGCATACACACACACTCACACGAAAAGTGGAATTTAGTCGATTTGTTGATGAAACAAAAAAAAGGGTTGTATCGTGTGCTGCTGTGCAAAGAACAAGAGGGCAAATGTTATACACCAAAATGAAAAATTACAAATTAACGTTACGATGATTAAATAGATGAAACCCTTTTTTATGGGCTGTTGCTGTTGCTACTCTATGTTTATATAAAATACGAAGTGATTTATAAAAAGGATTAGCATAAGACAACTGATGTATTTTCTCTATCCTTTATATATGTACATGCTTGGGATTTTCTAATGAGCTGTCATTAATCATCTCTTCTGTTAGATAAATTAAACTCTGGATCTTCATTACTATTATATACACCAAACATACACTTGGATGCGCACACTCTATGATTGAAATGTATATATCACCAAAACTGTCATCACCATCTTCATCATCATTATAATACTCGTTGTGTCGTTTAAAAGACTGTTTTCACCGTCAAAATAACTTATTGACATAATCTTAAATCTTTTCGAAAATTGGATTAAAAAACTGATTCGTTGTTTTATTAGGTAGCTGATTTCGAAGCTAATCTAACCCTTTTCTGTTAATTTTAAATTCACTGAACTAGAAACGAGTAACTTTATTACGTTCGTAATGTAATGTATATAAATACGTTAGCACCTGTTGTCGGTTTACATTTTGACTGTGTGTGACAGTTCAATTCTATAATTAAAAGTTTTAATCAATCAATTCCACAGTTTTTGTTTAATGCATTAAATGCTACAAAATTTATGCAATAAAATTTACGGTTTTAATTGTTACCAACTGTTTCTTGATTATGGAATGCAACGAATATTTTCGAAATAATTTCTCAGTTATAAACTACAGAATATCGAGAGCATCATAATGTGTTATGGAATTAAATGGCTTAAAGCTAGATTGGGTTTTTTTGTTGTCTTAATCAATAATGTCTGCAGACCATAAAGTTTTGTTTCGTTCGTAATTAGTCTTAATCATTTTTATCTCGATTCAGCTATAGTCGTAATAAACCATTTTGCTTGAGGTTTTGTTTGTCTTATATAGTCAATGTTATATATTAAAGTATGATCAATATAACACTTTGCAGGTAATGTATTTAATTTAATTTTGTTTGGTTTTCTTTAATTTTCCCTTAAAACTCAAAAAATATCTAAATGGACGTATTTTGTCATAAAACTGTTAATTTCATTGATTTTCGTGTAAAATACAAAGTTTTGTGTCGATTAAAATGTATATAAGTTAGATATCATATTATTATATTAGAATTAACAACTACAAACTTAATAATTTTTAGCAACGATGGGATGAATTAATCAATTTGTTATTTTCAGAGGAAAACTAATTAAATTTATTACAGCCTACGGCTATGAAAAATTAGGGTGCAGACTAGAATTGTTGATAAAAAATTGCAGAAAATGAAATGAAGGGCAGTTCATTATAAATTCCATTGCCTTATGTTCGAATATTGGCTACCGGGAAATCGTACCAATTCTGTCATTATTCATCTACTTTTTCTTTTCCTCCTCCACAAAAAAAACTAAATTTCGATCGCTTAGGTGTCAGTAACTGGGTCGTGTCTATCATAATTTATATTCCTATCCACTCGTTCGGATTTGTTATATTTAACACGACTGTACGGTGGTGCCAGCATTCCGGGAGATCCTGGTTAATCCTTGACCGTACACTTTAATCAATCAATCATTCAAACAATTTAAAAAGTATCTAAGTATGTTAGTTTAAGAAAATGGGTCACAGCAGAGGTGTTGCCATGATGAAGTGATGAAAAATTGGTTAAGTATCAGTACTTATTGAGATTTTAACTAAAACTTTTAAAAGTTTATTAATGAAGTAATCGAAGGTTTCAAATTTGCATAAGCATACAAAGATGATATTTTGGTCACAAGTGGTAGTATCAAAAAACAACGAGCGCTTACGCGAACTATTTCAACGTTTTTCCGATTTTGATTTGAAATTTAAGACATCAAAGTGTGAATTTGTGTTACGTCTTTAATAGTTCTAGTGTCCGTCAGTAGATCGGGTTAAGAAAATTTAAAATTTCTGGAAAATGAAACGAAGTCCGCGGCAAATCCGTATTTTAAAATATATTGCAAAATATACTATGGACATTGGTCACAAGTCATGTTCCGAAAATATTATTGCCGACTATCTGTCCTGATAGGCTATTTTGAAATTGGACTGACAGGTCTTAACGTTGATCTCTTCATACAACTGCAGGAAGAAGATAATAAGTTGGGAAATTTAATTGGCCGACATAACCAAAGTGACACAATATTTAAATTAGGACAGTTGAAAACCGGTACAAATTTCAAACTGTGGTTCGAAGTTTCAACGAGCGTAAACCGCCCATACAAACCGGTAAAATGAGACAAGAAATTTAAAAAAAAAAAACTACACAATTTGAAGCGTACGCGCCACGAGAAAGTTAATTGCTACTAAGTACTTTTGGATTTGGATGTCCTCATACAATCACAACGGATCAAGGTAAGCAATTGATGCGAGAAAATTCAATTTGCACTGGTAGAAATAAGTACTGCAGTTAGACAAGACATGAACTGTTCACCAGATGGCATAGTTTAAGGTCAAAGTCGTAAGATCCTTCGTAAAGTTTTTGTGAAGTAGCCAAGTGACAGCAGATAATAGTGTCGCCTAAATCATAGGAAAGCAGTGCCATCGTTTTAACCATTCCTGAGAGTAGTCTTTATACTTTTCGGGGTCAGAAGTGTTTTACGAGAGTTATGCAAGATAATATTACCAAATTTTTTCCTGCATTATGGAAAATATTGCTTAATAAATTAAAGTGATAAAATAGTTACTTCCTTAGAAATAAAACTTAGGGCATAGTAAGGCAGGACTCCATCGTAATACAGCCTGTTACTTTGATGTGTTTTCCATTAAATATTTTCGTCTACAAGTTAACCTTTATCTTTATGAAATGATTACTCTGCACAATTTTGGTAGGTCAACGTTGGCAAAATTATGGAAAATGTGAATATTAAATATCACAAACTTCTTTATTTTTGATATTTTGACATTTCAAAATGATAAAGGCAATAGTGGTGAAGTGTTAATAAGATGCTCAAATTTGAACTTTTTGCAGGATTCTCCTTTAACAACTGCAATAAAATAATTAGTATTGTTCTTCTTGTTTTGAATTTTTTGAATTTTTTTTTAACCAGTAATTTAATTTCAATAATTATTAAACTGGAAGATCAACCATAAAATGACCTTTAATTGAAGGGGTCACAATCTATAAAAATAAATATAAGGGAAAAATTTGTTTTGAAGAAAATATAGTTTAGTATAAGCACGTAAATATCATTAAGAAAAATTAAAACAAAATATTTAAAGATGAAAATATTTCAACCACACTCCGAGATATCTCGTTCTAGTGTTGTACAGATCATTCTGTTCATAACATGTAAAAGGAAGTATATTTCATGTTTTTATGATGATTACTGGGTCAAAAATCATAAAAATTGATTTTTGATTATGTCTAACTATATAAATGATCGTACATAAATATATATATATATATATATATATATATATATATATATATATATATATATTTATATATATATATATATATATATATATATATATATATATATATATATATATATATATATATATATATATAAATATATATAATCATAAATATTGGGTAAGGATTGAAGGGTTAGGTTAAGGGATATGTTGTAATTTAGATAAATAATTTATTAAGTTTTTGGTTCGAATAAAATGTATTGTCGCCTGTCTGGATGTCATAAACATTTATTGACTATTAATATGTACTCTAAAATAAATAAAAGTAGATTCGAATATATATCTTTCATGTGTGAAGTGTCGACACATGATTTTTTTGATGATTTTAATTAAATCCATAACATAAAAATATAATAATATTATCACACAGATTTTTTGGTAAAAATTTAATATTTTAAATATTTTACTTTACATATCCATATTAGAAATTAGACACATAGGTAATATAAAATTCTTAGGTTATGTTTTTTTTTAAGATATAGAATTAAAATTTTGGAATCCGATTAAAATTAATGGTAGTTTCATTAGATTATCTTAAATATTTCTAGATTAAATTGTAGTGAGTACATCTTTGATGTTGAGGTTGATGATTTTATGGTTTCAGTGGAAGTTCTATATAGTTGCAGCAATATATGAAAACCATAATTCTTACTTAGTTTGTAAAAAGTAACTAAAATTTTAGAAATAAAATTTAGACAGTGTAAATATAGCTTTTTTAATTTTTAACATATTTAACATTTTTACATAATCTGCAAATAGAGCCAAACATTTAACTGGCTTCACTAAATCTTAATATCATCTTTTCTTTATACTGAAACTACACTCGGATATTTTGCATCATAGAGTGTTGCCAACAGAATCAAAGTACGAATGGCTAACAGCGCTCATGATTTCGTAGGTTATAGTTTTTAATTTATAATGTTGGAAAGGTTCACTTGAATCACGCCATAATATTCGGTTTAAATTGCAATTAAGATATAGCAATTAAGTGTAATCGAACCAGCAGAATTAAAATGGTAAGATCATTATGTAGCACATCAGACAGAATGTCATTAAGTGATACACTATAGATGATGACTTACAAGAGATGTCAAAGACAACCCGCAGTTTCGTAAGGTAGTACTGAACTCTGTACGTGATGAGGTAAACAAAAATGTGCTTTGTAAACTGACCTCAAAAAAATTTCATAAGTTACTGCATTTGTTTCCATTTGTATCTTTATATTAGTTCAATTTGAACTAATATAAAGATATATCTAACTTGAATATGAAGATATATAGAGATATATCTAACTTTATATCTAACTTGAATATAAAGATATAAAGTTAGATATATCTATAAAGATATATCTAACTTTATATCTAACTTGAATATAACCTAAAGCCCGATATTCTTCTATAAGCCTGCGATACTACTTGGCTAGAATTCGGGATTATTGACAAATTTTTTTTCTTGACATAATAATCGTTTTTCAGCCTTTATATGAATGAGGAACCCAATACATCAAATGTTTCTTTGAATGGCATTCGGAGTTGTTGATTTAAAATATTCTTCGCATCTTTTATTTTCTGACTTTAATGGCTCTTTAATACAAATCTCCTTTAATTGCCAAACATTTTTTTAATACATTCAATTCTAATTCAGACCGGACTAATTCTGATTTGCCACTGTATGTTTTGTATATACTGTATACTGCGCTATAATTTGCGGTTGAAAGACAATTTTTTCGGGTACGAGCAAATCCAGAAAAATATTATTGCCTAGTATCAAGTCGATGTGGCCCGTTATATAGCAACATTTGGTTCGGCCAGTTTTAAGTCATTAATTACCTGCCATCGTACTTTATTTATTTTACTAGCTGCGATTTAGGATGTAAGCTTTGGCAAGATCAATTAACCTACTTTTAACGGTCTTGCCAGGAATAAATTGAGTTTATTTGTAACTTCACTAACACACAATGCTGGAAGCCGTCGTTATTTAAGCCATTATGCTATAATGATTTGTTGATTAATGTTTATTGTGACCCACTATCCTGTAAAGCCTGTATCCTATAAAGCATACTGGCGCACTAAATCGGTTGGTTCTCTTTTAATCAGAGTTTCTAAATACTACTCTTTATTAGAGTTTCTAAATGAAGGCCATTTAGAATAATCACCAACGAATGTCTCATTCTGAATTCTAGGAAATCGTACATCACATTGAAGAACTAACATTTTTGTTTCAAAAAGTTAATGTCTGACACCCGATACACTTTTTAGCAAAGCAAAGACACTCCACATAATGTTTGGTGACCTGAATATAACCGTAGGCAATGTTCCAGCAGGATCTAAATAAGGGGAAGTTCATAAAGTTGAAACGTAAAAGTTATTTTTAAAAAATGAAGTAAGGTACTCGTATGACTGGGTTATTCCTGGAATTGTACTTTTCACAAATAGCCGTGAAAATGTTTATTTTGATCCTACTAAAGGGCGTCGCAGTAAGAAGTTTAGATTTAAAAATTTAATAAAACAAAAACCGCTTACTATATTTTCAAATTTATTTTTTTGTTTGAAAGTAAAATCCTCCTGATTATTTATGGAAAATGATTTCATTCAAATGGGAGCCGCGACTGACCATGGCGTACTCGATTTGGTCGGTTCAATTCTGGAGCACATTTGGGATTGTGTGCGGATCTATTTCGGATCTAATTATTTAAACAAAATTGTCGCATTTGGGGATCGGAAAATCAACAAGGATATGTGGAGAAGCCAATGCATCCATTTGCGTATAAATGTTTGGTGCGGCTTGTGGCGTTTCGGCATTATTGGGTTGTTTTTTCGAAGATGTGGCCGGCGCGACCATTACGGACAACGGAATCAACTACCGCCACATGTTAACATCTTTTGTGACCATTTCTTGAAGATGTTAGTTTGGACGACCTTTAGTTCCAGCAAGATGGTGCGCCATGCCAAACATCGGGCGTTACAATAGTGAAACTGCGTTAAAAATTCGATGGCCGCATTATCAGTCAAAATGGTGCCGGCAAGGAGCAGTGATTTGACGTCTTTGGATTTTTATTTGTGGGGTGCCGTAAAGGACAAGTGTTATACGGACAATCCACAAACAATTGAATATTTGAAAGCCAAAATTGAAGCATTGCCGAAATAGGTCCGCACACAATTCAAAATGTGCTCATAAATTGGACTGACCGACAGGACTACGCCAAGGCCAGCTGCGGCTCCCATTTGAATCAAATCCAGGAGGATTTTACTTTCAAAAAAAAAAAAAATTTGGAAATATATGAAGCAGCTTTTGTTTAATAAATTTTTAAATCTGAACTTCCTATTCTGAAAACTATTACTGAATTCTGAAAACTCTTGAATGGACTTAGTGTCCCCAGTAAATCTATAAAATAACCTCAAAAGGTTCTGTCAAATAAATGTCAAAATCTAAGCGACGTTCATTTTGAATGCATGGTTAGAAATGCATCTTTTAAACGTTCTTAAGCCCATTTTGAGATTTGCGACTCTCCGAGTAAGTAAAGAAGATGCTTCGGGAATTTACGAAGTCTAAAAACATAATTTTTGACTTTTAATAAATAATTTAAAAACAAAAATAGAAGACGTCATTCAAATTTCTTTGGGGTTTAGCATCCATCTATAGTGAATTTCTAAAATAGCAAATGTTGTGGTATTACTTATTTGTTTGCAACAATCACGTGATAGTACAAATGACGTACTAGTTGACCTCTGCCGAAGGTAAATGGATTGAATTGATTGATATCTTTATGAATGATTCAATAAAAAGGCTTAAACTAGAATTATGTTAGGGAAAACAATACGTAATAATACGGACTTTCTTCTAATTTTATACATTCTAAAACCAATTCAATATCTTGATTAAATTTCTAGAGTTGAAATAGCCTATCTTATAAGTTAAGTAGGTTATAATAAGGTTCTAGATCGTTTTTGCATAAGAAAATTCAGACATAAACTACTAACGACAACAACCACTGTTGGGCAATTGGTGCACTTTGAAAAAATAACTGCATTATGACTGATGGTTATATTTTTGGAATACAAAATTTTAAAGTTTAAGTTTGGATGAGTCAAAAAACACGTCCAATCAGATTCGTACAATCAAATTCATCTAAAAGTTGTAAGTCACTACAAGGTGGGAAATAACAATGAAATCAATCTGAAGGTTGCTGGAAGTTTTAGATTTTGATTCGTCTGGTCGCTGGTTGTTGCTTGAAAAAGTTATCAACACAGACGAGAAAATTGTGCCATCTAATATAATTAAAAAGACTGAATTTTGCGATGTTTCCAAATTGCTGATAAAACATTGAATTTGAATTTTACAGTAAATCTATGCATTGCATTTCTGATTAATTTTTTAAAATGGTATCAGTTACTCAGTTAAAATGGTACAAACTTATACCAAAACAGAATAAAGTGCATTTAAGTAAATGGAGAATTTAAATTTAGCGCCATCTTTTATGAATATGGAAAAATACAGTGAACTAACATTCTGACTGAAAAATCAAAAAAAAAAATATCATTTTGAATGTATATCGACGGTCTTCAAGAGCTCTGACCATTTCTAGTAAAAATTGTGCTACAATACACGCCTGAAGCATTTAAAAATATCTAAGAACTTTGAAATTGACTTCTCGAGTCTTGATCGATAGACGGCCTAGTATACTCTGCACGCGTTAAATGAGAATTAAGTAAGGGATCAATTTTTTCAAAAAATGTAACAGAACACGATAGACTACGGACTACTTTTAATGCTATTACATCTAGTCTTATTGCACAAGTCAATCGTCATCTTTAATTAATTGGGCCCAGCCCACACATATCATAAAATGATGACTAGTCACATTCTGTTGAAATCAACATACTCATATCATAATAAAATACTGTTATTCAATTGATTCCAATCACTAAGAATTATGTACTTATACATGACTAGTATATAGCGACTTAAACAATTGCACTGTATGCAACATCATGATTGATTCATAATATGTGATCGATTGAATTGATTAGATTGAAATCGTTAATTTTCTCAATGTGTGTTCCATTTTTCAACATAAAATTTTGCTGATGTAATATATCTAGACGAACATGTAAACGCAGCACTTTATTCCTGGAATGCATACATAATATATTCGTATATGTATATAAAATTGATGATTGATTAGAAAATTTGAATTATTTTCCATCTATTGATAAAATACGAAACGCGATAACAGCAACAACAATGCATATACATATGCATAATATATCGTTAATAATTATGAAATTTTAACTTTATTCAGACCATGTATAGTTATATATATATATATATATATATATATATATATATATATATATATATATATATATATATATATATATATATATATATATATATATATATATATATATATATATATATATATATGTATTTATATATATATATATATATATATATATATATATATATATATATATATATATATATTATAACAGTATGATCTGTAGATCACTTTACAGGCGATTGGTCAGGATGCGGTTCAAATAATATGGCTTCCATTATAAAAAAAAAACACAATCGTGGAAATTTTGCTTGACAAAACGCTAAGTATCCCTTAGTAATTGTATGTCAGAAATGAATTCAGCGAAAATTTTTTACTACAGCTGATTCTTAAAAAAAGGAAAAAGAGGCTATAGCAAACGGAGGAAGTATTTGCTATGTTGATTGAGATATTAAAGCAAGAGATTAAAAACCTTAAAATCCAAAAAACAGAAGAAATTAATAAAATAAAGGTTTGTTAATTAACTATAACTAAACGGCACTAAAACCTAAGTCAGACCACTTGTAAAAAAGCCAATTCATCAATAATTATTATGAAGCTACTAGCAATCCAGAAACTGAATCATTTATGACATCAATAACCGACAGGAGTATAAGGTAACCACACATCTGGACTCCAATACAAGTAGAAGATCATAAAAGTATTGAGGTTCACTTATGTATAAGAACCTGCTTAACATATTAAAGTTAGGGCAAGAAGTTTACCCTAAATAGCATGACATTTGCTCAAGCAATAATCTAATGGAAAACTTGCAAAATAAAGGTCTAAAATATTAGATAATTATTAATAACGCAAGAACAAAAAACGAGGAAGATAACTCTATCTTATTTCCAGTAAGAGGTTAATGTTTCCAAATATTATTTGCTGAGTATTATTTCCCGAGAAGTGCAAAACAGAAAACAGTTTTTACGTGGACAAGTCATGCCTTGAACAATGAGCAATGATTTCACCCATCCTCGAAATGAAAATCGAAAAAGAGGCAATGCAAGTGACGGTTTTAACATCTAGACTTAATTTAAAAGGTAGACAATTTCAGCAGGCCAACAAAAATGCAAACTATAGGTGCAAACTTCAAGGTGAACAAACTTAAAAGATAATTTTAATTTTATTTGGTGAACATATTTACAACGTTTTACATAATCTTATCAATGAATGTAACAGAATTGGTAAAGAAACACTACGGGCAAAAAAGTCAATAACCATTTTGCCTTTCAGGCACATTTCGAATGATCAGGCACATTTGAATCCTCCACATCATTCAATGCTAAGAGGTATGCCACTTTAAAGGAATGTGAGTTAATCCAACTAAAATGTGATCCTCTAAAAATATTAGCACAAATTTACTACACAGAAGTTACGGAAGTCCGTACACCAACATCTGCGCTACCAAGTCCTGCACCAAACGCGAAGCCCAACATATAAGCTCCACGAGTGCTCGCAATACCATGACCTCAGTTTATCACAAAAACAAGAATTTGAGGCTAGCGCTAGAGTTTGTTTTAACTGCCAAATTCCAATTACGGGCATAGCCTCAAATGCTAAAACAAAAGGACATTGTTTACCATTACATCTCGGTGAAATCCCGACTTTATCATAAACGGCAAAGTCTTTATTTTGGATAAATTGGAATTCAAGGTTATCAAAGGTAAGCTTTGAAGGGGTCAACAGCTGAAATAAGCTAAAATTAATACAAATCTCCAATCTTTTTGAGCATCAATATTGTGAAATAGGCACTATAGGACCAAATCCATTTTTTAAAATTCTGCGACACGGGTACCTCCCAGGACTCAACGGCCAACATTCGGATGTATTATTTCAGAAGGTGAGGTACAACTCAAACAGCTGACAACAGTACAAATTGAGTTCAACAGCTATCAAACTTTACGCAAGTTTCCTCAAAATGCAAAAATACTGACAAAAAGTTCTCGAAGAACGCATTGTTCTCGTATACAACATCATTATTCCCGCACAGATTTAATAACTATTATTGCGAGCCGAATAACATCATTACGGTTTGGCAGCGTCAACTATCAAAAATCTAAAAAACTGCAGTTGAAGGAAGTACAATTATGGCTGCAGAGCATAACTAGGTGGATAAGCAGCTTTAATGTTGGCTAAATTCTCATCCTATCAACCAGATCATATGAAATTTGCCAGTGGAGAGAGTAAACCCGTAACAAAACCTTTCACGCATATTGGAAATAATATGGCAGGCCCAATAGTAATCGCTACAAAAATAGGTAAATGAGCAAAATGTATCAAAGCAAACATAGTTGTATTTGTGTGCATGTCGATAAAGGCTATACATCCAGGGTTGATTGCAAATTTGACAACTGATGTCTTACTCAAGCGGTTCATCAGCAAAAGAAGTCTGCCACTCACTATATCAAGTGACAGCGGAAGAAATTTCAAAGGTGTAAAGGGAAAACTCCACCACTGCTACGCTATTATCAGTTCCGGAGATCAATAACACGAACATCTGACAGCCACTTCATTTATACAAACAAGGCTATACATATATATGATGGATATCCTATGTATATTGGCAAAGGAAACTTGATGCTGGCGGATGCACAACACATCAACAACAGATTAGCCGTGCCCTACTCTGCTATATTAATGTCTCGTACTGCATTTCAGTAAAGTTAATCAAATAAATTTGAAAATACGTCAACCATGGCAGTACCATGGGCGAATTCGGGCCAACAAATGAAAGTGATGAAGTCTCTTTTTATATGGGACGCTACATCAGCAGCAATGAAGAAGTTTAGAACATTAGCATTCAACATCCACGAACGCTAAGAAATGACGTGCAAAAAAGAGATCTGGTGCGAAAACAATCAAGCAATGTGTTTTCCTGAATGAAATAGCACTCGCGGTAGCATCATCGGGAATTGCATCAACACTACTCGATTGTGGACGAACAGCTCATTCTGCCTCAAACTACCGTTGAATTTAAACCAGATCAAAACACCAACCCGTAACATCAGCATAAATTCTGAAATAGCCACAATCCTTAAAATATGCAAATTCATCATTTGGGATGAATGCACCATAGCAAATAAAAAATCGTTAGTGGCACTTGACCGGACTCTGCGAGTTTTCTGAGGTAAAACCCAGCTGATGGGAGGCGCTCTGATACTCCTTGCCGGTGACTGCCGTCAAACCTTTCCCGTTATACTATTCATGCTTGAAAGCATTTTATTTATGGAACAAAGTCGAAAAAATCCCTCTCTCCACGAACATGCGTGTGCATTTATTAAAACAAGCCTCTTGTCAAATTTGACATCAAATTTGATCGAGTTAACAATCATCAGCGGCAAATTCAAAGGAAACGATATATTCCAACATAATTTAAGAGCTTTTAATAAAGTTACAAATCTTCAAAATAGAGCCAATATATATTGTATAATAGGACATCTGGGCAACATCAGTCTAATTACACGCGTAAACTGTTTTATCGATCACACTTTACAATCAAATCCATGCAAATATTTCATTATGTTGACAGCATTATTGTTACGATCGATGAATTATAATTATGTTGATATCGTATCAATACATATGCTAAAAAATAAAATAAATTATGTTGCTAATTAAAATTTGTTAATTAATTTACGGCAAATTGAAAATCTATTGAACTGACAGGTTATCGACATAATCGATTGGTAAAGTACTGAGGTTTCGATTACCTCAAACGAAATAAAAATAAAGTGACGAAAACATTATGTAATACATAATTTATGCAAAATATTCATAACACACCGTATATACCCTATGTGCTTCCTTTGTTTACATTTTTGGTTGAAAATTTTCATAAATTATTCATCACTACATAGCAAATCCACTTACTGTATAGTGGCCATCTCATACGAATTTTACTCGATACATTCCTACCATACGATATAATTTGGAAGGGTGGTCCACTATTTTAGAATTTATTGCAGACAAATATCAACACATGTTGCATGTGCAATTACATTAAATTGTGAAGTGCATAACAATATTGGTTTTAGTGATTGACTTGAAAGGATATCAATTTGAGGAATGGTGTGAAAATATATGAATATTTAATGTACGATGTCATAAAATTAGGTTAAATCGATTCCATTCCACTAAACATAATTTTGCAAGTGTAATATTGTTAAACCGAACCGAACACGTAACAAATCAAACGAAACACGTTCCAACCAAAATTGAACACTAATTTCACACTTTATGTGGCAAAAAATAAAATGATTTTTGACCTCCTGCTGATCATATCACATTTCACATTTTAATGTTTAGTCATTCAAATTGCGTGTGGTCGGTCATGACATACAAGTCCAAAAAACAAAAACAGGAAGCAAATTCAATCATTAGTAAATTACGAGCGGTCTACTTGAATCTGCACACCAAATTAATTTTTTTTTTAATTAAATTAAATTTTTATTGACCCATAAATTTTCGATACGACCAAACTATAAACTATACAAATTTATTAATTTTATTGCACTTAAAAAATAAAAATCGTAAATTATTTTTTTTAATTATAATTAAAATTTTGTCCATCTTGGAACGTATATAAGAAAATTTTTTGTTTGTTTCATGCTCTATTTGAATAATTTATTGGTGACTGTAACGTAACATGACATAAAAATAATTTGTTGCCGGTATACAATTCTCAAAAAAAAAATGTATGGTACAAAAACTGAAGGTAAATTTTTGTACTTTGAACGAAGGCATAACCCCCAATACGCCAACAAGTAATTTTATGTGTCAAAATGGTAAAAACATGTGGAAAAATCATCATAATGAAGAAAAATTTTGTGTTGAAAAATTACGCAGAAAATTTTCATGCATGTGATATACACAATTTTTTTTTTGTTGCTCTTCTGCTTATACCGATACATTACATAATCCCATTTGGGAAGAGATTCTCTCTTTATATTGTGGATTTTGTTGACATTTAAAAAGCGCAAAGCTAGAGAATAAATTACCTGGAATTTTACGGTAATTATTATTAATTGAAACGTGATATATTATCACAGTAACAGTCTTTGTTTACATGAAGATCGATGAGCTTACGACAGATACACTTATAAAGGCTTTTTAAGTTATTTTACGTTAGTCTAAATCAGGATCGCATTGAGACAACTTTAAGTGTTCATGAAAAGCACATGAAAATGTAATCGAACATTTTTGAAAATTTATATTAAAATAATAGAAATTTGGCCTATATTATATTGAAAGAGTTCCAACCGCGGACAAAAAATGGTGCCACTGATTTTTTTCATGTGGAATTTTGGTACCAGGCGTAAACAAAATACTTTTTTGCATCGTGTAGTCACTGATGATGAAAAATGGATTCACTATGATAACCCTAAGAAAAAGAAATCATGGAGACCGCATGGTCATATGAGTTTTATTGTGCTCAATCCGATTGAATTCATTACTGGGGCTCTATACCGAACACAAGTTATGAGAAAACTGCACCCACTATACTACTCCAGGCACAAAAAAAAACAAAATTATGCTCCTGTCTGATAATGCTTACACTATAGACACAAGAGCAAGTTGAGAACGTGATTCACAACAGCTTAAATATGGCTACTGGAAACGATGTAGCAGTAAAAGGGGAGCGCTACCTTTTGTTTTAAATTTGGGGGAATATATTTCGAGCATCGATTTATTGTTGCCAGTATAACTGATGAATACATTTTAGGTTTAGACTTTCTGACCGAGCACAAGATGGCATTCGATCTTAAGAACCAGGATTCGATTTCCACACCAATGTATGAAGCAACTATTTATGCCAGATTGCCAGGATTTATCGTGATTCTGAAGGTAACAAGATTGGTGTAGTAGCAACAAACGACGCAACAAATAGCTTACTGTACGGAAGAATATACTGATAAACCCCATGTCAAAGATACCAGTGCGAGTAATGAACGTGAGCCCGATTTAAATGTCATTAATAGTGAATCAGTCATATTGGCAAAGTAAAGGGCATCGCTAATTACTACTCTTATGAACAAAATTCTCGATCACTACACCAAAAAATAATATCGATTATTTGCTGGTTGTGTAAACATCTTCCAAATGAACAGTCATGCTGTAGTGGCACTTGGAGAATTGGCTGATATTTTTGTTGTCAACGATGATGACGTGGAAAGAGCCTATATAGCCAACATTGAATTGACACCGGAAACACCACTTCAATACGACAGGCACCAAGACGATTACCATTAGTGAAACAACAAGAGACAGAACATTGGTTTCAAAAATGGACTGCGATAGTGTTATTGAGAAGTCTAAAAGTTCAACAGTTCATTGGCAGTGAGTCCAAAGCCATGCATTTTGAACTAAGCATGGTCCTGCTGCATTCAAATCATTATTAGATTAAGTTCTTCGAGACCTCATTTGGAAATCCTGTTTGGTGTTTTTAAACGACATCATCGTGCTTGGTTCTACATTTAATGAGCACGTCAGTAGCCTCAAAGAAATTCTCCAAACCACCAAAGCCACCGAGTTGAAGTAGCTAATTTACAGACGAAGTGAACTACCTTGACCACATAGTCTCCAGTAACGAGGTGCGTATGAACTCACAGAATTTATCAGTGGTATAGAAAATTAACCAAATCTTCGAAATATCCATGAGGTGAGAAGCTTCCTCGAAATATCTTCTTACTATACAGATGATTTTAACCCAATTTTGCTGATGTTGCACGAAGCCTGCACCTCTTTGACGAGAAAAAATAACTATTTAGTTGGGCAAATGGTTTTGTTGAGGAACAACCAAAAGCTTTTGATCAATTAAAAAATTGGTACCAAACCAATGCCAGCAATAGTGGTGTACGGGCAGGTATATCGCAAAAGCCAAAAGACGAGGAGCGAGCCATAGCTTACTACCGTCTAGCACTACCCAAACCTGAGAAGAACTACTGAGAAACCCAAAGATATCTGTTGGCTGTAGTGGATAGTATAGAACACTGCCATAAGTACCAGTTCCGAAAGTAGTTTATTCTTTGGATCGATCATGTGGAATTAAAATGGCTAAAACAGATTAAGAAAACAAAAGGAAAAGTAGCAAGATGGAAGTCCTGCCGAAATGCATAACGGAAAATCCGGAGCACACTTAGATATCAAAAAACATTGAAAAAACTTAGAAATCGGTTTAATTGGGTCAACTGTAGGGCTGACGTGGAAGATTAGTGTAAAACATGATAGGATTGAAACTTTGCTGATTCAATTGTAACAGAATTTGACGATTTATAGTACCGCTAGAAGGGCTTTCCGACCAAAGAAGAAACTTCAAGTCATCGGATTTCAACAGCTGTGTCAAATCTGTAACATTAAGAAGACGAGAACTACCTAATAATTAGTACTTGAACTAACTAGCTGGAGACAGCGCAAAACACTTAAAGTAGTAAAGGAACCTGTTAAATCTAAGAGAAAAGCGCCGCCACTAATTACTATTATTGGCCTTTCCAAGCATCGAACTTTTGGCTAAAACCCTTTATCCAACTTGTATAAAGGATATAATATTGAAAATGCAGAAGGGATTCATACCTTTAAAAGAGATGTAGTCATGATTGATTCTCACACTTCATAACAAAGAAAAAGTAGAAAACAAACGCAACATAATGATAATCCTTAACATGAGCAAACCAACAGTTGAGAAAAGCAAACCAATTACACATTTTCGGAAGTCAAATTAAAAATAAAAAATGTTGCTACTTCTGGTAAAAATGTACATATATTCAATTGCTGACCAAGTTAAAATAATAATACATTTTTATATGAAATCGACACAGGTGCACAAGAATCTGAAATGGTCCGTATAGCTTTAACTTTACCATATGCTCGAATAATTTTCATCATATGTTATGCAAAGGTTTATCACCCTTTAACATTTTAAGACAAATCATTTTGACCTGATTTCCACCTTACATTCTTGTATAATATCCACTATTTTTTCTTCTGTGTGGTTTAAGTAAAAAAAAGGTTAAAACAAAGAAGTATTCCAACAAACAACGGAATTTAAATTTTCTTATATCCAACAAAGAAATAAATCCTTTTCATCTTTAATAAATTGTTTTATCACCTCATTTCATTATCTTTGTTTCGAAATTATTATTTTTTTCAACATTATTCCACCCCACATTTTTTTTCGTTTTCACATTTTCATCATAAAAATAAAACTTAATGAAAATTATTATTATTTTCTTCTTTATATATACGTAAAGCTTTTGTCTTCTTCTCGGGTACTTATTAAATTAAATTAAATATTTTATAGATCGTTTAGAATCCGTTTTTGTTGTAATCATAACAATACACGAATAATTTTCAGTAGCACCTTTAATATATCCTCATCATATACACACAGCACATAAACGTGACTCTTTTTTAAGTTTAGGCGAATATTAAATAAAAAAACAATTTCCATGAAAAACTTTGTAAAACCTCATTAAAAAAAAAAACGAAAAGCTCTTTTTCAAAAAATGAATAACATTAAAATTTAAAATCCACTTTGACTTGTTTACTCGAGATTTTAATTTTTTTAACGTTTTATTTTTTTTTTATTTGTTTTCCGGAAAAATTTATGAATATTCTGAGATAATAAATTTCACCTGTGATATTTTATTTTTATTTTTTTGGAAACCATAAAATTTTAACCTAAATGATTATTATTAATAATTATATAATAAGTTTAATTTTAATTGTTTGTATTTATAGTAAAAAAATGGGTAACACTTTGGATTAATTTCGTTTTAGTGGAAGATGCTAGATTATTTATGATTTGAGGTAATTTATGGCTTTATTCTTTTTAAAAGCGATTTTATTTCTTAACTTACTATTTTTAATTGGGTCCTGTTTGATTTTATAACCTAAGGAGTCATCCTGCATCTTTTATAAATTATTGAAGATGTTCAACATACCTGGAAATAAAAATTTAACATTAGATTTATTTTTTTAGTTTAACGGTTATTTCATTTGATTTTGGTGTTAAATAATTTTTTTGAACCTATAATTTACATATCAATTGTCTCAAGATAAACATAACGATATAGCTAACAAAAACGACCGTCAAAACTTACAAGAGTTAAAAGTTTAAATCAAAAATAACCTAGCTTCCTGCCAATGGCTTTATTCTTGAATCTGTCTTTAACTGAAACTAACAAGAAGTGTGCAAAACTCACAATATATCTTATACTAAGCCCTAACCTATGTTAGTACTTATATTGGTATGCGTATTAATTAATTTGTTGAAAAATGAGTTAGCTTGCCTAAGGTTAAATGATGTTTATAGTTGCAATAAATCTAGTGGGTCTGTACTGCGAAGACGTCTATATTTTGGCTGCCTTAATAGTTCCTTTGCTAATTCATTGGGATGAGTTTCCAATTTTGAATGGTACTTCAAATTTTATACTTTTATCATCTGTTTTACCGTTTTAATATGTAGGTCCATGTGGATGTTATCATTTCGAATATACCAAGCAAAATTTGTAATACTACATAGTATTTTTGATTGCGTGAGTTGTAAAAGGTGTATATTTGATGCGCTGGTACGGCTCCATAGTTGAATTCTATATGTCCAAATAGGGATTAGGATCGCCTTTAATAGTAGAACTTTGCAGTCTAGGGACAGTTTTGATCTTCTTCCAATCAGCCAATACATTTTGGAGATTTTTATTTTTATTTGTTTGCACTTTGTTTCAATGTGCTTTCTCCAAGTCAGCTTTCTGTCACGATGAAGACCCAGATATTTGAGATTTGTTTGTTGAGGAATCGTGACATTGTTTAATTTAACCGATGGACACTTTTGTTTATTCAGTGTAAACGTTATGTGTCCCGATTTGTTTTCATTTGCCAGTCCTCAATTTTGTTTATATGATCTTGCCTCTTGATGCAGTTTGTGGATTGTTATGTGAATACATATAATAGCAGTGTCATCAGCAAATAATGGCATCATTAATGGCAGTAATGGTATCATTTTGCTTGACCTGAAATTTTCTTTCGAATAGGTAATTTCAAGAATTGCATGAAATTTGTCTGGGAGCAGAGTTTTTATTTTGTATATCAGGCTCTCATGCCACACTTTGTCAAAAGCTTGTGTAATATCCAGAAAAACGGCGGACTAGTATTCTTTTCCTCTATATAGCTAGTTTAACTGCGTTTACAACTCTATGCACCTACTCTACAGTATACTATGCTGGTCACGAAACCCAAACTGGTGGTCTGGTATAATGTGCTCTGCAGATAATATTGGTTTTAATTTTTGTAGTAATATTTTTTCAAAGTTTGGAAACTGTCGGAAAAAGACTTATCGGCCTGTATGACGCGATTTGCGTTTCGTCCTTACCAGGCTTCGGGATCCTTCGTAACTTTTTCCATTTTTTAGGGTGATATCCACATCTCATTATTTCGTTAAATATAGGTTGAGTTTCCGCTTTTCTTGAATTAACTGCTGAATGTTAGGTGTTGGCCAATTGACTCTTTCAGAGCTAATAACGCCAGGTGTAGCCTTTTTTGCAGCGAATCCCATTATTTGAGTTAAATTGTTTGTTGCTACTTCAATATCTTCTGGTGTGGACTGAGGGATGCCCAGTTGGCAGTTCTGTTCAATGACATTTCTATATTTATTCCATTTAGTAAATTTTCTTGTTAGACGTATATGTGGGTCAATTTGTAAAGCATCGGTACTCAAATTGACTTTAATTGGAGAGTGATCAGATGATAGGTCATAGCAACCGTCTACTTGGGCATTGGCGCGGGCGATTCCTTTTGTTATACAGAAGTCTATAAGATCAAGTATTTTCTTTCTATCTGTAGACCAGTAAGTAGGGTGTTAAGAAGATAAGAAACCTAGATGTTCCTAGGTGCTTCATAAAGTTGTTTACCTTTAGGTGAAGTCAGATTTTAGACTTAACTATATACTTCACACCAATGGAAAGTGGTAGAACTTATAATAACCGTAACAGTATAAATAGCTTTAAAATATTCATACATTTTCACAAATAATTTTGAATCATAAAAATTTAGCTAATTTATGAAACTGACTGAATTGCAAATATCACACATACCAGTGGTTGGAACGACTGAGACCTCTATAGAAAGCTCTCATCGTCGGTATAAATACTGCTCCCAAAAGTAATTATAAAGCAAAGAGATCTTATTCTTTACCGCACCAATTTGGTTTCAGAGAATAACAAACGTCTTTAAAACAAGTATAGGTTCTGGGATATAACATAAGCTTTTGTTAAAGTATGGCACCGAGCACTAGAGATTTAAAATTGTATATAGCAGACCAACATTGGCCAAACTATGAAGAAACACTTTTTTAACGTAAATACCAGCGGAAGTACTGAAAGGTAGTCTCTTTGAACAAATACAAACTAAATCCTCATACCAAAATATTAAGATGACTCATGAAGTTATGACACTGTAATCTTAGCAATTGGTAACCATGTGCATATATAGAAGAAGCAACTAGCAAACTGCAAAAAGCTAAACATACTGAGTAATTGGACTAAGAGAATGCCAACCCAACTAAACGACGCCAAACCAATTCATGTTTACTTGTAATGGCTTGATTCCAAACTAATGTAACAAAATAAACTGCTACTATAATAGCAAATGATGCAGGATGTATCAAAAAGACCAATGTGAGTCAGCTGGTCAGCCAGACCCCACTACACGAAGTAAAGGTTAATGGAGCTTGGTTTTAATACACATACGGTGTTACAGGTCATTTAAAATTAATAAAAAAAGTGCAGCAGGTATATTGCTAATGACATTTACAAAGAATTTTCAAGGATTTTAAATGTGTTAACGATACATAAAGTTATGTGTCCAATGTGTCAATTTCTGATGATTTCATGAAATGGACTCAATTTATATATTCTGTTGGTGGTCTTGTTCACAAAAACAAAAATTTGGCTAACATAAATAAGTTCTAATAACGACACAGTCCACTCTCAGCAAGAGAAAGCCATGCCCTAATTAAATTAGAGAGTCACCCAGCTATATATATTCTTTGAAAACAAATCAACTAAAATCATCGAACACCATAAGACAACCCTCAAAACACAATCTATTGTAATCAACATTGCAAGGGCTCAGGCAAACTCACTGTTTTCATTGTTTGTCGACGAAAATGTCATTACTAACCTGCAAATTTTGAAACGCCACTATAGTCACTTTATTTTCAAATTTAATCTGTTCAAGGCGCTAGAATTTCTCAAGAGACGAGAGGCAATCGAAGTTATGTTTTATTTGCCTACAAAGTTTACTTATGGGAAGGAAGTGCCCTTCCAACAGCACATATTATGTGTACCAACGCATGGACCATACTGTGCTTCATTTATCACTCATGCCTCACATAAATTGTTTGGTTTTGCCATGATTTGGCGTATGCCAATCAGTAGATCTGATATCAATATAATCCTGCAAATCTTCAGTTGGCTGATCCGGTCGTCGATAATCCACAGCAGATTGACCTTCTCTTTCGCGCTTCAGTGTACTTTGAGTTGTTACCAAGAAAAATGTAAAGCACCCTACGCTCATCTGACAATTTGATATTTACAAATTCGTCAAATTCTATAGAGAAGTTGGATTGCAAGACCATAAGACTGCTACTATCAATATATCTACATATACATATTGGCGTGATGACCTCAGAGGATGGAATCATACGAATTGCGGCATATTACATATATTACATCACCCAGTGTTTTTTTTTGCGACGAGATATTTACTTGAACTAGCTTTGGAAAATTCCACTCGTGATCTATGAACCAGCTCTGCCATGGAAAAGAAGTTTTATGTCGATGATCCCTATCCTAAGAGTGACAACGATCTTCGATTACTCACAATTTTTGAAACAACCATCAATTTCACAAGCTTCAAGAAAACAACTTCACCATAGACACAATATCTCTAGCGAGGTGTTAGGAAGCCTTTATGTTTTGGGTAACCAGGCTGAGTCCGAGATCCGTGGTTAAGCCACATTTTGGTAAGAAATCTAGATTCAACTTTCACCAAACTTGAAAATAAGATATGCAAGCTTTATGTTGCCTTAAATGCAGCAATAATTACTACCTGCAAAATTGTGAAGAATTTGTAGATCGTTCTAATTGAATGTTTAAAATTGGGACATTTACGCCATATTGCTGAGGATGACATAAGCGATAAGGTCAAGAACATATACTATTTACCAAGTTGCTGTTACATAAATGGCCTGTTTGCTGTTACATAGCACCACTAAAAAACGAAACCGTATTTGATGGGTCCAGTAAGACTACTTATGGAAACTCTATAGAGAACTAACAACTGATGAGAAAATGTACAGACAAGTGATGGTAGCTGAAAATTTTGTGGCGAGTCAATAGAGATGAACCATTTATGTCGTAAAAACATTTGGGATGGCTAGCTCCGTATTTTTAGCGATACAAAAGTTACACCAGGCTGTCTTTAATCTACCAAAAGTATCTTCTCATTTCTAAAAACTCCTAAACCTTTTTTAAATAAATAATTACCTCTCAGGTGGATAACGTTAAAGACGCCCAGTATCTAAAAGAAAGGCTGAATCATATTTTAAAGCAAAAAGACCGAGCAATTGGCGCAGTGGTTAAAGCTGCGGTGTTTGGGACGGGAGGTACCGGGTTCGAATCCCAACAGGGGAGGGTTGCAAAAGGGATTTTTCATCACTTGATTTCGATCGGTGATGACGATGAACACAACTATGACCCCCTGTTGGAGTGCAGAGTCTATGGGCCGAACCATCGTCCATGTCAGTACAGGATGGCATGGAGCAATGCAATGCGCAGATGGGATATTCAACAATCGCGAACCTGTATTCGTGCGTCCTCGATTTGGCCCTAGTAAGTTGGCGTAAAGTAAGGACGTTAAATAAACTGCGAAAGAGTAGGGTGAGCTTCGGCCCCAGAAAATTGTAGAGATTAAAATTTAAAAAAAAAAAAAAAGCAAAAAGACTTCAATCTGAGAAAAAGGCAATCAAATGCGATTGAATTGCGAGACCTATCAAACTAAAGTCTCACATGTTTCTATTATATAGAAGCAAGTTCATCATCAAAAATATTAGGTATTCAGTGGAATTCCAGAGAAGATCTATTATCCTTCTAAGTAATCGTATTTTTTTTTGGAAAATTGAAAAAAAAAAACAGTCTGCCAGAAGAATAAAACCCTACTAAGAATTTTCAGACTACCACGAAATAAATTGGCATTACCCTTCTGCTCCTTATTTTGGTGTATTGTGAGAGTCTGTGGTAAAATCGGATAAAACGCATCTCAATCAAGTTACGTGAAACTGTCATCTAGCCTTCTAAGAAATGAGCACATTATTGTGTCAGATTTAAGGAAAATTATATTCATAACCTCTTTGCCCAATACCAGATGTTGATGAATCTTTCGAAGCTTTGACTCCCTGTCATTATTTAACGGGCTCATCATTATAACATCAATATACCTGAGAATGAGATTGGAGATATCGCTACATCCTATTTATCTAGATAGCAACAAGTAGAACATCGAGCACAAAGCTCCTGGAAAAGATTTTTAGTCAAGAAAATATCAATAACGGTGATTTCGTATATTAATTAGATAACCTACCTTCATGTAAGGAAGCGATAGGTAGAAATCTCAAAATACACCCAAATGAAAAGGGATTGCCAACTCCTTATTGAAACAGGATCGAGTCTCTTAAAGCGCCCCAATAACAAATATCTGCAAACTAACATTGGTACCACCGTAATGGGTTGATTCAACTATCGATAACACAAGTAATACAATTTCAACTATATGCAATCAGTTGGCCAACCATCCATTTCAATTCTAACCATGTGATACCAAATTAAAAAGTTTAAATTTTGCAATTTGTTAAAAAACTGTCCCTTTCATATCTCTTGCGGCACATTTTGTTTACAATTTAAAAATTTCCTTACTTACACACCAAAACCAAGGATATCCCATTGAGCTCATAATTTTTTTTGTAATTTATACTGAAGTAAAGCAAAAGCAAAAAAAAAGGATTTTCCGTATTTTTAATTTCCCAATGAAAATCTTTAAAATTTTATGAGGGTTTTCATTTCCTTTCCGAGAATTAACTTCATTCCTTCTCTACGTACTAATAGCTGAGTGTGTGTATGTATATACCTAGTAAACTGTAAAGTACTTGTCATTCATTCCTTATGGTTCCCAACTATTAACCAACTAAAAACTATTTAGCTAAAATCACAATTAAAATGTTGATAGAATTTTTTATGTTTCAGTTTAGCTTTTCTACTTGCTACTTTATAGCTTTTCATTTCGTATATATATATATGTATAGTTGTTTGAAATGAGGAAAATTGTTTTCATTACCTTAACCCTATACACAAAATAATGTTTAATTTGATTTTGGCAAATAGCAACTGTCACTCAAGGAAAATTAGGGTTAAAATATTCATTTTCATTAAATTAATTTTATTCAAAAGAAAATTTTTTATTGTGAATTCAATTTAAATTTGAAAAAAAATTTTTTACATACATACGAAAGCTTTTGTCGAACTATGGGAATGGGTAGTAAAGGGATGAAGCTTTTTATGCTATATACGTTCAATTTTCAGGTCAATTGGTTTGGCTTTTTATTTTAAAATTGATTCATTAACTTAATGATGAGAAATGCTCGTACATTAACCTAAATTTGTGATGCTTGCACTTAATGTGGTTTCAGGAGTGTTTAACGTGCGTTCCATTCACCGTTCCTTGTGCGTTTATCGCTAGAAGGAAAATTTATATATATGTCACATATTTGTCGTTCCATTTATTTACATAAACATATAATAATTTATCCAAAGATTGAACCAAATGTGACTGCGAGAGTATTTATCTATTTTTTGATTACCTTGCAGGCAAATTTACATTCGAAACGAAATATAGAAAATCGACAACAAAAACAATGCACAACGAAAAATAAAAAGTGGAAGTAGAACGAAAAACAAAAAAATTGCCTGTCATGTTATTTTCATTAAAATTGAAAATGAGAGGACATAAAATGGTAAATATAACGAAATGGTAAATATAAAATGGTAATAACGAAAAAAGATAAATAGAAAAGAGCAGCAGAATCATCATCATCATCATTTATATATATGTAAACAGTGTAGAACCCCCTTTACTATATTATGTATGTACAGATTTTTATGATTATCGCCGCATATATAAATACATAAGACTATTTATGTATTATGTATTATGAACATGTAGCTATATATATATACAGGTTTTGTGGTTTGCTTTGTATCGTATTCATATAGACGGATTAAATATTTTTCCAAAAGAAAAACAACTAAGTTAAATGAAAGCTTGAATGGTAAGTATCATCATCATCATTTTCAATTTCATTTTAATTCTGTCTGTCTGTGTGTGTGTGTGTGTCGTGTTGAAATGTGAATGTTGATTGGGAATATATGATTTTAATGGATACAAAATCTCAAACCAAACACACTACCACCTCGCCAACTTTGAATTAAAAACCCTAAAAGCATAACACTTCACACATAAATAACATATTACGATGATGATCATCAAGAAGTTATAAAACAAAACACAACGATGACGATGATGATGATGAACTAAAAAGTAAAACAATTGTAGGGATGTTAGTCAATAGAGGGATGAATTATCGTATCCAACAAAAGAAAATTACATCACATCGGTACAAGAGAGGGGAGCGACCAAATATGTTCGACACACAACTTTATCGAAGTGTTTAAATTATATCGCTTTCGGCTATCTAACAAGTAGATAATCGATAAATTTTATTTTTTGTTGTTTTTGTAAAAAAAGAGCTCACAATTCGAAAACTTAAAACTTTCGTTACGTAATTATTTTATTTTATTTTAAATGCGCCTAAATTACTACGATGATGTGAATCGTTTGAATTATTAAACGAAACTAAATCAATGCGCTGCCGGAATGAGGGCACATAAATAATGTGTGCGACAGAAAGAGATAGCTCTTTAAATTTTATTCAGTATTCAGCACAAAATAAAAAACGAAATTTTTTTTATTTTTGTATATTCCCCGTAATGCATGCAATATTTATGCTGTATTGTTATGTAGTGGGGGAATTAATATGATTTTGGAGTGGGGAAACCAAATATCGTACATTTGCTCAGTTTTTAGTTAGTTCACAATGGTTGGTTGAGTTAATATTATTGTAAAGTAAAAATTCTATATTTTAGAAATGATCAATACAAATCAAAACGTTCAGTATAGATAATCGAGTTAAATTTAATTCTGTCGAAGATAGCTACCAAAAGCAATTTATGCCGAATATAAAATGTTATCGTTGCTGATAGATCAAATTAAAACACGGTTAATTTCTTCACTTGTAACTACATATTGAGTACCATAACTACATATTGATGCGAGAACGCATCTTGAGATTTTATTGAACTATAGTTTACAATGAACTAATTTTGAGTGCTATGTTGTTGTTCCAAGTTTGCCTGCTAAATTCATCTAACAGCTTTTAGTCAAGTACACAAATACGATGGGGTAATTATTTGACAGTTATTCTAGATTATAAGGCTAAGCCGCAATATTCCTGCACCACATTAATGTCACAGGGAGTAATTATATATTAGTGCATTAACCAAACTGAACGAAAGATATGACAGGATAAAAGCATACTATCAAAGACTTCATTCGTTCTTTCACAGAGCAACCACCGTTGCACACTTCTAATATAGCGCAACTAAAACCGCTGAATGAGACGTCAGAGGAGGTAATACGTGAACTTAAGGAGTACAAATTGGATGAGAAGTCTAAAGCGCTAGGGGCCGAAACCGCGTTAGATCTAGAAAATCCGGACTTTGCTCACTTCTTAAAGTTCCTTGCACGTCTTGAATCACTTTAGCAACCTTTCAAACGTACCGGTTCCAAATCAGAAATTAACGGTCATATTGTCATCAGTGAGAATATACCACAGGAGTCGGGCTGCATACTACTGTCATTGCACTCCTATTGGCCACCTCAATCAGTGCCTCGCAAAAATTACGACAGAGCCAAACATTTCCAAGTACTCGTCCTTGAGGAAATTTTACTCGTCTTTGAGGATGTGTTTTATGGCCCGATTTATTGAAAACGCCACCAAATCAAAGACATCGCGAATTAGCCCCATTTACCTGCGACCAGAAAAGCTCATCTACATTCTACATAAACTTTCTTACAGAAAACAGCGAAAGCACCACTATGAGGACAAGCAATTGCAGAATTGAAAACGGTAGAATCCTAAAACCGTAGACTGCAGAACAGCCATGCTCCACTCAATTATCCTCCACTCCAAGCCTCAAACTACATCATTAATTTAGCGTGACATACATGAAGATAATAAGCATTCTGGACTATCTTTATACTGTTATCGCGCCTTAGAAAAGAGTTCTGAATACCTGCCAGGAAGGCCAAAATACAAGAAATAATAAGGAACTGCATCAATTGTGGCAAATTCAGGGCGCAGTGTCAGCAATAGTTGATAGGCAACTTACCAAACTAATGAATCAAACTAATACGCCCCTTTGTGAAAACGGGTGTTGATTATACCAGACCTATCTCCATACATCTAGCACAGGGACGAGGTTAAAAACTCACAAAGCTTAATTATATGTTTGATTGTTTAATCAGGCACTAAGGCCGTAGATCTTTAGCTTGTCAGCAACTTGTCAAGTGACTACTTTAGGATGCCCTTAAAATATTTACTGCTCATCAAGGTATCTGTCTTGCGCGGCACAGTAATAATGGAACGAATTTCGTCGGCGCCGATTTAAAGTAACTGGAAGAATTCGCATAACGTAGCACTTTATCTTGCCCAGCTCACCTCATTTTGGAGGCATCTGGAGAGCGGCCTTAAGCTCAACTAAGTTTTACCTTAGAAAAGTCATCGGTAAAAGCAACTTGACCCTCGAAGAAATTAACAAACTCCTAGCAGAAACCGACGGGATTCTTAATTTCCGTCCAGTAGTAGCTTTAGCTGGACGGAAGTCGATGCCCTTATTCCTTCTTTTTTTTTTACTAGATTACCTGAAGGTGTGACATCTATCTACACGGCAAATCAAACAGCAGATGAATCAACAATTTTGATAACGCTGTTACCTAAAATACCGGACTCCATGGCAGCAGCGTTCCAAATGAAGAGCTAAACAAACTCCCAACCAATTATAGATGACATCGTTTTAATCAAGGCAAATAACTTGCCCGTTAATCAATGGCCCCTTTGGCTATAATCTTTCGTTTGGTCAATATCCAATTATAATTATACTTAGTTCCGAAGCCTTAAGAACTGACCCACCTAACCATCTAACAAACAAATTAACTAAATGGGTCATAAATAGAAATGTCGTAGAACAGTAATGCCAACTGGACATCCCACTCTTCAGAAGATATCACATCAGCAGATATTGAAGTGGCATTAGAAAGTTTAACGCAATTTATAGAAAGCTTGAAAAAGTCAACAGTTAATTAACACTTAACCCATCAACAGTTAATTTAGGAAATGCGGAAAATACGCACATTAAGACATCGCCAAAACTAGCCACTACTTAAAATTAAATAAAGCAATTAAAGCTCTGAAACGGGCCTTGATAGAGGACGCAGGGCTAGAAATGACATTGAAAGAGTTAATGCATTTTCTATAACCGATTACAAAAAGGAGAAAATTTCAAGTTAAATAAAATGAAGCCATACAGTGCTGTACTTACTGTAGGTAAATCACATATATGTACTTACATATATGTGATTTATCAACCGCTAAAAAGGTAGTCACATCAAAATTTGCCGATGACACTGCTATAATTATGGATCCAAACACAAATCCGCAAACAGCATCAAGAGAGTTACAACATTAAATATACAAAATGGACGACTGGCGCATAAACGCGAATTAAAGCAAATCAACTCACATAATGTTTACAATAAATAAACCACTCAACAAACCACTCAACAAACAAACGTCAACGACATGGGTCTTAATAGAGTTAGGTTAACTTGGAGAAAGTAAATTAAATCAAAGTACAAAAATAAAATAAAATTTTCTAAAATGTGCTGAGAAGAAGATCAAAACTGTCAATAGACTCCAAAGTTCTAATATACAAGGCGATCCTAATCTCTATTTGGACAAATGGAATTCAGCGGGCTCTATCAGCGCATTTAATATAAACATTTTACAACGAACACAATCAAAAATAATCCTGATAAAAAATCTGATTGGTATTTTCGAAATGATAACATTCAAAGGGTCCTGGAGGATTGTAATATATTTAGTATATTATTCACAATTTCAAGTAAAGAAATATTTAAGAATAAAGCCATTGGCAGTTTTTTTTTAGTATAAAAAAACTTAATATTCCTACTTAAATGTGGTATTTTTCTTGCAATTTAATTTGAAGTCGGATCTATGAAAAGCATGACTATCGTAACATAAATAGTATTCTCTCTTACCTACTTTCTGCAATATTAAACCGGATTATTTATTAGATAATGTATTACATCAGTTACCGATCATTAGCATTTTGTTGCGCCTTTGATTTTAGTTTATTTTCAAAACTTCACATTCCTTTCAAACGTTTAACGCCGTTGTGTAGTATGAAATGGATTCTATCGACGATTGGAACGATCCTCTAACTGATTTACTAACTTGTAAATGTTTTACTTTTAGTTATAAAATTTAACTAAGTTCCACCAAATCATTTGGTTTATCTTTGCCACTGTATGACGTTACAAAAAAAATATTCTTACTTTGTGGGCTCCTTTAGCCCCTTTATTATTTTTTAAAATAACATGTATTATTTAATTTATTTTTATTTTTATAAAAAAAATATTTTTTATGTTTAATTTATAAACTAGTTACAAACATTAATTTATTTTTAATTTAATTATTTTTATTAATTTTATTATTATTATTTTCTTCACTACCGTGCGTCTTTGAGAGAAAAAAACAATTCAAGTGATAGATGCTTTTTTTTATCAAAAAGAAAGAAGCAAGCTGTCATGGCGATGAATTGAATTGAAAATGAATTGAATTGAATTGAATTGAATACCTAATATAACCCGAATTGAGTTATCGAAATTTACGCCGCCATATGAAAATAAATAATTATTATTTTCAGACTCGAACCCATAATATTTTCGATCTTCCTATTTGTCTAATGATCGGTTTGTGTCTCTACTAATGTTATAATTTGTAGTTCAAATTATATTGTGCAGAGACCAGGGTGAGTTACTAAAATGAAATATAAATCTATCTACCATGGTATATACCTGTATAATCTGGTGTAGAATAAATTTAAATTTTATCAGTTGATAAAATAAATTTATTCTGATTTGTTTAATTGTGGCTAGCGAATATTTCGCGAATATTTCGCGCCGCCACAGGACTCTCCTGCAAGTGAATTCCCCCTCCATAATAATGAAAATTTATCCAACCTACTCAGTTATACGAACAGATCTAGTTGATCCAACATCCATGGATGCATCTTGTAAACCGTAAGCTGGCTTCAATCTATCGATTGATATAGTTTGTTGTTTGTCGTTTTTTAGTATGACAAACGATTTTCGGAGGCGGCGCACAACTTTGTATGGCCCCTCGTATGGAGGTGATAATCCAATTCGTACCTTATCATCTCGCACAAAAACGTAATCACACGCATCCAATAGTTTTGGAACAAATATATCAGTTTGCTTCGACTTACGTGTAGGTGATGGTATCAAATTTTGCATGGTGTTGCGAAGTTGGTCGACTACTGTGTTATGATCGGGTAAATTGTTTGTGGGATTTTCTATGAAAAATTCTCCGGGTAGTTTAATCGTTTGTCCGTACACCATTTCCGCTGGTGTACACTTCAAATCCTCTTTTACGGTAGCTCGAATTCCTAATAAAATAATTGGAATCTCAGAGCTCCAGTGGATTGTGTTTTCTCTTGCCATGAGTGCAGCTTTTAGCTGTCTATGGAACCGTTCGACCATGCCATTTGCTTTCGGATTGTAAGCAGTGGTGCGTATTCGGTGTGATCCCAGAATTTCCGTTAACTTTGTAAATAATTTTGATTCAAATTGGGACCCCTGATCAGTGGTAATTTGAAGAGGTACACCAAACCGAGATACGTAATTTGTCACCAACGTCATTGCAATGGTCGCTGCGGACATATTTGTCATGCAGTATGCTTCTGGCCACCGAGTAAAACGATCAACACAAGTTAATAAATATGTATATCCATTCGATGGTGGTAGTGGTCCTACAATATCGATATGGATATGTTCGAATCGACCTGGTGGAATTTCGAATAGACCATGCGGTGATTTTGTGTGGCGCTGAACCTTAGCTTTTTGACAAGCTAAACAAGCCTGAGTCCAATGGGCTATATCCTTGTTCAAATTCGGCCAAAAATATCGTTGTGAAATCAATTTACGCGTACCACGTATGCCAGGATGGGATAAGTTGTGCAACATTTTAAAAATTTTGAGCCTAATTGACTCTGCGATATATGGGCGATTTATTCCCGTTGTTGTCTCGCACACTACCTCTAGTCCGGGTAGTTTCAAAAGTTCCAGTCTCATAACGGACTGGTGACGTCTAGAACCAGATAATAAAATCTGAAGTTCACTGTCTTTCTTTTGTTCTTCGATTATCGTGTTGTAATCCAGAAGTGTTATTTCGGAAGTTTCCGAAATTGTTGCTCGTGATAGCGTATCTGCTACCACATTATCTTGGCCGTGAATATGCTGTATGTCAGTTGTAAATTGACTTATATAATCCAAATGGCGAGTTTGCCTTGGATTGCGTTCAGTTTTTGAATTGATAGCTCTCGTTAGAGGTTTGTGGTCGGTAAAGATTGTGAATTCCCGACCTTCGACAAAATATCGAAATTGTTTAATGGCTTGATATATTGCCAATAATTCCCTATCGAATGCGGAATATTTCATTTCCGCTTCGGTTAGTTTTTTCGAAAAGAATCCCAAAGGCTCCCATCGATTATTTCGACATTGTTGTAAAACCGCCCCGACTGCGATGCTGGACGCATCGGTCGTGATGCTTAGTTTCGCTTCACTCAGTGGGTGGCGCAATAATGTTATTCTCGCTAATTCAGTTTTTAGTGACGTGAATGCTAGTTGACATTCGTTTGTCCAAGAGTAATTCTCTTGTGTCTTGGGCTTACGCAATAATACTGCCAAATGACCATGAATTGGTGCGAGAATATGCGCAATTTTCGGTATAAATCTATGGTAATAATTTACCATTCCCAGAAATCTCTGGATAGATTTAATGTTTGTCGGAGCTGGGAAATCCACGATGGCACTGATTCGTTCTGTAGACGGTAGTATTCCATCGGGTGTTATTTTGTGACTGAGGAAATCTAATGTGCTAGCTCCAAAAACACATTTGGAGGGTTTAATATGAACATCAAACTGAACTAACCGTTGAAACACTTGTTCAAGGTGTAGTTTGTGTTCTACCTCATTTTTCGAAGCGACGAGTATGTCGTCGATGTAAACAAAGACAAAGTCTAAGCCTCGAACGACCTCGTTCATGAATCGCTGGAAGGTCTGAGCGGCATTACGAAGTCCAAATGGCATTCGTGTGAATTCGAATAGGCCAAATGGAGTCGTGATCGCTGTTTTATAAACATCTTCCGGTGCGATTGGAATTATGTGATATGCCCTTACGAGATCTAATTTTGTGAATATCTCACAACCATTCAATTGCATGTTAAAATTTTGTATGTGGGGGATCGGGTAACGATCTGGTATCGTAATGGTATTTAACCTACGATAATCCCCACATGGTCGCCAATCGTTGTCTTTCTTCTTCACCAAGTGAAGAGGACTCGAGACGGGGGATGCCGATGTTCGACAAATTCCCAATTCCACCATATGTTGAAACTCTGTGTGCGCGGCTTTATGCCGTAATTGGTCTAATCTACGTGGTCTTGATACTGGTAAGTGTCCCTCAGTAACAATATGATGAACCACGTTATGTTTAATTGGTAGATTATAATTAGGCTCTGCTATAAGTGAAGGAAATTTCTTCAATAATTGGCCATAGCCATTGTCGATGACAAAGTGTATAGGTAGCGGTGTAGTGACCGAAATTGTTGTGGCGTCGACTGACAGTGTAGTAACTGAATCGACTAACCTTTTTTGTTTTAAATCTACTAGCAGCCCAAATTTGCTAAGAAAATCGGCACCGATAATTGGACGGTTCACTGCAGCCAAAATAAAAGCATGCGTAAATGAACGTCTTAGTCCAATATCGAGTTTAAGCAACTTTGTGCCATAAGTGCGAATGGTAGTTCCATTTGCTGCCGATAATACTAGGTCATGCGTTTTACGCGTGATATCTAGTGATATTTGTTTATATTTCATGTACGGGATGACTGACAAGTCAGCGCCCGTGTCTATTAAAAAATTCATGTGGTTGTTTGTATCCAATACAAATAGTCTGTGCGAACCATACTTCATGTTGGTCGCAGACTCCACGTTTGGCGTAATAGGTAAATTTCGATTTATTGTTTGGGAGTGCAGGTGATTATAGTCGGTTGTTTGAAATGATACGGTGCCGACAATTTGGCGGTCACCGAATCCACCTGCGACTTTAGTCGTTTTTTTTCTCTTTTATTTCAGACGTATTGGGTGTCGATTGACTAACCCAAGTGCATGGTTTCACGCATTTTGTCGCGTTTGTTCCAAACTTGCCATGGAAATAACACAGGCCTTTATTTCTGTTTGTTTGATTCCTTGATCGCGAATCGTTGCGGTTCCGAGAATATGACGGATTACGGTAGTTGCCCGAATACGAGCGACTCCGTTGATTTAGCCGATTTAGAATCGCAGACATCTTCGATTCTAAGTTTCGTACCCTGTCTTCGATCGTTTTCGATTGACTGAATGTTTCAGTTTGACCTGATTGTATAAATGCTGACGGGGACGGCTTGGGGGTCCTGTCGCGAGATCGCGACAATATTGCCAACTGCCCCGATGGTTTGATTGCGTCGTATAATTTGTCGGCCAATTTGGCCATCGCCTCCAACACGGCATCGTCTGCCTGTGTGAGCATAGTCATTTTAATTATTTCCGGTAATTGACGTGTCCATATTGACCGAATTACCGGCTCTGATATCGCCGTCCCGGCTAATCCCCGGATATATCTTAATGCCTCTGATGGGCGTCTGTCACCTAATTCCTGTCCAGCCAGCAGTTGCTCAATTCGTCTCTCGTCAGACGGAGACAGTCTGTCAATCAACGCCTGCTTAATGAATTCATACCGATTTTCCTTAGGCGGATTTTGTAGGATGTCAGAGATTTCTGACATCACTGCAGATGGGAGGCACGTAATTACGTGTCCGAACTTTATTTTGTCGGTTTTAATTTGTTTAATGTCGAAAACGATTTCCGCGGCATTAAACCAGTCTCGCGGGTTCTGCGGCCAAAATGGCTGCAATGTGATCCCAATCGACTCTTGGTTTACTTTCTTTTGCTCACCGGTATCCATTTTATTTTCTTCGTCTGACATCTTTAAATCGTGACTATGTCACCAAAACAATATAATATGTCGATAAAATAAACAAATTATGTTTCTTATGTCTAAACCAAAAATTAAAATACCAAACAGAATCACTGAATTGGGGAAAGTCTCTCAAAGAAACATGTGGGTTTAAATCACCAATATGTTTTTGTTAGCAATAATGAGGTGGTGAAAAAAATAATTTACAAAATTTTCCTGCTCGGAAGGAGAGGCGTAAAAAAATACTAAATAAATTTGAAATATAAAAAAAATACTTAATAATTGGATTGTTCTATTTAAGGTGGTCCCTCTCGTTCTCCTTGGTGTTCCCGCGATGCCACGCCCGGCCTTGCCCCCGTGGCGTAAGGTGGCACGTGGTTGTTGCTTTGTTTTTTTCTTTTTTTTTTTTTTTTTTTTTTTTGTTCTCCTTGGTGTTCCCGCGATGCCACGCCCGGCCTTGCCCCCGTGGCGTAAGGTGGCACGTGGTTGTTGCTTTGTTTTTTTTTTTCTCGTTCTCCTTGGTGTTCCCGCGATGCCACGCCCGGCCTTGCCCCCGTGGCGTAAGGTGGCACGTGGTTGTTGCTTTTTTTTCCTTCTGACTCCGATTTAATGTGTTTTTTTTTATTTTTATATTTGTATATTGTATATATTTTTGTATATATATTGTATATATACTTTATTTGTATATTTTTATTATATTACTTGTGTAAAAAAAATAAATAATTCCTCGCCCGGTAAAAACCGGCGTCGGGGTCACCACTGTGGGCTCCTTTAGCCCCTTTATTATTTTTTAAAATAACATGTATTATTTAATTTATTTTTATTTTTATAAAAAAAATATTTTTTATGTTTAATTTATAAACTAGTTACAAACATTAATTTATTTTTAATTTAATTATTTTTATTAATTTTATTATTATTATTTTCTTCACTACCGTGCGTCTTTGAGAGAAAAAAACAATTCAAGTGATAGATGCTTTTTTTTATCAAAAAGAAAGAAGCAAGCTGTCATGGCGATGAATTGAATTGAAAATGAATTGAATTGAATTGAATTGAATACCTAATATAACCCGAATTGAGTTATCGAAATTTACGCCGCCATATGAAAATAAATAATTATTATTTTCAGACTCGAACCCATAATATTTTCGATCTTCCTATTTGTCTAATGATCGGTTTGTGTCTCTACTAATGTTATAATTTGTAGTTCAAATTATATTGTGCAGAGACCAGGGTGAGTTACTAAAATGAAATATAAATCTATCTACCATGGTATATACCTGTATAATCTGGTGTAGAATAAATTTAAATTTTATCAGTTGATAAAATAAATTTATTCTGATTTGTTTAATTGTGGCTAGCGAATATTTCGCGAATATTTCGCGCCGCCACAACTTTTGTTTCATATTTTCAAAATCAAAAAAAATCATAAGCTATACGTGTACCATCATGTTTGCGACTAACAAAAAACAAAACAATCATTCAAATCGAATGCTACTTAGGTAAATAAAAAAATTTTAATTTTGTTGACATAGTAACGGAAATACGGTATTTCAAGAAAATCCGTTTTCATCACGAAACAAATTCATTCATTCATGTTAGTTTGATTTGACGTTTTATGACATGAAGCCAGCAAGTGAGTATACAATCATATTAAAACGCGATAAACGCGCGGGATACATTAGTTAGTTTTTGTATATGTGTGTGTGTGTGTGTGGAGGATGAAAAATTAAAATTAATTAATTTAATTTTCGATGTTTTTAAATTGAATTAAATTTAAAATGTAATTTTATATTTTATTTATATAAACACAACAGCACAGCGTGAATTTTTGGTTATGTTCACGCAGTATTCTATTCGCCAGTGGGGATATACTCGTATGTATTAATAGAAAAGCCATTGGCTTATGTTTTTATTTTTTGTTTATTAAATTGATTACGATTTTATTTAAATTTTCACAATTTTCTTAATATCTTTTTCGCCCATAATGATGGTTTTTGTGAATGTGTGTGGGTGGAAACTGGGAGGGCGATACGATTTTATTATACGTAATTAATATGTTATGCGGGTGAAATATACAAATAAAGCTTTTAATCTATTTGTGGTCGAAAATTAGATTACACTTGAGTTAAAATTAGTCATTAATTATACGACGGTTTAAAGTGGGGGAGATTAATCACAACCTAACGAGTTTTTACATAATGTTATGAAAGTAACATTATATATTCGCGAATCATGTCATTCAAATGGAAATTGGAATATATAAGTACGTCGCTAAAAGCATTTTCATGACAGCATAATGGTATTCAAAGTGTTTTCTATACCAATTTCTAAAACATAACGTTCCGTAAATTATACGATAATGTTTTGTTGATTTGTTGAATTGAAAAACCAAACATACATAACCTAGAATAAATTTTATAATTTAGATTTTTGTGCATATACGTGTGTTCGGTTAAATTGGAAAAATCATCATTACCTCAGATAGATAATTTTGAAAAATTCAATTGCAACTGGAACGTGTAATTACATTATGCATATATGAATAGTTTTCTATTTATTTCGATATATTGATTTTAATTATGCTAATAGAGTTTGAATTTTATTTGAATAATTTTTTTTTCAATTTTATAGTTGACAATATAATATGTTTTTTTTAGAAAGGAAAATATATTATTTTAGGTCGATTGTTGACAGTATGATTTGTAGGAGAGCCAACAAGTTTTCGAAAAAACCAAAGCATACTTCGACTTAACCTAACGTATTTGAACCTATTCTTAATTAAAAGCATTGATTTTATTCTATCTTCGTACGTTCTAAATTCAAGAAACAGAAAACGAAGCTGAAGTGATGATAGAGAGCATTGTCCAACATTGTCCAATTAGTATACGATTCATAAAGTTTTACGCCACCAAATAATTTGTATGTGCTGGTCTTGTGTCGTAAGTTGCACGGGATCTACTACAAAATGTCATCATCAACACATCGTATTAGATCCAAAGAAAGAATTCGTAGTCTGGCTAGTCCCAAAAAATTCAAAAAATTCTGATACTTTAGCGGAATACAACATCTCTGTTTCATCCCTGGTGCTTCTGTATGAACCAATAAATTTAACCACCCGTTGAAACATTAACCAAGTTCCTGGTCTTTTATCGTACTACACTATCGCCATTGCTAAATGAAAAAATGCAGGCAGAGCTTCTCCATGATCGACTATTCCTACTTCCGTACAAGAAGGATATTTCAAATTTTCGTAACAGGATATAAGAATAGAAACTCAATATGACTGTCACCTCTCTCTGGCATTGTCATTGTCATATAATTGTTGTTTCTACTTTATCTTGCAAGGTTCTGTATAGTATAGTTATTTGGAAAGGAGACGGCTGTTTCTACCAATATTTAAATGTGTGAATAGTTGATTTATGTTTCTGAAGTTAGTTGATTTTTTAGTTTCACATTTGGTTTGCTGACCTTCGGTGTCTAATGCATAATCCGTATAATTGACGAATTAGCACACGTTAAGTTGTTTGTCTAATTTGCACTGCTGTCTCCATTGACCATCATTTGTCGATGCTTTTATCTATCCTGGAATTTCATTGACTTTTATGACTTTGCCTTGATATTGATACTATCGAGGTGCTGTGAGATCCTTAATTTAAACGTCGAAACAACTTGAGGTTTTTCTCTTTAACATCTCTAGGTTTGAGATGTCATAAATATCCGCCATTGGTTTTATCAAAACGAAATATTGATTAGGGTGGAGCCACCGTTAAAATTCGCCATTAAATATTCCTGTATTTTCAGTAATTGCAGTACCTTAACTTGTATGTAATAGTAAATTTTTGTATGTGATAGTTTTTTTTATGTTGCCGTGATCAATGAGCCATTTTAAAGAAAGCTTAAGGTGTCAGTATCATGAGGTTTTCCTCAACATTAAGTAATGTTACTTGTACATTGACATGGTTTTTTGCCATGTTTACTGAATCTGCTGGTGATGAATCCATTTTGCTAATTCGGCATTGAAATCAAAGAGGACAAGGGACATATGTCACAAATATATACTAAATTATTGGTGAGAAAGCTAATTCTCGCAGAAGCGGCGATTTTAGCGGCCTCCGCGTTTGCCGGATATTATCCCTCCTGACTATTTTCTTTGTAAATATTTGAAAAGGTGTGAACAGATCTTTTGAAGATCTCCTTAACTATTTACGTTATGCTTTAACGTAATCAATTCAATCTTTGTAGGGTAGAATTCAATCCTAGCACTGGTGAACCCGGTTTGCCTCGTTTTTCAACGATTGGTCAAAGAATAGAATAACGCCATAGATTGTGAGGACTCTACCTTTAATTAGCTAATTCACCCAGTCATTTCTGCAAATATTATTGACAAATCACACGTGTGAAAGTAGGTTAAAAAAGAGTAACAAAATGGTAATTTTACGTTTGCGTCTATCGAATAAGGCAGAGATAATTAACAGACAACAAAAATGTGCTGCTCAAGCGTATCTTAAGAAATTGGTCTTTGGTGTCATGTTGAAGACACATTTACAGAACAGAAAATCTGGTAAAAAAAACATTCTGGAGCAAATACGACTAAGAAGTTTGGTACAGCTTACAACTTGCGTTTGATGATTTTGGTCTACTCTATGTAGCACTCTTGCGTGAACGTGTTTTAACTAGACTGGTGAATTGCGCGGTTCGATGGCATTTTTAGTGAACAAAATTATTATATGACCCCACATTATTATGAATTCTAGCAGAATAATCTCGAGAAAAACCAACCTGCTCTAAAAAGTTCATTTGGATGATAAATCATCAGCCATGTGTACGTAATGCAAACAGAGTCAAACATTCTACAAAAAGAAGAAACAAGGAAGGGGCGTGAAATGTTTTGGATGTAGTAATGGCTAATCAGCACCAGACTCTGGTGTCTCTCCGCACATTACATGTGTACATGGTTGGTTGAGAAATTTTAAACCAGTGTCACTATCAGAAGAGATACGATTGCAAAAAATCAAAATTGAAAGTTGAATTGACAGGTGAATAAAATTCGACTTCCACTTTATAATGGTAGATTGATTACGATTCAAGACGCAATTTTCATGGCGACTCTTTCCACAAACTTGCTGTCGGTCAGTCAATTAATTAATTGGCAAATTTAATGCAAACGAATGCAGTTTTCAATTAAAACAAAAAGTTACTGGTTGACGCAAAAGTGAAAGTTGGAATGGTCAGAGCGGCACAGTCAACTGAAGCTGGTAAAATAGTCAGAACTGAAGAACGACCAAATTTATGGCATCATCATCTATGACTGTAGGTCATAAGAAATTAAGGAATGGATTTCTGGATGGGATAAACTAATGCACTCTTACTTGTATTGACCAAACCCATTTGATTTGTTTAATGGCTCCCGATATGTTATATTTTTGTGTTAAGCCGCAAAATTTCTTTATATTTCTTCAAGAACAAATTAAACCTCCTGAACATTTTCAAAGAGCCCCAAGCATTTATGAAAAAACAAACGGTCAAAAAATTAAAACATTACAGTGCAGCGTACTGCAATAAGTACAGAGTACTGCAATAAGGAGATTTCAAAGTTATGGCGAGATTTTGGAATACAGATTCAAACAACTGCAAGGATATGAATCGAACGTTGGTCAAACGTGCGAGATGTAAGCTTAGATGTATCGTGGGGATATGGATAAAACGGCTGTAGAAATTTAGTCCGCCAAAAAAGTCTGATTTGACCTACTTGAAAGTGTTCGGATGAAAGGCAAAGATGCATATTCCAAAACAAAAGCACCTTTAGTTTGATTTGAAATCTAAGGATTACATCAGGGCCATTTACAGCGAAAATTGTGACGGCAAAACAGCAACGCTGATGATTCAGCAGCTCACGATATTGAAGATGTTCAAAATTTAACTTTGGATTCTGCATGTATGTCTGGTTGGGAAAACATCAAGGTTCAATTAGGGAAGGTTCAAGAAGTGAATGGTGTTTCATCACAACTAGACAGACGTTCAACGGTTTCGTTTATGTTGTGTCACGCGTTCAATTAGATGATTCACTTTGCCGCCTGTTTTCAAACTGGCAATTAGATCAATTTCATGGGTGTCAAAGAGACCACCAACTGTTGCTTTGTCTACACCAGAGTCTGAATATTTGGCTATGTATAACCATAGTTTCAAAAATATCGGATCTAATTAAGTTTTACGAGAAGAAAATACTTGTAAAATACTAGTAAAAACTAAGTCTAACAGACAGTCATATAACACATCACCTTTTAAACCGCATGACGTCATGGGAACAGAAAAAAAATATTTCGTCATTTCATGATAAAAGTCACATATATCACATCATTACTTACGATAACTATTCGATTAGAATTTTTAAATATCGTCGATGATCTCACTCGGGTTTACTCAACTTTGTAACCGGTAAATAGACTAACAAGAAGAAAATAATTTTTAAACTCGGCAAACTGTCAAAGAATTTCTATATTAATTTAAATTAATTCTAGAATATAAATTGTCCAATTAACTACAAGGTCATCTGCTTAATTTATTCCAGACGAATAAATTATTCATAGATTGCGATTCTCATACGTACCGTCAAAACATGAGAAATATCATGTAAACACAGTGAATTAATTGATTTACATGAATGAGTGTGGATATAAAGCTATGTACCGTTTTGTTTCTATATTTATAGTAATTAGTTTTTCACACCAATTGTGTTGGATAATTTAATTTAATTGGTAATTTTTCCTCTGCTACTTATATCGACCCCCACCCCAGTTTCTGATAATTTGCCTTATCGTATATAGGCAGCAGCAACAACATAAAAACACAATCAGCTCATATATACTGTTGAGTAAAGTAGTTTTTTTTTGTACCACTTTCTTAAGTTTAATAGAGTTTTAAGTACTTTCCATTGTTACGTAATTTTCTTTCTTTTCTTTTATTTTAAGCCTTGAAGTGATTTTACTTACAGTGTTTTATCGTTAAGTTTCGCGCGAAATTTTTTTTATATTTTATTTTTCATCGAAACAGATTAAGTTTGAAATTTAATCAATTTTGAACTTTTATTTTTTGTTTCGAACAAAATCTTCAAAGAAATTTTATTTGCCGCAAGCTTATTAAATTTTATGTTTATTAATTATGTTGATGATGAAGATATACCAACATTTAATCGATTAATTCAGACATGATGTTTAAATATACCACGAACGTAACGAAATCCATAAACCGCAATCGATTGGATTGGATTACGCGACGACAAAATATAGATAATTTTTAATACTAAAACACAGATAAATTATTTGTAATTCTAGAATTTATTACGATTTCACAAAACAAATTTTTATTTTTTCTCGAGATAACAAACGGAATAATAACATAAATCATTTGTCGATCGATCGATAAAGGTGGCTGAACTTTGTAATCCTATCACTAATAAATTTACAATTAAAAATTTGTTTTCTCCATTTATTTCGATATAATAAATCATTTTTATTGCATTTAATGTACATAACTGTGAGTTGGATTAATTACTTGGAAAATGTAAATAGTTATCAGTCTAACAATCTTACATTGCAAGTTATAAATAAGCAAATAAATCGAATTACCTGTGGTTTGTGGAAAAAGGAAGCATTTTCACTGAATATGGTTACCGTTCCATTTCCTTTTATGGGTTGTCTTATGCAGCTATCGGTAATTTAGTTTCTGACTGTACGCCTAACCATTACCACAGTATGTGTATGTCTTTTACGTAAATGCATTTGTAATTTTATTTTTATCTTTATAATGGGTAGGTTGTGATATTTCAAACAAAAAGTTATTAATCGAAGAATTTGAGTGAAAAGCACAGAATAATTATTGATGCTAACTATACATCGAGTTTCTCGAAACAGGCAGCACGATTAAATCTTTTATTTTAAGTCTTAGCACTTACCGCTAGATGTCAATGGAAGTGTAAAAAAATATAAAAATTGCCAAAAGATGGCAGTTATTAAGGTGGACGTATCCATCATTTGTTTTAGTTAAGACGTTGATTTTATCACAATGTTATTGAACTATAGTAGTGAACGTGCGACATGATCTATAATATTCTCTGTGGCATATCAATTGCCATTAGGTAAATACAGTTACGTAACTAAAGAGTAGGCCGTTTAAAAGATTGTTCTGAAAAACGCTTTAAAATGAGTATACATCAATATTCTTTGGATTTTTTTTTATTGTTCATGTGGCTCTCTCTGCTAGCTTAACGAAAACCATCCTGTGAGTTTCATTTATAAGAACTTTTTCGATTATTTCGGCGCCTATCTGGATTATTCGCATAACATCTATCTTTAACGAAACTCCATTAGGAAAAAGTTCTAAGGCGTCAAATCGCAGCTCCACGCAAGCCAATTGACATCTCGAAAATGGCTAATTATTCGGTTGCAAAATTAAGTGCCCAAGAGATCGATTATTTGTCGGCTTGTATGGCATGTGGCACCATATTGTTAAAACTAAACGTCATCCACAATCATAACGTCAAATTGAAGCCATAAAAAGTTGGTTAGCATGCCTCTGTAACGGTTACCATTGACGGTAATAGCGTTTCCAGAAGTGTTTTCAGAGAAAAATAATTCGAGGTTTTTATGCATTATTCTTCTCAAAAAACAGGTGCGAATGATTTGGAATAATTCCGGTCCTACACTAAAGCCGCAATATTCGCATGCGCACAAATCGACCTCGGTACCACCTTTGTTTTACAATAGCAAGCCTTTCTCACGTCCTTTCTTTACAAATTATACTACAGCGGTCCTGTTTAGCGGTCGTTCACTATCCATATTTCTTTTCAAAATTCGCACGGTTTCGGCTACTCAACTATTACTTTGGAAATAAGTTTTCTATGTTTCGAAACGCTCTCCAAGCGAAGCCATGATTGCTCGTTCCGTAAAACATCAGACTGAGTAGTTTTGTCATAGCTTCCTTTTCAAGGAAGTAAACCCTCCGTTTCCCATTAAAATGTTTACTGATTCTAGCGCAGTTCCAGGCGCAATTGTGGCGGATGGTGATGATATTTTTGTCACCAAAGTAATAGTAACAGTTTTCCACAAGTCAGGAAAAGTGCTGCTGGTTATACTATGAAATTAAAAATATGTGTACGATTACAGGTAGCAACATTTTAACACGGAGCTGTCATATTATTGTCATGGTCAACTGCATTCGACTTTACATGCATAATCGCCAAAACAACTTCAGTTTCAATTAACGCTTCAAAGTTATATTACTTATTGCAATCTAAAATCGACAATTGGAAAACAAGGAGGTTAAGCCTGAAGAAAATACATTCCAAGAACTACCATAGTTGAGATAATTATCAATACCGATCAAGTGACGAAAATCCTTTCTGAAATCAAACCCATTTAAATTTGAACCTGGCCTAAATGATTCTGTTTCAGGAAAAGATACACGTTAGTTTTAAGTACTTTAGGCTAGAAACGGAGTTTAAGCTTCTCGCAGATATTTTCAGCGACTCAGTAACAAATTTAAGTAAAAATACGATAGTTCAAGTCCGCATTTTACTGACAATGGGGTCTTTAAGAACCGAACGAAAAGTGTAAAGAAAAAGTTAACAGACCGAAAATTACGGAGCAAACTGTAAGAAATGTCAAACCATTTAATACGCAACCCCAAAGCAACTTGTTGAATTTGCCATATATAAGAAGTAAAATTCGTCAAATTCCGCAATGTTTCTTACGGACTCGCTGGTTAGCCTTCAAACAATTTATGAATGAAGAAGATATAGCTATGGAATCAAAATTTGTCACAGAAATTTGCTCAATGGGAGCGATAAGAGCGTTGCGACCATATTTTTGATTCACGTGAATACTGAGTTTCAATGGTCATGCTAAGTACGTTCTTGGATGTCTCTCCAATTTTGGTATTTCTTTTTAAAGACGCATTAAGTAAACATTATGCTGGTATTGGTCCTTTATGTTGCATTAGGTGTTGTCTAAGTGGTCTTGATACTATATAGTATTTGGTCTAAAGTAAAAATATATTTGGCTGTTTCGATACGAAAATTTAGAATTTTTTTAAGTGGCAGGCATCTGCTACTTGAAGAGAACTTTGCTATGGTAAAAATATGCAACCGGTCTACTAGGGTCGTGACTCAATATACCACGGCATATAGGAAGTAACGTAGATCATCGATCCTTTGAGCTACTGTGGCTGCGCGTGTGGTTTGATGAAGCTTCAATTTTTCCGAGCCGGTCTTCTATTTCTACTTTGTATGGTCTTTTACGGAATTTTACTTTTTACAAGTATAAAATTCTGTTTTGTACTGATACATTTTCTAGGATATATCCGTTATAAAGTTACAAGCGTTGGGAGATAGGTAACGAATTAAAAAACATTTTTTGATTCGATACACATCCTATCAATGAAAAGTGGCCTATTGTACCCATTATAAATGAAAATATTCCATAACTGATGGAGTAAAGATGTGCTTTCAACCTCCTGAAATACTGGAACTTCGAACATCTGTATTTTACATTTCAGAGGGTTAGTTATTGCTTACTGCCTAATGCTTACAATTTTTTTTAAATTAATATTTTAGCTTTCAATCTGTTTCCTTATAGCATTTTGAAGGTGGAAAAAGGCACATTTTTGAAGTCTAGGCCGATTTTTGATAATTTGCTAGAATTTGCAAAATCCATCTCTTGTAAATGAATTATAACAAATGATAATACTTTTGAAAGTCGAAATTTAAACTTGATGGGTTAGGTGATTTAATTTTCATTGCTATTTAGTCACTTTTTTGAGGGTACAGACAGTAAAAACATTGTCTTCAGGTGTTTCATCCGTTAAAAATTCTGCCACCAAAAAGGACTTACAACCTATATGTGGTCACTCAAAAACCTATATGTGGTAAAATCTATGGTTTTTTGGTTGATGATTTCTAATAACATGACCATTTTTACTTCTTTTCTGTTGCTCTAAAAGTACGTAAAAGTTGTACTTCCAAACCGAAGCAAACACGTCATGCTTACATTTCTAAAAGAAAATAATAGCATTAATTATCCTTTACTTTTGGTGTATTTTGCATAATAGACAAGTAAAAATGCAATCGGGATCGGTTGACATGTCACATATATTCTATCTCAATGCTTAGCTTCTTAGTTGCTAAAGGTATAGGGATGCACCTCATGCTAAAATAAAATTTATGTAATAAATCTTATTCTCATAATATCTCAAATGTCAAAATGACCAAATACATTACACAAAATTATTAGAATTTTCTAAAACTAGATGGTTGGCCGTGGTTCAAGCAATCAGTATTACTTCTTGTTTAAATTCAATCAAAATATTTGTGAGGATGAATCGGCGGCAGAAATGTATTTATTTTTTGTGCACAGAGTCACAATTTTTCATGAAAATAATAAAAGCATACGACGAAAAAGCATTAAAGTAAAAACTGAGATAAGGGACTTACAAAACAGGAGAGATTGCAGGAGAGATTGCTTAAAAATGTGTTTAAAATTGTTTTCTTAAATAGTTGCACAAACTAAAACTGCCCAACCCTATACTTTGCGGAAGAAATTCATGAAAAAAATGGTCGCTTTTTAAAGAAAAAGGTTAGGCTGATGTGGCATTAAATAAAAGATTGAAAACGAGAGTAGAATGTAAAATAAACGCAAAATGTTCGGCAAAATTTGATGACCACTGCAAAAGTAATGACTAATAAGAAATTGCTGAAATAAATAAGCTCATCACACCTGTATTCGATTTCCCTCTAATTGTACAACATAAAATTGTAATTAAAAATGGCGCGAATTTCTTTAAAATCGCCAATGAGAAACATAATAATTTCGATACTGTCATTATTTCCTTAACTGCCACAATTTTGCCACAATATGTATGTTTTTCCACTTTGACGCGATTTTTTTTTTGTTGAACTTTCCGTTTCTGCAAAACTTTTGTTTCTTAAGCCACATTCGTTTTTCAATTTTACCGACACACATTCATTTATTTTTTCAGTAAATTTGTTTTGATGATTTAGGCTACGGTAAAACCTTGATATAACCAACCTTTTCTGTCCAGATGTATCTGTTAATAACCGAGAGATCCGTTATATCATTGGTGATATTGGCATTCGAGAGATCTTAATGGATTTATTTTAAAGCGTTATATAACTTAATATTGCTGAACAAGGGCAGTAGAAATTTAGTTGTCATGGTCACGACTTGTTGTCTAGAACAAAACAAGAGCTAGCTGCCAAATGATAAAGATCAATATTGTTGCTATATAATAAATGGCTTAATTTTTTTTCATCGGTGATCTGTAAGTCATTGATTTTCATTCATATAATGTCAGTCAATGTATTATAAAAGTACATAGTTAAAAAGTAAAATGTTGACAGCGATGGGCAAAATGCAAAGCCTACCTATATTTCTAAAGATAATATAAAGATTGCAATTGTTTTTAAAACTGAAACTTTTTCTTTCAACATAATAAAATATTTTATAAATAAAATGGCCTAGACGAGAGAAACAAAACCGCATTTACCAAAATCGCTCAAAAAGATTACCGCTCATTGATATCTTTATGCTATTATTTAAGTGATATGTCATGAATTGTTGCAGGTCACGAGGAGTTGTAAAATAAAATCAATGAAATTATGATTAACTATTATAAAAAAAAATAATAGAAAATGCTGGAAGGATATATTCACTTGAATTAATCAGTCAAAAGCTGAAATACTTCCCAACTGCAAGTTGTTCCTATCTCTTAGGAAAGTATTATAAAGATATATGATTAGACGGTGAATTATCATGGAAATGGGAGACACTATTAATCAGATGAATTTCACTAGCAGTGTTCCTCAGGGTCCGATCCAGAAGCCGACACTCTCGAATAATCAATACAATGAGGTACTCTGAACTCCTATACCCGAAGGTGCCCTGGTAGATTACGCCTGGCCTAGCTCTGGTTGCCACTGCAAGACACAAACAACAGCTAGTAGAAAGTATAGAAGCTTCAGTGTAGGTGGTATTCGTTGCCATCGCTAGAAATTTGTCCCGTAAAAGACTGCAGCAATAGAAACGAGAGGGAGAAGGTCCTTCAGCATATGGCTTGTAATTGATAAAGGCAACTTGATAATAACTGATGCAAAAAATGAAACCATTAAGAACACGCAGACAACGGATCATAAACGAGACAGCTCATCCTTAATATCAAAATCGCAGTTTTTACCGGGTCACAGTTATTTCAACAGCTATTTTACCATACTACACTGCATATGATGAGACCGAGAGCGATAAACTTGCGTCGATCATGTAGGGTAACTGACATCAATTTCTCAAAAATGTTAGCCGAAGAGAAGCCCTGAAATAGCAATAATAAGATGAATAGAGGGATACTAACCCTAAAAAAAGAGCAAATAAGTACCGCGCTTACTGAATAGGACAGATGGACTTTGAACATCCAGCGACAGAATTAATGCGCATTTTTCGATTTCTGTTGTGTCCAGGAGAAATGGAGGCAGGTGTTTTTTAGCCGGTAAAAGTCTGGCATAATTTTTATTTGCATAAATTTTTTCTAAATATTTTTATTTCATTAACGTATACCGTTTGATGCATTTGTAGTTCTATATCCAGTACAGAACAATATTTTCCAATTGCTCAGAAAATAACTGACAAAATAAACTTTTGTTGATGTCCGTTAAAGCATTGCACAACGGTTTGAATTGTTGATATTTTTGTTATGATAAACTCACTGTGCTTCCTCAGAAACAGTACTAACCACATTTTAACCTGCACATCCGTAAAAAAAAATCATCCCTAATTTTGCTTAAATTTAAACGAAAACAAAATTTAATGAGATTCATTTCGCTTTAAACTTTTTATAGGGTTCGCAAAAAAAAAAAAAAGTTTCGTTAAAAGTTTTCTTCCGCATTATACTTACATACATATATCAAATCATTTCTATAGCTTTCGGCGTTAAAATGAAAATTACAAAATTTTCTTGGAAAATTTATGTCAAATGACATATGTTTATATATAATTTTTTTTTACTGTTGTACGACTAAAGAAGTAAAAAATTTTTTTTTTTTGTATATCTGAAAATGAAAATCGATTAGCATACCAAACAGAGATAAGACGTTACGATAACAAACATACATACATACACAAAATCGAAAGTATACAATAAACATAAAAGGTGTAGTATATAAAATGGAAATATTATGGAAATGATTTCGTTTAAAATTTTATGAAATGCAATAAAAAACATTTTCCGGAATGGAATCGAAGCTTTTCATTTTTTTTATGTACGTATGTAAAGTACACAGGAGGGTGTTTAAAATATTTAACATAATATTTAAATATGTAAGATTTTGATATATCATAATTCATCTATATACATGACATTTAACATTGAGCCAAAAAAAAATCGGTTGGAACCCACATTTTTATAAAATTAAAGACATTTATCTGTTGATTTTTTGCATTTTTTTTTAATTAAATATTAAAATTTTATTTGCTGATTTAATTGGTTTTAAAAGGCTTAATGTTGCGATATGCATTTTTTGTGCAATAGTCGTTAACGGATTATAAAATTACAAACAGCAATTTATTGCTGTTAAATTTCATATGCAGTCGCTAAAAAAAAGATGCTATCGTGTTAATTACAAAAAAAAATTTTACCATCTAACCATTAATGTTAATGTAGTTTTTATGACTGTTTGGTAAATTCCAGGGAGTTTTTTTTTTGTTTTGTTAACATTTAATTGAAATGTGCATCTTCACAAAATGCTGATACATATATTTGTTTTTATAAAGCTAACAAATAATCAGGCATTTTTCTATCATCATTCCACGTGCCAATGCGAATTTCCATTTTCGAAAATACCGAAATAATTTAAGTATTTGCAAAGTTGATACCGAGAGGGTTGACTATGTAACTAGTATTATGGTATTCAAGAGCAAAAATATTGAAAATAATTTGGATTAAATATTCCAATCATGAATTATTTATAGGCCTATATATAGAGATTAAAAACGGTACATTATACATGTGTGCGGCAAATCATGTACATGTATACACATTTCCCATATATAATTCACTTAACTCAATTTTTCATCTCGATTATGATAATGTGAATAGAAAATACAGATTATAAAAGAAAAACTCCAGTTATAATTATGATTATCGTCGTAATCATGATCAAGATCATAAACATAAATTTCAATACGTAATATAAAATTGTAATTATGATTATGATTATTACGTAAATGGAATTTTTATTATCAATTATTTTGTCACATTATTTCTCAGTGCTTTGGTGCTGTGAACACAATGGATGAAATTTTAAAGTGTGGATAATCGACAATATGTGATGTTACAACAACAATATTCGTGCAATTAAAATTGCAGTGTACAACAACTCAACGATTACCTCAATCCAAACACTCACAAATCGAGAAACTTTAGAACTCTATGTCACAAACACGTTTGGAAATCATAGCCATATACGCATGGCATGGTAGTCTATATCGAAAGCAAAGAAAGGATTCTTCCATTTCAGTAAAGTGAATACGATAAAATGATAAGTTCACCCAAAAATTGCAATTTCTCTTTTACCAATGTTTACGGATAGATTTTTCGAGCAACATCTAAACCGGCTTAAAGGCGTTTTCTAGGCATTGACACAACAGTGGCATTAAAATCTTTCCGATCTGACAGACTAAACAAACAATAGAAGATCTAATAACCAGGCAGAATGAATAAGGCATTGTACTCTTGGCAGAAATAGACAAAATGAAACGAACAAGAGTGCCGTAACTAGAAGCTAAGATGATAAATATCAACAAATGGTAGGGTTCCCCCAATGAACCATCCAAAGAAATCGGACATGTTTAAAGCAACGTCTTTAATTTCCCTCCCAGAATCAATAGGGGCAGGCAAATGAATACCAAAGCCACACCATCCACTAGGTTCTACAAGTTACAAGGAACAGAATGTAATAAAGTCCACCAAAGGTCGCATGGAGGACTTGAAACCTAAATCACAAACGGTCTTGAGTCAATCCGCTCTAAACAAGGATAACGCAAACCAGGTGATGCTTCACGAGCAAGAAATTAATATGCGTTTCTTATACAGAAAGCAACAACCACCAAGACTGGGAGGCCAACAAATGCTCCTGATGTTACGCTGTGATGAAGATTGAACAGATCACTAAAAACCTATCAGTGATTGATCAACATCTCCAAGCCATGCTGATCCCGATTGATGAAGAGCAATAAACTTCAAGTTATTTCATGAACGACACCTATGGAACGCTCGCACGGAACGCAAAATCCACGTTGCTCAAACTACACCAACCTTTAAGTAATGAACCTTTGAAATCGGTGACAATCTCCAGCGTACAGCTTCTAACAATTGAGGTTCCTATTTTCCGTAGGGATTACGGGGCATCGTTTCAGGACTTTTTACAATAATCATTCAGAAAATGTGATTAGAAAATTGTAAGGCACATGTAAAACATGAGGTGGCAAAACTCTTCGAAAACTAAGAAAACTACGAAAAGGCATTAAGTAGAAGACGTAGAAGAAAACTACGAAAAGGCATGGAGCATTCTGCCAGACAGCTACATTAACAAACGGTTATTGGTTTCAACGTATTTCAACACAATAACCTTGTTAAGTTACATCCATCAACCTACGGTATCAAATATGAGGAGCTTGCACGACAAGGTTGTGGAAACCATGCACAATATCCAAAATCTACAATTGTACAATCTATTCGAAGCAAGCACTGATGGCGCACATTAATATAAATAAGGATGGCACTGGTAGTCTGGAAAGGTATCAATTATCTCTTATCTCTCCATAAGAAGTTCGAAAATTGAATGATTGCATGGTTTTGTGAAGATTACAGGCTTTAGAACTATCAGGAACACTTAAATTATCCATGGCGTGCCTATTTAAAACAGAACTCAATGCTCAGCACAAGACACTGAAAAGAACTACGAGTGAGGCATCTGGATGATGGGCATCTGGTCAACCGGTGTCACCGTTTCCGCAACCTCAGTATAAAAAGGCGGAACGGTTATGTAAATCGTGCGGCGTTTTGCACTTTAATTGTCTTCTGCACAGACCTAAAAATTCTGTGCATGGAAAAGCCGTCCCGTACTTTGTGTGGTAATCGACATCATCAACTATTACACGAGACATTTTACCAAACTAAAGGGTATCTACCACTACATCATCTGTTATGGCAACAGCCATAGTAAAGAGTAGTTCGATATGTGAAACTACAACTGAATTGACAGCTTTAATGAACCAGGGTACCCAAGTCTCTCTGATCACGAAAGAGGCATTTCAACGTCTCGTGTTCCCATTATGCCAACCAACAGTTAACATCTCCGGAAGCGGGGAAACCCGTCTCCAGTCATCGCTGTAGTTTTAATATTACTGAAACCTCATTTCCGTCATCATACAGGTTAAGGGTGGAAGCTTATGTGTTGCAAAAGCTTACAATGGATGTACCAGAACAGCAAATTAAATAAAACCCAAGCAACAAGAAACGGATTCGGTTAGTTTCGGCTGATCCAAGGTGCGACACTCCTGTACCTATTTAAATTTATTGGGGGCTGTTTTATACTGCGAGTTATCAGTACTCTAATATTAAGGGAAAAACTAAGTGCCATTAACACTAGCTTCGGTTGGGTGATTTCAGGACTAACCCAAGTAGAAACCACTCCTCCATTGTTCACACCCTATAGCGTTATGAATTTTGCGACGCATCCGAGCAAGATTACGCAGCTATGATCGGTCAAATAAACAACCATAACTATTCCACGTCTGGAACTCTGTGGGGCATTTATTGTTAAGCTCACTAATTCAACAAATAATAAGAGCACGTGCCATCAACATCAACGAAATAACCTTTATAACCCGGCAGCACATCCGATCAGAGGATAACCTAGCTGATTACGGATCTCGCGGTGCTGCGAACAAATGCGTGGTCTTGGATAGTTGGTAAAATTAACCAAGCTTCTTACTGAATATAGAGTAAAATCATCAGGAACCGATATCCGAAACATCAGAGCGGAAAACAAACACCGTGGCACACCAGCAAGTAGTAAACAGAGAATCATATATTCAAACACTAATCTGTATTTGTCTGACCACCAAGACTATTCACATCGAGATGACTTCTGATCTATCCTCTGAACGACATACAAATGATGTTCTGTGGACAGGGAGAAAAACAGTAAGCACTTCTTTTTATTACTGAGCTACCACGCACGACTTTAATGGAAGAACAACTACAGGTCTAAGTAGAAGAACAGACACGGTTGAGGCAAATAGATAATGGTAGTCCCCCAACACTATAACCCCGAGTTGTAATCAAAATGGAGTTTTTACAAATATACACCCAACACAGATTATTACTTCTGTAGCTTCTACGATCTAAGTTTACCAATATTTTTCACGGATCGACGCTTGGAGTTCAGAAGCCAAACCAACTCCTTAATAAATTTAGATTGCACCAAATCTAAGCTGTAGATGAAGCGGTTACCAACACAGGTGCAAATAATTCCAACACCATTCGAAAATGTTGTGCCTTTGGGATCAGAGCTGACAACGTCTTCGAGATCGTGACTCCATCAAATACCTACATGGAGTCAGTGTAACATCAACGTCAATTCATTCAATATTATTCACCAAGTCCAAGAAGCCACTTCATTCAACCCTGAGATGGCAGGTTATTTAGACAAATTAACTCTTATTATTGTTGATCTTTGTGGCACATCCAAAAATTCACGTTCGCAATCTGAATCTGTGTTACTACCATTATAAATTCGGTACGAACGCAAGAAAATGTGGTACCTGATGTACATTTTTTACAAACGAAATCCTGAAACCACTCCAAAAAATTGTTGAATTGCCATCAAAAAATTACGGTTGCCATTGAAGGTCATACTACTAGACGTTAACAAATTGTTGACATAATAACAAAATTAAAATTTTTGATTGCGTGTCAGTCAATAGCAGTGAATGGCTCTCCATTGCAAATTTTTGGTACCAAAATTTTAAAATTAAACTTTGAACTTTGACTTTGAGGTAAGGTGGGAATTCATGATTGCAGACGTATCCATACGAATGATATACGTGCGGATATCCTGGAACATCGAGGTCTGCTGTGGTAGACATTCAAGAACAATGGATATTAGATAAGTTTACTTCCTTAAATGTCAATAGTATGGTTTCGAAAGAACTAAATCCTGGATTATCATTTAAAGATTTTCCCGAAATTACACATAATGGTCTCAGCTCTGAACTCATCAAGCATACTAGTAACAGTATTGCTTAGAAACCAACTGTATCCTATATCATGCAAAATACGACGTTTAACTCCAAATAAATTACTTATAGCTAAAGAAGAGTTTGAACACACATGATGACGCAAGGCATTTGTCGACCCAGAAACAGTCCCTGGCCAAGTTCACTGCATTTGGTAATGAAGAAAATAGAACACTTTGAGACTTTTAGATTTTTCAAAAATAACGGTTGGACTATGGAATGCAGAACAGACCTTTCAACGCCTAACGCATTCAGTACTTTTCGGATTAAAATGTTGGTTTGTTTATTTGGACGACGTTTTGGTTGCTTCGAAATCAATGAACGGACATTTCGAACACCTCACAGGGAAAATCTAGTTTTAGGACACATATGGTCACAGGAAAAATTATTCTACCAAATCAAGACCGCATCAACATTATTAAAAATTGTAAGCGCCCCGAGACGGATGATGGTATCAAACGGTTTCTCGGCATTATTAATTTGTAAAGGCGTTTTGTTCCTCACGTGGCAGCAGATCAGATGGTCCTCATTGGCTTTTTAAAAGACTACAAGAAAACTGTAAGACAAAAATGTAATGGTCAAGGAACCCATACTTACTTTTGAAATATTTAAGAAAAAACTTCGTGACTACATTTCTTCATCCAAGCGGCTCGCCATCATGATTAATGCCTCGGATTTTGTACTTAGCAGTTTGTCTCTGACGTTTGGCAACCATTCAACTTCTTCTCAGTATCACTTAACGAGACACATCAACGGTATAGGCATTAACCATTTTAAATATATGTCGGATGATCGTGAGTTCATCCTGTTCACCGATCATAAACCCTTGATCTATTCATTTCAACAAAACCAGGAAAAATCAGATATACTCTCGCGTATTAATCAAATTGCTCAATTCAATGATGGCGAACTTCGAGAACTTTTATAGGTAATAACCTAAATACTAAGAAACAATTTGTACAAACTCCCATTACTAATTGGGGTACTAATGACATAACCATTGGCACCCCAAAAAAGTACAATAATAGGCACATTGATGTAATTAATGGCTCCAGAAAAATATAATTGCTGGCATGTTAATTCCGTTAAACATTTAGTGTGATATACCATACCTGATGACACAGACACATTTTGTGTCATTTTTACCGTTGACAAAAGTTTTGCAGTTTTAGGTTGAGTTTTGTTTAGTTTTGATGTTGCCTTCGGATTTTAGGGTGTGCTTTCTTCTTAATTCTTTCAGCTTTCTTTTCTTCTTAATGGCAAAACTTGTCTTGTCATTTTAAATTTATAAACCGTTTTTTAACTGTCGGTCTATATTTTTAAAGTTAATTAAATGAAGGGAAGAGTGGCAATCCCAAAGTTTTTTTTGGATATTTTCTGATACATCCTGCGAACCTTTGTCAACCATATTTTCGTTCATCGTTTTTTTAAATTTGTTAGGCTTAAATTAAATAAATTTTGTTTTTAAATTTGTTAAAGCTTACGTAGTTTTAAAATCGTCCAACCTATCTTCAAAATTCTTAAATCACTTCCGCAAAGTATCGGAAGATACTGATTTGTTAAGCTTCATACCCCTCCACTCTGGCACTGACTTACTTTACGTACTTTTAAGCAGTTTAAAAGGTACAGCATTTACTTGCTGAAAAATTTTAGTTAAGTTTGCCTACAGAGTAATTATTTTAATACCCAAACAGGCGCTAAGCTGGCTAAATGGGTGCTGTATTCATCTTTACAAAATAAGTAACTAGCGGTTTAATTTTGGTACCTCGAAGATGCGGATAAAAATTTCGAAGTATATTCGTAAAATGTTTGTAACCATCTGTTTTCGCTTAACTCATAGCCCCAAATTTCCAGCACACTGCTTCTGATTTCTTCTCGCACTCATTTGTATGGGTAAATAATCATTGGCGGAGTCACAACACCCGACTCTAAAAACGAAAACGTGACTTTTAGATATAATTTTGGAACCTTTCGGTGCTAAAGCACTTCTTGTTTAAGGGCACAGCAAAAAAGTTTGATCCATCTTCATTAAATTGCGGCTGAAATCGCTCAAAATTGAAAAAAAGTCTTTCTCTATAATAAATAATTGTCTATAGAGACAAACCATTTGATAATATATCGATAACTGCAACATAAGCGCTGGGAGATAAAACAGGATAGTGTTATGGAGTGGTGTCGTTTTAAGAATGAGTGAAACCAGACTTTCCGCAACAAGTTTTCTTCACCAAAAGGATGGAACCGATTATTTTCCTCGATGAAATCCTTCACAGCATGAAAAATATGTACAACAGAGATTAGCCAAATATACAAAGGTACAATTACAGCGATATCTTCTGTTAATACAGCTATCCTGGCAAATGGAAAAATTATGTCTGAAACAACAACCATCATTTAAGTAAAATACTAAATGATTTTGAACGTCAACACAACTTAACTTTTTTAATTGGAACTCATACCGTTAAGCGGCTCTTTTACCATTCCAATACCAATTAATTATTTTTCCGTTATTTGACAGATTAATTACATCTAAATAGTTTATAATTAAATTCCAATTGAGGTTAATCGAAATAATCAGTCAATTAATTATTTTATACAATTATTTTAACAACGCGGTTGCACTAAACACTACATGGATGGACAATTTTCGTGAAAATATTTTTAATTATCATTTCCACCTAATTTGTCATAAATTAATTTTCAATTAAAATTAAATTCCACGTTGATATTTTCGTTGCCTCAGGCTTCTGTATATACTGGTTACATAAAGTTGATCGAATTACATAAACCAAGTGTCTTGAACACGAGTAAATTGTGCTTAATAAAGTTATTACGACTATAGTTCGAATACGTGTACAACATTTTTGCCGCCCCTTTGTACACATGTATTCTCATATTAATACTCCATGTTCGCACCGAACCATCTTGTGCAACATTTTTATTTGTTATAAATTGACTTTAATCATATTTTTGATACACCTTAGACATAAAGAAAAAAAACAATTTTAGGGTGGATGACAGACTAAACTGTGTGCCCTGTGTGCGCTGCGTACCTAAAAAAAATAAGATAAATGATATTTTTCAATTTTCTTGAAACACAAAAGGGATTATAAATTTTTCTCATCTTCGTTCGTTCGTTCGCACTCTGACAGGTCACACATGTGAATTTTTTTTTTAAAACGTGAAAAAAAAACATTTTCAACTTTCACTTTTCAAATTTATTACATTTTTCATAATTAGCGGTTTGCGTTTTTCATAAAAAAAAAACATTTTGGTGTTATCACGATTGATGAAAATTTGGATAGGAACGCGAACGAAAATTGAGACAAATTATAAGCAATCAAATACGCATAAACAACAAAAAAAATAAATAAAGTTTGTTCGCCACACAAATTTGGAGGGTGCATTGCAATATAAACACTAAAGTCATTAAAAACAAAAATGTAAATACTTTAAACACAAAGGAAAAACGTTTTAATCCAATCAGCTCACGCGCGCCCCGCACAATACACAAACGAAATAGCCAAGCAGCAATGGAAACAAATGGAATATAAAATGAAAAAAAAATCGGAAAATTGGAAAACAAAAGGATTTTCATGGGTTATTTAACAGAACGAAAAAGATAAATATCATTTGTAACCTAATCTAAAATATAAAAAAAGCACACACACAGCATAACAACACAAAAAGTTTTATTTTATGTCCTATTTAAAAAGCTCATCGAAAGCAAAAAAAAATAAAAATAAAATGCCATTTCGTTTTGTTTGATGGACAGTTTTCCTTTTCTGTACAAAACCCTTAAACTTTTCTTTATATGACAGTTAGTTGATTATTATTAAAGTTTTCCTGGTTTGTGCTTTTTATTTTATTTTATTTACTTTTCTTTTATATATAAATACAGAAAATCCTATTTGTTTTTTATCTTTTATTTTCTTTTTGATTTTCTATTTTGCCCAGTTCTATTTATTTTTGTTTTTTTGAAAAGTAATTAAAAGAAAGGAGAATTTTTTTTTCCATTTTTAGAAAAAGCAAAATAACAAAGCTTTAAGTTACATTTTACGGTGTACAATGAGTGGAATGAAATAATATATCAAAGGTGTACAACGGGGCTAGCTATAGTTAGAAAGAGTATTAAAAATGAGTTTTTAAATTTTGTTCGATTTTAATTAGAACTTTAAATTACTTTTAATCTATAGTATGAAAACTTTTTAAGCTTTTTACTTCGACGGCAGAAACCCATATTAATTTTTTTTTAACTTTCGATGTAAATCAAAAACTTTCAAAATTTGAACTTAATACATTGTGTTCGAGACTAAAAAGAGCTTTAATAGCTTTAATATTTATGATTTTATTGATTTTTCTGTTTTCTCTGGTTTGATCATACGAACAAATAACAGAATAATTGAGTGTTAATATTTTCAGGAACGATTCCTTGATTAATTTCAAGCAAAAATCGTCCCTGAGGGGGAGGTAGGTGTCTATTTACACGCATTACACAACAGAAAACTAGTTTTAGATGGTACCTTCCCGCATATTTTTCTTAATGATAGTACTCCAAAGCTAGGTAGTCCAAGCGTAGCAAAGCAAATTTATTATTTTATTGTTAGGGATCGGAATACTTTTGTTTCAATGTTCCATGTAAGTTCATAGCCTATTGCGTTACATATTTAGATATTAGTGTTCAAATTTTGATTTTTTTGAAAATCTAGTAGCCTTTTGTTTCATCTTTTTTTTTTGTTTTAGTTTCAAAATATTTGACAATCATTCTTTAGTTGATAATCCATTTTAAGTTATGTGATGTGTTTTATTCTCAATTATGTCGTTAAAAATAAAGTAAATAAAACTATTACTTTTAATTTATAATTAAAAAATAATAAAATGACAATTTTTTAAATGAAGAATCTGCTGACATAATTTTCCACATCGCTCCATTCACCTGACTTGAAAATTGGATCAAAAAGAGGTCGTAATCCACGCCAAAAATTTCAGTTTTATAGACTTTGCCGAAGAGATGCCAAGGCTAATATTGACAAAATAGAATTTGATAAATGTCAAATATCATAAATGATAGAAGAATCCAAAATTTCGGTTTATCGATACAGATGGAAATTGTCAAACTGGGTACTGGTTGAGTACCACAATTTGATCTCCGATTCTGTTACAATACTGATTCCACACAAAATGCAGTAAACATCTCAGCAGACTGATGAACGATCAAACTAGGTATTAAAAGGCCGATTGCTAGAAGAAATAATAATACAAACCAGATAAAGCTCAAGGTTTGCACAAGTAGAAAAGTAAATAAATCGTTATCACGTCGAACTAGGCCTCAATGAAGTTAAACGTAACGCCAAAAAACGCCCAAGAAATGGTAATTATGCATGATATTCTTTGGTAAAGATATACACTTGAACAATTTGTGGGCATAATGATATAACTAAAGCAAAGCAAGCATTGGTGAAACGGGAAACAGGAAAAAGCAGAATAGTAATAGCAAGATTCTTATTTCCCAAGCACTTGAAAAATCGAAAGACGAGTTATATAAACAAATGCAATCAACCGGAGGTGCGCATAATACAATGAGATTTCAAGGCGATAAATTTAAACCGACAATACAGACCTAACAATTGTCATGAATAAAATGTGTAAGATGCTGTGCAAAGATGCAGTGCAACGCTGAATGAATTGTCAAGTTTTGTATTACAAATCAACTGTTTGTAATACAGTACAAAACGTTGGCAGTAGGTAATTTTCTCCTTAAAAATTCATACGTTATTTCCGCACAACACGTAATAGCATAATTTTAAATTAAGCCAGCCGGAGTGAATCAAGTCAAATAAAACGAAAATGTACTACGTTAACAGATTGAGGGATATACTGAAGCAAGAAACGTCTCCACAGAAATACTCCAATTCTTGATACAAACAAATGAAGACACTTGCAAAGACTAACGATGTAATCAAACCGAAGAAGTCGACATTAAAACTGCCTCAGACGTACTCGATTACCAAGAATACAATCAGAAACCTTGTATTTATGATAATACAGGCAAGCAAATAGAGGAACCAACAAAATACGGTATCTGCGGTGAATCGCAGATACGAAAAATTAATACAATCAAAATATGCAGAAAGCATTCTCAAAATTACTAAGAAGGCAACAGCAGCACACCTAAACATGGGAGCAGCACTCCAATATTTAAGAAAAATCACTGGTAAAACTACCTCCTTTTACTAAGGGACCACCTTTATGAAACAAACAGCTGAAGCACAGTTAAAAATTTGAAGAATATTTTGAAGAACATGTCGTCAGCAACAGCAAACATCTCTGGTCATGAATTGGTACCAATAACAAATTATAGCAGTACCGATCCACCAACGAAACCGGAAATTAAAAGTGTCTAGCGCACTAATACCAATAGTACAATAAGTATAAAATGCTAGCAGGATACTACAAAAATAGAAAGTAGACTTGACCTTTGCAAGCATCTAGAAATATTACCTAATGCTTGGAATCAGGGAACACAACAATAAAAATACTAGCAAAGGTCATCAATGGCAGGATCTAAGAATATATACAAAATTAAGAAATGAGCCAGCTAGTTTCAATGTCAGTAAATAAGATCGCAATGTGATAGGATCACCTTGCGGGTAGGCGTGACATAAAATACCACTCGCAAAATTTGATAAATAATTTATTGAACAAAAAATTACGATGCAGCGATTCGGAACTGGAGTACCAGAGGTTTTAAGGCGTTAAATTAAATGACCGCAATATTTCAGCAGTAAAATCTTCTGCTGAAACAAAAATTGTTACAAGTTCGTTTAGTTTAGCCAATCAAGCAGAATTCAAATTTGGAACAAGTTCTGACAATTGTATCCCAGCTAGTTGAGGGACCCATTTAAGACCAGGTTGATGGAGTTTGATTCTTCGATTGTTTCGAAATTATCTGCAGTTAGAAAACAGATAAATTTTTTTTTCAAAAACAATGAAACAACAAAGCTCCAGGTCCTGATAAAATTCCTAATGTAGAATTGGTAAATGTGGTCCTTGCATATCCCGATTTATTTGTTCGCTTGTATAGTACTTGCTTAGAAACAGAGTTATTCCCTTAACAGCGAAAAGTTCAACGGCTGTCGCATGAAATAAAGGCATTATGCAAACGAATTAAAGGCCAGTAAAAACAAAAAAGTTCTGCCTGAGCATTAATATGGATTGCGTATTATTGTAAAAGTTTATCACATAGCCAGAGAAGTACCATAAGGGTTGGTGCTAGCTCCTACGTTCTCGAACGCCATATATGACGATATTCTTAAACTGCCGATACCAGAAGTAGCCCGGCGTTACCGTTGATGCGGCTGTGACCATGATAGCAACACAAAAAAAAGGTAAAAGAATTCTGTACCCGAAGCGTTAGAGTTATTCAGGTTTGGTTATCATTTATGAGGATGAGGTTGTGGAATAGAAGACGGAAGTAGTGTTGATCTCCAGTAGGAAAAAAATAAAAAACATAAGGTTAAAGATGTGGACAACAAATTGTGTACTAATAAAGTACCTAGGAGTGATAATCGACAAGAATATCATTTGACGCCAAATTTAGCACTATGAGCGAGAAAGATGAGAGAGCGCGTCTGTTTATATAGATAGGTTATAAGCCTTATGAGTGGTTTTTGTATTTAAATAACGTCTCGGATGAGGGTGGTTTTTTTCTCTTATAGGGAATGCCGCCAGTGAATTTATTAGCTAAGCACCGTCTTTATATGCATACTCTCGCCGTGGGTGACAACTGCGACAGCTGCAATATTATAATGAAAGCACGTTGGACTATTCGACTAATCGCTTCGGTAAATAAATAGACCAATAGGCGATATAGAGTGGTGAATTTCTACCTGAGTAAAATTCGGGAAGGGCACATTCCATCTGGTTGTACCTTGTGCCTTAAGAAATCTAGCTGAGTTACTCCAAAGATACATTTTGATGACTTTTCGTTAGGGCCAAATTCCTTTAGGCGCCAAAATAATCTGTCGAGTTGATTTACGTGATCCATGAAAACGCGTGGGAGTTAAAAAAGGTTAAATGGTGTCGTGATGGCAGTTTTGAAAATGTTCTCTTTTGCAATGGAAATGTGGTGGTATGCCCTTACTAAATCAATTTTCAAAAAGATTAGGTCAGGGCATGAAGTTGCCGGTAGTAATCAAAGAGCCGCCAGTCGAAGGACATTTCCAGCAGGACCATTTATTCTAAAATTCTGGATCGAGACGCATTAGTTGAAAATACGGTAATATTTCGGTTGTTTGGATATAATGAACAACGTCGTGTTGTACTTGAATATCATACCGTGGGTTTGGTGTAAATGATGGAAGGTCTGAAGTAAAACTAAGGATTCGTACCTGGCAACACTAAGCAAATGTACTGAGGGTTTGTGTTGTTCTTGCAATAATGGTAACGATGAAGATGTGAATTAAATTTATTTTTAATCCCAGACTTCATTTTAAACAGTCGTGCCGTTCATTGTAATGCTTGAACCATTCCCTGCTGTAAGGAGGCTGTGATTATCGAATGTGTGAGGTATATTCGAAGAATGGGGTATGACCGAGATATCGACTCCCGTATCGATGAAAAACCTTAAATTGGTTGCTGGATCTCGGATACATAGGAATAATTTGAAGAAAGTATTTCTGAGATTTCTTGCTTGCAACCCGTTGAATTCCTTACACATAGTTCTGACCAACTAGCTCAATTCACATATTGAACCTTTTGATGTATAAACGGCTTTGTATCTCCTGAACCACAAAAGTTGACTGACGGATTTTAGACTTCCCAAATCTGTTCAGCCACAGCGAGTATTTCGGGAAATTCAAGATTGCCTGCGGCACCTAAAAACATATTTATTTCCCCAATAAAACAACGACCCTAAAGTTTCTCGACAAACTTTTAACGATACTCAGGAACAAATTTACGATGGATAGTTCCAAACACAACAGTCACCAGTTGTGAAACCCACCGGGACTCCAATAAAAAACTAAGTTTTGGGGCTACGCACAAAATTTTACTTCCATTATCATTTAACATTTTAATTTTTTTCAACGCCTCAAATTTTACTAGCGCCAAGAATTCATATTAAATATTCGTTTATAATCATAATGCAATTTGACGTGTTAAACCCTTTGATTTGACAGTCTGTTATTGTTTTGTTTCAGGAATGTTAATTAATTTTTATAATATTATATTTTAGAAACTTTCAAATAACGAAGAAGCCGTTACAAACTGCTTCTAACCAAGGATGTCATTGAACTAGAACCTCCCAAGGAAAAAAAATGTCGGAAAACCAGCAATGACTTGGAAAAGATAGCAGAAGTAAAAGATCTTAGCAAATACCTGAAGATGATTGAAAACAAATACAAAAAATAAAGAAGTCTATAATAACGGTAAAATATTAAAAAAATATTTTGACGTTCGATTGCAAATCGTTAACTACGAGATAAGTTTTTCAACTTTCTTTAATATATGCAGACCTCACACATAACCTATAATAATCACTGGTATACAATGTAAACATATGTTAAGACGTGAAAGTGATCTTGCATATTTCTGGCAATTAATCGGTCTATCATAACTGTACATTATCTTATCACAAATAAAATTATACAACAACAATTTTATTCGATGAAAAATTTGCATATATCACATACAAACTAAAATTTATTCATTCATCAATCATTCCCCTAATATAGAGTTCGGCTCTTCCGTCACTTTCTGTACATATTGTGCTGTGTGTGTGTATTTGCGAATTGGATGATAATAGAAACATAAAGAAATACAAAAGGTAAACAATAAACAATTTATAGAAATCACTGTGTATATATAAAGACGTTGAAAAGGGCAAGAAACTTGCGCGACTGGCACAGTCACAATTGAATAAAATGATAAATGATTTTCGAAGGGAAAACTGAAAAGATTATCGCCGAGATTTTATGTGTATGATTTTTTAATGGATGATTTTTATATGGTAATGAATATACACCTGCTGAATAGACGATGACGGAATGAAAAATCACCGAATAGTAAATCGACCAAAACGGGGGTTTGGTCATTACGATGTTTATCAAACGCCTTCTAATGACAAGTTTAATTGATTTTGTTTCATTATTAATATTTACCTTACGTACGAAGGTCTCTATAAGCATTATATGTTATGGTACGAGAGTACACAAGTATGTAGAATTCTCAAGACAACACATGAGAATATTTTTTATATTTGTAAACATTGTAATGTTGTAAAAAATTAACCTTTTGGTACTTAGGTGTCTCAACGAAATTTTAAATACAAAAACATGGAATTTTCATTAAATCGAAACACCTCTGTATATACCTGGGCATAAAAAAAATTCTGTACGAGTTGTGTTAACATAACATAATGGCGACTAGTACGACATGTTTTCGTTTTATTTTTATTTTTTTCTTTGTGCCGTCTAATTTAGACCATTAGTTTGCTGCTTATGCTAATAAATAATAATTTTTACATAACATTTTAAAAACTATCCAACAGTTTCTATTTAATTAAAAAAAATTGGGTCGTGCAAAAATATGTGCAATAAAAATTGCTCTCTTTACTCTCTCTTGGGATTTACATCCATTGAAAAGTGTCTGGGAATATCTACAAATCTGCAATGCCCTGTAACACCCGTTAAATTATTTACTATGTGAAACAAAAGGTTAAAACTAGGTCCAGAATTACATTTTAAGGATATGAGGCTACAAAAAAAAATTCTTGTAATGCTTTACATATTATCGTGATCCCTATAGTTTGTATTGAAACGTACAGTAGTCGTTCTAATTGGTACAACGAGATTCACATTATTGCAAATACGCCTATCTATTGCATACATTTTCCAATTAAATTATTATAAAAAATCGTAAAATGATTTTAAATTGTGCAAACGGTAATAAAATAAGTTTTATTATAACAAAATAATTTAAATAATGTTGCAACATTTTTTTATATGATTAGCTCACATATTATGAATATTTTTGTCCGTTTAACTTCTAAACGCCGAAGCGTAACTGTAATTTTAAAGATCAAAGCATTTGGTAGATAAAACATGTTTTGTTCTATGACCCCCTGTTGGAGTGCAGAATCGATGGGCCGAACCATCGTCCATGTCAGTACAGGCTGGCTGGAGCAATGCAATATGCAGATGGATTTAAAATCGAACCTGTATTCGTGCGTCAAGTAGGCGTAAGGTAGGACGTTAAAAATTAATCGCGAAAGAGTTAGGAGTGCTTTAGCCCCAAAAAAAGATTACAGGGTTCAAACACAAAAAAAAAATATGATTAATGACGTTTACAATAAGTCGATAGAAATTAGTTTAAATATTTCGGAATTGGGTTTGGTTGAATTTTGATACAGATAGAAATCGTCTAATTAAATAACCAAATTCGATTGCCCAAATGCAAAATTATTTTATGCAAACTATTACAAAACATGTGTAGCTATTAAAACATTGAAAGTGTTTGACAAACCAAGAACATTTGACAAACTTAAATCATATTTAGTGCGACCAAATTTTTTTTCTCCAAGCTGCTTTGAACCATCGCCACAAAATGCGTGGTCCTGCTCAATCTTATCAATTGTGTTCAGTAAGGAGATTTAGAATGGTTTCGTTCGGATTGAACAACTCATAATACACGTCACCAAACTGATCCCACCAAAAACACAATAACAATTTTTTTCCATATATATTTGCTTGGTTCTCAATGTTGAAGCATTGCCAGGTAGTACCCATGATTTTTTTTTGCGTTATCCTTACACATGATCCACTACATTTATTTTTCATCACCAGTGACTTTAAGATGCAAAAAACCCTTCCATTTATGCCTGCCAAACAGCGTTTAACATGAAAAACTCGGTGTTCAACGTAGTCTTTGGCACAAACTATCATTCAATAATGGTTCTAATTGTCTTCGTACAGTTTTGGCCTTCCGATATATTCATTGTATTCGGCATAAAATTCATCGTTCTTAAACTTTAAAAACCACTTTCGACTGCTGCTCTAAATTAAGGCTGCCTCACCTTAAGCTTCTACAAGTATTTGCGATGTGGGCGCTTAGTATACAGCTTCAAATTAACTTTCAAGTTAACTTTCAAATTAAAGAAGTAAATCAAAAGCTCCTACAAATTTTCGCAAGGTAATAAAATATTTGATGCTGACACAAAATTACTGATATTGTTTATAGTATAAATACATAATAGTACTACCATCATAAGAAAAAACCAGTTTACCCATTGATGTTCCAGATGTCGGATCGATAGAATATCGTCAACATTTAGAATAAATAAATGACATTTGGGCAACTATACATATAAAAATATTTTGAATATTTTAAAACGATACCAGTAGCGACATCTATGGGCTAACATACCATGGAAGTACTAATGATGTGTGCCTTAATCAACTTTTCAAACTAAACTTTTCAAATTGTTCAAACCTCCATTATTGCCTCATAGGAGGTAGCTGAAAAAGTATTTTTTTAAACTATAAATAAACTATAATACTTTTTGGTTTAGTTTAATTTCAAGTTGAAGCACGGTAAGTGATTTATGTTTTTTTTATATTATGTATTGTTGGAGCCTCCTATTGAAACGAAGAAGACAAATTGTTGGTTAGGTTTGAGTATTGGGTTTGTTTTCGAAACTGCAATCTACTTTACCATTAGTATTTAAGGTGTTATATATACGGTTATTTACATTTATTCCACTACCACCCTTTAGGGTGGTGTGTTCGTGACTCAATAGGGTAGGCAATGACTTATGATAGCAACTAGTTGTGACTCATTCTCCATTGTTGCAACTATGTAAAGTCCACCAATTGCATCTAATACATATCTCCAAGCGGTCGCACTCGGGAAACGACTTAGGTTAATTACTAGGATCGGCTAAATATTGATGATGTATTGAGCCTTATCCTTGTATTGCGGATCTTTGCAACGATGGACATTCATTTCTCCGCTACTCGTGGGACGTAAATAAATCTAAAAAATAAATACGAAGAGTTCGGCACTTTTAAAAAGCCGAAAATTCAAAAAGAAGAGAATCAGGTCTTTACGCCTTCTCCCACTATGATTAGGAGAAAGGATATACGCACCGATATTGCAAATTCCTCCAAACCAACCTAAAATGCTAGGAAGAAAGCACGGAAAGCCCTAAAAATGCTATAAACGAATTAGTTGGTGGAAAGGACGAATAAGGACAAAGCCACACTAGAGTGGGCCACTAAAACTGTAGAAACTAAACTGGGACGGCCATCCAAGAGCTTCCTGTCCAAAAGACAGAGATCAACGGATGAATCTCCAAAGGCCGCAAAGAAGACAAAGTTTCAGGTAACAGCAACTAGGTATATTATAGTGAGGTTCAATTCGCTGGTTGTAGCTGTAATCGATAAAGCCAAGGAGGCTAGTAGCATCACTTTCGCTGATTGGGGAAGGTGCAAAAGGTTCAAGCCTCCACCTTCCTGAAAATTATACGGGATAATTTTATGAACTACTTCGACATGTTCGGAGGGTGGTTGGTACAGGACCCATGCCAAGTTGACACCTTCTGCCAACCAGAGGTCCCTGTACTTGTAAAAGAAGGCAATCAGTAGATTAGGTGAAGTTTGGCCTGGAAACAAACAAGACATCATTGTGCTAGAGGATATCCTTTGCCAGGCGATCCAATGACTATCGTGGATGTGATAAGGATTGGCAATCCTGAGTTGCCGACCAACAACTGAAAGATACCCAGAGTGAAGGACGCTAAAAATGATTATAGGCTATAATCATTATAAATAAAAAATCATTGGCAGTGCTGGCTAAAACAGTTGGCTTAATTAGCTATAGTTTGGCGCAATCAAGCTAAAAGTATATAAAATGGATAATGCTGCTAAGTTAAAAGCATTATAATCAGTTTGGGCACTTCCGCTTTGCACGGAACCTCGTCTGAGGATGTCTATCCCTGAGACAAGCAGACTCAAACTATAGTTACACATGATTTAAATCTTAAAAGCGAGTTATCCTGATCAATGAATGAACCCTGTAATCTTTTTACGGCTTCAGATTCAGAACGATCCAACATCACCGTTGTGGAGATTGATATTTAAGCAGCAAGATGCTTAAACTATTACAAATCAATCTACACCACTGTAAAGCAGCGTCAGCTGCTCTTATGCTCAAAGTAATAAAAGATGACATTGATGTCGTCCTGGTTCAAGAACCAAGGATCAATAAAGATAAGCTACTTGAACTCAGGGCTATAAACTATAAATTACTGTCTGTGCAGGTTAAAGGTAGAATTTGATCGTGCATGCTTGCTAGGACCAAACTAAAGATTTTACTGCTTGCCAATTATAGCGATGCAGATGATGTCACAGCTAGCATTGAGGTCAGCAATCAGAACATCTGGCTCGTCTCAGCGTAATTACCGCACGATGAAGAAATTTTTTTTCCGGATAATATGAGCAGTTTAATAACGAATGCTCAGGTATGTAAAGTCTAAATTGAACTTTGAGTACGATACAAATTCACACCACACGATCTTGGGAAGCACCGATTTGAACGAGAGAGGTAAGTCCCTCCTTGATATTATTCTATTAGTTTAACCCATTAGCTTATCCTCGTACTTCTTGAAAACTAAATAGAGAGACAGATACAGGCTTATATTAGAGGATCAACCGAACTGGTAAAGTAAGCAGCATCTCAGCACGCTTACTGCAAGGGGAAATCGGTGGAAACTGCACTACATTCCCTCTTAGGCCCTATTGAAAAATCGCTCGAATATAAAGAATTCTCTTTGGTGACCTTACGTGATATAGAAGGAGCCCTTACCAATGTAAAACCAGAGGCGATCACGCAAGTACTTTCAGATTTAGGGCTTGATGTAGCACAAGGATGCTGAATTGATCAAATGCTCAGGGGCAGGGTCATTTTAGCTAATCCGTGAGGCATCCGTCTGGGTAAATTTTTGAGTAGAGGTACACCGCAAGGTGGTGTATTATTCCTCCTTGTTTAGAACTTGGGCATAAATGTCCTGCTATTAAAACAGGTGGCATGTTGTCGTTGGCGCCTTCGGCAAATATCTTAGCACTTTCAGAGATCTTATACAAAATGATGTTGATATCATTACCAAATGGACCAATAGATGTGGCCTAAGTGTTAATCCTCTTAAAACTGAATTGGTTCTTTTTTCTAGGAAGTACAAGCTTCCTTTTTTCAACCCACCCATCTTATTTTACAGATAAAGTAAAATTCATGGAACAGCAAACTGAGCTGGAAACCTAATATATTGTAAAGGGTAAAGAAAGTTACAAAAGCGCTATACTCTTGTAAGAATGCCATTGAAAAAGGATGGGGTCTACACCCTCGAATCGTACCTTGGCTGTACACCTCTGTTCTATACTGTACGGAGTTACAGTTTGGTTGGCAGCTAAATACAGCGGCAAGCCAAAAACTGTTGATGAAGGTTCAAAGAACTGCCTGCCTGTGTGTTAGTGGTGCACTCAGTGCCACTTCAACTCAGACAACAGAGGTTATCCTTCATCTAATCCTTCTTGATATCTTAGCTAAACAAATGGCTGCATGTACAGTTATTAGGCTTAAATCAATTTCTCAGTGGACTTGTAATAATAAAGGACACTCATTTATTATAATGAATAAGGAAATCTCCAAAGGTATTAACTATGCCATCCCGACATCATACCTCGAAGTTTAATTTCTGACTATTCCCTTCCAGAGAGAACTGGTCGAGTGAAGCAGTTCTGAATCCTGGTACAATTAACTTCTTTACGGAGGGCTCGAGAATTGATGGCAAGGTCGGTTGTGGGGTGTTCTGCAAGGAAATAAATTTAAACTTATCTTTTCGCCTTCCTGATTTCTGTAGTGCCTTTCAGTGTAATAACTCGGCAAATTTGGTCAACACTAGACTTAATCAGGTCTAACCATCCATGCAACGGCGCAATATTACCATAATTACGGATGTCATTACTGGACACTGTCTCATTGGTATAAGCATGCGAGTAGACTAGGTGTCCTCTCACATGATTACTATAGAAGTTGTGGGGTTGAGGAGGTTGAGGAAACTATACTACATCTGCCCTGCACCTGTCCCAGCCTGGCTCAGTAGAGGCTTACATTTTCAGATTTGGCCGAATCTAGGTATTCATTTTTTCTAGGTGCAATGAATCTTACTTGAAATGCTTTGATCTTCAAATAGTTTGGTCCCCAAAGTGTGATATTTTAATAAGTCGAAAAATGTAACTGTTTAAAATACAGAACAAAACAGTTCAATTTGCAATAATTAGAAGAAACAATTTTAAATAGCCATAGTCAAAGATAGTTTTTCAAGTGTAATCACATCAATTGTTTTTTATTTTCTAGGCGAAAGTTCAATAAACTATGGCTGAACAGACCGGACTAAGACGAACGATGCATGATTAGTAAAAAAAATAATGATTAAGTTCCATGTTTCTATGGACCAGAAAACGAACAGTAATTACATCATTAGAAAACTTTGTTATGTGTTGAAATTCATCAGAATGAACATAATTAATTAATCAAATGGATCGAAGTTTTTTTTTGTCTATTTTCATAGTTCATTGAATATCATATTTTTTTTTCGAAATTTGACTAAATATATTATGGGCATAGTTATGTAACGAAAACTACCTTTCATCAGATCCGCATGTATGTAGTGCGACATTCAATCCATAAAATGATACTATCTAAAAAATCACTAAAAAAAACACTAAACCTAAATAACAAAGTAAAACATTTTTTTGTGTTTGTTTTTGTTTGGGAAATTGAACTAACGGAAAATTACATAAATCACTCAACTCGAAATACAACAAAAACAATTGTTGTAAATACAGAATATATTTATTTGGAAAATCTGTTTCCCTTGTCTGATGCCATTAATCAAACTGGGATACAAAATAATACGACAATATTCTTCCTATTTTTATTTTATTGTGTGTGTGTGTGTGTGTGTGTGTGTGTATTTATGTAAAACAAAGACTATATAGAAAAGTTGGAAAAAAAGTTTTTCCATTGTGAAAATTGAAATATCTGCATATTTACAAATTGTAAATGTATGAGTGCAATATGTTTTGTGTTTGTTACACACACACACATAAGGAAATTGGATAAAAAAATATGTCACCAATTTATTGTTTTAATTAAATGTAGTGTGTACACAGCAAGTGATACTTGTACCACACACACACACATACATTGGTTTTAATCTAATTAATCTAAACGATTATTATTCTTGTAATTGTTAATCATAAAACAAACGACCATTTGTTTGTTGATTTGTAAATATGATTAGAAACAATAACATTTCCGCGTCAACAATGTCCTCGAAATTTTAGTGTTTTTATTTTCAAGGTAATAAAAGTTAAATTCGTGGTTAAGCCGTAAACTATAGGCCGTATGGTGTATGCCATATACTACTATACCCAAAAACGATGGTGTCCATTTAATGAACAATAAAAATGTAATAAAAACATAATATTTTATTATAATGTTTAATGTTTATTTGTTTATGCTTTGTATATTTTGTTGATTGTTGAATTATGTTTATTGTTTAGTTTTTACTGTCGAATTTCAATTAAAAACTTTAGAATTATGAGAAGAAGTACTGTGCAGACTAAATTCGACCACCGCATATTAATTAACCTAAAATGTAATTCCAATTATTTTACAATCTAAACAAAATCATTTTTATAGTCAAAATATTTAAATAGCCATATATTTGGTTGGTTGGTCCCCTTATAAAAACCATTAATTCAAAATTCCCCAATCACATGAGCAACAACAATATATAACAACAACAACAACAAAAACGGTAGCCACGCGGTCGTATTCATTTTTATGATTTTTGATGTCCATTTGACACGGACATAATGTACGAGAAACAGTTAATTAAAATAATAAAACCGTCCATAATGTATAAAAGCTCGCATTTCAGTTACCATAACGCCATATTACAAAAATAACGGTAGTCCAACGCACAAAATCGCGCATGTTACCAACATGAAAAAAAAAATTAAATTATTTATTTTTAATACAATTTAATCGTATTCAGATAATATTTATGGCTATTTTTTATTTTTTTTGGGTGGGAGGGTGCAGTTTATTCCATGCGACATTTAATTTCGACGTAAAAACATTTATTTGTTGCTGCGGAGAAAGGCCATAAATTTGGAATAAAATTATAATTTATATATCTAAAAATTCCAATTTTATTCTTGATTTGGGGTAATTTATCCGAATTTATATACAACTGACGAAATTGACATTATGGGAAATTATAGGTTGTTAGGGTTAGAGAAAATGTTGGAAATTTTTATTATTCATTGCATAGATGAAAATATACATTTGTTTTATCGGACTTTAAGCGTATGTTGAATTTCCATAATATTGATAATGTTGCATTCCTGGAAGGTTTTATGAAACTGAAAGGGTCTCTCTGGAAATGGAAATGAAAAAAGCTGACCCTTATTTTTTTAGTTAACTTCATTTTGGACGATTGTAGCAGAGGTAGTTAAAGGACTTCATCACATGAACATCAAAGAAGAAAGTATAATCAAACAAATAGCCGAAAAACTTCCCTCTAGTAAGGTATACCTTATCCAGCAAGAGACATGAATCAAAAACAGTATTAAGGAAATTTTACAAGTTTTTCAAGGCTATTAATAGCTTATACCGTATCAACAACCCTGGCCTACTGGTGTTTTTATTCGAAACAAAACAAAATTCAACAAATTTTCGGACGGCAGGGCCTTCACGAGTAAAATTGCGGTTGGCGAACACAACTTCAGATTAAGAAGAGTTAATTTTAAGAACTATACTGCAGATGATAACGTAGGTAGATATCAAATATTCTGTAAAATTTGGTCATTTGAATGTCCGCAGTTTAACCAAACATTTTGATGAGATATCCGTTTTGTTACATTTTTTTTTTATAACAGCTGCCTATGGCTTTATTCTTGAACCTTTAAATTTTCAAGTTTTCAATTTTGTTCAGATGATTTTGCAATTGCGTTGAGGCGGTTTAAGGATTTTTACAAGATACTAATATGGCAGTATAATCAGCAAATGTTGATATTATAGCTTCATTGCAAATGGGCAAATCGGCCGTCTACAACAAGTATAAAATTGGCCCAAGACACTTCCTTGTGGAACACCTGCGCTAATATCATTTAAACCAGTGGTTGCTGCGTTTTGTTTAACCAAGTATGCCAAACTTTGTCGAAGGCTTGTGCAATATCCAAGAAGACAGCAGAACAATATTTTTTTTTCTTCGAAGGTGAGTTTGATTGCGTTGACAATCCTGTGAACTTGCTCTATAATGCTGTGCTAATTTCGGAAACCAAATTAGTGATCTGGTATAATATGCCGTTCTTCTAGTACTGGTTTCAGTTTCCTTAGTAACAATTTTTCAAATAGCTTTGATATCGTGGAAGCATGCTTATTTGACGATATGATGAGATTTGTGTCTCATCTTCTCCAGGCTTATGTATCATTGTAATTTGCGATATCTTCCACTTTTGAGGAATGTAACCAGTTCGCATGATTGCGTTGAAGATGTACGTTATTAGTTAAATGTATTTGTCTGGTAATTCTTTAACCATTTTCCCGTTAATAAGATCATGTCCTGGTGCTTTTTTCGGACTTATGCAGTTTTTTATTGTGCTCCTAACTTCCCCCCAATTGAACTTTATAGGTTTAAAATTTGAATCATTCACCGTTTGGTTTGGTAGCATGTAGTTGTTAACTTGTTCATGTGGTGGGAATACTCTTTTTAGATGAACAGCGAAAGCATTGGCTTTTTCTTCATCACTTCTTGCCCAATTGTCTGTTCTCTCTGTTGCCGAGAGTTCACTTAAATAGTTTTGGATACCTTTATTTTTTTCTTCCCTCAGAGCTACTTTCAGTGATTTAATTGCTCGATTTTATTTCCATTTTAATATCGGCGATCTTTGTTGCTGCCACTGCCGTCGAATTTTTCGCTTTTCTTGTATTAATTCTTGGATATTTTTAGGAAGTTTATTAACTTTTTCAAGAACACTGATGTTAGGTGTTGCTTTTTTTGCTACTACTTCCAGTAGATATCTGAGGTAGGCTACTGCTGCATCAATATTTGCTGGTGTGCTAAGAGGAATATCTAGTAGGCAATTCTCTTCAAGTTGTCTACTGTATTGATCCCATTTAGTTTTTTTATTTGTCAGGAGTTTCAGTGCTTCAGTCTTTAGGGCATCAGTACTCACTGGAATAATTACTGGTGAATGATCGGATGATAAATCGTAGCAATCTGTTGCCATAGAATTTGAACGTGCAATGCTTTTAGTTATACAGAAGTCTATTATAGATCAGGAATTTTCTTTTTATCCGTAGGACAATATGTTGGATGCCCCGCTGATAGATAATCCAAACAAAGTTCATCCATAGCTTCATAGAGTTGCTTTCCTTTCGAAGTCGTTAATCTTAAACCCCATTGAGTGTGTTTTGCATTATAATCACCTCCCGCAATGAATTTATTGCCTAGATAGTTAAAATAATCTAAGAATTGCTTCTTTTTTATTGCGTAACCACCATGTGCTTTACCATCAGGATGTTTAGTGTCGTATACTGAATACCCATTAATTTTGAAAAAGTTTTTTTTGGTGAAGTGTATTTCTGATATTAACATTATGTCAATATTGTGCTCGATAAGGAATGCTTGCACCTCTGTTTTGTGTTGGGCAAGGCCGTTTGCATTCCATATGGCTATTTTGAGGACAGTCATTTTTGGTTTTTCACTACTAACTGCATCATTGTGTTCATATTTTGCATCATTAGATCCATGGTTCTCTCCATCATTGACATAAAGCTTTGCATCATATTTGTAAGCTTGCTAAACGCAGTTGAAATGTTTCCTTCTTCATTGGTTTGACTTTTGGAGATACGCCTTTAAGTACACTTGCATATGAAAAGTTTGGATGCACAGCACTTTTGACGGTCGGTTTGATGTAGCTTAAACATGCGTTGTTCAGCCCTTTGCTTAGGATTGATTCTTCTTTTCAGGTCTATATATACTGGGCACCCTCTATAGTTTGCCGTATGGTTTTCAGCGCAGTTACTGCATCTTTTTGCAGACCCGTCAATTTTAGTTTTATTGCATTGTTTGGAACTATGAAGTTCACCACAAATAACACACACATCATTTAGCGTGCAGTAGGCTCTAGTGTGCCCGTATTCTTGGCACTTTACTCACTGTACTGGACCGGTTCTTTTTTCAGGTTCTTCGACAGTGCTGCGATGATGCAGTAGAGATATCTCAAGCTTCCCTTTAACTGGTTTGTTATCAGTTTCTAATTCGATGCGGAACATTGGCTGTGGCAATTTATCTCGATTGATGATGTTGGTTATTGCTTTTGCAAAGAAGCCTTCAACAGCGAGGGCAGCATGAATATCGTTAGTGTTCACGTAACTATCGATTCCTTTTATTATAACGACTAAACCTTTTTGACTTTTTAGTTGATATGCATAGAATCGCTTACCAGCCTTATCAAAATGGTCGATTAGCGTTCTGTAAGCATCAATTTTTAGTGGTTGAATTTTAGTTTCTTTGTTTCTTTTAGTTCGATTGTGTCGATTTATGGTGAAAAAAGCCATTTTTTCAATTAAATCAGAATCTACTGGATATAGATAGTATGATTAATTTTAAAACACTCAAACTAATTATAGATATTTTTCTGTCACACATTACTTTTATCGTTAACAAGTGTTTGACAAAATCCATCATTCCTTTACCTAAAAAAGATGTCGTCTCGGGCATTAGTGATCTCCGTCCCATCAGAATTTTGCCAGCTATTTCTAAGGTTCTGGAAAAAATTATGCAAATGCAGATTCAGGAGCACTTAAAGAGGTTTGGCTTTCTATGTAAATTTCAATCAGGTTTTAAACCAGGTCATAGTACTACAATAGCACTAGTACATATTGTTGATGATCTTTCCAGTATGTTAGACAAGGAGAATTCGTTTGCTATTCTGGTTTTGCTGGATTTTCAAAGGCTTTTGATAGTATTTATCATACACAGTTGCTTCAAAAGCTTTTTAACATGATAAAGTTTTTAAACTCAGAACTAAGGCTAGCATGTTCAGAAAATCGAATGAAATTTGTTCTTGTTTGTATGGATACTCATTAAGTATAAGGTATTACTTCATTCTAAATATATCATTGCGTAAAGTCATCAATAATCTCGATGCATCGTTCTTTGTATTTGCACATTGTGGTTAACAGGAGGGTGCGCTGCGAACCACTGATTAGAGCGATTTAACATGCTAACGAGAAAAGGCATTAACTGATCGAACCAATTTTGGTATCAAAATTTGCATAAAAAACGGTGCAATTTAATTAAATTAAAATTAAAATAATTAATATCCACATTAATTATAATTAAGAAAAAAAAACATAAATTTCAAATTATACAGTCTGAACATCTCTCTAATTGCCTAATTATTCCAATTATTTGTTTTCAAATGAAAATTGGTATTACAATAATGCATACATTGAGGAGAATTACATAAAAATATGTGTGAAATGAAACAATATAAAGTAGTACATATTAATAGTAATAGATGTCACTTTACATCTTTAGTGTAGTTTCACTGAAATACAAGAATCGTTCTCTATGCCGCTCTTTATGACTATGACAGAACAGTAGCCAATTTCAAAAGTTCAAAAAAAAAATAAAAAACTGCGTTCGATTCGATGCCATTTGTATTTATTTGAAATTAAAAATAATAATAAAATAAATAAAAATTAAGTAAAAATAATAAATAATAAAGGTAAACATACTAAAATTAGCACTAAAACTAATAAATAAATCGATTTTAATAAATCCATACAGTCTATCATTTCTCACACTACATATTTACGTTATCACGTACGTAAATCACTACGTAATGTATCACTACGGCCGTGCAGACGACACAGCCACCTCGTTTTTTTGTATTATAAATTTTCTAATTCTGCTATTAATACATTCTTACCTTGGCATATGCAATATTGTCATTTTCATTTTTATGCTGATGATTTGCAGCTATATATTGATGAAAATTTTTCAAATTTTAATGATATCATAATGAATATTAATTGTGATCTGAAAAGTATTTCTTTATACCATTCCTAATCTTTTCTTGGATGATAACATTATCGCTTTCGTCCCGACAGTTAATAATTTGGGGTTCATAATGAATTCAAAATTATCTTGGAGTGCCCATGTGAGTTCTTTGTGCCAGCGGGTTAATTATAGTTTGTATTTGCTTAGACTAATTAAAAAATTTTGTCCTGTTAACTTAAGAATTTATTTGGTTAAAAAGTTTAGTTCTTCCCATCTTCACATATTGTGACGTGATCTATAACAATTGTGATAGTTCCTCAAAGCGTTTGCTTTAGGTTACGTTTAATAATTGTACGCGATATGCTCACGACCTCAGCTGTTTGACCATATTTTAAAATTCAGAAAATAGATCCTTGGATGCGACTTGTTAGAGGTTTACTTTTTGTAACGGGTCAATTCTCGTGAAAGAAGAGTGTTTGAAGGTAATTCGCATTTAAACCAAGTATGGCCTGGTAGTTTACAGTTAAAGCAAACAGCATTAATGTTGTAAGGAGCATAACTCATTTGGTTATCAGGCGCTTCATCCACGAGAAAGTATACTGGACTGACAGAGAAATTGGAGCTCCCAAGCGTTGGATCAACCTGTGGTGGTATCATATTTGTGACAACCGGTAAATAATTCTGAGATGCAGACACTTCGTGTCTGCATCTCAGAATTATTTACTTCGTGGATATGAAAATTTCTCATATTTAGCGCAGCTTCAGGAATATAAGATATGCGTTTTCAAGTATCTTCTGTAGAAATGCATACACTGACTAATTCATTAACCGATCCGATGTGCCTACCTGCTAGTTGTGTAATTAATCCTACTGGCATATTAGTCTTTAAAATACTTAAAAGCTCGTGCTCGGCCAAAGGGGTTCGCATAGGCATAGCCATTGCCAAAATGTCATAATAAAAATCGACGAAGCTTTCTTTTGGTTTTTGTTTACGGTCTTCTAACCGTTTGTGAATATCACTATCTGTTCTACGATCCTGAAACCTATGATAAAAAGACGTGCGCAGCATAGACCAATTGCAACCCGGATATTGTTGAATAATAAGCTTGAGCTGGTCCATTTAACAAGAAACTTATTTTGTTAGTAAGTTGCTCAAGAGATACATCGTGGTTTAGAGCCAGATTCTTGACTCGTGAAAAGAATTTTTCTATCGCCATATTATTTGGTAACCCATCAAACTTTACATTCCACCGATGAACTGGTGTTTGAGAGGGGCACTTATTTGTTCTGGGTTGACGGTCGACTTATGGAACATGAGTTTGAGAGTATGTAGTTTCGGGAGGCTTTTGATAACCAGAATTTAAAAGTGTGCCCTCCGCTAGATTAGATGTACCTGGCGTACCTTGCTGTGTGGTAGCATTTAGAATTTAAGGATATTGTACCACAAGAGGAGGATTAGGAATAGTTTCAATAGCTATCGAATGACCGGAATATTCGATTGAAGCGTCCCGACTTATTAATTGATTCTGAAACGCGTCCTGTCGAATGGTAACGTTGGTTATTTGCTGCGATACTGCTTTCATTTGAGCAACTAGGGCAGCCAATATTCCGTTGAGATCTAGGGCACCGAGAGCGTTTGCTGGACTTGACTTAAATCTAACATGCTGTTGTGCCACTTTTTCCGTGGAAGTAGTTGATGTAGTATGACTCGGAAGGTTATAAGCAGATGAAGTCGTTAGACGCTCTGCATCAGCTCCAGTTAAGGAATTAGCATACTTTGACTGAAATGGGGTTTGAGAAAATTTGGGATTGATATCCTTGAGACTTTAATTTAACTTCCTCGATACCATTTCTAACGGATTATTCTGAAGATCAAGTAGCGATTCCAGAATTGATTCACTTTCTGATTCAGATATTGGTTCATCAACTACCTCTACTGCCGCCAACGAAGTTATCGAATCGCTTAATGGAATCTCTGAGGTTTTTATTTTATTAACCAACATAAGTAAGGTTTCACATGTTGTGGATAATTTGCCCGCGGCTCCTTGTACCGATTTCGATGGCAAAATTCTCGCTACGCGAAGAAATATGTGAGTAAATCGACACAATAAAACATCATAATTGAAGTCTACTAACTGGTTAGCAAGAGAGTCCTGCAACCCTATTTGGAGTTGCTTTACATTTGGTGTGCAACTTGCCAAATAATTACTCTTTTCTTAGAGATCTTGCTAAAAAACAAAACTAAAGAGATAAAGAAAATGGATGCAAATCTTAGAATATTCCTACAATGGGAGGAATATTTGGGGCCATATAGTTGGACCCTGACTATACACTCTTTATAATAATATCTAGAATAAATACAATCTTTTTGTTTTTTTTTTTTCGAAAACCGCGATTTACGTAATCAAACTAGACAAACCACAGTAAGATATAGTGCCTGCGAAGTGTGCTACATGCCATACTGTAAATAAACTTTCACGTCTATGCTTAAAAATATATGCGAATAAAACATTCTTATCACGTACTTTTTCGGAAAATTCATTGTATTGTTTATGAAAAAGCAACATGAACCAATATAAAATTTGAAGAGAAGACAAACTTTTAATATAAAAAAAAAATGAAATCGAAAGCTTTAAAGTTTCATGTCATCATAATGTGTTACAGTATTTTATGCGATACAACAGAAGAAAGTAAAAAGTGCGATCGATATATACGGATAGTCTAAACGGCACGGTTATACAAACCAACTATTTATGAATGAGGTAATCAAAAGTGACAAAACAACGTTACGAAAAAAAACTAGAATTTAATTGGACAATTTATTGAGTGTTAACATAATATCGCACAGAAATTACACATTCCGCAAGTATCCAACCGACACGAAAACCATAACGAAACGATTTTTAATTTAATCATAAAAAAATTTTTTTTTTTTTAGAATTTTAAAAATCGAAACTAGACGACAAACTTTTCACAACACAACCAAAATGTACAAAATACTAATACATCGAACTAAAAATTATTCAAATTAGTTTCCCAAAAACAATGGGATACATTCTCGACTTTATATAACGACAATAACAACGATAAGATAAAGACAAAAAAAAACTATCGTATATTAAATTTACTAATCTATTATCTAGTCGCCAGGGTATAAGGAGATAAAAACTATTTTAATAATTTAATCAAAAAACTAAAAGCTTTTATTTCGTATAATTGTGGTTTTAGCTGTAGGTCGTTGAAATTTATATTGTTCTTAAAAAAAATTTGCATATTAAATTTTATACGAAATTTATTGGAATTCTTTAGATAAAATTGAATAGTTTTGTCACTATAAATTAGTCAATACAATATTGACGATAAATTTTCGATAATATTGCATTGGTTTTACAAAACTTTTGCTTTTATCGATAGAGAGGATGCTCAGCCAATAAAAGTGAATTTGTTTTATTTCTTTTAAATTGTGTAGGCCAGTACCAGGTAACAATTAAAATTTATTAGCTCACAAAATTGTTCAGCAACGATTTTTATTATTTTTTTTCTAAAAAAAATTCTGTTGAAAAGTCAATAGTTAATATATTTTAACAGTGCCATCTATTAACAACTGCTGTTAACTAATCAATAATTGAGTTTAGTCAGTAATTTAGTTTAAAATTTGATGGTTTGGGTGTTACGAGAATCTACGATTTTTCTGTAGAAAACCCTCCCAAAAATTAATGACCAGGGAGTTTCACTACTGTTAATGACTTGTTGCTTAACGGTATTGATCCACTCGAATATGCCTCTCCATAATTTTCTACTTTCACTATTTCTATTTCAAAACTCATTAGATAGTTTTCTAGATGATTTTATGTCCGATACATAGTCTTGACCATACCTTCAACACTCGAAATTGAATTGCATCGAAGCGGAAAGCAATGTAAATCGATAAACTATCAATTTCACGAATCAAATGATCATAATCTTCGAAACAATAGAACATTTTTTATGAGAATCAATGAGAAGAATAAGAACCAAAACAACAACAACAACAAAAAGAAACAATTATGTTGTTTAAATAATTGAAAATTAACTGAAGCATAACATTTTTGGTAAACATGAATCGTACAAAAAATTTGTGATGCTGCGCGATTTATGGGAATTGGAAATGTTAAATATTTTATAGTTTATAAGCTTTTTCGGTTTTTTCTATTTATTTTCTTTTGTTTTCTTAAAGGGTATTAAAACAAAAAATGTATATACCATTGAAGGATTACATAGTCGAAAATAGGATTAAAAAAGTCGCTTAAGTTTTTTTTTTTTTTCTATCATTGAAGGAGGTAATTAAAATTAAAAGTTTTTCGTGCGCTCAATGGGATTTTTGGTAAACAAAATTATGTTGTGGTTTTTAGAATTACTATATTTTCACAAAATATGACAACAAAGAAAATTAAATTTCATAAATCATTCCATTTTCCAATTTTTTACGATGATTTTTATGGAATTTTCATTTGAATATTTTAATATTTATCTTTCGTTTATCATCCCAAAAATATTTTTTTCGATTAAAAGTAACATGATGGTTCGGAATTCTATTTACTGAAAATTCATAAACAAAACGATTGAAAATTCCTCTGTTTTCCCGATATAATACAATACAAAGATTTAAAGTATTTGTGTTCGTTGGTATTTTGATTTGTTATGTTGTTCTATGTAAAGAGCTATGTATTATGTTTAAATTGCAATTTAATTTTAAGTAAATCCAGGAAATCAAAACCATACACACAAAGGGTTGGAAAACTAAAATTATATTACAATTATACGAATTTGGGTTTTATTAGTTTTCACTTTATGGAAAAATAGTAGATAACGGTATTTTGTTTACATTTTGGTAAAACAAAATGAAAATGTAATTTATACGTTTTTGCTCCTTACCGTTGTTGTGTGGTGTAATGTGGTGTACATAGTAGTGCGAAATTGACGAAGTTGGGGTAAACTATTATGTAATTATTTTAATTATTATTATTCGTTTGCGGTCTACAGTGATAGTTTAAGGATTTTTGGTATTGGTGTCGAAAATTAAAGTATGTATCCCCACACCACATCACATATAATTTTTTTAAACTATATTACCAGTAATAAATAACCATAAACATTATGCAAACACACACACATACACACTTTTCAGTAAATTTATAATTCTTAAGTAAATTAAAATCAGTTCATGTGTAAAAATTAAGTGAATTACACAATAGCGTGTTTATGAATTCTTAACTATAATTTTACGTTTTTTGTTTGCGCTCTCTCTTAACTTAAAGATTAAACATTATTAATATAAACATACAAACAAAAATCGAGAATGGTATTTAATGATCCTGAAAATCCTGTTTTTATACATCGTATATGAATATAGAATTTTTATTTTTTTTTGTTTGATGCGTTAAATTTTAATTATTTTAAATTGTTTTACATTTTATATGTACATAATTAGCATATATTTAGACATGGATTATACATACGTTGTAAGATGATTATTGTAATTTACATATTTTATAGCAAATTTTTTATTTATTAAATCAATACAAAATCGATATAGAAAGTAGATTGCGAACTTAACAACTTGATCCAACATTTCTGATTGTTGGCCAGTATTCTATAAATAAATAAATAAATAAATATATATATATATATATATATATATATATATATATATATATATATATATATATATATATATATATATATATATTCACGTCGATTATAGAACTCGCCGGATTGCTGTGGCGGGAGTTTCATTCGATTTTAACGTTTTTCGTATTATAGAATACGTCGGATCAAAAGTGATCGAATGACGGTAATACAGTTCGAAAAATACGTATTATAGAATCCGCTAGTGAAACGCTATCTATAAACCAAATGTCATTTTCAATTTTCAATTTGTTGGTTGGATTTTTGGGTGTACACAAATTATGTAAAAATATGGAGAGTAGCAAAGTGTTAAGGCGAAAGTTCGTATGCGGATATAAAATATAAAAAATATTCGCATAGTAACCAATCAAATCAACACATATAAACCATGTGACCAACGTCACCAATCAAATCACTCGTATGCAGACAAAAATCTCCGCAATTCATTAAAAAACAAATTTAAAACAATTTTATCTCCATTTTTACTTTGTTTTTATTTTGCTACGCATTATTTTATCCGCCAAGGCGTGATTTGATTGGTGAAACTAGTCACATGGTTTATTTGGGTTGATTTGATTGGTTACTATTTGGATATTTTTTATATTTTATATCCACATACGTACTTTCGACTTAAGAATTAAAAAAAAAAATTCTTTCTTACAGGAAACGTACAATAAACAGTGATCAGTTTGAGAAAATAGTCGGCTTTATGAAGCAGCACCATATATTGCGAAGATTGAAACCAAATCAGTGGTTGAAGTTATCTATAAGAACTATAGCACAATCTGAGAAAGTAATTAAGTTCGCTGGGGCTTCCAATTAAAGGCATGGTCGTTTGTTAACTAGGATATGCCCTTGAACAGATTTCGTATTTTTCTAGTTTCTTATCTTTTGTTTACTTTATCGATAAAATGTAAAAAATGGCTTAAAACCATAATTTATATAAACTTTTAAAATTTATTTATTGTAAAATGTGTATTTTATTATAAGAAAGACAATAATGCAATAAAAAACAACTAATTTCAATGTAAACATTTTGACAGCTAGTGAAATAGCAGTTTTGATAACGCAGTTTTGATAACGCATTTTTACGAATCAGAAATACAATTTTCCGTCGGATTCTATAATGCAAATAATTTTAAATGCGGATCGAATGCGAATCGGATGTACTCCCGCCGCAATAAATCTGGCGAGTTTCAATGATATGATAATAAAAAAAAATAATATCATCAAGTTTTCATTTGCTTTTATCCGTTTTTTTTTCATAATCAACATCGAAAACTCGATTCCGGTTTACCAAATTGATAAAATACATTAGTTCTGAGTTTTTACGCATGATTTCAGTGAAAACTGTTATAAATTTTCAGTTCAGTGTTATATATTTAAATAAAATATATGTCAAAATTTGAAATAGATTATTTGTATACACAAATTTATATAAAATAATGTATTTTTTTGTAAAGTTGAAGCACACTTGTATTATTATTATAGTAAAATTAAATATTATTTGGTGAAATTGAAACTACGTGAATGTATTTTAAAATTTAACGTTAACAGAATACACACAACACACATATAAAATACACACATATAGAATACATACAATGATACAACACACGAAACATATAAATTTAGGCGCAAAGACAGTAATTTTATCATCGACGATAAACACTTTTCAGCAACAAAGTAATAAAATCGAAATGATAAAATATCTAATTTTTTTACCAAATTATCATTTATCAGTTTCATTATCATTATCATCGAATCGGAAATGCACCCCGGACTGGGTTAATCTATATTTTCTAGCTGATCTAAATGATATTCTTGTCAGTAAGTTTAGTAAATCTATTTATGTGTGTTACCTGATTATATTTATCCTAAAACCTATGCTTTTGTATCTGATTGCGTTTATGAACAAATGATATTGAATGGAATTCGATCAATTAAGCCTGACGCTATAGCATTTGATATGGCAAATTTCAAATTGTTGAAAAAATTGATTGATTTGTTTCTGTTTCATATTACTTTTATCAATAACCAATGTATAACTAAATCCTCATTTCCTAATTTGTGGAAGGTGGTTTCGATCATTACATTACCTAAAACTGATGTTATTATCAATATCGGTGACATTTGACCAATCAGTATTTTACCCGCTTTGTCAAAGGTTCTTGAAAAAATTATACAACTGCAAATGTGTGATTATCTAAATAATTTTAATTCCTTATTCAAATTCCAGTCTGGTTACAAAACTGGCCATAATACTACTACTGCACTTGCGCATAAAGTTGATGATATATCAGCAATCTTAGACAAACTAAATTCGTTAGCTATTTAGGTCCTTTTAGATTTTTCCATAGCAATTGATTGTGTAAATCATGTTCAGTTACTTCAAAAGTTAAAACTGTATTACAAATTTTCTAATTCGGCCATTTTGTTACTTCATTCGTATTTGAGTAATCGTAAACAATTTGTAAAGCATGGTGATGATGTTTCTAAAATAACTGATGTAACTGTGGGGGTGCCTCAATGATCAATTTTAGGCCATTTACTTTTTTCCATATACACGAATGATTTACTTTGTCATATTGCAAATGGTAAATTTCGTCTTTATGTTGATGATTTACAACTGTATTTTGGTGGAGACATTACAAAATTATATGATTACGTTAAGCGACTTAATTTAGATCTTAAAAATAATTCGCTTTCCATTAATCCGACCCAAAGTAAAGCATTATGGCTCACTATTGAGGAAAATTTCATAATATTTCTCCAAGCTTAATTTTATACAGTGATATAATTTCTTTTTGTAACTATATACTGTTTATAATTTGAGATTAAACTCAAAACTAACTTGGAATGACCATGTAGAACTTAAAAAAGTTTGATCATAGTTCTGAATTCAAGAATTCAATTTAAGGTTGCAACCTGTTTGAATTTTATTTTTATCGAACTGCAGTTTTCATTTTTCGTATTATTAAAACTGGTCGGTAATTTTTTGGTGCTATATCACATTTGGTGATATAAACTGTGATAAAATGAAATAGTCTGTGCTTTATGGATGAATTATTGCACGTCGCTTATTTATTTGAATGAGAAAGACAATAATATTTGCTGTCTTACCTACACTAGTACAAAAAATGAAAAAATCGATTGTGTTATCAACAGTATTTGCTGTCTTATACTTACATAAGTATAAAACACCTATTTTGCTGTAAACTTTTGACGTTTTGATGGATATATGAATATTCACACCAAACACGAATTTTGAATATAAATAAACTGATGCGTACTCAAATTATAGCTTAGAAATAACTAAAAACACGAAACTATCACATTTATTTAGATAAGCGTTATCTTAACTATTAAATAATTATAATACACCATAATTTTTTCCCGTGTTTGGTTGAAATAATTGTCAATATTCGCGTCTATCCAAAACATATTACATATGCGACATTATTGTAATTCGTCTTGTTTCAAACGGAATTAAAATATTTACATATTAATTTAAATATGTCAATCTTTTACTTTGGGACGGATTAATGGACAATAATTTTTGTATGTTATTTTTTCCTTATTTTGAATATTTTATTTTATTATTAAATAAACTATTCAAAATAACGGAAAAAAAATAACAAACACAAGAAATTAAATTTCAACAGTATTGAAAATTATTATATCACCAGGTATGATAGCACTTCATAAAAAACTTTCATATAATTAATTTTGAGGTTATGTAGAAACGTCAACATATCACTTTTTATTCATCACGTTCTCCACAAAATTAATTGTGGAGAGTTGAGTTTGTAGACTTTTTTGTTTACATTTTATCACCAAAAAATTCTAAAAATGTGATATAAAAGTGTTATGTAGCACCACAAAATGACTGATATCGAAATTAATTGAATTCTAAACTAATTATAAAATAATAATTTATTGTTTTTTAAAATGGACGAAAATTAGGCGCCATATGCAAAATTGAAAAACCAGTAACCAAGCAAAAAAAAATTGGGTCAAATTGGAAATTAGGGTAACGGTTTAAGTACAGGGTTTCAAAATATGTATGGGATTGGATTATGGTCTGGTTTGGTATTGTATCTGATACCGGGTTCTGATATATATATATATATATATATATATATATATATATATATATATATATATATATATATATATATATATATATTATATATATATATATACATATATATATGGTGAAAAATTTATGAACCCTGCGCTGCATTTTGCATTATAAATGAATAATTTCCTGCAAAGTCACACGAAACAAGTGCTTCTGTAGGCCCTAAAGTAATTTTTTATACTTTTACGAAGCTAGATTGTTGAAGTGAAATGAAGTAATGGAAAATCAGATTTTCTAGCTTCTTTATGAAGTAATTCAAAAATTCGGTTTTGAATACTCTTGAATACATTCTAGAGGTTTAAATTTTAATAGGTTATGTTATCAGTTTTATTAGATTTTAGAATATAAGAGTAATTTTTTATTTGGTTTTTATGATATAAGTCAATATTTAAGTTTTTTTCGATCGTAAGAATTATCTTTATATCACTGCAATAAATGAAGTGTAGTAATGCAAATTCTTACAGAAGCATGGCTTCTGTTGCTTACTATGACGCTCTGCCACTGATATGTATATATATATATATATATATATATATATATATATATATATATATATAATGTATATACATTTTTTTAACTGCACGCTAGAATGCCATCTATTTTGCTCTTTGATACTCCGGAATATCAATTTTATTCCCTATCTAACGTTATAAAACCTAAATTGTATGCAAACATTTGAATAAATAATGGGTAAATATTTACATTGGTTCTTAATTTCAAACAAATACCAAAACTTATCCATCAAAACAATAAAGGAACCGACGACAACTTTTGAAATGTTAAGTGTCATTCATTTTCTTAAGTAAAACTTAAGTGTCATATTGACAAGAGAAAATCTCTTTGAAACATAATTTCCTAAGACAGATTATTATAGTATCAAATCCATCGAGATTTTACAGCATCAGCCGGAACAATTATAGTGTAATTGGACACTTGTGAAATTTGACGTATTTCTCATATATAAAACCCAATTTACAGAGTGATCACAATAAAACTATAAGTTTACCAGTTTTATCAAGCAGTTCACCAAGACAAAACAACTGCAGCACAAAAACAAAAAATCGCATAATAGGCATTGCTGAAATATACTGTCTAGTGCCTAAATAAGATGAAAGTTTTTTGAAAGGATTGGTGCAGGACGGTAAAGCCGTTACACAATAAATATATTACTATAGCATAACTATCATGTTTTTTTTTCTAAATGTTTTTTAATGAAATAAATTTACTATTCAAACGTACACAAATTTGAGAAAGTAAAGCGATTTCTAAACCGCGAAAATCAGAAACAAAAGATTAAACCTGAAGAATCGCAAATTAGTGTTCTAAAACCGGGGCGTATTATACATAAGACTTGCTTAACCTCTCTCAGCAGGACAAATAGAGTGAACAATCGATAAACTACAAAGTACAAGGAATAAAACTGAAAAATGGTTAATCAAATAAGTAATGATTGCTAAGTAATGAAAAATTAAGCCAAGAAACGTTAAACCTCAGTCCAGAAAATTTACATGTTCAAGGTAGATATCACTAATATTTGTATTTTACCGGAGGGATGAGAAAATTTATTTTATTGCAGGTCTGCTCTGTCTTCTGTTACAAAATCTGTTTTGCTCATTTTATTTTCAAATACTGTCGCACGTCCGAAATTACTTCATAAAATAACTTAATCGCTAAGAAGTACGTGTCTAAATCAAAAATGCCATAACCAAAGCCATTCAAATTTCAAACAATCTTAGAAATATTATGCATTTGAACAGACGGGTTCCAGACACACTGTTTATATTCGTATTACATCAAATACATTTTAAAAAGTAAAATTATCATTATAATGATTAATCACTTCAAGCTCTTTGTACCAACTAAACAAATATGATAAATAAACATGCAATTTAACATTAATCTTAATTCCGCATCTCTTAAATCATACATACATACATACGCGTATGTAATATTGTAATATATAGAAGAAAAATCGTCTTATCATTTTGACAGCTACAAGATATTTATTTCCATGTACCGTTTTATATTACGTACTCTAGATATGTGCACACACACATATAACGTACATATAAATAAGTAATTGTGTAACGAGTGTTTTTACGATGGTAAAACATAATTTGCCATATCGTGGCTATTATTCGACGCCGTCATAAATAACAGTTTTGACGGTTAATTATAAACCATAATGTATGTAGAAGAAAATTCGATATCGTTTAGTTAGAAGGAGTAAAAGCCCGAAAATATTAGACTTACAAAAGTAATCAAAAAAGTAATTAAGGAACATAATTAAAAATTATTCGACCTTGAAAAAATTTCTTGAGTGCAAAATTCCCATTTAAAAAGTCGAATCTCCGATTCATCAAATAAGGTCGCAATACCATAACTATTGCGAACGACCATACCATGTTGAGCATACCGGCTGGAGCAATGCAATGTGCAGATGGATATTTGAAAACGCGAACCTGTATTCGCGCGTCCTTAATTTGGCTAGTTATGGCGTTAAAGTAGGACGTTAATTAACCGCGAAAGAGTTGGGAGAGCTTCGGCCCCAAAACAGATTGCATAGAAATAAACAAACAAACAAACAAATACCATAACTAAACACTGCTTCAAGAATAAACTTATAAAATTCAAGTTTGTTAATCTAATTAAGAGGTGTTAGCGTTAAATTTTTTTTGATCAGTAAAACAGTAGGCGATCAACTTCTTTTTTTAATTGTCGAAAAAACAAAAATTAAATATCTGCGTTAGTTTTGAGTTTGAGATATTGTCTACTATTGTGTCAGTGTTGTGATTTGTGAATCAAAAACTCTAAATTTTTTAAGTAAATTAATATTCTGATGGTACCAGTTCTCAGATGAGGACCCATTTAGTTTCCAGATTTTGTAATGGTAATGCATCACGAAGGGCTTACGCGTCATAACACGAAGGGGAAATGTTACAAATCTATATAGCGATATCGCAACAAATAAAAATCTTCAGGCTATCTATCACCGTTCGGACGATATTTCGAACATCTGTTTGTTTCAAGTAATACAGTGTTATTTCGTTCCACCAGAATCTCTACATTTTAGCGGAGCAGGAGTAAAACTAGTAAAACAACAAATGAAGAAACCCACCGCATCGACACTACTAACAAATATAAATAAGGGATGAAAATATACCACCCACTAAATAAATAAAGGCAAGAGTAACAAAAACACAGCCTAGACATGATAAATTAGAGTCATTACTTTAAATACTCAGAAAGGAACTCTCAAAGACTCATCGATAAAACCAATCCACTGCAGATGATAAGAAGTCAATTCCTACAATTTCTAAGCCGACAGATAATACGCCAGTGGATGTTTCATCTGGTTCAAAGGTTCCCGAAATATTATTATTTGGACTATTTCATCTACAAATTGTAAGTCCTCCTTGCAAGGTGTAACGCGATGCCATAATTAAACAATTTTTGGTGACCTATGTGAGAAGTATTCAGGTGTTCATAACAAGACTTGATTAAAACTGGGGGCTCAACCGGGAGTCTTAGTGTACATTAAAGCTTTCCCAAGTTATCCTGTGTGTACGCGAATTTCTTGAATTGTGTGGTGCATTACGTAGCGCGAGGACGCGAAAAAAAATGGTGTTTTAACTGTTCCTGCAATTGTATGGGCTCAATGAATCGATCGAAAATATTGAAAAACAAGCTGATTTTGGATTAATGCAAAGGAATAATTTGTGAACGAAAATAGTGTGCATAAAAACACGAGCATAAAAATTTTAAAAAAAATGAAGTTCTTGAAAAATATAACTGTAAAATCTGTGAAAAAACGTGTTCGATTTAGCATATCTGTACCAAGGTGAAATAAAACGTGAAATTTTCATAATTTGAATAAACGGTATACTTGCACTAATTTCAAAGAAAGACATTGTGATCACTGAATTATACTGTTATCAAGTAAAACTTGTTTAAATCGCAATGGGTAAGAATAGAAGGTCGTAGAGATCGATCATCTTCAAGCGAATCACAAGAAAAGTTTCGATGCAAATCGTCGGCGATGGACTTTAGTTTCGTCGAAATTAAAAGTAAAGATAAATAGATTGAGTTTTTAAAAGGTGAATTAAATGCAGTGGCTCAGAGGTATAAAGGCGTGTCTGACTTGAATAAGCCTCGCTATAACTTTCAAGATGTCAGTTCAGCACTAGTCAGTTTCAATGGAGAAGACGACTACCGCGTGGAGAAGTGGATCGAAGATTTCTAGGAAACAGCTAAGTTGTCGGGTTGGTCTGATTTAGATAAATGTTTCTATGCTAAGAGACTCATGGAGGAGGATGCTAAGCTGCTGATGAGGTCTGCTGATGTCAAAAATGGCTGGAACGGGGTAAAAGTATTCCTTCGACAAAAGTTTGTAGTACAGCTGAATAGTTCGCTGATTCACAAAAAAATGGCAGCCAGGAAGAAGCTTCCGTCGGAAACTTTTCAACGTTACCTCTAAGAGAATTAGGCAAAGATGGAGGCCTTGAGGATGCCGCTGCTATTCAATACTGCATCGATGGTATCAATGATTTAGAAACAAATAAGCAGATATTATACGGATGTACCAGAATGGATGAATTCAAATCTAAACTGAAATTGTACGAAGAAATCTCTTCAAAGATGAAAAAAAATATGTTGCAGTTTCGTCGCCGTCATCTGCGATTGGTGCTATCATCAAGTGCTGTGACTTCAAGTGAGTCGAGGAAAAGTCGTTTAAATAGCCGTGTACGATGTTTCCAGTGTAAAAGCATTAGTTATACCAGTAGAGAGTGTCCCAATGAGTGTACACAGGGAAAAGGGTACAAATGTTTTCGATGTGAGGAATTTGGACATATGTCGTCCTCGTGTCCCAACTCCAAAGGACAACCGAAGATTGGTGCAATTGTCGAAAATATTCACGAGTACAATGGTAATATGCTGAAACAAATTGTCGTGGGCAGTAAAAAGCTAATGGCTATGGTCGATAGTGGAAGTGACTAGAACCTGGTTTCGGAAAGCAAATGTAGGGATATTTATGGTGGCAAATTAGAGAATACAATTATCATTTTTAGTGGTGTTGGGTCAAAAGGACTAAGAACAAAGGGGTGATTCACAACAACGGTGGAAGTAGTTCCACTGTTGTTCCAGAAAACACGGTCCTCGCATTAGCAGCAGAAGAAGAAATTGATGTATCCCACTTGAAAGATTCACAAACCGCAAACGAAGTTAGAAAGCTTATTGTTATCTACGTGCCAAAGAAATGCATCGTTGACACAACGGTACAAATAAATATAATTTTGATAGATGAAAAACCTATTCATCAACCACCAAGAAGAGTATCACCTCTCGAATCAGATATTGTGCGAAAGCAGATCGACGAGTGGCTTTCAAACAGGATTGCTCGACCAAATTCATCACCGTTTGCCAGTCCAATTGTGTTGTCGAATAAATAGGATGGTACCAAGCGCCTTTGTGTGGACTACAGACGCCTCAACAAAGTCATTGAGAAGGATTGGTACCCATTACTACTCATCGAGGAACAGATTGATCAATTACAGGGGGCAAATGTGTTTACGACTTTGAATTTAAAAAATGGATTCTTTCTTGTTCCAGTTGCTGAAGAGTCCATTCTTCGATCAATAAAATCAATTCAAAGTTTTCTTGGTCTGACCGGATTCAGGAAATTTGTTGAAAAATACGCAATGATCACTCGTCCGTTAACGGATTTACTACGAAAAGATGTCTCTTTTAGTTTTAGTGTCGAGCAGAAAGTAGCTTTTAAAAATTTGTGCAAAGCACTTGTAAGTCAGCCTGTTCTTCGTATGTCCTCATTGACTGCAAAACAGAGTTGCATACAGTTGCGTGTAAGATAGGAATTGGTGCTATTTTGCTTCAAAAGTCTGGTGAGGATCAAAATTTCGACCCTATTTTTTACTTTAGCAAGAAGACATCACCCTGTGAAGGGCGATACAGCAGTTAACAATTAGAACTGTTGGCAATCGTTAAGGCCACGATGGAGAAAAAGGAGGTGACAGCTCGTATATCTGGCTGGGCGTTGCAGCTACAGGAATTCGACTTTCGGCTAGAACATCGACCGGGAAAACAAAAATGCGACATGTTGATTCGTTAAGCCGAAATCCCATAGTGTTGTTGGTTAAGCACGATTTGATGACCAGAGTAAAGGCTGCACAGAAGAACGACCAAGACTTAAAACCTATTTTTCACATCCTATAAAATGTAGGTACGTTGATGGGCCGTTGGTATTAGTTGTACCCAGGGGTATGCAAAGAGAAGTTGTACGGTATTACCACGAGCTAAGACATTTTGGAGCTAAAAAGGTACAAGAACTAGTACGGCGAGATTTTTTCATCCCTAATTTGGTTCGGCAAGTGAGTTCTTGTATCAAGAATTGCGTGTATCAAGAATTGGCGGAGAGAAAACTGGGTAAGAAAGAAGGTCTACTCAATTCACTACCGAAAGGAGATGAACCCTTGAGCACATACCACGCAGATCACATGGGAAATTTAACTGCGACAAAGAAAAATTATCAATATATTTTGTCCATAATTGATAGTTTTTCGAAATTTGTGTGGCTCTACCCAACGAAAGGGCTAACAACCAAAGAAGTTCTTTAAAAGCTTGAGTTGCAAAAGGCTGTATTTGGTCATCCAGCTGAAATAATTGCCGATCGCGGCACATGTTTCACTACCGCTGAATTTAAGGAGTATTGTGAAATAGAGAGAATAGAATTGCACAACATAACCACAGGGATGCCATCAGGGAATGGACAGGTTGAGCGATTGAATCACACAATTATTCCTGCTTTGGCAAAATTGTCTCGTGAAAACCCTGAAGAATGGTATAAATACGTCGACCGCCTGCAATGTTAACTAAATAATACGTACCAACGTTCGATCAACATGACTCCGTTTGAATTGATGATAGGGGTTAAAATGCGATATCCCGAGGATCTACATATGATGGAGGCGATAGAACGAGATGATGATAGGCACCAAACAAATCGGTAAAATACAGAATGAGAACCAAAAGTCCTATAACCACAAACGAGAGAAAGCAACCAGTTATGATAGGGGCAATATTGTTGCTATAAAATGTGTTCAGTACTCTAGGCCAAAACTTCTTCCGAAATCCCTGGGTCCATATCGTGTAACTTGAGAAGATCGGGGATGGTGAAGGTCCGCGTACTTCTTCAACGGGTGCCATGTTTATGAAACCGTATTACGATGGTTTCCTGACGGATGAGGAAAGTGATGAGATCGATGTCAAATCAGCTTATTCCACTCGGCCCTCCTGCTTTCTGATGAAGCAGGAGGGCCGAGTGGAATATAGACGACTATGATGTGAAGATTGTAAATTACTGTACATAATTAATAAATAAATTAGTTCAATCTTGTATTGAACATTGTTCGGACGTGTTTGTCAATAATAATTCTAACTGTATTTTTGTCATTGTTTGCCGGAATTTCTACTTGGGACAAACAGTGGCTTCAACTTCTCGTTACAGTTACTCCTAGTTTGTAGACTAATTCAGATTCTCTGCAGCAATTACTTAATTACGTGGTTTCATTAAAATGATATTCTTTTAGGACTATTTCTAATATGCACACTTAAGTCACATTTATTGGAATATAAACTGCATGGTTGGAAAAAGGTGAAATGATATTAGATAGACCTAATAAAATTCAAAAACCATAGGTGTTTTTGTTGAATATATCATACGATAAAATCTAAAATAGGAGCATAATCGATAAAAATTTAAATTTGGGTCTAAAACTGTACGACATCAATCTGGTTTAGGCATTACTGTGTGCTAATGAAGATATATGTCAAACAAACATAATTAAGATGGAACCACTAAAAATGTAAAAATATTGACTTTAATTTCTAATTTACATTTTGTCCTATCCTTTAGTTGACCAAAGAGTCAACCTACCCATTAATAAATTAAAGTTAATTAAAAAACTGGTTGAAATAATAATTTTTAAAAACTTTCCAGCATTAATTAAGTCCTAATGATTCTAATCAGTAACTTAATGATATGTTTATAACAATATTTGTTAGGTATAATTTATACGAATTCTGTAGGTGGTCAAAGACAAATTAGTATTGTTATCATCTGATAGAATTCTTAGGCCTTTTTAAGCCAGTAAGTAATGACTGGAAAAGTCAGTTTAGGAAATGTTGTTTAAAGGTGGCCCATTTAGGTTTGTATTGGGTTCCAATATCATCATCTTTAAACTCATAAAACGTCCTTTGCACCTACCGAGTGACATTTCCTTTACAAATATTACTGCACCATCCGTTTAGGAAGTATTCTGCAGCAGCATTTACCCATGTTATTGTTTCCAAAATTATGTAAATCAGTAAATTGTATACTTCACTAAAAAGATAAGTACCTCAATAGTTTTCGAATTAGAGAAATATTTCTTTCTTGAATATTGATAGCGGATATTGATAGCTTTGAAATTAAAAGCAGATTTTTTTTAATGGCCTAGAAGAAATTTAGCACCAATAGCATCTGCACGGTAAAGGAACATTTACTCTTGTGGAATATATGGCCTCCACTTTTAGAGGTATTTATTTTTTATTTTGTTGCTATATTTAAATAAATTTATTAGCGGATGCGGATTATTAGTCTAGTGAAAAAATTCTATTACATTGACCTATAAAAAAAAACTATCCGACTAATTTATATTGACTGCACTTCAGCCGGAAATCGAAATTTATTAATTTTAATCCGTTGGCCATGCTTTCGTTTTCCCTAACGCATTAACAATTTTAATGTCATTACCAATTTTTTGGTATGTTTTCGAAAAGTGTCACAAAAAATTTTTTTTCAAAAGTTAATTAAATATTTCAATGTATAGCCGAAAATGGCAAAAATAAAATTCGAACTTAAAAATAAAAAATGGAAAAATGAAAATCAAATTTATGTTCTTGTATTGTACATTTTCAAATTCCATTACAATTTTTTTTTTTGTGTGTTATTATTTCGAATTTAAAGCTTGAAAAGTTTTAATGAAAACTTAAAATTGAATTTATGTTTTCCTTTTTTTGTTGTTGTTGTTTATTTTGGGAAAAAAATTTTATGGAAATTTAAAAACTCGGAAAACTGGAATGAAAATAATTTAATGATATTTATGTTGTGTTGTTGTTGTTGTTGTTGTTGGTGCTGGTATTGTAAAATAAAATATTTGAAAATCGAAAGAATTTAAATTTGGAAGCTGTATAAAATTCAATCGAATTTAATCTTCTGCCATTACAACAACATAAAAAACAACTTTATGTGAAAATTACGTAACTTACTCGATTTTATTAACTGATTTTGATTTTAATAAGCTGAATTTTTCAAAAAAAATATATCATGTCACCATTATTTTTATGTTTTTATGCAAATAATGGTACACAGATGTTTCTGCATGACATTAGGTATCTTTGTATAATTTCCGATTTATATTTTTTGGAAAATTGTTTTTCGTCTCTATACAGGGTGAGTTGTTGATTAAAAGTGAGGCTTTTATATCGAAAACGGTGAGCTCACGAATTATAATTTCCGACAGGGACGTCTAGTAGTAATCTGGTTACTGCAAAGCAATGTAGACCCGTAAATGGTAAACCCGTAAATGGTAAACTGAAGTACGGTGTACTCAACAACTCAGAAATTTGCATAGTTTCGTAATATCTTTAAAAAAAACCGCCGTACTGCACGATACCATCCTTCACCTATGTGTTAACGACTCTGATTTATCAAATTTTCGAAATTTATCAAAAGTTGTCAAAAACAGAAATCGAACCCATTTTGCACCAAACATCATTTTGTTTATATCCGAATATCTTTTTATTATAGCTGCCTCAAATGAAACCAACAATTGTGATAAGCTTGACTGTTTACTTCTAGTATAGCGACTTAACTTGATTTGGTGACTAATTTTGAGCTATTGTCCAGGACTTTATAGTTCTTGTATTATGCAGAAATTTTATATTAGCGACGACTAATATTAGCGATTTACATTAATTTTAATGAAGGGAACATTTGATCTCAAGGAAGGCTTGCTGCTTAAATTTTTTTCATTATTAGCTTTGCTGCTATATAGAAAATGGTGCTAATTAGTTGCCAGAAAATTTCTTTTGATACAATTTCTGCTGGGCAACGAAATCCAAAATTGAAAGCTGAATTCTATGGCTGGTCTACAGGAAAGACCTGCACTGCTAGTTGTTGTAAGATCCACACCGATAAGTAGTTACGTGTTGACTTTGGTAGTCGAAGGAAATGCGGTTTTCCTAACTTACAAATATTTTTATTAAAACCTGTTGGAATGAAGAACCATTTATAGCTCTATTTCATTTAATCATAATCTTTAAGATTTTTTTGTTAGCGCATCGAAAACGACTCTTAGTTTGCAGGTGTACAGCCGTTATATCTTGTTTCTTTTTTCTTAAACTATAGTTGCCAGAGATTAAAATCTTCAATCTATAACATAATACTCAGGTGATGTATTATCTTTAGGCGAGGTACTAACAAAACAAAAACAAAGACTATAAGATCTTTGGAAAATTCATCGACGAACTAAGTTATAAAAATAACGGAAAAAATTTGTAAGTAAAATAGTTGATTGACGAAAACAGAAGAACTTTTAAGACTTGGCAGAAAACTGAGAGTCCTTGAAACCAAAAACATCATAAACAAGTTGTGCAACAAATTTAACTTACTTATGAAGATATTAAGAAAGAGACAGCTGCTAGCATCGTAAGTACCCATCAAAGGGTTGAAAAACCTGAAATGCAAATGACACCAAACAATCTGGACTTGTAATATTCATTGCTATTTTTAGATACTTTGTTATGTTCCGAGACAGTGGCAAGAAGTGGAAATCATAATAATTCCAAAGCCTAATAAACCACTAAATGATAAAACATCATAGAGGCCAATCTCTTTACTAACAATAACATCTTCGAAAGACTGTGTCTAAAGAGACTAAACTGAATTTTAGAGAACAGAAAGCTTATACAAACCATAGAATACTCGTAGATACATATAGGATCACTGATACAATGGAGGAGATGCTGGACAAAAAGAAAGTATGTTCAGCAGTATTCGTAGCCCAAGCATTTGGTACGATTTGGCACCGTGGAGATTTAAGCTTCAACAAGGATTGTCAAAATAATATTTTGAATTGCTTAAGTCCTTTATCAGTGATCTTTACTTCCGGTGAGACAGAAAGCCCAATACTGAAAGAAAAAGAAAATATTGGGAGAGGTTGTACAAGGTAGTGTTCTGGACCCTGCATTAAACTTAATGTTTACAAATGATCTACCAAACATAGTAGAAGCTAAAATAAAAACGTTTACTAAAAACACAGCTGTTATGATTACTAATGCCACTATTGTAGTTTATACAGAATTCGCGCAACAAATTCAATATTATAATAACGCTAACTATTCCGAAATGATGCTAGATACTAAGCTCAGGACGAAAACGCATGTCACAGTAAAAAAGCAATTGAATTTAAAGTTCAGGAAATACAATGTCTTATTAGAAAAAACACAAGTACCAATGAACCAAAGCGCCTAAAAACCATAGCATTTAAAATTAGTAGTGCCCTGCATCGTTTTAAATGACTGGAACCCCTGGAATCCCCTATAGACTAAAACCCCTATAAGTTTCGTTATTATAAAGAGGTTGACAATAGTTTGGGGATATTATGAAGAGAGGAGAGTTTAATCATTTGAACACCATTTTAGGAGTGGCGTATATCGCCAGCATTTCGTTACGAATACTTTGACTCATGGTCTAGAGTCAATTAGAAAAGCAACCTAGTAGCCAGGAACAAAGCACAAGTAATACAGTATGTGATGATATTTTTCTTTCGTCAAAAGACAACCTGTCTTTTGAGATAAAAGACTATTATTTATTTAAAAACTCACCCGGTATAGATAAGCCATTTTGAATTAATTAAATGCCATTAGATACAGAAACAAAAGAACGGGAGTAGTTATAGGCATTAGTACAATAGAAACGCATTAAAGAGTAGTTATAGGCTTTTGACAAAATGAAAAAAACAAGCCCCAATGCGTCTTTGTCTCTACTTCACTCTAGTAGATTGCAGTTTTCATAAAACGGGCCAGTACTAATATCTTTATTATAAAAAGAAGCAATAATATCGGTCTTGTTCTATTACAGCCGACGCATTACTAGACATTTTTTAGCAAAGCGACTCCCATTAATTGGCCATTAATAACATAACTTGGCAAGCGGAACGGAATAAAAGTGACTTCAGTGAATAATTCCAAAAAATGCTTAAGTAGAAAAGTCATTGGGTGACAGCAATGCCAAATGTTTTGACTCTATTTTCAAAAGCAACAAAACGGAGCTGTTTTTAAGACCATATAAAAATGTGAAAATTCATCCAGAAGGCGGTGATGGCGATACCAAAAATGTCCCAGTTCTTATACCACAAAAATCATCATCTAGAGAAGCTATTAACGATAGAGGAGGAGGTATTGCAACCGAGGAGAGTAAATCAGGACCAAAGCGCGAACAAGTTGAGGAAATTACAAATATGGGAACTATTTAAAATGCCATAAATGGTCCAAATAAAACAATAAAGGCAGCAACAACACAATAAGTTTGATGAACTGAATGACAAAATGAAACAAGAAGTGCAGTAACAAAATAAAAAGTTTCATCAAATGCAAAAATTTGTAGCAGCTGACGTAACTAAGATGAAAGGAGAAACACATGATTAGAAAAATTCAATTGCAACTGAAATGAAAGAATGACTTTTTGTTTCATTTTGTCATTCGAAGCTTTACAAAAGAAGTTCTTCTTACACACCGGTGGCCGGTAGAACTGCCCAACTGACTTGTGTAAAAACGATTGGAAAGGAATTAGCAGCTGAAAAATATAAAAGAATCTTTAAAACCTTATTAGATGGCAAAATTCTAATAGAGCTCTTTAAAGGATAGTTGCAGTCCATGAAACACTATAATGGATGGACTGCTAAGGAATAAATTCTAGCTCTATGGGGTAAGGCATCAGATATGCTACGAACCGAACCCATCATAGAAATGAGCTACTGCCAAATCTTGAGGGAATTTGAGTTGAGATATGGAAAATCCCATGTGCAGAAACAACGCAAAACTCAGTTGAATGGAATGAGAAGCGCGGCAGGCATACTGCACAACTTCTGTCAATATCTTCAATGGATTAACCGTGGATTTCATCATCAACGCGATAAAAGAAGGCTAGATAAAAGAAGGCTTCATTATAAAACGACGGGACAGTAAAAATGTATGAACAAAGTTTTAGCGTCACCATTAAAATATAAAACTTTCAGAGCCATCTTAGTCACAAAATTTTTCAAATTGCGGAGTTGGTAGGTATTGCGTAGATACGCAAGTATCGGAGTTGGTAGGTATTGCGTAGATGCGATTGATGCAACGATCATAATACCAACTCAACAAGGCTTCTAGGTTGGTGGACAACGAAGGTCCAATGCCCGGTCAAATGAAATATTACAAATGTCACAAAACCTTGGCACTTTATCAACGATTGTAAAGAACCAGGAACCGGTTTAACAATAAAGCAGCCGATTCGATCGACGTAAAAAAGAGCATTGAACAAAAGAGTATATAGAGGAAGATCAATGACATGATAAGATCACCCCAATGTGGAAGTGAATGGAGCAAAGCAGAAGACCACAGGCAAAAAATTACACCAGAAAATGCAACCATCAAAGTTATTGGGCCCAGTGTCAGTCATTAAAAATAAAGAATACATTTCCTTTAAGACTTTGGGAATCGACAGAAGTCAAAAATACCAAACAGCAAATCGAGTCAATTGGGCATCAACAAAACATTGAACAAAGTAAGAGGTCGGTTCTATAAAGTCAATTGATCGAAAAGATGTCGACGAGTGGTGTAGGAAGTGTGAAGTTTGATGCTCACAGCAAAGGACCTCAAACAAGAAAAAACGGAAGATGAAACAATACAACGTTAGAGCGCTACTCAAACGAGTAGCAGATGCTGTGTCAAATCATCAACATCAAGAAAATAAGGACAGGATTACGTCATCAACCTAAGACGCAAGATGATAAATGTCTACGCTTCAGTAAGGAACAATAAAGGAAAACCCAGCGATAGGATGATGACAAGGTATGATTTTCGGTCAAATAATACTGAATTTGGGGAGGGAGAATTGCTTTGGCTATACAATCAAAAAAAGAATAAGGCAATTCTCCGAAGTTACAGTAGAATTGGGAAGGTCCCATTCAAAGTAATAAAGAGGATAAATAACGTTGAATGCCGGAATCAACATAGCCCTAAGATGAAACAGAAGATAATCCTCATTGAGGTGTAAGTCCGGGCGCCAAAATGTTGACTCGTGGTCTAGAAGAGTTAGATAATAAAAGCACCTAGTAGCCAGCAAAACTCACATAATACAGTATAAAAAAGTATTTTTTCTTGAAAGAGACATCTTCGTTCTTGAGCGGGCATTTATAAAACATCCTCACTCTGTATCGATAAACAATTTAAATTCAATTAGAGTTGAAATGAAATAAAAATAAATAAAAATTGATTGTCATAATCAAAATGACAAGTACATACTGTGCACTCTCTTGTACAGAAACAACAAAAGACAAGCAAAGATGCAATTTAATTTTTCGTTACTATTATAGAAAAAAGAAAGCATTGAAGCAATACGTTCCATATAGTCGATTTGATTGAGAAACCAGTTCATTTTCAAAATAATAGCAATAAATTGAATCAGAATCGTATATTGAGTAAAATGAAAAAGGAAATGGAAAATAGTTGATAAAATTAAAATTTGTACACAAAAGTTATGTATATAGAGAGTGGTGTGCAACATTTGTGTTCTATCTACACAATAAAGTATAGTTTCAACCCCTTTTATCCCGAACACATCCCAATTTTATGGCTTTTGATCCCTTCGCTCAGCTCTAAATCATATTATATATGTGTGAGCTCGTACATATAAATTTTACAATCGGACATACAAAAAATACATAAATCGTATAGAAGGAAATTTAAAATCCTCCATATTTTTTTCGTTATGTTACAGCCGATAAAATCGTTGTAAAATATTGGAAAAAAAAATCTTAAATGAAAAACGAGATAATAATCTTTAAAAGTCATATTTCCACACAGTTTTCCTTTTTTATTAATTCTGTCGTAAAATTTTCGTTTAAGTATACAACTGTAAAGTGGATTTTACCATATATACTGATTTATTGATATTAGATGCCGTTTACGAGATTACACGTTGATTGTGTTAAATGCGTTAAATGTTTTGCTTGTGCATCGCAAAATCGAAATATGATTAAGGATTCGATTTTCAGGATATAAAATCATCGATATTTGATATAACGAAAAAAAAAATTAATGACATGTAAAGTTGGCGTTTCATCTCATCATATTTTATGGTGATTGATAGAATTATGATGATGGCGAAAAAATGTGGCGCGTTACGATATTAGACGCAATGGTTTGTAATAAATATTTTTGGTCTTATATTCGATCATCGCCGATAAAAATAAAAATTAAGTGTCATCATAAAAAATACTGAGAACTATATACTTGGGTACAGTTTTAATATTCATAATCTATTAAATTAGATAAACCAGTTTTGTTTAATCGCAACCAGATCTTAAAGTTTTTTACTTCTATATTGGAACATAAAAAAGACGAAACGACCGCTTAATAACATTTTTAAACTTATAACAATTTTGTTGCAATTTTAAATCTAATTAGATTTGAAATAATCTTAGGTATTTTATTAACGTTGTCAATATTTTATACAATGTAAAAGCCGCGGTATACATACAATTTCCACCTTCATACATCTGTATCTTATACACACTGACACAACGACACATCAAAGGTGGTCATTTAAATTATTTATTAACTCACATATTAAGTGTCTTCACTTACCATATATTTAAAGGTTTCACGATTTTACGTAATCTTATTGTTATACATAATAATAATATGGGCTCGTGTGGTTGTGGGGCTCTCGCATGTCTTGTAAAGGAAAACATATTTCAGTAACAATTTTATAATTAATTTACAGTTAAAATATAACGCCGGTGATACACTAGGACGTTTAATTAAGGATTGGAACTTGGCACGTGATGTAACTGAAAAACTGTAATGGGTTTTTAACATTAGACACCGAACCACTCACTATTGAAAACGTTATAGAATTTCTCTAATAAGAGGTCTTGTTGCTGTATACAAGTCAGCTTGGTCTCATGGGACAAGTAGGCAAGGCATAATTAAATCGGTGATAAACCACAGGGAGCAGAAAAGAAACAAAAAGGAACTCCCGGAATGCCGGGCACCACCATACACCCTGTAACATGGGTGTATGGTGGTGCCCGGAGGAGCACCATGTTATAACAAAACCGGAGGAGTGGAACGAATGTTAGTTATGACAAAACTTTAAAATTAATACAAATTAGATTTTAAAAGAATTAATTAAACATAACAAATCTGTTTTATGATTTTTTTATTTTGAAATTATTTGCTTTGCGTTGAGTATCATGCCAGGTGTACTGCAACGGGTTACAAAATAGGATGGTTTCACATATCGCTGCATTGACTCTTATTTGCCAGGTGTATAAATAATCTAAAGCATCGTCAATGTCGGCTATGTATTCAATATTTCCGGAGATTACAATTGTCATTACAATGTTTGTAGCAGGCCACTGTTCAACAGCTGACTGCTGATTAGGTCTGCTTTATATAGATTGCAAATTTCGGTGCAGTTACATTGCCCTGTTGTACTCGGTTCTTTATTGAAAATATGAAACTGGATGTTTTGTTGCCCTTCGTTGTGACAAATTTACGACCATAAAGCATCTTAATTAATAGTTGTAAAATATTGCAGCAGAAATCCGTTTACTACATTTTGACAAGAAGGAAATCCAGCCATACCAATTCACAAGCTTTGGCAATATCTATTAGGAAGGCACCAGTGCACCACCGTGAATTCAATCTTAGTGATCGCGTGAATGGTTGAGTATTGATGCCGGAACCCGAATTGGTTATCCGGTATGAGATTGTGAAGTTCAGATTCTTTGATAAATAAGATGTTCCACTTCACATGTTGATCATCATTCTTCTAAAACCATTGCCGTCCACCGCAAAGAATTACAAATACTTGATTGCTGATGTTAATGGATTAACAAAGATCGCATGGATATATCCAGTTAAAACGACATCAACAGTAGAAGTGTTTAAAAACTTGATCTACAACAATATTTGCAAATCCTTAAAAAATTATTTTTGGTGGAGGAACCGCATTTACCTCGAACAATTTTAAGGAGTATTGCGCTTAACAAAAAATACAGCATGTGAAAATTACAACAGGTGTTCCAAGAGGCAAAAAAATAACCGAAGAAGGACTAATTAATGAGTTGAGTTAAACGACAAAAGGGTAAAATAGCGTAAAGACGCTAAGCAGCAGATAAAAAATATACAAACCGAAAATAAAAAATCGTTCAACCAGTAAAGGAAGATTTACTTGCATTAGACCGTATGCAATTTGAGGAAAGATCGCGCAAAGTAATTAGGTCCATATGAAGTAACTGCCCTTGGTGGGAATAATAGATATGATTCTAGGAAGGTCATTTTTAAAGACCATTAAAAGCTTTTGTGCCCGCAGATTTGTTGAAACAATGGGTGACTTATGATGGGGGGGGGGAAGATTTTGAAGGATGCCTGATTGTGGGACAATTATTGCCTCCATTGCACTGTAACTTGCCCCTAGATGGCGCTGCAACACATCACCTTCTACACCGTTCAACCAACCCATACAAATTAATATATACATGGATATTTCAGCAAGGACAGTATTTTTGCGCTATCCGTTTTTTTGTAAGTCTCCACTACTATTTGACCAGGGGAAATGTTTTCGTCCTATCCACTTAGTTGTAACTTGCCACTAAATGGTAACACATCAATTTTTATACTGTTCAGGCGATCGCCATATCGCCATAGCCTACTACCAGCTATGACGATCCACTTAAATTATCAATATTAGTTGTCGTTTTTACACATTTAGATTATACTACTAGAAGAACAAATCGGTGATGTGCAATCTAATAAAAATTCGGTGAAGTAAAATGTAAAATCAAGCCTATCAAGAAAATCTTGGAGATTTTGTATGTATTGTTGCCAACGGAGTCGCAAATCTTGTGATACTGAATCGTCCCAATCCAAATTTTCAAGCCATAAATCTCGCATCAATAACTTGGCAAGTAACAGAACTGGAGTAATAAAACACTTGACAAAACACTTTGACAACACTTCGTTTTGTTATTGATTCATCTAATGCAGTAGATAATTCGAAATTAAATTTGAATTGAAATTTATCAATATTAGGCTGCCATGAAATCTCCGAACGTTTTGACTGAATTCTCCAGATTTAGCGAGAAGGGTAGTATTAACTCTCTATCCTCTTTCACCACTAATTGTATAATTTGTTCATCATTACTTACCCATGTACGAAGGTGAAATCTACCCTCTTCACACATGCCAATAACTTGTTGTTGTAATAACAAAGCCTGTTCTGGGCTATCGGCACCCCCGAATACATCATCTACATATATACAATTCTCTAGCAAATGACTGGCTATAAGCTATTTATCATGACAATCATGTGACAATTGTTTAAGTGTGCGTATTGCCAAATAGGGTGCACAAGTTGTACCAAATGTTACAGTTTTCACAACGTATTCTTGAAGAGGGTCAGCCAGTTTATTACGCCAAACTACTCGCTGAAACTGTATGTCGTCGGGATGAACTAAAATTTGCCTAAGCATTTGTTCAAGATCGGCGGTGAATGCTACTTTATGGAATCGCCAATTAGTAATAACGGATGACAAGTCGTTGTCCATTGCCGGTCCATCAAATAATACATCTTTTAATGATTTGCCATTTGTGGTTTTTCTGGATGCATCAAAGACAATCCTTAGTTTTGTCAATGGGCTCATGTCTTTAAAGACCGCGAGATGAGGCAGATAGCAGCAGCTCACTGATATTCGACCTTCTCGGTATGACGTGTGATGTTCTTCGGCTGTGCTCACCGGTTCCAATTATTTTTTGTGGAATAGTCGTTAAATATTTTGGAGTATTGTGTATGAAAATCAGGATCGCGAAGGGACCTTCTTTCTAATTGCGCAAACTGGTTGATGGTCATTTGGCGAGATTTCCCCAAAAATGCTTTGCTATTTGGATGAGTACGAAAAGACAATCGTACTAAGTAACGACCAAATGATGTTCTTGTAGTGGTATCATAGAACCACTTCTCTTACCATTTTTTGTCAGAGTTTATTTGTCGGACCGAATATATCGTTTACCACCCAGAATTTTTGCACTAGTTCATCAATTTTGACTTTCGTAACCATTGATCTAAGTTGTAATTTTGGAGCACTGCAGGAGTCAATAGCTCCCATTAGTTTCCAACCAAATTCTGTCTTCTGTGCCGTAGGAAGACCTTTACATTTTCGTAAACCATCGCAAATGATTTCCGAATATACGTCACTACCCAGAAGCACATCAATTTTATCTGGTTTGCAGAACTGAGGATCAGCTAATAGCAACTCTGAAATATGTGACCAGTTGACCTCACTAATCATTCTTTGTGGTAACAGGTTGGTTACATTTTTCATGACGAAGGCGGACACCTCTATTTGATAAGCATTTACCCTGGAGCGTAAATTCATATGAGCCACTTTGTTGCAAGAACTGGCGGCGACATCACTGATTCCACTAATAGTTGTTTTCACTGATAACTGAGGTAAATTCAACCAATTTATTGATCGTTGCGTTATTAAGGTCACCTCGCTGTCTTTATCGATGAGAACTCGAAGTTCAACAAACTGACCTTGATAATTTTCTAGTTGTATTATGGCTGTTGATAGTAGTATTTGAGGTTGAGCTAAGTTAGCTAAGTGCATTTGGGCAAGATCCAATGTAATGTGAGTGGTAACTGCTTGTATTACCGTTGACGGTTGAGCGTTATCAATATGAATTAATGTATTGTGTCGTTGTGCACAACGACAGTTGCATTTACTCGAACATGTGTTTACTAAATGATCATTTGCAGCAAGGCAGTTGAATTAAATATTATTTCCCTTTATAATGTTTCTTCTTTCATATGTGGCCATAGCCAAGAACTTCGGGCATTTCCTCAAAATGTGGAGTTCATTACAAATATGGGATGGTGGTGGTGGCCTGTTGTGCACTTTTATTGATGTGAAAGGATCTTTTCATGCTTAATAAATTGTGGTTCGGATTGCGGTTGGTTAGAGTGACTGATGAAGAGGCTGATGTTGCTTTACTTTCAGCCACGGCTTCTAACGTTTTGATGCGAGTATCCAAAAACGATTATAAAATATTAAAGGTTGGCAGCGTTGACAAACTGCCAATTTTTGTTTCCCAAAATCCATTAATTTCAGATGGTAATTTTTGCGTTATAAAATAAACCAAAATTGGATCACAATGATTTAAGTCGATTTCAAAATTTGTTAATGCTTGACGGCATTCCCGCGATATACTCAGCAAACATCATATTTTATGAGGATCCTCGACATTTATTTTAGTTTGCGAAGAAAATAAATGCATAAAAGATCTAAACAACTCTCGCGGATTTTCATAATGTAACGTTAATAATTTCCATGCCGGCGTAAAATTCTCTTCAGTAGTTACCATATGTTTCAACATATCGTATGGTTCCCCTCGAAGACTGCTCTTTAGATGCCAGAACTTTTCAATTTTCGATAGTTGATCATTAGTAAGAACAAGAGCCGAAAACATGTCACGATAATGAGGCCAATCCGTATAGGACCCTTCAAAATTTGGAATTTGTATTTTACACAAGCGAGCTGATAGATTCCTTTCATTTTGTTTATAAGTACCGGACAGTTTTGCCGTTTGATTTTCTGGAGATGCGACCGTAAAAATTTTATCATGGTCGTTTTGTAAAACGCAAATGGTTTCCAAATAAATTTCTTCAAAATCTTCCAACACTTTTTTTGTAAAATAATCACTTGCACTTGAATATTTATTAAGAATTAATTGTTTATCGTTCGAACGGAACTCATTGCACAGCATATTCATCTTTTCCATGCGTTTTTGATAATACATTTGAGTTTTCCGCGGTGCTGCATCCTTTTTATAATTTATAAGCATCTTTTTCAACGACGCGTGTAACGCGTTTTGATGGTTCTCTATTGCTTCAAGATCAATTCCCGTATCGCTCATTTTTGTATCAATGTATAATTTTTATTAATAGATAATTCAGCCTTGTAGAATGTCCAGATGGATTGTTTCTCAGTGTTGACTGTTCCCGGGTTTCAGCACCAATTTATGATGTGTTCAAACATAGGTCCACAAGCTTCTTTTTTTTTATAATATTACTTTATTCACAACCTTTCCTTTCGATGACTCGCACACAAGTGAAAGATATTAATTTATTAAAAAATAGAATTTTTTGTTTTTTTATAAAAAGATTGACAATTATATCTAATAGGGGAATGAGCGGTTTCAAAACGCAACCAAAAATATAAAAAGCCTTTTAATTATAATATTAAACTATAGATGGTGGTAAAGTTAAAAGAATATTGGATGACGGTTGCTAAAATGACAACTAGAGTTTGACGTATAGAATATATAAAAAAAGGGGTAAGCATCTTGTATTAAGTGGGAATATTTGTATAATAATTTGTTTGTTTCATTTTAGTGTTGATGAAATCCGACACTATTACTTCTGAGACAGTATTTCTGGGTTTTCCCATGCGTTTAGTATAACGTCGCTATTTTTCTAAAAGTAAATATAAAAACCAAAATTGTCACTAATTTCATTGAAATATATTCACAATAGAAAACTTTTAGACAGCAAAATGGCAAAAAAATAGCAATTTCACAATATGTCAAACGTCTTGGTTGAATAAAAATCTTTATGACATTTATTTTTATCTCGCTGAGGAAATACAAGAATAGGATCACATGAACTAAATGAAAACTAAAAACTGTATTTATATTTCACTGCATTAAATTATGAAGTGAGCCAAATGTTGAACAAGTTATTTTCAGTGCAGTTCATTATAAATTAAATTAAAATCAAAGTAACATTTTTAAAATATGTTTCGATAGTTTTGTTTTAATTTTTCACACATTCAGTGAAAATTTTATATTGAGCGCGTCAAAGTTGCATATTTTGTTTATTGTGTTTAGTGTAAATTTATTTTTAAGTACTTGAAATTATTTGAAATATTGCACACATTGCCGTTAAAAGTTAGCTCACCAATACTACTCCTTCGGAATAATACCAAAGTAAAGCAATGGTATCAGACTTTTCATTAAAAAAAATGATGCTGAATGTGATTGAAGCAGCAATAGTGAATGGCACATATAAAGGAAAAGATGTACCAAATCCACGCATTCCAATTATTTCCACTGATGTGTGCTTTCGCGACAACAATCATCATAGCTCAAGGGCAGTCACTGCGCGTTGCCGAATTAAATTTAGAAAAAGTTTAGAAAAGTTTATAGTTTATCGTTAATTGTGTATCGGCTCGCGTTACGTTAGCCATGTTAACTCCAAAATCGACTATCTAATAACACGTTGCTGCAAGCCAATTAACCTTGACGTTTTATGGTTGCCACTAAAGTAAAAACTACTTCAAAACAACTTATTTTGTTAATCAATACAAGCAACCAACTAGTACTTCAATGGCCACAACGATGGCTGAATATTAGGAAAGTATTAAAGGTTATTTCAAGAAGGAGTATTTGAGATAAATTTAGAACTCAAGTACTAAAATGTATGAAACATTTAAATCATTTATTAACAACCAACATTGATGAAGACCATATATAGATCGCTGGTGTACCTATCCTGGGATCAGAATCTACCCAAATACATAGAAAGTAAATGTACGTTAAATGTAATGCGCAAGACATTAAGCCTTCCTTTCCTTCAGAAGTGACTTACGCAATAAAGGTATACTTCTTTGACAGGTCATTAATAAGTTATCTTCTAAAACTAGAAGGTTGTGTGACTAACAAGCCATATACATTCAAAATAATTTCTAGAGCATCGAATCTCGGGAACCCATAATTTAACTGATTGTTGATACGGTACAGGCCAGCAATGGCTCGTAAGCACCGCAATTATATTATTATTGTTACACATATGAACTTAAGTACAAAAATCGATTGACTCTTACGTAAATGTAAATTTTTATTGTAATGAATAATTATAATAAAGGATTTGCCTTGAGATAAATTTACTTTGTCTTGTATTTACCGGCTTAAGACTTACAATTTATTAATGTAGATAATAATAATGGGAGGTTTGCAAGTCGACTACATAATGTAGGCAGGCGTTAACTTAATTATTTATTTAGTGTCAGAATATTTAATGTAAATATGCAATGGATAAAATTGAAGCTATCATTGCTGGATTTACCGTTATACGGATATCTTTTTTTTAATTATTATTAATGATTGATGGTATTTTCAAATGGTTGGAGGCTAACTTTATTACATTGTTGCAATATAATCCATCATTTTATTATCATGGTTGGTTGCAGACATTTCTACGCCCTCTGTGACTAATATTTTCTATTACAAGACAAAGTAATCCTTAAAATTAAAATTTTCATTTGCTTGTAATAATAACCGTTCAATATAAGCAGTGATATTTGATTTTACTGTTTTTTCACTAAATGTTCTAACACCACCCTCCTGAATTGAGATTTAGGAATTGTAAAAGTAAATGTACCTAATCTCGTACACTTCTAACAATAGTGGATCTTTTCCATATGGAACGGGTTTTTATGTTAAGCTATTTAGTATTGCGGTGTTGTTTGTGCTACGTGTTTATAATTTGTATATTCCTTCGCTAATAGCAAAGAAGTAAACACCAAAGTTAAATGTCAGTAACGTTGGTAATGGCACTATACTCAGACCACTACGGCCGAAGACATTGAGTTCTTCTTGACTAACAAAAACTTGGAAGAGGCTGGGCTTGTAGCTGCACTACCTGGAAAGAGATCCATAAAAAAGATAGACGACATCAAAGCAGAGATTGTCAGCAAAACTAACAGTGAAATCACCGAAGAGGACCTTAAGGTTGATTTCAAAACCTAGAAACAGCAAGGTAGCCCAGTGAGGTGTCCTCCAATCCCAGAATAATACTCTAAATAAACACAGAGTTTATACTGAGTGGCGTGTGTGCCGAGTTTTCAACGATGTCAGAATCTCAAGTTTTTTTCCAAACAAATTTTTCCAACCCAGTATGCAAAATGCCCAGTATGCAAATATCACAGTACATGAAATTAGACAACACTCAGAAGATTAGAAGATAATAATCTTTATGCATGAACCCTATATGGCTAAAGATTAGGTGGTTTGGTGACATCAACAAGTGTTGTCACTGGTATTCAACTCATTAGCAAGATCTACCCTGGGTAATTATTATCTAATCAGTATCTTTTTTTAATATTCTGATGCACCAATGGATTACATCAATTGAAGTGTGCCCCATAATATAAGGCAAAGAAATTATCATTTTGAAGGAAGATTTATGAAGACCCCAAAAAATAGGCCAATCATGCTACTGCCAGTATTGGGTAAAATATGGTATTGGATAGAACGTTAATAAGCGAATCCTTTTAGGAATTACAAAAAAATACAGAACTGTATTAACAGATACAGTTCTTGTGTTAACTGCCGTCTACCAATTGATATATTGCTGGGTATAATTTAAAAAAAAACGCAAAATGTGAGCTATGGGCATAAAAAATTGAAGCTGAACAAATAGAAGCAAACTATTTCGTTCAAGAGGTAGATGCAGAAAGCATCCATATATTGCAATATGCCAAGAAAGAAGGAACTATCTGATTAATGGAAAGATAATTTTTAGTTTCCTTCTGACATCCTTCTAAGTTAACGGGGCATGGCAAAATAGCATCCTAAATAAAAAAAGTTCTAGACTAACTTTAATTATGGCTTTTAAAAGGTTCTGTGACACAGTTTTAAGTAATAGATAATGTGAAGTTCCAGCAAACAATTGATACTACACTGTGCATTCAACATGTCCACGGATATTAATAGACAAACGGGCTCGATAGTAGAAAATGTCAAATGATACCAGCAGCAGGTGTTGAAAAAGAAAAAGTTGATTTCTTAAAGTAAAACAATCAAATTTTTGCCAATAACTTACAAATAATATGATATTACTTTCTTTGAAAAAGTAATGCAAAGGTAAAAGAGTGCAACTTGTGAAACACTGAATCAATTGAAGACACACTTATAATTTTTAATTTTAAACGGAATAGTTTCAAAACATTTCGGTCGTAAATTTCAAAAGTCTCATCAATCTACCGGTGGTGTAAAACTAACAAAAAACGGCTACAAAAGTTTCCAGATAATTTAAGAACAATCTAATAAAAACTTTCTTCAAATGTTCAACTATAAACTTGCAAACTTTTTTCGAGCTTTAACACCTCACTTATTTATCTTCTTCCAAAACATCTTCTTTTATTTTTTTCCAAGTGAAAATTTATTTAAAAAGTTTAAAAAAAATGTTCCTATAAAAAGGTCAGAAGTAGCTTTTTTTGCAGCTTTCTACAAAACAAAAATAAATAGACGATAATCCTTCAAAAAAACTAAATTAAACTTTAAAAAAAAACTGAATTAAATTCATTTTTAAATAAGAAAAATGTATTTTGGAAACGAAAGACCGAAAGCTTTTCCTCCCCGTAAAATGTTATTTTTAGCAAACAAAACAAAACAAAAGTTGGAAAATTATACAAAGAAAATTTATTTTCCATTTATTTATCAAGAAGTAAAAATATGTCCACTTCAACAAAAATGTTGTCACTTTTATTTTGCATGCAACAAAGATATGCTGCTCTTTATCTTATTGTTATACAAATTGAAAATTTAAAAAAAAAAATGTCAAGTACATTTCGTAAACACAGTAAAGTTGTGCAGTTGACGTTAACTATGTACCATAAAATGTATAAACATACTAAGGTTAAAGTTTAAAGTTGTGATGACCTTGGATGTAGTATATTTACTTTATATGTTTTAATGTTAAAGTAACGTTTGTGGATCAACCCAAAACTTAATTAATTCCGCGGAATTATGTACACTTTCTATATATGCTATACCATGAAATGGCGAGATATAAATCGTGTACCAATAATAACGAAAAAAAAAATTATTTTATTCCACCGACACAAAAAACAAACCTTTAAGATCAGATTAAAGTTGTAAGCAACAGAAAACTAAAAATTATCTCAAATTTCAAAGATATATAATATGTTGAATACCTTTCGAAATTTTTGTTTTGGTATTAATTTTTTAAGGAAATACAAAATTAAAATAATTAAGAAAATATATTTCGATTTTAATTACCGGTTAACTATGTTGTAATCATTTCAATTATACCTAATGTTGGACGTTCTTCTTTTGATTTCCGGAAGCTGTTTATCGAGAATTGCTTGTTATATAATTCCTAAATACCGGACGTTAACGATTCTATTATTTCGTTATGTGCACGCTGTATGAACAATTCTCATCATATAATTTCTAGGTAATCGCAGTAATTGCGCGAACCACCAAATTGCATAGTTTTATGTTTTAAACACATAGGAACGTACCTGAAACGATAAAAAAAAAGTTTTCATCAATATTTCACGTGAATATAGATTTGAGAGTACATAATATATTATGTGAAATAATTAATTAAAAATTATTTTTATTTGCGCAAAGTTTTTATTTCAACAAAATGCGTGGTATGTAACTGACATAATTTATGTGCTTTTATTTTTTGTTATTTATGCTGTGTATGTTTTACGATTTATCTCAGGTGGTTTTGAATGTTGTACATGCTTCCGGTGTTTGATCGTTTAGTAATTTTACTAACGATTATTTAGTCACAATATATATGTTGGAATGTCTTCAGGCGATTTGTATATGTATATTTAGTGAATCATGAGTGGTCATGTAATAAGCAAAATTATAGGACCGATTTTTAAATGAAATGGCAATCGAGAATAAAATTTTTTTTTTTATTACAACTTTCTTTTTAAAAAATCAAAAATCGGACATTTAATTGTGAAAAAATTCAAAATAGCAGAAAACATTTTTCACACACTTTTTTGAGTACTACAGCCTGATACTCATGTAGATCAAATAAAACATTGAATTGTTAGTATGATGCTTATATGGAAGAAAATGTATATAAGAGCAGAAATGGTATTTTAATCAAAAATTGCAATTGCAACCAAAGTCAAAACAAATCGATATTAACCCATTTGTATAAACAAGAAAATAAAATAATCAGCAGTTCTAAATCATACCTACACAAATGAGTCAGTTATGGTTTTAAGTCAGGTAGTTAAGCTGATTAGTTTGATGCAAAGTTGTTAAATTACATGTACTAAACATACATTCAAAAAACTGCATCAACTACGAAAAGAATTTGCCAAATAGAAAACCACATTGCACTGTTTAGTTTCTTATACGATAACCACGAATTGTCGAAAGTCATCTTCTCCAACTTTTTTAAATTGTTCATTAGTTATTCTATTAACCACCAGGTTTTTTTTTTCATAAATGCATATATCTTTTTAAAGATTTATATTTAAAAAGTTTTAATATTACACAACAATATTTATGTATATACATCAAAGCCGTCTTCAATCCCTTATAGGAGGCCCAACTGTACTCATACTTATGCTGTAAAAAAATGAGAATAATATAACCCGTTAAATGTATTTGTGCGATTATGTCACGTTTATATACGATTAAGAATACAGTGTAGAAAAAATCACAAAACAGCAATCTAAAAAAATAAGAAAAAATGAGCAAACTTATAATTTTTTTTTTGTTTTCAACTGCTTGTTTTTATATTTGGAAAATAGAGAATATAGAATAATACGCTCTCACTTCGAGTGTTATAATATATCAAATTATAATAACGTTATAATAGTTAGGTTATTTAAAACCAAAACCAACACTATTGTATATTACAGGCCATGAACGCTGGCTGATGCACTCATATTATTAAATAATTTAACTACTATTTCTTTCATCATTCGTAAATAATTTTTTTTCCAAATATTTTTTTGTTGCGTGTGTATCGCTGTTTCATGGCTTGAATATACAATAGTGTTGGTTTTGTCAGAACCATTCAAAACAAAATTTTAAAAAATGTTCAAATGGATTTTTACCGCACTAATACATTCAATAGGTTATATTTTAATATGGTATCTCAAAACCAACACAAATGTATATTATACAAGCCATGAAGCTTGTCTAAGTAAAACATATTATGACTACTATGTGGTGTATGTGTTAGTGAATTTGACTACAGTAAAAATCGAAACAAAAAATTATATTTCGCACTGTCCATACTCCTCTAAATTCAAAGTACATAACATTTCTACAAAAAAAACGAAACAAAAATTATATTTTGCACTGTCCATTCTGCTCTAAATTCATAGTATATAGTATAGTATATAATGAAGTAAATAATAATAACAATACTTCTCTCTCTCTCGTTAAATAATAAATTTGTTTTTTGCTTTGTCATAAAGAGCGCAACATACTGTTGTTCCATCATTCGTATTCATTTTTTATTTACATCAAAGCATATAATAAAAGTATATACAAATTATACTACGTCACAACACTTATACTTAGGTATAGTAGTCACTTTTTGGCATAAGTATCGCAACTTCATGGCTTGTATATACATTTGTGTTGGTTTTGGGTATCTGCATACGGTGGGAACATGCAGACTTCTTAAAAGAGATTGAAGATGGCTTTTATATACATAGATGCTATAAGCACAATATTTGTTAACCAACTGAAGTTTGAATAGTCAATAATTTAAAATCATGAATAGTCAGGATCAGCTTGTTATATTACGACTAGTGACATCTATGAATGTCTGGTACGGACTAAACCAAAACAAGGTGTGAAAAGTCAGCAATTTATACGAAAATGTTGGAAATTTAGAGAAAGCCTTTGCAAACGTAAATGAGTGCGATTTTAACGGAAATGAACTAAGTATTGAGCATAGTATCAAATTATATAGTTCAACCAAAAATGTCTCATAAACAAGTGTTAAATTATGTAACTTAACAAGATGTGATTACTTTATACTTCATAATACAGTAATAGTGCCAATAAACAGTGTACTAAAAACATTGAAGAGAGCTGATTTGGAGAAACTTATAGTTTAATATGGTGGCAAAAGAATAAAACTTCCTGCTAAAACTCGCTGAAATGTAGTTACCGAGACTCTTATAATTCTCTCATCTGTAACGCATTTTGTGAAAATATCTGACCTAGTATTTACTTTAATAAACAATTGCCAGACACTTACATATTTTCTCTATGTTGATTGATTGATTAGAGTGTACGGCCAAGGTTGAACCAGAAACTCCCGGAATACCGTACACCACCGTACCCCCATGTTACATATAACAAAACCGAACGATTGGATAGGAATGTTAGTTATGACAAACTCGACCCAATTAAAGACCCCTAAGTGATCGATATCTAGTGTTTTTTTTGGAGAAGGAAAGTAATTCTATAATTACTGACATACCCTTCGTATGTCAGTAATTATAGAATTACTAAAAAAGCCGCAATATTCAAACTACTATTAGCACATTTATAATTAACTGCTCTACGGTCTGCAATTTATTATCAAATTCTCCAGCCTGTGACCATTCATCTGCACCCAACAATATGTTTTTAAAAAAAACTATTAATGGACTAAATTCTCAAAGCCGTAGGCTATAATAAATTGAATGAAAATAAGTTTAACATTTTGAGCAAAATAAAAACATAATTGAGATGAGATTTTTAGTTACAATTTTAAGTTATATTATCTTGAGCTACAATTTCTTCGTTTAAAATTCAAAATGGACAAATTGAGCAAAAATGTAAATATATTATGTCATTGCAATCAAATTTACAAATGCATTTATTTAATGCTCGATGTTTTCAATGTTGCATAAGAATTTAAATTATTGAGCAATATTATTTTTACGTAGTTTTCTTTAACAGCAACGAATATTTTGAGCAACACTTTATAAACTATTTTAGTAATGGTTTACAGGGTTAAAACTGAAGTAACATTAGGTTTTACATGGCATAAGTACACATGAATAGATGGTAGGTAGGCCTTAAGAAGTATGTAATTATGGCAACAATATTTTTAGTTTGAACTTGAGAATTTATATAGGAAATTTGGTCGGCAAAAACTCTGCAAAATTTATTTTACAGTTAGAGCTAAGCAACTAACAAAAATGTATATAAATTGAGCAAAACCGTAAACATGTAAATCATTTAAAACTATATTTTAGTTAATATTTAATATATGAAATGTTGAGCAATAATGTAAGCTACATAATTTTTAATTTAAATTTTAAAACTTAATTTAAGCTTTGTTCTAATTAAAACATGTAAACTAAATTTAATTGAATATTTAAGTGGTCAACGGTTCTTCTTAATTATACTATTGAGCCAATTTAAACCTACTTTTTCTCTATTTTGAGTTATAATTTTAGTTACCATTATAGTGTGCAACATTTACTACCTTTAAGATAATATAATCTACAAATTGAGCAAAATTATAAATACTTAGCCATTATAATCAAAAATTGAGCTACATTTTAAAAAGTGAGCAATATTTAAGTTACATATGTAACTGAAGGTTTTTTTTAACAATTAAGCATATTTTGAGCAACACTTTATAATAGCTTTTAGTAATTGATTATTTGAACAGTTAATTGAACAGCTACTTGAACATAATAGGGTTAAGTGGTTAAGTTGTTCAAATAATTAGAAGCTAAACTAAATATTGCAACAAACTTATAGAAACTGAACATATAGGATCATACATGATTGTTTTCAAGTTGGTTTTGATTTTTAAATTTAAATTGAGCAAAATTATAAATTCTAAGATTAATTATAGATTATCATTTTTGAATTTTGAGGTACATAGTTTAACTTTAACAATTAATAAATAAGCAATTTTGACAAAATATCGTCCAATGTAATGCCTAATGGCGAAAGTTTAGTGTAAATCACGGTTAATCTTACTTTACCTAGTCCTATGAAAATTTGAATACTTTCAGTTTGGTGATTTAACAACTTAGCAACACGACAATGCAAATATATTACAAACTTGGAAAGAAAGTTTTTTAATGTAACAAACTGTTCGTGCATTATTGGCATTCACTTTTTTTAGTTAGCTATCGTTTTCATATCTGAGCTTAACTGTCTTAGCAATAAAGAAATGGAGGATACACTCCAGAACAGATTAAAGAACGATTCAGAGTTGCACAAAACTCTTACAAATTCTTTGGTCAATTTAAAGTTTTACCACAGATAACTATAACAGATGAATTTTTTCTATGGTTAAAATGTACACAAGTAAATTCATGCTACGCAAAATAATGCAACCGGAATCTAACCAAACGAAAAATAGATGTACACATAAAACCAAAACCCTCTTTACTACAAGCCGTATTGTTTGCATGCTATCAAAACCAACACAAATGTATATACAAGCCATGAAGTTGCGATACTCATGCCAAAAAGTGACTACTATACCTAAGTATTAGTGTTGTGACGTAGTATAATTTGTATATACTTTTATTATATGCTTTGATGTAAATAAAAAATGAATACGAATGATGGAACAACAGTATTTTGCGCTCTTTAAGACAAAGCAAAAAACAAATTTATTATTTAACGAGAGAGAGAAGTATTGTTATTATTATTTACTTCATAATATACTATACTATATACTAATAATTTAGAGCAGAGTGGACAGTCGCAAAATATAATTTTTGTTTCGTTTTTTTTGTAGAAATGTTATGTACTTTGAATTTAGAGGAGTATGGACAGTGCGAAATATAATTTTTGTTTCGATTTTTACTGTAGTCAAATTCACTAACACATACACCCAATAGTAGTCATAATATGTTTTACTTAGCCAAGCTTCATGGCTTGTATAATATACAATAGTGTTGGTTTTGATGCTATACAAAAATATATACTTTGATTGTATTGTAAGTAGAAAATCGTGTCGGGATATAATAGCGAACATTGTGTAAAAGAAATAAACAATAAAATCAAATAATGCGCATGCGTTTACAATTTTTTTTATTAATTTTATATGGAGTTTTGATATTTACCAATACATCTAAAGTATATATTTTCACTAATACATTTTAAAAATACATGATGATGTGTGTCAACGAAAGTTACAAGACGGCTTGTAGTAAAGAGGATTTTGCATAAAACCCATATTTTTATCCTTTTCTTTTTATTTTGCACATGACTACTTTTTTTTTTTTACTTTTTACTTTTATTGCCAATTAATAATTTATACAAGTTCTTATTTATTATACTTAATCTAGTGGTACTTAACAGAAGCTTAAAAAGTTTCTTTATCTAAGTATTACTCTAATAATTTATTTACTAATCCTTAATTATTTATTTATTTATATGATATTTAATTATATGACCTTGATGGCTATGGTACATATAGATGCTGAAATGCTTATTTTTAAATAAGGGTATTTACAATAATGGAGGGGTGGGGGGGGGGTTGTGTATTTACAGGGGAATGATCTTTATTTTTTGATCTGACTTATATTAAATTATTTATTATACATGATATATTTTTCTATTGATTAATGTTATAAACTAGGTGTTGTATATTAGATCTTGCTGGTTTGTGGTAATGGGTTAATTGTTGATTGTTGTTGTAAAGTTGATTTGTGTCGTTGAGATGTTTAATGGTACATGGTGGATGATATTTGACTTCTTCTTCTATGATGTTTTCTGGTATGTTGGCGCTCTTTTTGATCAAATGGTTTCTGCTTCTCTCCGCACGTTCGAAGAAATTGACGCAGTTCTGTACGACGAATTTGTCAATCCTGGAGATGTCCGCTTCTTTGTAGAGAATGGTGTTGTTGACGTATTCGTAGGAATCGGCTTTGCGTTGTATGTTGGTGCATGTTCTTAGTGTTCTTCTTTCGAATTGTCTTAATTTTTCCATTTGACTTGATTGCACATGACTATTTGATTGTATAACAAATTATACTTTGTATGATCACGTTGTTCTAGTGAATTATAAGATGGAAACACGTTATAACATTTATAACGTCAAATGCAACATTATGTATTACGCGTAATTTTCATATTAAAAAATTAGTATTGCACTTAACGTTATTTGTTTAGAACAACTTGATTATACGAAGTATAATATATCTAGTATCAACAAAGTTCTGTACTAGAAGATAAAGTTTATGTTAAGAATCTTAACTAAAAAAAATTATGTAAGTATTAACCAATTAAATATTTGTAGGTATAAAAAAAAATTCTGTAGTTTGGTCGCAGTGAATCCTATTTGGTAATCAAAATGGTTAAAACCCACTTACTCGGGGGTTGTAAGCTTAAGATAAGTTAGCTTAAATTTAATTATAAAAGCCATTAGAACTTTAGTCAGTTTTGGTTCCTATAAACAGATGGCGCCATCACCAACAACTCTATGACAATTACCAATCTTATTTAGAACTATAAAAATTATTCCAATTTTCCCAACAACAAAAAAAAACTTAAATTTCACCACACAAAATTTACATAAAAGTCATTTAGATATATTCCACTTGAAAAAATTTCCAATCAAAAAAAAAAAACTTTCGTTCTAATTTTTATTTTGGTATTTTCTCCATTTTCCACTCGTATAAGATTTATTCATATTTTATACGAAAAATGGTTTTAATTTAGTGTTTTTTTTTTGTTCCGAAAGGTTCCCGTAAAATATATTATCAGACTAAAGCAATTTAAATTCAATTGCATATATTTAAACAAAAACACAAGGAACAATTAACTCACGCCAAATAAAAAAATATAACGGTAATATAGTGGTGTACGGCTCATCACACTTTTTACATATTACCTGCGGAGTAATTCGAAATTCCACAAGAATGAAGACCACAATGAAAAATATATCGCGTGACTACTTCCCATGACTGTTATATGTAATTGAGAAATACGATAAATAAAATTTTGTTTTTCATTTTTTTTTTTTTGTGCATAAATTAAGATACCCGTTTCCTGATAACAGGAGTGGTAGCTAGTTCTATCCCTATAAAAATTAAATTACAAAAAAATAAATTCTACACTCGTATAAATTTCGCCGTGTATATACTCTCTAACTCCTATACGGTTAAAAAACGAGGATATCATATGTTATATACTGATAAGCGTGTAGCTTTTGATGTGGTTACATTTAACAGTCCTCGAACGAAATAAACAAACGATACGAAACACCTGTTTACAATCAAATGATTGATATCGCATTATACCTATAAAACTAATAAAGTCATTTCGAATAATTTCCAATAATAAATTTCAATAAAAATCACATAAAAATTTTTCATTTCATTCGCCACGATTCGAATGGAAACCCTTTTTTTGTTCGATTTTATGCCGAGTTTTAATGGATAACCAACATGGAATATTGCAATATAACTCTATACGTAATTTTTCATATTGATGAATGTCTTTTACAAAAAACTCATTTATTACATTTCCATTTGACTATTTGACGGTTTTGGAGGGGTGCGCTACTGTGCTGGTGTGAAAACAAACAAAAATAATGGATTTTTTTTTATGCGTGAAAAGTCTGATTGGAATGAATGGTTATTTGTTTTGATAGTATGACTACTGAATAAAAGATGGCAATACTAGCACCCACTTATATATAAATGCAATGTAAATGTAAATATTATATAAATCTCGTTAAGCCACCCAAAATACCATCACTCTTAAGTATAATTCAATAAAAGTGCATATGATACCCGAATGGCAAACATTTGTATTCATATTTTTGGAGGGTGATTTAATTTTAGTGATTCAATATTATACCAAATCTCATGGGTGTCATGCAAAAATATGATAAAATTTTTACTCTTTACACAAGACGGGCGAACTATGTTTCTGTTTATCATCCTTATACATAAAACAACTCGCATATGCTGAGTACTTTTATGTGATTCAATTTTTTTTTTTTGAATATATATTTGAAAATTTAACTTCTTTTCTTGTGGATTTTTCAATTATCCGAAAGATGAAAAGGATATAAAAGCTGTTGAGAATTTTGTTTTTTTGTTTTTTTCTTGAATATCCATAAACTTTCCCAATTATAAGTTTGTACATCTTTACCGTGCTTACATATACAGTTTAACTTTTGATTTATTGTTGGTTTACATCGCTTAAGGCACACGATTATATATCGTTTTTGTGTGTGTATAAAGCAGATCAACCATTTTGTATCAAATGAGGACGAATATCTAATTTGCATGGAACGATTTTTCATAAGATTCGTATTAAAATTGCTATGTTAAAGTTTCGATGAGTAAAGTGATGAGTTTAAACCGATAAAACACTCAAAGACCTCTCAACGGAATTGATGAGGTGTTACACACTAACCTTTGTGGAATAAATTATCGACATTTTGAACTTTGCCCAACAAATGTACCTGACTCATCCTGACTTTCGAGATTTAACACCGGCGCCCACAGCTTTTCGGACATCTTTGAATTTCGTGCCTAAAACAAAGCCGATTAATCCTGCATCTATGTATGACACGTTTAATGCGTTTGTTGGATTATACAAAGCTATGATTATAAGGCAGCTTTGGTTTAAACGCCTGCTAATACAAGTATAAATGACGTCATTTTGATGACATTAGCGGCAAGAGAAGATAACATTGTAGAAACTTTGGAACATAACAATATTAATGCAATCAATTATTATCCGTTAAATACGCCTAACAATTTTAAAAATATTATATTATAAGACCGAAGAAAATGTCGAAGATCTACATGTTCGTCGCTACCAAATTTATAATCTCGTTCGGTATAGTAAAGGCTCAAACGCTAGGAAATGTGTCTCAGGTTGCAACTTTTGTAGGGGAATTAAAACTTATTCAGAGAAATAAAATGTTGCATTAGCCAACAAGTGGCAATAGCTAGCATTGATGGTTAAATCACTAGCTGTCTTTTAATTTATGACGCTAAATGATATTATGTTGCTACTTCACACGGAACAAAACCGGCTTTATTATTTTTTCACGAGGCTAATATAAATCCTCAAATATTGGATTTAATCGGTAAAAATTAACCGAAATTACCCATAGTGGTCTCAATACTGGGTATATCCTTTAGCCATCCATGCGCTTAGTTAGTTAGTTAGTTTTAGGTGGCCGCCCAACAAAAGGACGAGGTATAGATACATATATGGTCCGTAGCCTTACCACAGAAATTGCTTCTCCGCACTACCCTACTGTAACCAATTTGAACTTCTCACGAAGCAGTAGATATATCTAACGCTTAATTTACTGAGATCCGTTAGATCGCACAGGAGATAAGCTCCCAAAAACTTGAGTCTGTTTTGAGACAGACTAGGGCTCCTCCTCTTCTTCGTCGTTACAGCTTCGACAATAATCATGAAAGAAAGCACCAAGTCTACTGGCATGCTTTTCAATAAGACAGTGTCCAGTAATGACAGCCACAACCGTGCTAATATTATGCCGTTGCATAGATATTAGCTGATTAGTAATTACACATGAGGTTCAATTTACCCATCTATTATTTGTAATTTTAAGAGCTTCTTCTTTAAGGAGTAATTTGCATGGAGCAAGTGGTAATTTAATGTCCACCTTGCACGGTAAGATAAGGCATGTAATACCTTGTCGCGCGAGTTCATCGGCTTTCATATTTCCCGTAATATGGAAATGCCCTGGCACCCGTATAAGATGGATATTGAACTGTTCAGCCATCGCGTTAAGAGATGAAAGACAACTCCGGGCTACTATAAAGCAATTTTCGAGCCATCTGTAAAAAAGTTAATAAAGCCAGACTTTAAAACTGTTCCATTCACCCAGTCCTCTCTGGAAGGAATATCAGTTATAAATTTAACTTCTAGGTATGATGTCAAGATGGTGTAGTCGATAGATTTAGGGATTTCTTTGTTCGTTAAAATAGATGAGTGTCCCATAATGTTACAGGACCACATAGAAAATGATTTAAGCCTTATGGCTGTACTAGCAGCCACTTGCTTAACCAGGATTTCCAAAGGGATAAGATGAAAAAGAATCTCCAGTGTTTGAGTAGGAATGCTTCTAAGTGCACCACTAATACACAAGGTAGCAGTTCTTTGCACTTTCATCAGCAACTTTTGGTTCGCCACCGTATTTAAAGTGGGCCACCAAATTGTAACTCCATACATTAGAACTGGTCTAACTACAGAGGTGTAAAGCCAATGCACAATGTGAGGCTTAAGCCACCATCCTTTTCCAATGGCATTTTTACAAGATTAGAGTGCTATCATAGCCTTTTTTACTATTTACAGAATATTAGGCTTCCAGATTAGCTTACTATATAAAATGAGACCCAAAAATTTCACTTTATCTGCGATGTCCAAAACAACTTCATTGAGAGTTGGAGGGTCAAAGCGAGGAAGTTTGTACTTCCTGAAAAAAAGAACCAAATCAGTCTTCAGTGGATTAACACTAAGACCACTACTATTGATTCATTGAGTTAGAATGCCAAGAGCATTCTGCATAACATCTCTGAGGATACAAGGATATTTACAAAAAGCGCCAATAGCAACATCATCTGTATAAGCCACTACTTTAAAGCCAGTCCCTTCCAGGTCTAGTAACAGGTCATTTGTGACTAAATTCCAAAGAAGTAGGGATGATACACCACTTTGCGGTGAACTTACAAATCTACGGACGGATTGTATACCTTGATTCGCCGTTATCTGCCTTTGAGCATTTGATCAATCCAGCTTTTAAGGGTCACATCCACCGCAAAATTTGAAAGTGCTTTCGTGATCGCCTCTGGTTTGACATTATTAAAGGCATCCTCAATATCACAAAAGGTTACCAAAGAGAATTCCTTATATTCCAGGTACTTCTCTATAGGACATAAATCCGTTTCCACCGATTTTCCCTTGCAATATGCGTGCTGAGACGCTGGCAGCTTTGCAGGCTCAATTAAGCCTTTGAGGTAAGTCTTTATCTATCTTTCTAGAATTTAAATAAAAAGATAAGCTAATAGGCCTAAGGTCTTTGGGATTGCAATGAGAACGTTTTACCGCCTTTGGTATAAAAATTACATTTACTTCAGTCCATTTCTTTGGAATGTGACATAGTTCGAGGCTACTTTTAAAAATCACCTGAAGCCAGGGAACTGTTAAGTCAGTGGTTTTCTGAATATCGGCAGGGATAATGCCGTCCAGGCCTGCAGACTTAAAAGGCTTGAAACTGTTTACTGCCAACAAGAGACAATTTTCCCCGCGAGGCCAGTAGCCTTATTTGCCTTTGGCAAAATAGGACGAGAATTGAAACAACCCGGAAAATGAGTTTCCAAAAAATGCTTCAAGGATGCCCTATTTGTTGTAGTCCATTTTCCATCCGGTCGTTGGAGATAACTTAGAATGACAGGATAAGTGGATAATATTTTACGTAGCCTAAAAAATCTTCAGGAATTGCTTTTGGCACTCCTTAGTTCATATTTATACGCTTTAAGGACCTCCTTATAGGAGTCCCAGTTCATGTCTGTTTTTGTTCTTTTCGCGATTTTAAAGAGCCGTTTGTATTATAAGCGCGTTACTTGTAGTTCCTTCGACCACCATGGTGGACGAGGTTTACATTTTGCGCTTGGTAATAGAAACAATTAAACCTGGAGATCGTGCGGTTATCATCGATTGAATTGAATAACGATTCCCGAACAATACCCCATACATATTTTGAATTCAGATCTTGTCCAGGTATACCACCAAATTCCTATCTAGCCGACAGATATACAAAAGACATCAAATACTATATACCTTCGAACTTTTTAAGCAGCGCAAAAATTTCAACGATTGATAAACTTGGTACTTTTAGGTTTAAAATTCTGTTTCGTGTACTAAAACGATATTTTGGATGCATCCAAAATAGTGATAGACCAGAAGGCTTAGTACAAGTCAAAAGTATTTAAAGAGCTGTCAACTTTCCTTGGTTTAAGGTAAAAATGTTATCCACGACACAACGCATCGAGCAAGTTCTGGGTAATACTAGAAAGGGAAATTTATCACCTTTACAATTCTTCCGGTGGGTCGGTTAAAAGAGCTCAAAAACTGACCCGATAACGAGAAAGCCATAACTGCGATTCTATTCCATGAATAAGTTGACCAAAAAAAATAAGCAGATACAAAATGGGAAGTTAATCGCCCGCACCATCATGATTAAATTATAATGCTCGAAAGCCTACAATGGTCAATCGACGAGCTATACGCTTACAATTTATTCATTTAAAAGGCAATGTCGTAGTAATCTTTGGTCAGATTATCGTCGATTTAAATCTACCAACAGACCAGCCAGTAAAAAAGATACTGCTACTTTCCACAAAAGGTTTGGTTCAAGTGCCAGAAAGTGAAAGCTCCATGTTTGTTTAAATTGCTCACCTTTAAAATTCAAGACTATAAACTAAATTCTACTACTGTGCTTACGATAGCTGGTGGAATGCGTTGCCAACTAAAACCGCGATTTCCATCTCTTTCGAATTTTTTAATTCAAAAAACTTCCTTACGGAGCTATGGGTTAACAATAAAGTCATCTAAATGGGAATTCGGTAGGACACCCCTTAATTTCTTCAACCACGAAATCACCAAAGAACAAGCATCAAGCCATCTGAGGATCGAATGGTGGTTATCATCGACTTTCGTAAACCAAGGTCTATTAGGCAAATGCAACCATTTCTAGGCATGGTTAACTGTTACAATCGCTTTTTTGGCATCTTTTCAAATTAGCTCTAATTCACAAAGATCTACATTCTCATGGCAATGTGACAAAGAAATCTCACATCGAATGGATTGCTGAATGCAAAGCAGCTTTTGTAAAAACAAAACTCTTGCTCAGGCTACATTACTTGCTCATCCACTGGAGAACGCGGCAATTAGAGTTACGGCATTGGGTACAGCAGTAGGTGGTGTATTGAAGTAGCTTATAAATAGACGTTAGCATCCTTTCAGATTCTTCCAGAAAACTATCCCATCCCGATCATAAGTATTCTTCCTTTGGCTGAACACTTCTCGCAACTTACAGTGCTGTCAATCATTTTCGGTATTTAGGACAAGTTATAGAATCTTGTACGTTCTAACTAAACCCCAAACCTTTGGTTATCCCTATCGATTCAAAATCGGAACGAAGTCGTTGACAAAGCCGGCCACTCGATAAAAACAATCGAGAGCAATGTTTTTTAAGAGCTAATAAAACTGTTCGGTTCTCACAGGATTCAGGGTACAGAACGATTCTAACGAAGGTTAAAAACTTCTCAATATTTTCAAGCGAACACCCTCAACTGGAGCGATGATCTCCCAATTATTCTTCTTGGTATTATAGCATCAACCAAGGCTGATTTCGGGTGTACCCCAGCGGTTATTATCTACAACCACCTAAAATGACAGACCTATGCTTTACAGACCATGCTTTGAAGCTCGAGTACTTTAGTAATGCTGGATTAAAACTTATTCAAATTTATTCATTATATAACTTCCTACTTCCTAATAAATAACTGTATAAACCAGACATATTGGAAAAACTATGCTCATAAAAGAAAAGATAGTATTTATATTAATAAATTGATGAGGTTACATTAATTTGGCACTAAACGTTTACCGTTAAAGACCAAAACCACACATCATAATATATTTTTAGACGAAATTTCGAAAGCTGGCATTATTTTGAAGAAACAAATTCAAAATTTTAATGCCACTTAAAGATGTTCTGCTGACGATGCCCACTTTGTTATTTATAACTATATATTAAGAATTATGTTCAACCAATACGGTTTGCTTTGAACAGTAAAATAATATTAAAAAACGAAACTAACTTCATCTCTCACAAAAATTATGTCAAAACTACTCTCTCTTCTAAATAGCTCTCGACATTAATACTGCAGTAGTAATACTGCTAAAAAATATTCAAACATTTCATACATCATTTTTAGGCATGGTATTTGTCATAAAACGGTTAATTCAATTGATTTAAAATGTTTTATCAATTTTTTAAAATCTAATTTTTATTAATTTTAAAGTTAAATCAATAGTCCACTTAATAAATTTTAGCAGCATGAAGGTGAAATAATAACTTAATTATTTACAGGCGAAAACGAATGCCATCTATTACAGCTTACGAGTGGTGACACACCACTGCTGGAGTTGCAGATAATAAATGTCAGAATGTAGAGCAGTTTAGTAAAATTATGATTGTTTTGTGCTAATAATAGTGAAACATTGGCCACCGGGAAATCAGACCAATTCTGTCATTACTAACTTACCTTTTAAAAAATATTATCGCTTAGGTTACGAGTGTACGGTAGTGCCCGGCATTCCTGGTTCTTACATTCGAATCAATCAATTAAATTTCACACATCATTTTTAGACATAAAGAGGAAAGCCTTTACCTTAATCGAATGCTGTCAACAACAGAACAAATACTGCTTTAAAATATTCATAAAAATTTACAAAAAGGTAAGCCTTCTAGAGAGGTGAGCGTCTCTCACTTAGAAACAAAGGGTCAGCATGTTACAATATGTTCTTTTTAATATGACCTGAATAGCATACTTCTGAGCTAATATGAGTGGCTTAAGGTTACTTCAATTATAGACCATATAAAAAATATACTATTTTTAAACTCCAGAATGAAACCAAGATATTTAAAATTGGCCTGGAACAAAAGAGGGAAACAAATTTTATGCACTTTTTAGATCTATAGAACAATAAGTGACTAATAATAGGCTATTTTATGATCAGGAGTCTAAGTTTAGAACTTAACCCCATTACATGCAGGTTAGGCTATTTTCGAAAAATAAACCAATCTTTTCTATATGATGTGCTATCACGCAAAAACTGCCAAAGAACTCTTGATAGATTATGTATCATTTGAGAGTGATTCCAAGTCGCCTAATTATTGAGTTTTGGTCAAGAAAATAGTCAGACACCATCGATATCACCTGAATGTGTCTTATGGGAAACCGTCCTATTAAAAGGAAAATTCCAAATTGAAAATTATTCGTTATTAATCGTGATATATTGTTTGTTTTTCAATATGGAAATTATTTAATGGCCACTAGTACCTTTTTATGCTTAGATCGATGTTCAATATTTATTTTGGTTCTAGGAACAACGGTTCAGAATCTCTGATCTACATATTTGTTCATCTTATATTGTTTCGAATATTTTGTGTGCCAATCAAATATTTGCATTTCATTCTTTTATCAACACAATATTAATCAAACAACACAAGATGAGTAGAAATATAAACAAGCAAACAAACCACTTTTAGCAACAAAAACAAAAAAAAATTGAAAAATTGAGCAAATAAAAATTTTCATACGCTTGTCTATCACAATCTATACAAAAAATAATCTCCACCGATCTAATGGTGTGTATGTAATGGGGTTACGCAAAACTCATTTTTTTTTGTTGGTAGTTCGTTTTGTCGTCTTGATTGAAATGTCAAATATAGAAAATATATATCTTTGCTACCTTTTATGAATTTTCAATTGGTTTCAATTAAATTTCAATTCAACAAAAATTGGGAAATAATTTTCAGTCTCTTGTAAAAAAAAAAAGACAAGACGACGTACACATCACACACACACACCCAGTACGAAATGGAAAATTGTTTACGTACGTGAGTTTTCCTAAATTTTAAAAGTTTTTTTTTTTTGTTTTGTGCCTTGTAAGAAAATTGTAAAGTGACTGTATAGGAGTACTAAAAGCGACTACACAACTGTACGTTATGTGACATGAAATTTAATTTTTTTCCTTTAGACGACGAAGAATCAACCCTCTTCTGCCTTATATAAATTTTATGTACCCTTTTTGGGTCCGTTTGAATTTAAATTTTTTTTTTTAATTAATTTTTTTCCATAGGATTGTTTTTCAATTCGTAATTTTTTTTTATTTATTTATTTATTTATTTCATCAATCATGTAAAAATACAATAGTTTGACTACTCACACACTACTATGGTAAAAATAATAATAAGGAACATTAAATATAAATTTATGTAAATTATATACAAAAATAAAAACATTCGAATTATAATAAACGTTTTTTGAACAACTCTCTCGAAATATGAAAATCAAAGAAATTAAAACTCTTGTTAAACTCGATTAGAACTTTTAACAATGGTTCTGTACTGTGAAAATTATTTGAACAAAACGGAATACGGAGAGAACCCGGCCGCAATCTTAAATTTCTCTGTGGAACATAAATGCTAAACTTCTCAAGCAATTCCGGGCAATCAATCCTTGAACACAAAACATCCCGACCAAACACGGCACAGGCTATTTCACGTCTACGATCTAGACTTTGTAAATTTATTAATGAAAGGCGGTTTATGTACGGTTCACGAACATATATATGTCGATTCAGGGACGGTAAACGTCGTAATGCATAAATCAGGAATTGTTTTTGAATGCTTTCAATTCTGACAGCATGAATCCGATAGAAAGGATGCCATATGACCGAAGCATACTCCAAAATTGGCCTGACATAGGTAACATAAAGAGATTTTAACGTGTAGGGGTCATGAAACTCTCGGCTGTGTCTCTTAATTAATCCCAACATTGAAAACGCCCTACTTATTATGTAATCAATGTGTTTATTAAATGTAAGATTACATGTAAAAATTATTCCAAGATCTAAAATATCGTACACTCGACTTATTTGTACATCCATCAAGACATATGGTGACACAATACAAGATGTCCGAGTTCTTGAGAAAGATACAACTTTACATTTATTAGGATTCAGAGACAGCTTATTCACCACACACCAATTACAAAATATGTCAAGTTCTCGCTGCAAACGCTCAGTGTCAATAAAAGAATTAATATTGGCATAAATTTTCAAATCATCCGCATATAAAAGACATCTACAAAAATTAAAACACTGAACTACGTCATTAATAAATATTATGAAAAGCATTGGACCTAAGTGACTCCCTTGTGGAACACCCGACGGTACGTTATATACAAATGAAACATCGCCCAAAATTCTTACGTATTGCTTTCGTAAACTTAGATAAGAAGCAATCCAAGCCACCGGAATAAAATCGGAACCGAAGACCATCAACTTATGTAAGAGAATATTATGATTTAGCTTGTCGAACGCTTTCGAAAAATCGGTGTAAATGACGTCAACCTGCTCACGGCTTCCCACAGCATTAAATAAATGGCCAGAAAAACTCATAAGATTAGTAATTGTAGATCTACCCGCCAAAAAACCATGTTGGTACACACTAATTTTGTTTTTCAAATGGAACTCAATTCTTGATTTAACTAAAGATTCGAAAAGCTTCGGAATCACGGATAGAATTGAAATTCCCCTATAACAGGTAATGTCGCTTCTTCTACCTGATTTAAATATTGGTATAACAAATGACAATTTCCAAATCTGAGGAAAGGAAGCAGTAGAAAGACTTAAATTAAACAGATGTAGCAATGGCCGACACACAGAATAGGCACATTTAGCCAATATAAATGGAGTAATGCCATCGGGACCTGCACTCTTGTCAGTTTTTAGACTTTTTAAGCCATTAAGTACTTCATGAAACGTGAATTGGATCAAGGCAGAAGACTGCAAATCTACCGAGCTTAAATTTATATTCGTGCCGTCGTCATCGAAAGAACTATGAAAAAAATTAGCAAAGGTATCGCAAATTACTTGAGAGCCAGTAATAGGTGAATTAAAATAGTTCATTACACGCGGATAGCCCTGAGATTTCCTTTTCGTGTTAATGAATGAAAAAAACCGTTTAGGATTGGAACAAATTTCATTCTCAATCTGTAAAATATACATTCTATATAAAAAATCATTTAAAAATTTAAACTCTTTACATAAATCGCTATACTTTTGTTTGGTATTAATGTCATTAGTTCGTTTATAAGCCTTAAATGCTTTAGACTTGCGATTAGCAATATTTTTTAAACGGAAATTAAACCATGGTTCAGTATAAACGGAATTAACGAGTTTTTTTGGTACAAATAAATCAAAACCAGTATTCAAAATTTTATAAAATTCAGACACGGCATCCGAGATATTCAGATTGCGAAACAGTGTTGTCCAATCAACGTTTAGCAGAAAACTAGTCAAAGAAGCCACATTGGCTTTTACAAAATCATATTTGAATTCAATATTATTACTATAATCGCAAGAAACAAAATCAAAAAAATAAAACTTAATCAAAAGTGGTGTGTGATAAATACTAGAATGACCAGCTAAATCAAGACAAGCTTCGATTTCAACGTCGTATAAAGAAGAAAAAACTAGATCTAAAATTCGACCATGATCATTAAAAACAGTGTTAAACTGACGAGTCCCAAAAATTCCAAAGTTATCCAACACCTGATTCGATAGATCATCCATAGTTGAACCATAAAAATTGTCGTCCGCCCATCTCCATGTAATTTTTGGTAAATTGAAATCGCCTACAAATAAAATATGATCCTTCGCATTCATCATCGGTAATATCTCGTCTTTAATGAAGTCCATAAACCCGTTGTAGACATCTGCAATGCTGCCAAAAGGAATATACACAGCGATTAAAAATAGCCAAAACTCGCCACATTTGATTTTAACAGTGAGTGATTCACCACTATTACATATCAAATTCACCCGCTGAAGTATTAACTCTTTTTTTAAAGCAACAATGATACCACCACCAACAACTGTGACGTTATCGGCGTCCCGATCCTGACGTAATACCGTGTAAGAAGGCGGAAAATATTCCTCTGAATTAAAGTTGCCGTTTAGCCAGGTCTCAGTAAAAACAACAATATCGTAATCATTACATAAAAGTGATGAATAAATTGCAGTAGCCTTGGAGCGCATCCCGCTATTATTGTGATAGTAGATATGAAAACCGTTATTGTTGTTCGTTGTATTGTTTATGCTTAATAAATTATTTGTGATACTGCTGTCGATGATGCTATCGCTGTTGGTCTTATTTAAACTACTGATGGACATTATATTTTTTTCAGGCTTTATCTGCTCATGGCTGGTAAGATAATTCCGTTGTCGTTTTTTGGCCGTGACACCTTACGAACAAATCGTCTTACTAATACACCCTTGGGCCAGAAAGTGGAAGATAAAATTTCACCGGAAAATTTTATGTCAACAGCAATTTTAAATGAAACAAAAGTTAATGAGGTCCTATCTCTCCCTTTAGGTAGCAGTAAACGACAATCAACTACCCCGATATCATCCAACTTTGATTTGAGGTAGTCGACTAGTGCATCCCCTTCTGTTTGTGGACTAAGTCTGCTTACATAAATAATATCTTTGTCCGGAACTTCGACAGACTGCAACGATATGACAGGGTCCCCAACTCCAATAAGTCCACGTGTAGATTCACTTTCAGCATGTATAGTACTTGGTTGTCCAGATGATGCATTATTTGAAAACTGCAATTGTAATGAATGTGCAGACAAACGTTGGGCTTCTATTGATGTTTTCATAAATTCATTCATAATAGAAAACGAGTTAAACAGATTCATCATATTAACTGCTAACTCATCGACTTTTTGAATAACTGCAAAGATTGTGATTTCACAACAAGCAGTACAATACCATCGCAATTGTTTGGATTTCATTAATTGGTTGTAAGACGATGTATTTAGCCCAGCACATTTAAGATGAAAAATCGACTTGCATACACCGCTACATGGACACATCTCCTCGCGCCCATTCCACTCAACGTTGCATTTACCACAAATCTCCGACATCGGTTACACAGTTATTTAGTGATTATAAATAATATAAACACTCAAAAAGTTGACACTTGATTTTAATGTGATGTTATAACGGAATAATATCAAATAAATATCACTACAGTTTATAAACAGTGGTCACTGTATACTCAATACTTGTTTTTAATGTATATATAACACAGTTCGCCTATGATTTTTAAAGATTTAATGAATTTAATCGTATATACACATATGTAGCTATCGGTAAAACTTAAAGTAACACTATAAAAGTATCACATTTAATAAAAAAAATAGTTATTTAATAAATTAATGTCACAATATAATATACACTTCATATGATATAGGAAACACTGTAATGCAAATTCGATACTTGTAGTATATGTTTATAACACAGTTAAATATCACAGAAACGTTGATAAAGTTAATATGTATGATTAACTAAAAAAAATAAAATAAATAAAAAAAAATGAAACACAAACAATGTTATCACAACGACGTCCAACGAACGAATGAAAATTTCAAAGTATTATGTTTTAGTGTAGTCTTATTTCACAGGTTAAAAAAAAAGTTAAGTAAATTTGGTTCGTGGTAAAAAAAAAAAAAAAAATGTCTTCAGGTTTATCTTCTTAGAAAATATCATTCTAATTAGAAAAATTTGCATAAAGTTTGATTGGAAGCCTTGTAAAACATTAAAAATCATTATTTTGAATGTCCAAATCAATTTCCGATAAAATCCAATCGACATTGATATCCTTTTTTTGTGCTGTTCATTTGATTATTTCGTATTTCCTTTGATTTTTCTTGTGTTCTTTAGTACTTCTATATATGTGTGTGTGTTCTTTGTAAAAGGATTGTTTGAAATTTTAAAACGATATACGAATTTCTTTGATATCCTTTTGGTTCTTTGTATAGCTTGACCGACATTTTTATGTTATTTGTTTCATAAAACGTAAAATGTAAAGCAATAATATTGTGAAATTGGAAAATAGAAAAATAAATGATTTTCTTTATTATCCGATTTAAGAGGAACACATGTACTAAGAAAGGAAATTATATACTTTTCTTATTATTTTTGATTTTTGAGTTTAAGGTTATTTTGATAGCTCAACCTTTTTATGTACACATAAGGAGTTAATAGGGTAAGGAAATTTCAGTAACTACATGATTATTGTGCAGGTAAATGTATAAGATGAGTCTGAATAACAAGTAGATAGCATAGTGTCATATTGGAGAGCAAATTTGATAACTCCCTAATGGTAACCATAAACTTTATTAATGCTTTATATTTTATCTTTCAGTTGCAAACCAGGAACCCAAAGCTTTCGGGCCTGCAGGGTAATGGCATTGAAGCTGTGTAACTACTTAAATAGCGACATGTTCTGTCAGCAAAACAGAAAATAATTAGTAGTATATATATATATATATATATATATATATATATATATATATATATATATATATATATATATATATATATATATATATATATATATATATATATATATATATAACATACCTCATAAAAGATACGAGCATGTTATCCTTATAATTCCAACCTAGCCTCATTGGCTTCTCGTAGGAGGCGACTAAACAAAGGTTGGATCGCTAGGATGACCAACCACATCCGAAAAAAACTTCATTGTTAAAAATATCTACAATATAAAATATGGATACCACCAAAATTTAACCCGACCCCTACTTATGTTAACGGACACGCAGTTAAGGATTGGTACTTGGAACGTGTAGTCACTAAGAAAACCAGACGCGTTTGATGGCACTATATAGGCCTTGAAATAGAATTCCTTGGATCTCGTTGCTCATGAAGAAACTCGATGACCAAAAAGTGGAACCATGTGTTTCAAGGCTATACATTGCTTTATAGTGGAGATGACCCCGGCACTCTCGGTGTTGGTTTTCTTCTTGGACCCTAGGTGAAAAAGGTTGTTTTGGATTTCAAAGCAGTTGATGATTGCATGTATAATGTGATAATCTGATACGAACCATACCGGAGCACGACGTCGGAATAGTCATTGATGTCTTTAATGCAACAGCTGGCAAAAATCAGACAATGTTATGTGACAATAGTTTCGTACTCCCGATACCATCTAGTGACCGATAATGGAGAACGTACTGGTCGCTTATAACCACGTTGTGGCTAGCAAATTCTTTCCTCATAAAAATATCCACTTGGAAAAATGGACACACCCTCGTAAGGCATCCCGAACTCAAATTGACCATGTGTTAATTTCTAAGTAAACGTCTCGGGTCATCCAAAGTGTGAGATCTTATCGGTCGCTTGCGAAACTTGTAGGCAGTGATCATCAATTGGTCACTGCAAAGCTAGCATGACAGGTTTTGTACAAGTAAAGGATAACAGGAAAACGAAACTTACGTTTCAACTGTGAAGGTCTGATAAACCAAGATGGAGAAAGCACAATATCAGAATCTTGTTAGCAGTACGTGTGTGAAGTTAGCCCGAAATCCATCCCGAAAAAATGTTGCGCAACAAAAATATGTATGTGTCTTGACTAATTAAGAAAAAATTATACTCAGCCCGAAAAATAATATAAAATAGAGGCTTTTCGATTAAACCATCCCGAGATTTTGTTTTATATAACAATTTCGTTTCTACATTCATTAAATATATTTAGTTACAAGAATTAACATACTTCTAACAGAGATTGCTAACTGTATCGGAATATGTCATGTGCTTGATAAGACTATCCTTAGTTTACAGCCATTACCATATAACCATACGATGGGGATTAGGGTATTTCCTAGGCCAATATTTGCAACCATTCATAGATATTATGAAGCATGATAATATATTGACCGTTGTACCGTCCCTCACAGAGATTGCTAAATGTTTCGGAATATGTCATGTGCTTGATAAGACTATCCTTAAATTACAGCAATTACCATATAACCATACGATGGGGATTAGAGTATTTTCTTGGCCAATATTTGCAACCATTCATAGATACTATGAAGCATGATAATATATTGACTGTTGTAACGTTTTTCACAGAGATTGCTAAATGTTTATAAATATATTATCATGCTTCATAATATCTATGAATGGTTGCAAATATTGGCCTAGGAAATACCCTAATCCCCATTGTATGGTTGTATGGTAATGGCTGAGGACTAAGGATAGTCTTATCAAGCACATGACATATTCCGATACAGTTAGCAATCTCTGTTAGAAGTATGTTAATTCTTGTAACTAAATATATTTAATGAATGTAGAAACGAAATTGTTATATAAAACAAAATCTCGGGATGGTTTAATCGAAAAGACTCTATTTTATATTATTTTTCGGGCTGAGTATAATTTTTTCTTAATTAGTCAAGACACATACATATTTTTGTTGCGCAACATTTTTTCGGGATGGATTTCGGGCTAACTTCACACACGTGTTAGCAGTAGCATTATGGAAACCAACTCCCATTCTGATCAATCGTAATGAGTAGACATTACGATTGTTTTATAAGAGACGATTGTTTTATAATAATCTCAATGCCTACTCGGCACCTTTTTCATATTAAAAAAACATACGCATATTACTGAATTTAACGTTATTTGTTTAGTTTCCATCTTACAATTCACTAGAATAACGTGATGATACGAAGTATAAGTATCTAGTATGTACAATACATTTTTGCAGTCTGATGAGATGACCGAATTTTTTAATTTGAATATCAAATAAAAATTCACATTAACTCTTATGATTATGAAACCTTCTCATGATTCTGCTCGAAACCAAACTACGAAGAAACTAAGCAAATTTTGTCTCTTATAAAATTTATGGGAGATATTGAATTAATAGATGAGGAGTGTCGTCTTGCTGTTGTGCAAAAGAATATAGCCTTTAAACAAGCACGAATACGTTTTACAATCGCACGGAAGAAAAAATCGGCCCTTACTTGGAGAACCACCAAGCGAATTTGTAGACGAAAAAAGTGTGAATGGTAGACAGCTGATGTCTTAAAGTTACAACAACACAGCAATGAGCGCAGTTCACTTAACTTCTTTAAAGGAGTCACGCACCATACCTTCGGACCTAGGTCTATCGCTAATCGAGACTAGGATGGAAACCTCCGTCTTAACATTGATGTAGTGCTCGACACTTGGAGGGAGCATTTCTCTGATTTACTCAATATTCAACAAGTGTAAAATACAGGTGTTTGTAAGTTGTTTGAAATTTATTCTGGCCATGCGCAGAGACTTAAAAGAAACCATTCCCCTGGCTGATTGCATTAACTCCGAGCTCTTGATATTCAAAGGGGACACTTTGTGGAACTTTTCATCTTTTTGATTTGCCAGCAAACCGAAGTTATGCCTGTTGAATGGAAAGTGACCGTGTTGTGCCATATCCTTAAAAAAGGAGATCGCCCAAAATGCGAAAACTATCGCGGCCTAGACCTTCTTTGTACAGCATACAAATTATTGTGTGGAGAGCAAGGCTGGTGTTTGGCAGGCGCAGAAGACACTGTCGGCGACGATGGTTCCTTGAAATAGAGAACGAATTGTCTTTCTTCAGGTAGAACAATATAAAGAACCAGGTCGAGTTCGAATCATGGAACCAGACTGTTGGTTCGGTACGGGCCTATGCAAGCCGTCTTATTATTATTATTATTATGGACTTCTATTGAAGCAGAATACTTGCTGATTCTGAATCAAAAATTAATAACTGTAGATTAACATTCCATGATAGATCTGAGCGTTTTTGTAATAAAATTAGCATGGAGCCAGAATCAACATTGCTCTTAAGACGATGGTGCAATTTATGTTGGTTTCAGATATTTCAGTGAGGAATGGCTATACAAGTTTAATGAAACATGAGAGTTGTGTTCCGAAACCGGTAGTGAAGATACAGCAAGGTTGGTTAATGGTGTTTTTGCTATTGGCAAAATCCGAGCTTTTGACGAACACGATCTCAACAGTACAGTTAACAATTAGGTGATTGACAGTTTGAACAAATTTTTAATTCTTCGACACGTTTTTGACGTTCGCCACAAGAAAGAACGAAAAATTTATAACAGATTCAGCTAACATTAAGATAAATGATGAGAGACTATAGATTTCTAATCTTACCACCAACTATAAAAAGGTTAAAAACCGCTGGCGCTAAGTTGATATATCGATAAAACTTGAAAAGTTGACTACAATTGACACACACAGTAAACTTTTTTAAAAAAAAAATTTAAAATTAGATTCGATTTTTATTTTATTAGATCTTCCCAGTTTACGACATGCATATTGGTAAAATGGTAAAAAAAATTTTCTTTCAATTGAAAATTTAAATATTTTCAAGACGATACGACATCGCAAAAAAAGTTTCAAAAACATTTGTGTGTTATGCTTATGGATTTGAATATGTATATCCGTAACATTCAAAAGCTCAAGTTTCGATATATGTAGATTAAGTTGCCGCAGCTAGTTTGCTACTAGGTAGGTATTATATTATGTTCATATGTGAATGATAACAATACTTTAATTTATTAATTAAACAACAAAATCCACTTTAAAAAATTTATTTTCGTTTTTAAATTAAATTGGCGAACGTAAAAATTAAATAAATCTCGACGTTATAAATTAAAAATGTTAAGAAATAAATTAAGTTACCAGTTTTGTTGTTGGAATTTTTTTCTTTTTTATTTTTATTAGAATTTAACTTAAGAGTAAAAAAAACGCCATCATCATCGCCGGAGTATAATTATATTGAGATATAGTCTGTAGATTGGTAGCATTTAATAATTTTTTATTTTTTTTATTTTATTTTGTAAAGATGCATGACGACGGTCGACGGGGAAAAAGACTACTGGACGCGGAATGTACACATAATACAGACGTTAAACTAGATTTATAGATTTGCGACGGAGATGCGATAGTTGTATACGACACAAATATATGTGCATAATTTAATAGAAACGAAACATTTATCGATACATTGTTGTTGTAATGTTATATGCACTAATAGTGTTGTGTACACAACACGCATGTTCATTTTGTAGTGTGGTCAATTACTTGCATAATTATACGCGAGTTATATGGTGATAAATGATTTTGTGTTAAAGCGATAAATAAATTACGCTAAAGAGTAAAAATGTGTAGGAGCACCGAAATAGAATATACCTTACAATAGAAGTAAAATGATCTACCAGTAATGAGTTTTAACCCAACCCTTTGTGTTCTGATTAATAAAAAACAAAAGTTAAAAATCTTTTAGATATTTGATCCCAAACTTAACTCTTTTTACTTATTTACATAAGATACAAAAAAGGTAATTACTAATTACTAATTTCATGGCATAAATATTTTAAATACGAACAGGGTAAACTTAATAAAAGCTTTTAAAAGGTAGAATTTACATAATATTGTCGGTAAATAATTTGGTTGGTCTCATAACAAAAAAGACGAGATAACAAAAAAAGACTCAAATATTCTGCTATGGTATACAACAATACTTTCTCGTTAAAACCAAACCATCCCACACCTTACAATGTCCTCTGGAAATCCTACCTTGGTTATGAATATTTTACAATTCATCTAAATTTCACAGATGAAATGATCAAAGTACTATTTCTCGCTCAGTTACAGAGTTTTTATCAGAAGCATTTAAGGAATTCGTAAATAGAGGAAATCCCACCTAGATTTCCGGCGAGTAAGTGGGAAATAAAAATACGATTCGCGGACGAAACCTGCCATGAAGTATCTGTTCATCAGACGATGCTGCTTCAAACAGCATATATTCCTCATGTTAAAAGCAGCTGAAAGAAAACCGGAAGAAGAGCAACGATACAATTACAGCACAGGGTTTCGGAACTCCAGTATCGACGGCTTTAGGAGGCGACCAGACGAGAACCTATTCGTCAAAATTTAACAACCACAATGTTCCAGCAGAAACGGACCGAGACGCTACTACATGTAATAGCGGAGATTGTGCGCTGAAACGATTCAAAACTCCTGGTTAGTGCGGAGCCAGCCGGCATTTCGACTAATCAAGGTAAAGAGATAATCGAAACCCTGGACTCTACTAAAAGGAAGAGAGTTTCACCGCTCCAGACAGATCATCAGTTGGGTAAAAAGAAAAGATTAAATGCAAGTACTCTAACAAATCTGGAACCAGCCTTAGAACCAGAAAGAAACGGCTGGAAATAAACTAGAATAGCAAACAGTAGCACCAAAAAGGCGGAAAAGACGCCGAAAATGGCCAACTAGATCATATTGCTACAAAATAAGTTGTATCGTATGCTAAACTGCGAAGGAAGATCTTGTACTAGAGTTGAAAAGTTCTGGGAACCGACCACAAACAACCTTTTTCCAATTTCAATTGGAGAGAAGTATCGGTCAAGAAGCAGATATTAAAGCCTTGACACAGGTAGAAACAAGTGATATTGATGTAAAGACTACACAGTACAAAGTTCTTCAGACCCTTGCATCGCTGGTGAGAGAAACGAAAAGTATTGCGCCTATAAAAACGCTAAAATCTTCTTATCGGGAATAATAAATGACAGTGGAAAGTTTTCCAATTCAAATAGCAGAGAATGTCATATCCAAAGGGAAAATAAGGATTGGTGTCATTTGAGCGAAAGTGATGCAAATAAATCGGAGAAGGTAATGTTGATCGCAACTAAATCTAAACCTCTGTGAAGATGCACAAGACCAACCCCGGCATACAGTATGTAATTTGGATGTGATCCAAAGTAAGAATTGTGGATTAGATTTCTCAAATCGTGTTTCTGTCTAGTTCTTTTGGAAGTTACTCTTTCAAGAACCAGGAACCTTATAGATCAAGCCATATATAATAGTTATGAAAAGGTTCAAGGGTATGTAGAATGCAAGCCCATCGTACCCAGAACGGTTCGAAAATATTATATCTTCGTTATTTTAACAACGCCTGGTTGTGTGAGAGTTATAGAACCAAGCGACAAGGAAGAAGTAATTCCACCAGTGTCAATGAAGGAGTTTCTAAATGCATGTAGAAAAGTGGAAAACACCAATATTCCGGTCCTGATAATGCATATCCGGAGAGGTTTATTAGCTTGTATAACACTTGGCCAAAGGAAGGATTATTCCCTATGCAGTGGAAAGTCCAACAGCTAATACTATAGCCAAAAGAAACGAAGACAATACAAAATCCATCACCATACCGCCTAATCTGCTTGCTGGATGCGGATGGTAAACTATTAGAGAGGAACATATTCGAAAGACTGCATGATGCCATTAAAAACAAAAGGGGCTTTTCTGAAAATCAATATGGATTTCATGAAATACACTGTACCATTGTCGTGATTAACGTCATAGTTGATACAACTCGAGAGGTGATTGTAGATGTCAGGAAGGGAGGCTCATAATTAAGAACGTTATTAAAAACGCGGCTAGATGGGAGTGCGTATTAGACCCGCTACTAAATATATAGGTACCCACGTATTTAAGAAGGCTCGTGGCCAATTACTATAGAAATAGATCTGATCTTCAGTTGGAAAAGGTAGAAAGCGTAAAGATTAAAGTGGGTGAAGAAAAGATTGTGTCTAAAACTTTTATTAAGAACCTGAATGAGATAGCCGATGCTAGACTATTATTTAAAGTCCAGTTGGAAACTGTGTGTGAGAAAGGTGGGAGAGTAAACGGAGTTGTATCTTTGAATGTAGAAGGTAATCGGCAGCAGATTTTTAGCTAAACAGTATATAAATATATGTATTTCTACCATGAAGATGGGAATAAGATGGAAAATTGTAATATGATCCGTGCAATAACTGTGAAGGTGCGATGGAAATTCTTCGAATCCTTTCGATGAATAAATGGACAAATGGGACAAATAAGAAATATTGAGAGGTGGATTTCCAAGAGAGTCAGTTCCTAACTGGGCATGGTTTTTTTTTAGATTATTTTTATAAGTTTAAGCGTAAAGATTGTCCATACTACCCTAAGTGCGAGAGTAATATTGAGAATGTAGAGCAAGTGTTTTTGAATGTCTACGCTTTGACAGCTAAAGAAATCTCAACTATTTAGTGCTGCGGGAGGAAACCTCTAGCATCAGCAAATATTATTAAATGTATGCTGCAGATTCCGAAAAAATTTGGAGAATGGTATGTAATATGACTGTAAAAAATGTAAAGAAACAACGACACTTACAGAGAGGATTATACAGGGACGTTTATCATTAAAAATAATGACAGCTTGAAATAAGCCGGCTTCGTGAAGTAATAAGAAATATTAACAAGGGTTCGTTGACAAGTAAAGAACTTTAGACTGCAGGATCATACAATCTTAACATTAAACAACGTACAACCTATAATTCTAGACAAAACCAAAATAATCAAGCAGATTTCAATCGAGAATGCTTTTACATTCCATGGTTGCATACAACTAACACTGCCAGTTTTAAGACAGAAATATTTGGCCATTGATGGTAAGTTATTCGATATTGAGGATGAGGCATAGGGAATACCGTTTGCTAAAACTATAGCATTTGCGTATAACTAAAAACAAACACAAGGCTCGTGGTGGTAACGGAGAATCCGTCCCAATCTTCGAAAAAATAACAACTTGTAGTATACATTAAAATCTAACATGAAAGTGTATTACTATCAACTGTTTTTGTGTTGGTAATTAATAAATTTGCCAAATTCCACATATGCCAAGCCATATTGGGTTAAGCAAGTTAATCTCATTTGTTTACCATTGAATTTGCAAACAAATTGAGCAAGTAAGTAAGACAAGGTAAAAAAAACATCATGAATTGTAATTTATCGTTAGGTTATAAAGCAGGCTGTGTAAAGTTTATGTGTTTTAAATCAGTCGTTTAGCAAATGGCATCCAACCAATCAAGAGACAGTTCGTAAACAAATTGTGCAATTTTATTTAGAACGTCAAAGTCTCACGAACAAATCGATCGCAATTAAAGCTTATTCTCCATATTTTGCCGTTAGAAGGACTATAACTCAATTTATGAAGATTCAGAGCGTCAATAGAAAATTTGGAATTAGTATATCTAACTATATTGATAAAAAATTGGAATCTAAAGTGATATGCGCTCTGTAAAATAATCCAAATCTATATCTGAAGAATTTAAAATTATTTAACATCAAGTTTCCAAAAAAATACTTGGTTTGGCATACTATTTGCCAAAGTGACTAATTAGAAAATCTCTGTACATCAATCAAAGGAACAATATCATCGGAAAATTACATTAAGGAGTGTCTCTAAAAGTGTCTTCTACCTGTTTTACGTGGACACCATGTTGGTACTTAATTTTGGCCTGACCAATCCGCCCAACTATCCTGAACTTGTCCAATCGAACAATATTGGGTGATAATGAAAACGAAGCTATGGTCCTACGATATATTTTACGATAGTAAACTATTTCGTAGGATTTATTGTCACAAACACCGCCACCGATTTAAATTTCGAATCACCGAGCAATTGGCGCAGTGGTTAAAGCTGCGGTGTTTGGGGCGGGAGGTACCGGGTTCGAATCCCAACAGGGGAGGGTTGCAAAAGGGATTTTTCATCACCTGATTTCGATCGGTGATGACGATGAACACAACTATGACCCCCTGTTGGAGTGCAGAGTCTATGGGCCGAACCATCGTCCATGTCAGTACAGGCTGGCTTGGAGCAATGCATTGCGCAGATGGGATATTCAACAATCGCGAACCTGTATTCGTGCGTCCTCGATTTGGCCCTAGTTGGCGTAAAGTAAGGACGTTAAAATAACCGCGAAAGAGTTGGGTGAGCTTCGGCCCCAGAAAAATTGTAGGGATTAAAAATTAAAAAAAAAAAAAAAAAATTTCGAATCCACTATTATACCAGTAATTATAAATTCCAGCATAAACTTGGAATAACCTTGCTTTAGGAGTATTTAGTAATACCAAAATACAAGTTTCACAGGCATTAAGCAACCTTTTTGCAGCGGTCTCAAAAAATTGTCACTAAAAATAGACAAAAGCGGTCTACCAATTAAATACTGGTAAGTATTCTTTGGTAGTTTGGTTTCAGGTACTTTGAGCCTCACTCGATGTCCTAAATGGGTATTCTACTGGTCGCTTCATACCATCCTCAAACGTGCAAAATAACTGCATATCCCCCGACACTCTATGCGACATACGTCAACATCAATGGCTTTCTTTTTTAGTTAAACTTAACACCGTCTGACATTCCTCAGTCCAACTAAACTTGTTAACTTTTTTCAGCAGTCATATAATAAATTCATATAGCCAAATTCTCAATAAACTTTCCATAATAATTAACCTATACAAAAATTGATTTCCCAGATAACGGAACCTCTGACTCTGATTTGCATTTCTATTTATTTTTTTTTATATTTGTGTATATATTTGTGAATATTAGTGGTTCCCCGGGACCACTTCCACCTTCTAGTGGATACACATAATTACTAACTTGTGTCGATCGTTCCACACGATGACCAGAAACGTACTCCTTGAAAGGCATTTTTGCAGTTACTATTGCCCGAACTTTTGTCGAGAACTAGTTTGGAGTACCATTTAACATTTGGTTAATTGTTTGGCGAGTAAACTAGGCTTTCAGGTTCCAACCGGATCCTGACTTTATCGAAGGAGAAAGAGTTCTAACACTAGACTCAACCCGTGAGTTGAAAGGAGAAACAGTCACATTAACAGCATACAGAGCGTTTAGCAGTAAATTGGAGCTATCATTCTTACCACAATTTATTTTAAGTGATAAAATAATCAAACCTATCGATTCTCTTGTCATTATTAATTGGCTTAGAATTAGTGGACTAGCCTCGACCCATGGTAGGCGCACCAAACTTGAATATGAAATTTTAACAGCTATTTAGGATTAAACACAAGATGGAACGAAGTCGAACAAAATATACAAGATCAGGCATCACTTACGCCGCTGACATTTAAATCAGAGCCCGTCTAACCAAATCTAGAGTTTACCTATATTGTACTATACTAAAAGACGATCGACAACCTAACACAAACGACCAATAAGATAGATATGCAGTTTACCTATTGCTACTGAATCGCCGGCTGTTAATTATTGATTAATTTAAATCAACTATTTGTTTTATGTTATGCAACAATAATCGCCCTATTTCATCATGACGTTATTTAATAAAAAAACAGCAGAAAAATAATACCGTTACTAAAATTATTTTATTTGAGCAAAGTGTATAACTTTACCGTTAAATATTTCAATGAGAGCATGATTATACAATTAAACAGGTTTCGGACACAGTCTAAGTGCTTTGTCAAATAATAAAAATAATTAGTTATTTGTGTTTTGTTAAAATAATTGATCCCACATGGGGAGTGATTTCCAACGTCCTTACAACATTTCGCAAGAATTCTTCCATAATATAGGTGTCGTAACAGATAATGGATTCATACAAAAAACTATAGAAGACGAATAGTTTTCTAATTTATAATAAATCTTAATTTAATTATGTGTTGAATACGTGATCATGAATATTTAATTAGAATTACAAATAAATATTTTAATCTAATTTTTATTTTTATTTATTTAGCCATAAGGGTGAGATGAAGTTTTTTCCAGGTTCTACTTATATATGTTCTGTATAATCAACTGTGTTGGCAAACAAATACTCTCCCTATATACATAGTAACGTATATGTATATATTGCCAGCAATTACATAAATTACATTTTTATACAACAACAGTGCACACAGTTTAGAAACGGTAATACTTTTTTTTAGTTTTCCTACTAAATTTTCTGAATCATCAAATTGCTAAATCCTTTTTAAAAGTGGAGTGTATACGAAAGGTATAACTTTGAAAACTAAACAAATTTGTATTAGAATACAGTGGAGTATAGTTATGGCGTACTGTATATAAAAATGATTTCAATAAGAGATAATTGTGTACCGATAAATTACCTTATTCCAGCCACTTGTATTATCGGCTTGATTGTTGTATCCCAGTAATTATTGTGCGCCAATAATTTAGGCCATGTAAGATATGTATTATAATCACCATCCAATAGTTCCATGGCCTGTATTTCATTATCTGACGCATCCATTTTGTATTAAACATTTGTAATATCACAACACTAGGTAATTTTTTTTAAAAAACGAAAACACTTTTCTCACACTGCCCATATGACTGTATACAACATAAAATATGGCTTCTCAGATTTTCCTCAAACACATGATTTTTCTTCACAACAATAAACAATATACACACACACACAAAAATCAAAACAACACACAATGTTTACACTCAAAAAAAAAATGGGAAAATCCAATGACTCAAAACGTTGCGCAAACGTAAAACCATAAAAACTTGTTTCCACTTGGTTATCCTTTCATTCCATTTAATATTTTTAGTTCCGAATCTTTTTAATTTATTTTCCAATAATTATTATTCAATTTTCTTATTGGAAAAACACAATTTTCCAATCTTTAATTTTACACTAAACTACAATCATTTGTTTTTTGTTACTTCACCCAAAATCGAAATGGAAAAGATAATCAAAACCAAAACAAAAAAATTTTTTTGTTTATGAAATGCACATTTTCACGACCACACACACTAAAGAAAACTGGAATGTCGGGTGTATAAATGTATAATCATCATTGCAGACATGTACTCTACATTTATGTACATTGTACAGTAGTAAAATATAATGGTTTTGCTACTCTCCTTGTAGCGCTCTTGTATTTATTTAATACATGTGTGTATGTGTGTGTCGAAACATCCCCTATATGTGTATAAAGTTTCTCTTTTCGTGTCGTGTTTTTGTATGGAACGAAATTCAAAACCAGCCAACCCTCATATAATTTTTGTTATACCACGTGTTTTTTATGTTTGTGTGTGCCTGTGTATATACAGATAAAGAAAATACAATCGCAATGTAAATATTATAACAGATTACCGAGACGGGATAGGAGGGTGGTAATTTTATGTATTTTATTTTATTTTTTTTTATGTTGGGATATGGATAAACATAGGAAATATGTTTTGGGGGTGGGGTAAAACGGATCTCTTACAATATTTTTAATGTTATGATAAAAACAGTGGAGTAGAAAAATATGGTTTTTACCTTAATGTATAAAAAGAGGTCGGTGAACCACACCCAATATAAATGCATTCATCCCAAGCTCGAATGAAGCACTAAATCAACATCTAGTAAAAGTGTGAATAAATTGACACATTTAACAAGCTCCTTGAGGGGAGAATCAAATAGACAATTAACCAAAACTATCGAGCTCGTTTTTATTTTCCGCGTTAAAAAAGGAAATATAAATGAAATAAAACCAATAAACTAGAATCCACCGATGAGACATCATTCGCTGGTTATCTAAGGAAAGTGTTTTCACTATAATAAGCATATTTAAATGGAAAGAGGCTAAGAACCCAATCAAAAATTCTGTAATTCCGAAAAAAAGCACCGTGACATGAACTTAGGCTATATAGAGACCTACATAATCAATTCGCAGATAGAAGATATGATGCCTCTATAAACCGGTAAAGGACGACTTCATATTAGTATATTGGAAAATAATTCACAATTAAAGCAATTAGTCAAGTAATCCTGTACAATAACTAAAGTTAGGGTATTGTGTATATGAAAAACGGCTCAAGAAAAACTACAAATGGATTTATTTTTAATGACATCCGGGTAGCCGCAACAGAATCTATTATTTTTCATAAAAAAGTCGAAGAATCACAAAGATGTGTTTATTGCAGGAATCGAGAAGATGTACAAACAAATCGTTGTGCACGAAAGACATCAAAATCTACATCTTCTGCTCCATTAATGGCTATAAGAACTCTTAAGGCAACGCCATAAACAGCAAACACATAAATTAAAATTTAGTCAAACAGACAATAATTATAACATTAAAATTGTTTGAAAATAGTTTAAATAGCTAATAACTATTATATTCTTCTAAAATTACATTGAGTTTAATTAAGAAAAAGCTAATTTTATAATTTGCCAGCCGTCAAGCAAAACTCCGTCCGTGAAAATACTTAATGGTATAATTTTTGAAGTTACCAAACTGTCGTTTTTCTAAAACTAAGACCGATTTTTTTTCCGGTGACGACATAACCACACTTCGTTATTATTTTTCATATTTTGTTTTAGAACGTCAATTTTTTGTATACATACACGGATTATAATATACAATTTTAATAGTGTTCGTAAATTTCATTGTTTGTTTTTGTGGTATACTCTCATTATTTTTGCAATGGTAAGTATTAATTTTTGTTATAAATTTGTACATCGGGGAATAATTCCTCTTAATTATCAGTAAGGGGTCGTCCTAATTCTGTGGTAGTGTCGTAATTATGACAGTAATAAAAAAAATGGCTCTTCCATATTTTTAATAAGTTCATTTGCTGTCTGAATTCTGGAACATTTTGATGTAATTTTGACGTTACAAATTATAACAATTTTAACGTTACATCAGGATTGTATTCCCCCAATTGTCCTCAAATATTGCTGTAAATGCTTGTCTAAGCCACTATTATATCTGTTTCACCGATCTATGTCTTCTGGCATTTTCCCTTCCATCTGGAAAACTGCTAACATACATCCTGTGCCAAAAAGGGCAGTAAATCGGACCCTTCAAATTATCGCCCAATCGCCATCGTCTCGGTGCTTTCTAAAGTACTTGAGACCATAATCAACTTCCAGCTGATGAAATTATTGGAAACTAATCATCTAATTTCTGATCGTCAGTATGGATTTCGCGGAGGGCGTTCAGCAGGTGATTTAATTAATGTTGTTACTGAACAATGGAACAGAAGCATTCATCAAACTGGTGAATCTCAAGTCATTGCTCTCGATATCTCAAAAGCATTTGATCGCGTGTGGCACAAGGGTTTGCTTTGAAAATTGAGGGCAGTTGACCTTCACGGTTCGTTAATTTTATGGATTGAGAATTTTCTTTTTTTTCGCAAAATCCAAGTGGTGGTGGATGGTGTGACTTCCGATCAACATCTTATAAACGCTGGTGTTCCTCAGGGGTCCGTCCTTTCTCCAATCCTTTTTCTAATTTTCATCAATGATCTTCTATCAGCAACTCCCAACCCAATATACTCCTATGCTGATGACAGCTCACTTTCCACTTCTTACAGTTTACCTTCTTCTTCATCGCGAAACGATGTTCTCGCAGAAAGAATGGCTATGAATGACCGCCTTACGCGAGATCTCAATTCCATCCTTAAATGGGGTGAAGCCAACAGAGTTGAATTTAATTTCAACAAATTTCAAACCTGTGTTTTTTCTGGCCGAACTGATGGTTATTCACCGTCTTTTCTGACTGGTGAATCCAGCTTGGCTACGTCTGACACATTTGAGATTCTCGGTAAAAACTATTTCAAAGAGAATAACTTGGGCTGAACAAATAAACAAAGCAGCGATTGGTGAAGCCAAATGTCTTGGATTTCTACGACGATGTAAATTTTACTTTAATCCATCCGAAATACTTACAATATATAAGACCTACATAAAACCCAGGTTGGAGTATAATTCTCATATTTGGGCTGAAGCACCGAAAACTCATTTAACTGCACTCGATCGGGTCCAAAATTGAGCATCTCGAATGATTGAAGACGTAAAATTATTGATTCTCTGATCTTGATTCTCTTTCCCATAGGCGTAATGTGGGAGCCTTATGCGTGTTTTACAAGTACTTTCGTGGTCGTTGTTCATCGGAACTTTATGAATTTATGCCTGGTTTGCCAAAGCCCGCGCGTAATTTAACATGCCTGGTACACCGATACAATCTGGAAATTAAATTCGCGAAGACCAATAAATTTAAAAATTCATTTTTTGTTAGGAGTACGCGAATGTGGAATAAACTGAACGACGAGACGTTTCCCTTGGAATACAATTTACTGAGATTCAAACTTAATACCAAAAGTAAACAACTAGAAGACTGATAACCTTTATTCCTTTTATTTCTCTCTTACCTTTTTCCCTCCTAATCCTTCCTTTTACCTTTTGCAGTAGTGCTGCGTGTTTGTTGCTAAAACTTTCATATAAAGGAAATACATACCTATATCCTAAGTGCTCTGAACATTTATAAAAAATTCATTTCATCGACCACTAATGCAGCAAGAATGCATATGGATATTTGACATGCTGAAATACGGTTAGGCGCTTCTACTGTAACTAATATGTATATGGATTTGTAAACTTATTCACATAATTTTGAATTTTATAATTTAATACCACGATAATAACGTATAATTGTTAATAACACATTTTAATATCTTAAAAAAAAAATTGGTCGTAAACTACGACGGGCTAGAAAAATAATTTATTTTCCAAATGTTTGGATTCACTCACGCGTATTTTGTTTGAAAAGAAAAAACTACAGATCTGTCAAAATTATTACATAGTAGCTGCTGTAGTAATTTGGTTGCATACAGTACAGAAATCATAATTAAGCTTTAATAATTACAACGGAATTCGGAATAATCAACCAATTCCATTGGCGAAAGTAAACTACTCACAAGTACTTGTATCTACTCACAACTAATCATGTTTGTACGATGAAACGAAAGTACTTACGCATACAAATTACAATAGATGGCTTTGCCGATTATTTCCGAGATTGTTTTGTTTTTCGATGTAATTTAAAAGGAAGTTTCATTTTAAATATTTTTCAAGGTTTGTTTAAATAAAAGTTTATTGTTTATATTTTTGAATGTCAAATTTATGATACAAAATAATTTTATAATTTATTAGAAAAGCGAATTGCTTATAGTATGATTTTATATTAGAATAAACATATTCAGATAAAATATACATTAAAAAAATACGCTGAGTGACATTTTGTATGTTTGGATTAAACAAAATTTTTTTGTTTAATCCAAAAATTAAATACAATCCTTCTCAACTAACGTAACCTTATTATTTCCATGTGCCTGTTGACGTCTATCTGCTTCGTCCAATTATTTTTCTCCAACCACAGTTTCAATACAGAATTAAGGGTCGTTAGTTTTAATTTGACCTTCGCAAAGCATTTGCATTTTATATAAATATTCGTATTACCAAACTATGAACCCCTCAATCTAACCGCCCTCCCTGTTATAAGTCAATAACAATTTTTTGCTTCGTTGATACACCGACGTCCATAAATTTAGTTAAGGGGTAAACCTGAATACAAAATTACATTTTACCAATACACATTATCTGCTTTATTCATCAGTCCTAAATGAATAAAATAAGGAAAACTCATAACAGTAAATCTAATAAAATTAAAAAACATTACACTATATAAATACAGTAGACAAGATAGGTGGTCGACACGAATATTGTAATTTCCCCTTTTTTTATATGATTTGGGTATCAACGAGATTATGTTACACCATGCGATAATTCAAGATGGAGGGTGCACAAGTAAATTCTTATTTTTTATCAATTGATTAATGTAAAGGTTTTAGATCTTACGCAATAGTATATATAATACAACTGGGTTACCACCCCCTCCAGACCAAGTAATCAATATTCAATTTGGATTACAGGTCGGGAGCGCTCTAAATACAAATATTTACCCAATTTTGATTTATACGAAAATTCGAAAGGGAGATAAATCTTTGGAAATTTATTTTTATTTTTTCAATTTGTTTCGATAAAATTGGAAATTCAATTGAATTTTCGGAAAGAATAATATATAATTTGATTTTACGATTGTCGTGTCGCATCTTATCGTATATCGTTTCGAGAGTGACAAGATGATTTGCCATTATTTCAATGTAATTGTTTTATTTATTTGTAATGTGGGAGGGTTGTGGGACCTAGTTTTTGGTTCCATTTCGACAATCACGCAATAATAATAAATTTAATATTATCTTCTACACTACAGTTATTATGAGTTACTAAAATTTATGGGGTTCAGGAAACCGGTCACTTTTTTAAATGTGTCGTCGCCAATATTAATATTTATTGCGTCTCGGTCTCTAAAGAAAATATGGATTCCGCCATAATTTAATTCGACCCCGGCTTATGTTAACGGACACGCAGTTTAGGATAGGTACTTGGAATGTGCCATCATTAAGAAAACCGGGCGCGTTTAATAACACCATAACAGCCATGAAAGAGTATCGCTTGAAATTCGTTGCTCTCCAAGAAACTTATTGGCTAAACAAAAGCAGAGGCAATTAAGCAAAAAGCAATAAAGCTATTGCTTTACATTGGAGATGAATTCGGCAATCTTAGTTTTTTGTTGTGCCCCAGGTGAAAAATGTTTTTTTTTTCAAACCAATCAATCATTTGTAGTCATGCTCCTACTGATGTAATCCAACAAAGACTAATTTTATAAAAATTTGGATGATCTGATGGGATCTAAACTTAAACACGACGCCAGAATAGTGATTGGTGACTTTAATGCTAGAGTTGGCAAAAATCAGACTGACATATATGAAAACATATGTCCGTACTCCCGATACGATCTAGCAACCGATATTCTAGCGAAAAAATGATGTACTTTGCGACCGCACACGACTTCATTATGGATGGCACATTTCTTCCTGATCAAAATATATACTTCGAACATGGACATACCTTTGCAAGAAATCTTAATGTCAAATTGACCAAGTATTAACTTCTAAGGAAAGGACTCAGGACATCTAAAAATGAAAAATCTTAGTGAAATCTTTTCGGTTGGCTGTCAAATATATTATATGGATATATATCTAATGGATTTAATTGTTTCATAGATTTTGGGTTGCAAATAAACATCACCGACTTCCAAAATTTCAGTATCTAAACACATATCCGTTTCACTCTCTTAGTTTGTGGTACTAGACAAGTTATCATTATTTCCCTTAGAAACACAATAAACTTTTAAAACATCTAAATGTAAACAATGGTTGATCAAGTACAGGAGACAATCTTTCAAATTTCAGCATAACGGCAAAGCTTTTCCAAAGCTTTTCGAAATTTTTGCCCATTTGTGAAAATTCAAAATTAAAAAAATCGAAGCAATCCTTCAGTTCTCTACACGAAAATTCTGAATATATTTGGTTTACAAAAGTTTCTATACCATACGTTAGCTTTTTGCCGACTTGTGTTGCTGCGTTAGGAACAACATATTAATTGCAATTACATTTAAAAATATTTCCATTGGTATGAACAATGAAAACAGAACATTATATTTAACACTTGCATTATAATTAATATTTGCATTATGGGATAAAATCCAATAATTTATTCTGTATTTCAATTTCATTTGAGAAAAAACCTTTTTCATAAAACAAAAAAAGGGAAAAAATTATCACAAATTAAAAAACTGGAGAATATAATGTTGGGATAACCGAAGACCGTAGATATAGCAATAAAACCGGTGACTTCGTGTTTGCTTTCTGTGTAATTCGTGATCTGATTTGGATCATATTTCGTTGAGAAATACAGCTATTATCTCCGCTTTTCCATCTTTTCACTTTTCCAAGCTACCAGATTCATCATTGGTTTGTATTCTTTTTTTAATTTATACATTTTTTAATATTTGCTGATCAGTTACACGAAAGTGATTTATTGCATATGTTGAAAATAGCCCATTTAGTATTGATTTGGTCTCTTTTTAAATGCAATCCTGATAAACTTTAATTTGTGTATGTGAAAATTTCTTTTAAAACTTTGATTTTAAAATAAATAAATAAAAACAACAATGAAAATTATTGAACTACCGAAAATCAATCTGTTACCTTTGTCATTATTATTAGATAGTTTGAAAATATGAATTCATCGAATTAAAAAGTTTGCAGCAAAAACAAAACTTTCATATACTCGTATGATTTAAAAACAAAACTAAACATATACTCGTTTATTTTTTGGTAGTTCCCAGATTATTATGTCAAAACTTACAATATAGCAAAGCAACTGCAGCTGCACGCAGCGCCTTTTTGTATAAATTGTTTTGGATGGAAACATAAAAAGTGTTATCTGATTAAGATAAATTTCTTAAAATGACGAAACGATAGTAATTTTAAGAAAAAAAATAAAGTGTACATTACACTTTTGCTAAATATTGATACATTTTTCTTTTTTCGAGAATTTTTTTAGTTTTTCGAGAAATAAGAAATAAAAATTGTTAACTTTTTTCGAGATTGTTTAGTGAAAAATTTTACTTATACTTAAGAATTTGTGACATTTTCATCAAATACTTTCTAGTTAGAGATTAAAATCAATTTTTATATATGTACTAGATGCATAAAACATTTTCATTGTTCGTCATACGCTTAATATGAAAATAAGTTAAAACTTTCCTATAACAATATAATTCCAATCATACAAAACAATTAACTTGACATCTTAATTATAGAATCCGATGAAATTTTCCCATCAACAATATGGATGATGATGATGATGATAAACCGAAAGCTAATAAAACTATCAAACATGTACACATGTAATATATTGCACTATATGCAATATTCCTTAAATCACGATGCAATTTAACTCTATTCCATATAATATGTTCGTATCTTGTTGTAACAAGATGTTGTTACAGCTATACCTTTCTATATTATATCGACGAATTACATGAGAAATCTTAATATTGTTATTTCTGTTTCGTAAAGATGACATGATATATAGTGAAGTGTTATTTCTTGGAATTAATTCTGTTTCGAATTTAAATTTGTAAAGATGATCTTGTACACACATACGGTTAATTCATGTGATAATTGTGTTTGTTATATAATGCAACGCCCATACGAGAAGTGCTATCGAACTAGAATATATATAGAGAAGAAAGTAAGTTCGTTATAACCACGGTTCGATAGGTTAACTATCTCTGCATAGGTTGTATAGACATACCAATATTATTCTTCAGCTACATAAATTTGTTCGGGTAAACATGGACGGTAAAAGGATTGCGATGATTTATTTTAACATATACATACATACCTAACATGTAATTTAATATTATTGATTTGAAAATAAAAAATTAACAAAAAAACATTTTCCTCCTTTTTCTTGCTTCAATTCCTTTTTAATATACCAAAAAAAAATATTTTCTTATTTCAGATGAAAAAAAATTTATGATTGAATGAAGATAAGAAGACGAAATTTTATACACACAAAAATTGATTTGTAATTCGATCGTACATCGATACAAGAGTCTGTGGAACGATGTTAATTGTAGGTTGTGGGTTATTGGATATATACGGGGTGTCCCGTTTAAATTGAAAAAGGCAAATAACTTGATTCCTTCAAAACAAAAATTTTTTAATTGAAAGTGGATTTAATTGAAGGTCGACTTAATTGTTTTAGAAGATTCGTGTTCTAAGTAAATTTCTTTTCTAATCGAATGATTTTTGTATTATTGGTGAAATATCCTCTATATGTTTAATCGATAAAATTGACTCGATTAGCTAAAAAGTTAATGGAAGAGTTGACGGATTTAGAATTTCACATTTTTGAAGTCACCCCAGAAAAAAACAGTGACCTTGCGTATGAAGAATGTTATTATGTTGCCAATTGTTGGATAATTTGGTGTCAGTCCTTCTTTCCACTAAAAATTCTAGATAAAAAATTTCAGTATCTAGAAGGACTACTCAAAAGAGAAGCAGCTATTAAGGAACATAACTATGTAATTAATGCATATAAGCTTTTGGCGCGGAAGTCGAACTACTAAAATGTTTAGCCCGACGTATTGACCAGCTTTGGATCTTACAGATAATGGCACCCGCGGCACTTTAAGCAAATAGTGAAATTTAAAAATAATAGTTTGTGTAATTGTTTATATTAATAGTTAAATATCATTTTATTGTGTACATGTGTATGATATCATATTATTGTGTACAATTTTGATGATGTGACGATTTCTGGATATTGTTAATGCATGATATGGGTTAGTGGTGAAAAAAAAGAAAACAAAAACCATAGTCAAAAATCAATGAGGTAGCGAAGATTCAAACCATAATCAATGTATTTCTTAGACGTATAGGAGGCTTTGCTTTTATTCACCAAAATAAACAATATCGATATTTATTTTTTTGTTTTTTTTTTTTTTTTTGTTTGCTGTTTAATGTGTTTTTAAATATAGAATGCAAGTTATATAAGTTAGATGTTAGTGTGAATGTATATGAATTGCATTTTTTTTTATTACAATGGCGTATTTTGCCAGTTTAACGGTTGTTTAATTTAATTTTCGTGCTTAATTTTTTTGAATCTGTAATTCATATACGTTTAAGGGTTTAGTGTGTATTGATTAGAGAGTTGTGACGTGTTTTAAGATTGTTGGTGGGTCATTTGACTGTATTGTTTCATTTTGCAGTTTTAAGTGATAACCTAAATTTAATTTGTTATAGCTCAATTTAATTTGTTACTTGGAGATGATGTAGATCAATTTGATTATCGTGTGTTTTTAGTGACGTATTATGTCAGTTTAACGGTTGTTTCATTTGGTGTTGGGGCTTAGTAATTTTTTGGATCTGTGTTTATGTCGATTTTCGAGTTTTGTGTGTATTGAAACGTTTATCAATTAGATTTTCTATATATGAATTATAATAATGAATTTTGTGAAATATATTTTTTTTTTCATTATCCAATTTATAAACATTTTGGAATTTTGGAATTGTGCATGTTACAACAACTGGCAAATAATGAAAGGAAAGAGTTTCCAATAGCAGCCAATATCGAATCTCGAGCAGTGCATTGGACATGAAACTGGATGAAACTATAAAAACCCTGAGTATGTCTTTCATTTGGGGTGGTTTTCAATAACCATTATAGTAGCCAACCATTATATTAATATTACTCCAACAACTTTGGATGGCAGGATTATTTTGGGATGGGCTATTACCACAAGGCATAGCGATGAGATGGAGCAGTTACAAAAATTCTTTGTCTATACGCTAAACCAAATAAAAATCTTAAGATGGATGAAAAGTTCGAACAATTCACCCATTGCACTACATGGGTTTTGGAAGCATCTGAACATGAGTATGTAGCTGTAATATATTAGTTACCAAATGGATTTAGTTGATCCGTTTCTACCATCCAAAATCGTTTCACACGATGGCCGACTTATCCGATTCCAATTTCGACTTATCCAATTTCCGATGCCACTGATGCTAAGACGTTCGTCGAGCATATATATATATATATATATATATATATATATATATATATATATATATATATATATATATATATATATAAATATATATATATATATATATATATATATATATATATATATATATATTTATATATATATATATATATATATATATATATATATATATATATATAAATATATATATATATATATATATATATATATATATATATATATATATTTGTCTGTGTCGATCAAATACGGAGTAGCTTTATTTTTTTATCAAGTTTTTGGAGGTTAAGGACATGGCTGTGAAAGAACATTTGCTGAGCTATAAAAATATTGTAGATATATGGCAGGGTCAGTGGTTCTCTATATGAAACCATAATCGATTCTCTGACATAATTTAACCTAAATTTGGATAATTAAATAGTACAGGGGCATTTTTCTAAGAAAATTCAAGAGCAATTTAAAGCTTATAAAATCCCTCTTCCAATCATCAAGCAGACAGAAATATTAAATTTATATTGGCAATTTTGTCTACAAAGATAACGAAATTCCGAAAAATTTAAATTTATAAATTTTTGATAGCCATTATGGTTTGCCTGTACATCGCTACAAAGCGCTAACAATATCTGACCATTTCTATTTATTTCCTGAATAAATATTGTTCTAGTATTAAACGTTAACTTTGTATTGTTAGTTAATAAAATTACACCCATCTTAACTATAAAAGTCTATGCATTTTAATTTTTACCACCCTTTTTATATCTAAAACGTGTCGCCGAGAAAATATTTGTTACGGTTGTTGAATTTTCTTACCTCATTCACCCTCTATATGTACGCAATATATTCATGATTTAGAATTTTACCCAAATTGGAATACAAATTGAACGTATTTGCATTAAACAACATACTAAATTTTGAGGTTACGTCGTAATTTACTGCTATCTTAAAAAAAAAATTAAGTTTTATTGAAAAATCCTCCCCATTGTTCATATATAAACGAAATGGACCAAAAAAAAATATTAAATGATAAATTGATTTTGGGTACATCTTCGAATTGGATAAATTGACATCAATCTCCAAAGAATATAACAAAAAGTAAATCCCAAACATTTGATTTGAGGTTAATATACTCTTAAATGTACATATATGATGTTTGATGAATGATTATTGTATCTCTTTAAACGTTTTTATGATCTAAACGGTTTGTGTGCACACTGTATGAGATTGGGTATATGGCAAAGGTTAAATTCAGCCAAGTATATTTATATATGAATGTAGTAAAAAAATATTATTACTTTTAATAATAATGTTTACATATTTTAGTGGTAATAAATCAATTACCTAAATTAAATGTTAAACAATTTATTTATAAAACAAAAAACATAAAATTGTTTTTAACAACCAAATCATGAAAAAATGTTACACTAAAGCTGGCTGAACAATGTACACAAATATTCAACACTTTCGTTATGAAAAAGTTTAATATGTGCAAAGCAGATATATTTCTCAGAAGGCCACCACCAGGGTTAAATTTTATACGACAAAGACTGAATTTAATTTATTTATTTTATATTTACAAAATGAAAATTAATTTTCATTTATTTGTGCACATATAACATGTAATGATTTTTTTTTTATAGTTGGTACAATTGAGTTTTTGAAAACCACAGATTGTAAATTATGGTAAGCACTTCATCTTTGAGATACAATTTGATACTTTGCGCCAACATTTTTTTTAGAATACCGCGTGTCCCATTTAACCTGAAAACCGCTAATAACTCGTAAATAACTCGTAAAATCCTCGCTGCGTAAATCCAGTATCACGCCCATTGCAAATGGTAAAAAGGAAAGACCTTGATTGAAGGTATTGTGAACATTATCGCAGAAGAGGCTTTGGACTCTTCCAAAAATTAACACAGTGTGATGTTCAAAATCAAAAGCTCGAAATGTATTTTCGCATTTCGGTGCTTCTTTATTAAGCACTCTTGATTATTTCACCCACAAAACTACTCCAAATGGTATTTTGTCGTATTAAAAACGAATTAATGCCATTAAAGAATTCTCAGTCTATAATTTAATCAAGAATTCCTCAATTCGTCGGTATGGTGAATTACTACCACTGGTGTATACCAAACTTAGCAGAAGTGCTAGCACTGATTCATTCACAAATGGTCGCACTACTCAAGTTAACCAATATAGACAAAAATTGTACCTGGCTTGAGGAATATAAAAATAAATTACAAAAAATTCAGTATCGCAAATGACGCATAAAAAACGGCCGTTGACGCGGTTCTGCAACAGTTTAGTGAAGGATATTATAGGAGCCACTATAGGATTTTTCTCAAAAAAATTATCGGATACGAAAGGAAATATTTGCCATTAGAAAGTTATTAGCAATATACTATGTGATATCAAATTTTTTTTAATATTTTCATCAACGTCGGGGGCTTCGCAATTTATACCAACCATAAACCACTGCAAAAGACGTATAGAATATCAAAATTTACTTTTTGATTCCATATGTCACACTATTTCTAACAAGAAACAAAATATTCGTCACTCTGCAAATTCATTCACATCCAGGTATCCGTATTTAGCCTAAATTGATTACAGCTTGGTACTTTTGGCCTAATATGAATTAAGAGGTAATCCGGTGGGCCAAATATCATACCAAGAACAGTTCGTTATTCCACCTGGTCGAATTGAAAATATCCATTTAAATATCGTATAGGACCGCTCCTTTTAGCTAATGGATACAAGTATGTTCTTACTTGTGTTGATAGCTTTAATGGATGGCCTGTAGCGTACTGCATAAAAGGTATGTCAGACACCCATTGTCACGACATTTGTTCACAATCACATATCTAGATTTGGGGTTTCAGGTGATATCACAAATGGCCAAAGATGTCAATTCGAATCCAAACCAACCCAGATTTAATGACATGGTCAAGCGTTTCGTCAGACAGCTCAAAACATTTTTTTTCGTTAGATGTAGCTCAGCACATTGGAACTCAGAAATTCTAATTATTTTACCCGGAATCACAGCAGCAGTGGAAGGAGATCTAAAATGTAACTTGTCAAATAATTAAGCTACCCGGTGAGTTAAATATCAAAAATCTCCTTTCCCATTGCCAAATAGTGACACTGTCATCGACACACTTGGACCAGCTATGCAAAATTTCATACCTAAAACTACACGGCAATCCAAACAAAATGACATATTTATCCTGAAATCATTGGATAACTGTGATTTTGTTTTCGTAAGGATAAATAAAGTTCGGCCCTCCATATGACAGTCCCTATAGAGACATCAAACGGCATCACAAACACTTCATTATACCGACAAAAATAACATTGCTATAGACAGATTAGAACCAGCCTTTGGAATATTATGCTCAACTGATCAAATGTTGGGTTCAAGGATTTCCAGCAAACCAATGACTCTTCCAGCAAACCAATGACCTTTTTCCTTTACCTGTAATTGAGGACTATTGCGTTTAACTCACCCCATTTTTTATCTAGTTCTTCCGCTTCAATTAGCAAAGTTCTTCTCCTTGTCTTCGATGATCTTCCGACTTTCTTCTTTACTTGCGGATTCCATTATAAAGACATACTGGCAATGTCACAGTCAAGTGTATGTCCTATTCATCTCAATTTTCGTTTCCTAATTGCTTTCTATTTACCGATTTGCCTTGTTTGCAGGAGGAACTCCTTGTACGTCATTTTGTTTGGCCAGAAGCATCCAATTAATCGTCTGAGGCATTTATTTACAAGTACCTATGCAGTCTTTTGTGTTTTTTTGCGTGTTTTTCTAAGTTTCACTACCATACAGCATAGTACTGATATTATACAGACTTTGAACATTCGGAGATTTGTATTTATTGACAGTGCGGATGTGTTCCAGATTTTGTGTAGACGTTGAAGGTATTTCGGGCTTTGTTAACTCTTTCTTAGCCAACTCATTGTGCCAATTCTGTTAACATCTCAGCTTTCTTCTGGATATCGGCATATTCATGTGTTAGGAGGCATATCTCATCAGCTTAATCAAGATCATTTAGCCGACTGATGCGCATACCCCTTGCATTTCTCACTCTGTTTGCCTTTATATTGAACCTTATTTTCATTACCCCGGTACATTTATTTGATAAATTCCACTATTTTCTTCAGAATGTCGATTTTGCTAGGTGCCTACCAAATTGCTCTCCTCTATATCGAGTTGAATGTTCTCTCAAAGACCACGAAGAGTATAGATACAGCAGTTCCATTCGTTAGATGGTTTAATTATGATCCGAATTATATTGATCGGTGCAACTTCTTCCAGGCCTAAAGCCAGCCTACTTTTTCATATATGATTGTTGGTTATAGGGGAAATACGCTCCAGGATAATCATGGCCAATATACTTACATTATGCTGTTGAGGAGGGTGATTCCTATTAAAATCTTGCATTCTTGCAAGTGCCATTCATCGGGATTGTTATAGTTATCCCTTCTCACTATCTCTCTGGTATTCTTCCTGTACTCCAATTTTTTGCTAAAAATGTTGTTAGATCTGCTGCTGCTGTAAATATATCACCATTTAGTAGCTCAGCTAGAATGTTGTCCGATCCAGCAATTTTATTTTTTTTAACTCCCTTATGGCACTTATAACTTCCCTCTCCGTAGTAGATGGGTGATTTGTTTCGTTATAACTTCCGTCATTTTCTTCAGTATTTATGCGGCTATCTTCAAAGAATTTTTTCCATATGTTTAGCTGTTGATTTTCTGAGATTAAAGTTTGATCCCTAATTTGTGGTATGTTGGTAAGCTTTCCGCTGACTTCTGACGCATTGATGAAGCCTGTTTCGAAAATAACTTCAGTGTATTTCCTGCGATCACTTCGTGTCATTTTCTTTACCTATCGAGCTGTACCTTTGTATTGCTTTCTAATTTCTGCCGAGTTTTAATGGTTTTAATGACACAACTGTTGCTTAAGTTGAGGGCGTTCCTCAATTTTGTTCGAGGTTTCAATTATCCACGTGTTCTTTGTGTTGCATTTTGGCATCCAAGTACGCTAGTAGCTGTCTTGGCGTAGGCTTATTCTATTTATGACCATTTCTCAGCAACCCATAACCGATTTGTGAGTAATCGATGAGCCTATCTCCTATCATGAGTTCTATTCTACCATTAGATCATGAATTTGAAGAAAATTTCTGATATCGTTTATGAAGCAACATGACAGCGAGTAGGCTGCGATCTTTGAGAGAAAAGCCGCCATTTGAGATATGTAAGCGACGATGGCTCCACCGCGTAGAGGAAAATTTAAGTTTCGGGATCGAAACTGATGTACTCTAATTGTTCGTACGGTATTGATACATAAAACCCGTTTATTATATGATTGATTAGATTGATCGCTAAATCAGCGCTTTTTGAGCACTCAATTGTATATTTTATTTTGTGCGGTCTGAAATTGACTGTAAAAACTGAATATTATTATAATCATTATTATCATCTCTCGTTGAACGATTGTTTGATTAATGCAGTGATACTTTCACGAGTATCCCACACACAAATATATGTCTATACTGCTTAATGCTTTTATAATCACTTGAAATTTTATTTATACAAAATTCACGATTAAAAATTAAACCGCATATATGTATATTGTATACCTTGTGATACGGATGATCCCTCTCTCCAAAATCGAGAACAATAAACGATAAAATCTAATTACATATGTAATTTACATATAGCTATATGTACATGATAATACATAAAAAATAATTTTTTTCTATTTATAATTATAATTAAATATTATTTCAATTTTTATTATTATTACGATTACATTTAATTTTAATTTCCTTGTAGCATTCTAATTTTAAACTTTTTCGAATTTTATTTTCGTACTTTTGGGCGTACAATGAGAATATAAATAGATAATTTTTCTAATTATTTCCATCTGCTTGGGGTTTGGTTTTTTTTTAGTCGATGTGAATCCGGCTGCTTGGAAAAAAGGATTATTTTGGGAATGAAAATACGAGTACATATATAGTATAGTATATAAACATATATGATTAAGAATTACCATTCTTCGAGACCATGACTAACTAACAAATTATGATACCTTTTTTTTGTGTATTGTTACCACCGACAGTGGTAAAGTAACTTATATACCCATAATATAGTCAGTTGTAATCTCGTATTCGGCTCGGCATATGAGAGATATCCAATTAAAAATTCCATTCAATTTTATTGTTAATTGTCTCCCAGATTAAAAATTTAAAAATTCAAAATTGGATTGGATTTGATAATTGAACGACAAAATTTGTGCCGGCTATTTAAAGTAATAAAGTAAAATCGATATGGGAATTTTGTAATTTATTTGAGTGAATTTGCCGCTTCGATTGTTTCGTTGTCGATTACCTTATTTGGACGCAGGTAATCTATTACCACATTAGACTAAATTATTTAAGTACCATAATAACAATTATCTTGATGATAAATTACTGTTATCATATCATCATAAAACCATTATAACTTGGCATCGTTTGTCTATAAAGTTGTTGACATCACATATCATAAAAAATAAAAGTATTAACGTTAAGTAAATTATTCTGCAAAAGGAAATAATTAAGATTATAAGATTTCTTAAGAAATTAGTAAAGATTTTGATTGGTGGAATCGTACAATACAACGTTCATATATATTATTTTTGCAGATCCATTAACACCTGAAGGAGGGTTACATACAAATTCGTTTCATAAAATTGATATCCTTTATTGCACGAACATATTGCATTTTTTTTAATAAATTAAATGTTGATTTTATGACCGCAGGTTAAAAATTCAAATATATGTATATATGCATGTTTTAAAGTTATCACTTTTGTATGTAGCAATTACATCGTTTTTCACTACTTTATATAAGAAACTACATACTATATTTAAACATAAAGACATATGGGTGTATTTGAAAGAAGAAGCACAATTGTAATCAAGCATGTGATAAAAACAAAATATTGAAATTCATTAGGTTGGTTGAACATTACAAATGTAAGCAGAATCGGAAAGGCAGTTTTTTTGTTCTGTTACACTCGTTTGTGTTAACTGATTTACCTAAAGCGGTTTATGAATGTTGCAATATCCGGTTTGTGTTTGGAGTCAATATTTTTTTTGTTTAAATAAAATATGGATTAGCATTGGAGGCGAAGAAAATATAACAATTTAACAATTTTTTTAAAATCTAATTTATATTAATTTTAAAGTTTTGTGTCAAATAAAGTGTACATAAATTAGATTTACGGCGATTACAGGACGTATTTATCGAAAACAGAATGATGGTGAATAAAAATTATGGAATGGCTACTTTATGACACCAAAGCTTGTTTGATTTTGTTTTTTTTTTAAATTTGTGTTTTATACGAAAAAAAGTCATTTGTTTTTATTTGTATTTCTATAATATTTAGACGTATAAAATTGAATTTAAATGATTGATACTTATATTTTCTTAAGTTTATTACGTGAAACCATGTGATTATTTAAACAAAATGAATAAGTTTGCCAGGTGGCGGGTTTTGGCTGGCCTAGCCGGTTTGAAGAAATATTTGCCGGTTGCCGGTCAATACGCTGAACTGGTAGAAGAAAAGCCGGTTATGAAAAAATTTTAATAAAATTTCATTTATTTTAAGTTAAAAACCATTTTTCTTATTATACTAACAATAAAATAATAAAAAGTTGTACGTTTCTATTACTTACATTTATCGGTTTGTTGGGTTGAGAGTACAAAAATATGTACATTCAAACCAAATCATACTTCATTCTAAACTAATGCCAGATGACAATTAAAGTTTAAACCCAAAGTAAACTGTAAATGGCTGGTCGATTAAGGTTAGTTCTTCATAATATATAATATATTTCTAATTGAAACCACAAATACTATGTATTTTTTTAGTATCGATTACAATGAGTAAAACTTATGCTGATAAAAATTGTATGATGCCTTATGAAAAAGAATCTAACGACAAACAAAAGGAAACAAATCAGTCAGACCCTTTAAAAAAAACAATCAAAAAGAGAAATTGTTTGTTTAATGATAAATGGCTCGACGAATTGGACTGGAGGCTTTCAAAAGTTGAAAATGATAAAACATTAGCAAAATGTGAATATTGCAATTTGGAATTTTTAGTTACGTTTGATGGAATAAAAGCTATTAAACATCACATTAAATCGAAAAACCATAAAACAAAGATCGCAGCTGATCAACAGAAAAATGTTATGTCCCAATATTTTATTAAAGAAGACGCAGTAACGGCAACCGAGTTGTCTATAATATATCATGGCCTCAAGCAACATTATAGTTTTCTGTCTATGGATTGCGGTAACAAATCGCTGATCAAACAATTTCCTGATTCCGATATATATAAGAAAATTCGATTGGGACGAACTAAAATGCAATGTTTGGTGCAAAACGTACTTGCTCCTTATTCAAGCGAAACTGTGATAAATATAGTTAATAATAGAACACCGAAACTTCCGTTACCTTATAGCGCTGGTACGGACGCGTCTAATAAAGGAAACCGCAAAATGTTTCCAATTGCAGTTCAATTTTTTAATGTTAATGGGAACTGTATTACAAATGCTTTATTGGACTTTTGTGAACAATCAGATGAAACATCTATAGACATCGCAGGTCTCATTCTAAAAACTTTAAACTGCTATAATTTTAATTTAAAATATTTAATAGCATTTTCGGCTGACGATGCGCCTGTTAATTTCGGTAAAAAAGCATCTATCTTTACAAAGTTGAGAGAAAGCAATCAGAAATTGATTAAGTCAGGTTGTAATTGCCACATCGTTCACAATACTGCAAAAAACGCTATTAAAACTATGTCATACGATGTTAAAACTCTAAAAAAGTAGATAAATCGTGTTTTGAATTTTGCATTCAAGAGTATCAACAAATTCTTGGATATGTAACGACACGATGGCTTACGATATTTAAAGCTTCGAAAAGAAACAAATCAAAGGAAAGAGGACAAATTTTATGGGTTTAAAGTGAACCAAAATTTGAAAAATTTGTTCAGTTATAATTTCCAAAAATTTGAAAAAAAGCGAATACCGTTTATGATCGAGCATTGAACTACCATGAAAAGTGGTTTGATTTTAACAGTTTTCTAAATTTAATTTCAAATCCAAAACCTTTTTATCAATAGATGACATTATAAATGTTGCAGAAACATTCAATATAGATTTCGAATTAGATAATAGTTACGGCAATTTTGCTGATAGTATATACGTTGAATTACATTTACTTAAAGAATTCGTTAAATCAAAAATAATTACTGATGCTATAAGTAAAATGGAGAATAGTGATGTTTGGGTACTCATTCTACAGAACAATAATTTGCCGTTTCTTCAAAACATTATAGAACATATTTTTTCGGTACCTAGTAGCAATGCTTATGTTACCTAGTAGCAATGCATATTGGGAAACATTTGGCGAGATGATAGAAATCGGCTTCTATCCGAAAATGTTGGCTGTGAACTATTATTATTAGAAAACTTAAAAATTCCATGTAGCGAGTTTAAAGACTCAATATAAGGCAAAAAGGATTTATTGAAGGCTGCCAGAAGCAAAACAAAATATAAATTTATTAAATAATTTAGTATAACGTACTATTCAAATTTAATTTTGAATTAATTTTATTTTTTTATTATCATTTAATTACGTAAATATGTATTATTGAATTAGCTAGCCGTCATAATAAAATATTTTTTTTTTATTTTATTTCTAAAGCCGGTCAAAACTTTTTCAATAACTTTTTCAGTTATTTTGGTCGTATTTTAAAAAAGAAGCATGTCAATTGGGAACAACGAATTTATTTAATCCATATTTTTATATATTGTTATTAAATAATTTTTAGATAATTCCAATAATAACCTCGGTTCTCCAATGCCAGACTGTATACGGTCGAAATGGCTACCTCAGATTTTACAACAATTTTCATAACAAAAATATTGTTATTTACGAAATACTATTGAATTGACGAAATATTTTTGTATTTTTTTTTTTAGTGAAATATTTTTAATTTTCAAATTAGTTTTGTAGTGTGAGTTAGTTAAAATTTTGACAATCGACAATCTTTCAATATGGCATAAGATTTCTCCACTATAGGTGGAGCCTGAACTAGTTCTTCGAGTTTTCTCCATTTGTTTATCGTATTAGTACTTCTATTATTTCTATCAAATCAGTAACATCTATCACATCAAATCAGTCTCAAACAAAATGTGAGGTTAGTAATGTTTAACATAATTTGTCAAAATTTATATGCGATCCATACTGCGTTAAATCTTTTATTTTGTTTTGGTGGTGAATAAATTTATATGTGACGGCAAAATTTTAATTTTAAACACTAATTTTAACCTTTTTTAACTAATATTCACAGACCCATATTCATGAAAAATAAAATTTATCCATTTCGTAATGAAATTCATTTCATTACGAAAATCAAATAAGGAACGAAAATACCATAATTACGAGAATTTTCGTAACTTTCTGTTTCGTAATCCGATTTTAAGAATATCATTTTATGATTTTCGTAATACTCTTTGATACTAACGGTTCAATTTCAATGACACCGCACCGCTCCGTTTCATTAAAATGTCAAAGAATGTCAAAGAAAAGAATGTCAAAGAAAAATGAATAGTCCCATAAAATGTACATGAGAAAACGCAAAGGTAATCACAATGAACTTTTTACTTTTTCGGGCACATTTTTGGTTGACAACCAAATAAAAAATTTTTTTTTCAGTTTTTCGCGTCAGCAAAATAGCTGCATTAAAACTAAAATTAATTCGATAAAAATAGGATATACTGATTTTGAAAAAATAGAATTTAAAATTGAAAAATTCATTGAAAAAATAAAATGGCCGATCTGTAATTTTTTTGAAATGGCGCGGACACATTGTGTTTGACAATCCGTAAAGTCATTGAGATTCAACCTTAATGAGGTACCGAAAATGTTCGTAACAGTTCAAGAATAGACCGCAGGTATTCCTTAAAAAATATGTTTTTTGTGTTTCATGAAATTCCTTGATAAAGATTCTCAGTAACCAAGATTTACAGTTTAACATTGACGAAAAAATAACCATAAATAAATAACCATCATCTCGGTTTTACTATACACTAATGATAAATGGGTCGTCAAGATTACTTCTTGTAGATATTTCTGGTAAGTGGAGAATATAGTTTTCTCAGGAATTACTGATCATTTGTTAGAGGCAGTTAGATTTGATTCTGGTGCTATGTTTCTATTTTGACTTGTTGCAGTGACGTTTTGATTTGGTGCGTGCCCCTTAATTAGGAATGGGTTATTGATTTAATATGTAAATCCACCACTAACTCTAAAACTTACAAACAGAAACGTTAACTCATATACTCCTCTGCTTCGAGGTTATAACATGTCACAATACATTCGTTCGCCTGCCGTTTTTTTAATCAGATTAGTGTCTTTTTTTTACATTTTCTGCATTTATTAGTAACGTGCAAGGCATAAACTTCAATTTTTTATTAAATATATACGGATATATAGGCTGATAATGACACTATTGGTTTACGTTCTTGATCGCAGTTCGTGCGCTATTTTGGTTTGCCTCAGCTTGCGAGCAGCAATTGAGTTCAATTAAGAAGATAAAGAAGCAGAAGCTTGAAAGTTCATCGCCACGTTGAATATTCAACAACACGTTGCTTATGTAAAGATCACCAATCCAGATTTCTATAGGACATATTATTTCTCTAAAACTTTTGTGAGCTTTATTCGATGTCGAAGACAGAAACTACTTACATTTTCAAACATTGTTTGCATACATTCATGCATTTTCTACTTCATGTTCTTTAAGCCAGCACCTCTGTTTCGCATGAAGCAAACATTGCAAAAAAAGTAAAGTAATAAAGTACAATGCTGTGCAAAGTATTTTTGGTAAAAACCTATAACAGAAATCTTTCGATGAATTCTTAAACGTATTATTTTATCAAAGACAAACAAGAAAACACTGAAGTTGCCAAGCAAGGCATCATACCTTCCCGGTGTCGTTCTGATATACCATATAGTTCAGACTTCATTATTACCGAAGATCACCATGATGTGGACATTTATGCGGCTGAATTTCTTCATAAACAAATGCCATCAAACGTTTGTTTAAGGATTGGTGCAATTGTGATGCTTATTTAGAACTTGAACCTGAAGAAAGGACTGTGTAATGGCATTTAGAATGATCGTTCAAGGACTGGTCAGTAAAACATTACACGCAAAATCATCTCTCCATAATATTGACACGACACAGTTTTCATTACTCCTATACATGTATACGTATTGAACCTGCGACAATTTCCAATAATTTAACGTTAGCATTATCCACCTCTAAACGGCTAGGTCAAACTGACGACACCGTAGGAACTCATTTGAATGATCTTGTGTTTTCTAACGGACAGCTGTATGGTGTCTTATTTTTATTACAAATGTAGATACAGCATCAAAGTTTACTGAAAGGTTAGTAAGGACAGTAGGTAACTATCTTTAACTAAAAAGTCGGAATCGATTATGAATGCCATTACAATGCAAAAGCACACGGAAATGGTTAGGTTTTTGAAATAATTAACAAACAACATTTTGACAGGTAATTGAAACTGAAAGAATTTACCTTTAAAATAACTTCGAAATTGTATTTCTCTAAAAAATAGTTTTAGATTTACAACTAAAAGTACACTACAAGATATTTAGCAGTGAATATTTTACCAACCAATGTCCGCTTTAGCAACAAATTGCATTAAATCTTCTTTCAACGCAAGCAACCGAAATAGGTTGACTCAAAAATATTCATTGAATAATTGTTAAATTTCTAAGCACTTGCATGCAATTAGCTTCAAAATTGCAAAGGCTGCAATTGGTTTTGCATAGTTCTAGAATTCGATACCGATTTCCCATCCTTTCTGTTCTATAAAAAAGTCAAAAATGAGTCGTACATACTGAGTAGTATTACGATCTGTTAAAAAAAATTACATTATGAGCATCACCTTTAGAACCTTGAAATGCTAAATCCTGCTTAATTAGAGACATAATATTTTACTAAAATGTCTCTGAAGAATTTCAGTACACATAATTCTGTTTAGTACAAGCATTATAAAGTCGTTATAATGACCTATTCTTCAACTATGTTTGGACTTCAATGAAGATCAAATAGCTTAACAACAATTGCATATTCACCCCAAATGATGTTCTTTTAATGTCCTTTTTGAGTTTTTGTCGATGATTTATTTTTAACAAAACTGTCACAAATGAGCTTTAGATTCCATATTTGGATTCAGAAGCTACATCCATATACCGTTAATTTAATTCCAATTTAATCAATTTTTGTAGTCATTTATATATATATATATATATATATATATATATATATATATATATATTTCCAATTAACCTAAAAAACCCATCTAATAAACTTAAACCAGTTCACCCAATTCTTAAACACTTGAATTCGTAAATAGTTTGAGGGAAAACCTCTAGTAAACAAATGGAAGTCTATAGGAACAACTTAATGACAAAGTTGTTGTCATAGGCTCTACTTTCTACCAAGTATCTCAACGGTTTAGTGACCTCCTACGAAAAATCAACAAAACTGTAAAGAAATTTCAATAATATCATGCCGTTTATGTGTACTTTAAGGGACATGCAAGTGCCCCCTAACCACAGTGGCGACAGATAAGAAAATGATAATAATTTATCTTGTTTCTCCCCAATACCAATCAATCAAAATATCAAAACCACGATACAAAAACTCAAAACAAAAATCAATAACCATTAAATTTTGTACAACAACAACCGATCATTTAATTAATAAATTTTATGATTAAATTATTAAAATGTACAAAAAATTTTGGCGGTTTTTCCTTAACTCCTCAAAACATTTACGATGTTAACGACCAATGCAGCATTTTTGTTATAGTTGTTTATTAATTTAACACTGTGGCCACGGAACGAGACACAAGAATCTCATAATTTTTACAAATCGCAGTATAACCAACTTATGACATTTTATATAAGATAATTGAGTATATTGTAATTAACGTGACATGAGAATAATTTAATGATCGATGTTAATCTTTTATTATACGAGTATATAAGTTGTCGATCGTATACAAGTGCAGCATCTTGGTTTTTTTTTCATTAACATTGTATTCATGGTTATGTATGTATATTTAAATATTATGCAAGATGTTTATGTTGGAATTTAATCGATTTTTAATTTTGATCGAACGTGCTCAGCAATTTAATGCGAGATCCTGGGTTTGGTCATTGATCGTCGTTGTTTATTTTGTAATTTTTTGATTAATATTCCAAAAAAAAAAAAATTTTATTAATTTGGTGCGGAATGTCACTGACATTATAATGTGGGGCCATCGATCGAGATTTTGTTATGTACGATAATTCAATAAGACAGCAGATTTTTTTTTAATTAAAGGAACCATTAGTCTCTACAGTATAGTCAGGTCCTTTAGTTAAATAAGTGTGTACAATAGCTTTTTAAGTATCGTGCTGAAAACTCTACAAATGGCATATTACAAGTATATTTTATACAGGGTGTCCGGTTCTGGGATGCTAATCCATTAAAGATGCATTAAAGTAGAAAAAAAATTTATTTGTGTAAAATTCAATTTTTCTAAGATTTTTTTTTATCAGTAAAATAGTAGGTGACGATTATCACCTCCTTTGTTTAAAAACTGAAAAATAAAAAACAAAAATTACATATTTTGTTTCGTATTGAGAAATTGTCTATAGTGTTGTGTCAGTGTTGTAAATAAAAAATTCAATTAATAATATGACGAAAATATTATTAAAAATTAATGTTATGGCGGTATAGCATCGAAATATTAGGCCTTAGCGAAGTAAGATGGAAAAACAACACTAATTACGAGTACCCTCTACTTTCTACTACGTCGGAAAACTAACAAGAGCTAGAAACAAGACAGCGCACTATTCATATGGAAAGCAATATAAGCAGCCGAATAATAACAGCAATATTCCAGTTGAAAATAAGAAATACTACAAATATTCAGTGCTCCACACCTACCAAAAATGCTGAAGACACAATAAAAGATGAATTCTATAAGAAGTTGCAAGCGACAAAAAACTACAAAGAATTACAACCGATAACACAGCAATTGACGTCAATCATGGAAAAAGAAGAATTAGAGTCAACAAACAACCATAACGGAGATAGACTCTTTGATTACTGCGTCACAAATCCACACACTTAAGAATACACAAGTACACTTGAATGTCACCAGATGGCAGAACAACAATCACGTATTGGTAAAAGAAAAATTTCCATCATCCTTGTCAGAGCAATGAGAGGAGCAGACATGCACAACAATCACAATCTATAGTTATAATAGTAACATCCAAAGTAAAACCACTTAAAAACACCCTTAAAAATATGAGAGGAACGTCAAGAAGAAATTAAACATAGAAAGGTTGATAAATACCGACAACAAATTGCCTTCAGTGAAGCCCTAACTTAACATTACCAACAGCTACTAGAGTACTTGGATGCCAAGAGAGTAAGAAATGATGATTGGTAGAAAATTGGGGAAAGCCTTCAAAGCAATAATTGTTTCCTCAAAACTTGGCAGAAAGTAGAATATGAAGATACAGTTCGACAAGTAAAGAAAATAGCAGGGAGTGATCGCAGGAAATATACTAATAATATTCTCGAAACAGACCACTATTACAGATTTTGATTTTTTTGATTTTCAAACAACTCGAATTTAAGTAAAAAACGGATACAATTTGGCAGCAATAAACAGAAACATGCGCATGTTATATAAATGGTTCAGAAGGGTCAGCGGAAACTTTACCATTATACCACAAATTAGGGATGTAGCAGGTCAAACACTAACCAGCTAAGTAGGTGCAAAGAATTCTTTGAAGATAACCGGATAGACTTTGAATTAAATGACGCAAAATGGCCTTATAACTGGAAAGAGCTGCACGAATCTCATATCAATACAATTCGGATCATAATTGAACAATCTAACGAATGAAATTCATCGCTACACTTACTCTTCGTGTAGACTTTGAGCGAGCGTTCGATTCGATTAATAGGTTCGTAATATATAATCCTCTATTATACCGAGTTGCCGGAAATAGAATTCAACATACAAAAAAAACAGAGTAAAAACTACGACAAAACGGAGTTAGGCAGGAATGAGTACTACCGCCACCGTTGTTCTCAATAGTGATAAAAAATGTAATGCGCAGATTAGACGTAGCAAGTCCAAATGAAATACAATAGGGTCTCATTAGTTAGCAAAATGCTCTTGATTACGCAGATGATATATGCCTGCTAACACACACATACACCGATTTTAGCCAAAAAAACCTGAGATGTTAACATTATTGGCACAAGAAGAAGGTCTCATATAAAAGCACATGAGTCTTCTTTCGTTAACCATCACTCATACACATTTTCCAGGTTCCAACTCCATACATGACAACTAGTCTGATCAACACCTTGTACAATTTCAGCTTGTCGGCATTTGCAAGGTATCTTGACTTTATCAGTGGACGTAAGGTAAACAAAGCAGTTACCAGCCGGTAAAGTTTGAATACATGAGTTATAAAAAAGCACTTAACTCATTTTATATTTTGTATTTGTACTCCAAAGAAACACTTAACTAAGATAAGTTTTCTAAATAATGAAAAATCATTTTTTAAACCACTTATCTCACACAGGATAAAGTGGGATGTTAAATTAACCGCAAAAGAGATAGGAGAGTTTCGGCACAGAAAAGACTGCACAGTTGGAAAATTATTTGGAGAATAACATACAAATGTGGCTCTTTTATGTCAAACTTAACAAGTACAAGACATTTAGAATGAATGAATTTTAATTTCTTTTCAATCCAAGGAGTGATGGTTATCCGGAGTGGTCATATACTGTAACGTACTGCCCATATCGTATACATTTGAGGTTCTTCAAGCTATAGATAATGAAACGATAAACTAGGAAAGAAATCTAGTATTGGTTAGTGTGTATGCACCAAAGTTTGAAGTAGGTGACAGGAACAAGTTGTTTATGATTTTAATAAGTGTAAGAATAAGTGTGCAAGTATAGAATTCAATTGGTTGAGGTCAATAAGAATTCTGACAAGATAATAACTACTGAGAGCTGGCCAACTAGAATAGTGAGTGAGAGAGGTATAGTACTGAATTCGAAGCTAAACTGGATTGTTTTATTCAAATCACATCACGAAAATATATTTTGCTGTAGAATCCATTCGTTTTTAATAAACTTTGCGCATCCTAGTAACTGTTGCTCCTTTGGTGGTTAACTCATTTGCTCAATTTGCCTATTTTCTTTTGTGAGCTCGTTTACGTGGTATGCTTTTGTCACATACTATAAAAGGATTATCGCCGAGTGCACACTCAACGGGCAGTACTCACTTACTATCCAATTGGTTACATTTCTCAACGTAGTGGGTCGTTTTCACCACTTTAAATCAATATTTTATTCACCATTATGACAATAATGTATGGCTGGCTTTCTTCATTTATAACAAAGACGCCTTTCATCGCTACAAACTCTTTAACAATGATCCCTCGCTTATATGGGTCCAAGACACAGTTAAGACTTAGCATTAAAGTCTCCAGTAATGATAATTGAAAGTTTTTTTAAACCCTCATTTTATCAAGTCAATTAATGTAACTATCACAGAATTGTGAGATTCTAAGTACCTCTAAGTTACTGTCACCGACACCAGTAATAATCCTTGTAGATGTCTCTACTCTATTTTTTTACCGTGTACAGTTTCTGCATAAAGAGTTTTACAACTAACAGTTTATGTGGTCTTTAATTGAAACGACTCACAAATCACAATGCCGATATTTATTATGAATATTTAATATATTTTTAAGGCGTACCCGAAACCATATAATTTACACCGCCATATTGAACAAATATTTATGTTTTATACTCATACGTACGTATGTGTAATTTCCAATAAAATTATTTAGTCAAAGCTTTTAACCATTTCCGTAATAAATCTTCTATTTATAAATCCATTAGCACATGAAACCATATATCAATCAACATAAAAAACTATTAAATTTACAATATCATAATTAAATTTAAATCAAATATTATGACACCCAATGATACAGTCATTCATATTATCTGTCATAAATCGTACATATTTTTTTTCCTTCGAAATTTGATTAATGCGTTGCTCACCAAAAACAATAAAACGATTTATGTATACGAAGTATTATGTTTGAAACATAAAATTAAAAAACTTAAAAATATTCTTCCACAGTACAGTAACAGGAAGAGCAGATATTTTTCAATGTTCTTTTGTTTATAATAATTTGCCTGGTAATTATCGTACGAACACACAACATAAGATAAACCATTAAAATATCATTAGATGCCGCAATTAACATTATGATTATAATACATATTTTTGGTATATATAAGATTTCGAAGCCATAAGGTTCTCCCGCCACCCCGAAATGATTAATATTAATTTAATTAAAGTGTGTGCAAATTTAATAGTTCTTAACAAATAATTTTATTGGACATTGACCAGACCTAAATTTCACATTCACCAAAATATTACGATTAACCTCTTTAGTCTGTACTATAATCTTCTCTCGTATTATGTTGGGTAATAAGGAGTTTTAATTTTAAGATTTCAAATAATAAAAAAAAAACCTATAAAGGAACAATAAAAATTGCACGGTTATTGGATACACTTGATTGGAAACTGCAAATATGTACATAATATAATATCTAAATTGATTTAAAGGTTAACTTGCGCAATTTTAATTTAATTTCTATAGTGAATTTTTTTGTAAATCTGCTATGGTTGAAATCTTTTTTATATAACATTAATTTTCCATTGCTTTATTTTGCTCCAGCATATTATTATTTTTTCCCGAGACCAATGTATGAGAGATTGCTAGCATATAAATCAACTTGCCAACATCTTTAAAATTATAAATTGATTAAGTTATAAAAGAATTTGTCAACATTACTTGGTAAATTGTAAATTTAACATTTTTACTAATAATATGTACATATATATACATACATGTTCAATTATAAGTCAGTGAAGATAATCTATATTGCATGCCGTTTATGATCCAACTTTATTTTAGAATCCAACTTCTTACATATTTCCCATTTTGAAATATGAACTGAATATTAATAATTACTTTCATGATCTTTATCAAGCTATAAATTTTTATTGTACATTTGCAAGCAGAACCATTGCGTATTTCCTTTCTAACTTCACTAAACAGTATGCTCCGTAGAGCATTTAACACGTGATAATTTTGAGGATAGTAGAAACAAAAAATTATTTTCATTAAAGTAATCTGTTTAGATTTTGTTTTTAGAAAGTTTAAAATTAAATTTTAATATATGGTTATTTAATGCATAATACGGATTAATTCACATTTTAGGGTGAATTTTTTTGTATATGTTGTGACCCCTCAAACAACAGGTATTTGAAAGATGAAGAGTTCTGTGAAATCAGTTTTGACATTTGTTTAGATGCTAAGGACTTATGATGGAAAAATGTATTTTCTCTTCGTGACTTATTATTATTTATAAATAGTTGAAGAATAGTAGACTTACAACAAAAAACATAAACCAAATAAAAAGTATGACTTCGGATGCCTATAGGTCCACTAATACCAACTTATGAGAGCTGATAATTTCTATAGCGATGTTAGTTTCTAGCACCTTGGGCAGAAAGAGTCCAATTAGTGGAAACCTTGAACCTAATGCCAATTAAATCAAAAGTGACCCATCTTCGTTAGGATAAGAAAGGTAAGGTAATCCAAGCCAACTATCATTTCAAGTAGCTAGACATTATTTATATTGTAGACACTAACACCTGTGTGAAATGTGACAAGGCACTACGATTTGATGGCACGAATCATTTTATAATTTAGAACGTCAAGAGGTGAGAAGGTCATTATTTCAATCGAAACAAAATTGTGAATAGTAGAAGTAAATCTATCATTTTTTGCGAAGAATAAATAGGTTTGGTTATGAACTGGAAGATATGAAATGAAATAGAAGTTATTCTTGTAAACTCAAATTTAATTCCGACTAAAACTACAAAACTTGAAAATACGGCTAATTTATGGAATAGGAAACAAATAGTATAATTTGAGTAGGTCTAAAAGAAACAAAGGCCGAAACTGGACACACATTTGGGTCAGAAGCCGAATCTGGTAATATTGCGTAACCAAAATTCCAATGATAAACAATTACATGTGTTATCAGCTACAGATGGACCCTTCCAACGATGTCCGAATTTAGAAATTGTTGAAACTGGTTAGGGCTTATGTTACTGAAGTTAGAGGGAGTTCGAAGTCCGCCTACAAAAAAGTTCTTCACACATTAAAAAAAAATTTCCAACAGACCACATTTTTGAGGGAACCACTTATACCGGTTAGAAATTTTTAAATTTTTAAATGGAGTAACAGCGGATTCATCAACGCTATTAGAGATGACTTTAGTTTGATGTTCATTAAAAATGAATGCAGCAAGTAAATCCATGAACCATATTTTGGCTAAAATGGCCACAAAGTGTATAATCAGTGATTCGACTAAATTAAGTAAGTTCAAAATAAGCAACATTTTGCCAATCAAGGTAATGAATGAGGTGCTTTAGTGTTTGTGAACAATTGGAAATGCAGATTAGGAGGACTACTAGACCTTCACTCTGAATAATTATTTCAAATTATCCGTAGCCTACGAGGTTAGTCGCATAATAAACAACAAGAAGACTAATCTGATTCTCAAACAGAGAGCATCGGTGACTAGAATAACAACCGCAATGACTAGAACCAATGCACTTCGTTGTTTTTTGTGTACAAAGTTTCTTGTTCATAATGGATTGGAGACAAGAGATGCTCAAAATTTACGTTGCTAAACTCAAATATTGACTCGATTTCGTGAAAAAGAAACCAAAAAATGATAGCATATATCCAATTATATATATAAGTGACATAATAATTGATTTCAATCAATTATAAGGAAGCTTCAAATAGACGAAGGATTATTAAGGAAATCATATAGAAAAAGATGAAATAACTAGCTCAAAGTATCAAACGTAGAAATCCTGTTCCCTATAGTCCAGACGCTTTTGTCACCAACCATCAGATATTATATTTGGAATAGTAAGCGACCAGCAGTCGGAGAAACCACGTAAAGAGAATATATATATGAACATCGGAACAAACTTCAAATGAATATAGGTGTCTATCGCTGACTTATTTCTAGTAACAAAATATATAACCAAAACATACTCGTATATGAATCAAAAATTTTGATTCTACTGTAGTTATAACTGGCAAATGTCAACATGTTGGATATTGACGAATAATTCAACTCTTTTAAAGCTAATCTGCCATCTAGAATTGTATGGAGTAACCTATGGAGTTTTGGAATAATTTAAGCCCCAAATTCGTTCCGTAAGTTTGAGTCATTTGATTTCAGTGCTTTTTTTGCCTCTGCCTTTATCAAATCTGTTACTATAGTCGTAATACGCAGGATCATAGCAATATAATTGATAATGATGCTTTTTTCCAGTCGGTCGAAAGTTAACGTTAATACTCTTTACTACTGTAGGATCGGATGAGATCGGATGAGTTCATCTCTACAGATAATAAATATATACTAAGCCAAACTATTATAAACCATCTTACTTATATTGTAAACTGCTGTTTGACCCAGTAATTCTTTCCAGATGCCTGGAAAAGAGCTACTATCATCCCCGTCAATAACTAAACATTAAAATTTTTTGGAGAATTTACACTTATAAGTACTTTATTTAAACTTCTGGTATACCACAAGAATCCATACTAGGCCCTATTCTTCTTACTATATTCATTAATTACTTACCTTCATTTTTAACTTCTGTCAGAGTTGACGAGTAATTTAAAATGTTGTGACAAGGATTAATCTTGTGATACTAAGGCGTTACTAATTACAAGATTAAGAGATTATTCTCCTGAAGGTGGTAATTTTTCTATTAAAGGCTCTAAAATTAAAATTGTTAATTAGGTAACAAGTTTAGGTTCGGTCTTAAATAACGCTTTCAGTTGGAAAGACCCTATAAACATAATATGGAATTATGCTCAACTAACAAAAATTATATGAAAACTACTCTCTCTTCTATATTTATATTCTATATTCTATATTTTATAGCAGTATTAATACTGCTATAAAATATTCATACATTTTTACAAATCCTTCTATCATATATCATAAAAGTCAAACTCATCGCGCCTAGCTGTTGTTGAATTTGGAACGTATAATGCGCGATTTAGATTCAACGAAATCGACATGTGCAAAAAAACATGAGATACAACATTGTAAAATTATTCAAGTACACAAGGGAAGTCACGACTTTTGTAAAAAAAAATCGACAAGCCGAGAAACGAACCGAAAAATGAGGATGTCTATATCAAATTTTATCGTTCAGGTTGTGAATCGTCATTTTTTTTTATAAACATACGACGGTATACTTTAAAATTGGCAGAAAATAAAATATTATGATGACTAGATTGCACTGTAAAAAATGTATAGAATCTTATTGGATTTATGAAAAAAAAAAGTTTATTATTTTAAAAGTTAAATGGAAGAACAAATTGCCGGTTAGAATATTCATATAGTCTTGTAGATTATAAAAATGTACATAAAAACATATGTGCAAACCCAAAAGATGCGCCAATTGTGTATAATATATTTGCAAAATATTGTTCAAAAACAAACGAGTTTATATTTTCGTTTGCAATTGCCAAAATGAATATGATTTACTTTTAATAACAAAATTTATATCTTTCTCATATTTTCCATAGTATTTTATTTCTCATGCTATCTCGTTTTAAATATCTGCATCTTGAAAATATCATTGAATGTAAATCGTGCATAAATTTGTATTTAAATTTGTTTTATTTCTACCCTGGACATAAACCACATAATGGACTTTATTGATAACTAATATCGTTCAACCTTCAAAAGTTCAACATATAACTAGTATTTTGCTAAAGAATTTTGGAATTACGCTAAAGAAAAGAAAACTCACAACTCTATTTCTTCTTTAGTTATTTTTAATGACAAGATTGCTTCCAGTTCTAGCGATGTAAGCAATTTATTCCCAAAATATTTAAAACCTGTGTACTCTGTCTGTGATATCGATAATTTTAACAGTGTTTATGATTCATTGCAAATTCCAAAGTTTATAACTAAAAATAAAGTAACGTAGATTTTAAATGTGTTAACAGGCAATAAAGAGATGTGTGCTTTAACAAGTCATTAACTGAGTGTTGCTACCCTGACCAATAAAAAGAATCGAGTGGTACTTCAATATTTAAAAAAAGCGACCGATCAGTTCTTAATATCTATGTAGCAACATTTTTGAAAAATGATCCATGCCACGTTTTTGTGCTGGTTGAAGGTAAAATTTTTGTGGAGCAATATGAATTTTCCATTTTCGATCCTGTCTTTAGCCAGATTTGGCTAAATCATTTAACAAAGTAGATCATCTGATATTTTTTGAATAAGCTTATCATGATTTGATTACCTTCAAATCTATAGTGTTATGGTTAAAATCTTGTTTATTTATTCGATATCCCCATATTTAAATCATGTTTAAACGTTTGTTCCTCCACAGAATGCATTGCTCCATCTGGAAGTCCCACAAGGCTCGACAGTAGTTCCTTTTTTATTTTTTATTGTCATAAATGATTTGAGTGACGTCATCAGTTAATTTTACTTTTGCAAATACTCTTATTAATGCTTAAATTGATAATCGAAAAAGTAAGTATACATACCCATCCTACGCTATTGCCATCTACGAATGAAGTACGATTGAGTATTGAACTAACTCAAAAAATCTCGTATTGCATGCCCTATTTTATAAAATTTATCAGAATCGTAATCGTGACTGCCAATCGTAACTAACTGTAAACAATTGTAAACAAGATCCTTATGCAAAGGCATCAGAATATTAGTCTTCCATGAAGAAACTGCTATTTATGCTGAACATTTTTAAGATGTCAGGCTTATTTTAACTGACGCCAGTCTAAATTACGAGAGCTACGGCCTCAGATTGCATAATCCCATAAAAACAAGGTTTCTACGGATCATACTGTATATATTAAGTTTTATATGTACCAAGTACCAAGCACCATTATATTTATTATCACAAATAGTTTTTCTTCGTTGGACTTGTCTTCTTATTATTCATGTAATGGTAACATTTTATTCGCATATATATATAAATTCATATTTCGTGATGATGATATTTTCTTTTTTCCGTATGGATGTTGTTTGTGTTCAGTTGAATATATGTTTTGTAGCAGCTTTCCACATTCAACTGTTTAAAAGACAAAGATCGCATTAAGAATGTAATCCATTTCACAATTTTTTTTATGTACTCTCCCTCGATTTATATGTACATACTACGTACTCGTAGTTACCAGTTTTTAAATTATATTTATTGTATTTTATGCTATGGTTTAAACATAAATGATTAAATACGCACTGAATCTAAGATATCTGCTGCGGTTTTTACTTGGACATGGTTTTCTTCGTATGAAAATATCCGCCTTTAATGTTTTGTATATGTTCAACCTGTTGAATCAAGGCTATACACATAAAATATAGTATTAAGCTTAACATAAAATATGTTGGAACGATATGATAATATTAATATGATCATCGGTATCCAGACCTTTACCGAAGCTATTAAAAGTGATATATATATAAGAAACAATATCACCTTGATTTGTCTTATTATGGATCAAATGATTATATATGTACCATAAAAAATCAATTAAAACATTAAGATTATAGTTTATATATCAAAAAACCGACTCAGATCATATATACATATAAATGCATAAATTAAAATTTTAATTGCAACCACTTTTAATAAAACTTATCAAAAGAAGATTAAAATTTAAATTTATAATTTAAAATTGGAAATAAAAAATTTTCAAAATTGACATAAGATTTCATCACAATTTATTTATATTCAAATCGGCAACAGCAGTATATTATAAAAATAATCACAATTTCCAATTAAATACGATATATATATAAAAAATAATTAAATTAAATAACAAAATTATATGATTTACAAACGAATAAGCAAGTAACATGTCGCTATTCTTAATCTAAAATGTAATTGCGCTACATTACAATGGTAACGTATAATTATAAAACTGAGCCGCGCCATCATTTTCTTCGTATTACTTTATTATGCGATGTTTCTGATATGATTCTGTTTCAATTTTAATTTTAATTAATTAATCAGTTTGTTGAAAGCAATTTTTATGATTTTTCCTATAATCGATTTGGTTACGTCTTGTTATTAACTGCAAGATGGAGGAGGTAAAGTTGCTGCTTGTTAAAAATCAGGAATATCAACAGTGATTTAAATAATATCTAGGAAGGCTATCTCATCAATTTCATTCGTTTACATCATAAAGGGAACGTGATTACACTGCCACGATTCGCAGAAGGATCAGTAAAACTGGACCATCAGTAACGCAGGAGTTGCAGCATTAAACAGCAACCTTATCCTGAGATTTTTTATTTTTTATTTGCAAACAAGAAATAATAAAATACAAAATTAAAAAGGGAGCGGCATAATCTCTCATTATGTAATCTCATAGCTACATAATCTGCCCTATGTTACAAAATTACAAGATTTTTCCCCAAAAATTCTTAAAAATATAGATTTACGGAAACAACGTTTACAATTTCTATTTAGAATAAAACAATTCGGGTAAAGTATTTTTTTCTGAATTGTAAACGTTAGTTTTCCGAAATAAACTACATCACGTAGGCCTTGATAACATGCTTACTAGTAGAATATCTACTATCTAGTAGTAAACAAAAAACCAAAGAACGTAGTATGTATATTGTATCGACATTTTTTTGGTTGCTGTGATGTTTTTGAAAATTTTCAACAACAAAAATTACAACAACAATTACATTATATTAATCCAAAGGAGATTTATATGAAATCCAGAGTCGGTTTTTTTTACCAAGTCGGTTTTTTCAAAATATGCAAAATGATGTGCAACACAACGTAAACTGTATAACAATTGTTTTAAACAAACTAAACAAAATTAAACAAAATTAAACAAAATTTGTTGTATAAAAAGAAAAACATTTGATAATTTATATTAGTAATTCCATACTATAGTCTGTCGTTTATAATTAAAATGTCAATACACCGTGTGCCTTATTCCCACCGTGAATATTCAGAAATGCTTTTAATTATGGTTTTTTGTAATGGCAACACCCGAGGTGCAGCAACAGAATACCAGAGACGATACCCAAATTGGGAACATTGTCCTAATTACGGTCAACTTAATGCAAACAAAGATAGAATAATTGGAATGGTCACAGAAGATCCATTCGTTATTTATGATTAGTATTCGTTGTTTATCAAGACAGGTAGGGGGTCCCATGTTCCTCGTATTTCAAAAACTAATCAGCTACATCCGTATACCTGTACAAAACCTTCCATGAAAGTTAGGGTGCAATTTTTTCAAGAAACGCTGTTTCGAAACCAACAAAATTTGCAATTGTTTAACAAAATTTTATGGAACAACGAAACATGTTTTAAAAAAGTGGTGATATTAATATCCATAGTTTGCACTGTTCGGCTCGTATAAATCCAAAAGTAGTACGGCACACTCATTTTCAACATCAACTTGTACTGAACATGTGAGCAAGAATAGTCGACAGAAAATTGACTGGTCCATTTTAATTACCACGGCGGATCAACGAGGAAGTTTATTTTAATTAAAATATTTTGGATGAATTACTTGAGGGCAGATTACTTACACGTAGAAGTAAGTGGCTACAGCATGATGGAGCTCCCCTTTATTATGCACTAGTAGTGAGACAGAACCTAAACGTAAAATTTCCAAACCGCCTCTAAACCATGTGTAAATCCTTTAGACTTTTTTCTGGGATGTTATTCTACAATGTTGGATTATGAAAAAGTAAATCAGGCCAAACAGGAGATGCAACAAAATATAATCGAAGCGACAATTACAGTCAAAAATAACGAACGATCGCTTCGACTTATTAAGCAAAATTTTATAAAGTCATGCCGATTAAATATTTTGTCAAATGGTGAACACTTGAAAAAAGTTTATTTTATTCTTTTAGTTTTATTCCTGACAAAGCTGATAAATTAGAACACAAAATGCTCTGCCAACACTACAGGAGACAAAAGCGTGAGAAACAAGCAACGAGAAGAGACAGCGGTCACACCTCGAATTTTAACCAATATATTAACAACAACAAATACTTCTACATACTTTTTTTATTTACATATCCCTTGATATGGCACATGTATAAAATGACGCAAATATCATTACAGATTTCAATAGTTGGCCGAACAAAATAAATATACAGTCAAATCGTTTGACCTAAATGCACCTTACAATGATTTAGCAATATTTAGCGTTGATTTCTGTGCTGTACACCAAGTACTGAAGCTATTTAGATCCGATTGGGGGTCTATTGCATCCATAGCGGTGTTAATAGTTTTAAAAATTTTAAGGTCGTCAGCATAAATAAGAATATCGGAGAAACTCAAACAAGTGACAACATCACTTATGAAAAGTGTAAAAAGGATGGGTCCCAAGTGGCTACCTTCAGGAACTTCTGAAGTTACCCCATTCACGCTCGACAAAAACTAATAATCCTCAAATCTGAGATTTGAATTCGAAATAATATCTAATCCAACTAAATGGCAAAGCTTTCCAAAGCTTTAAGTTTCTGTACCAGCAAAATCTGATTAATCTTGTCAAAGGCCTTATACTGAAAACAGTTAGAATATTAATACTTAATAATTTCAGTATTCATAAACCTTCCAAAAAGAATTATTCGCCTCTCTTACTTTCTTTTACTATCGATTTATGCTAAAGTTATCCCAATCCTTAATCCAAATAAAACTTCTTTAGATGTTTCTATAGCTTTACGCTAATCAGCCTCCTTCCAATTCAAGAAAAAATCTTTCTTACTAGAATGCTTTCTCACGTAGAAAGTTTTAAAATTCCAGGTTCAATCGGGCCATTCCGTTTAACATCAACTCGTTTGATTTAGTGAGCATGTCACAATAATGACAAACATTAACAAAAATACTGCGGGCTTACCATACTTGCTATTAAAACACTTTTTTAGTATGGTACCATTGACTTGTTTGCAAGCACACACGATAAATCTTCCAATCCATAAACTCAAAATGATTCAATCAATTATTCAAAGGTGGTCTTACCTTTCATGTTCATTTATAAGACGAACCTTTGCGAACGCTAAATATTTCTTCGTTTTCGTTGGAATCATCCTATTTAACCCCAGTTTGTCCTACTTATTAAGAATGTTGCTCAGCCCGAAAATCCCAGTAGCCGACAACTTACTTTCAATTAAACCGTGCCAATCTCCTTTATTAAAGCCATCGGATGGGCTGCACTATATCGGTGCGTTAAGCGTGTCTTTCAACTAAAAACCGTCACACGGTTATATGAAAATAATGCGTGTGATGTGGTAAAACTATACAATCATAAAGTTTCCCTGCTTCCACATATACCCAAATGTCTATTTACATAGAACGCCTAAAAATGATTACATTTATTGATGTCATTAGGGGTCAAAATCACAAAATCACAATGGTCGATTTAGCGTTAACGACTGAACCGACACAAACTATTATCCGACCAGCGAAGAAAGATGACAACGATTTGTCTCATAATCAACATATTTGTTTTAAGAAGAGAAAGAGCCAGTTATACGATTTACATATCAATGTTGATATTGATAGAAAGGGCCAGATATATGATGTTCAGTAAAGTAGTAGTTGAATGATTCATGTTCAAGCTCATATTTAATCAACAAAAGGCAAATGAAGAAAGCACCAAAATAAAATATAAGGATATCGTGATAATATTTTAAAGTTATCTTGGGAATGGACTTCCAGATTTCGTCCTGGACCTTTATGTTGGAAGCCGGATTTTGGTTGTTAGAAACTGGATATTGATATTCGATATTAAGACATTGCATGGTTCATCCAATTGGACGTCGATCCAATTAAATTTGATCTCAAAGCCACTTTCGGTCACAAATAATAAAGTAAAAATAAGACAAACTATATTTCATCATCAAAAGAAGCTGCCACCAAATTTGGAAACAAAACCCAAAATGATAAATACAATTAACGCAGGAATGGAGCTACCGGTTTAAATTTATAACACGGTATTTTGCAAGCTGTAAGTAAGTGTTACGATTCTATTAGCATAAAATTTTCGTAAAGTCCCTTAAAATGTATAGTCGATCTAAACCTTTTTATCTAATTTACATATGTAAATATATCATTTAAAATGAAACGACGTTTGATATCGGCAACACAAAGGTAAAATCACTTAATATTTAAGACAAATTTATTCTTTTCAACTTTTATTTATGATTTTAATTAAGATTAGTACTGCTTATGATAATAATTTAAATTATATATTTTTAAAAATTACCTTAATACTAGATTATTACTGCTAAAATATCATATAAGCTTTATCAATGACTTGCCATCAAAGCTAATCACTTTTGAATTACTTTATTTATTTAATATAAAAAATGAATTTAGTTCTTATCTACTACTAAATATTTACCTAAAACAAACGAGAAAGTGATTTCTAAAATATGACACGTTGGAAAACCCTATTCTCGAATTCCACCGATATTTCCACATGTGGACAATTGTCAAAATTCCATATCAAATTCCTTTGGTATTTCCACATATTCCACATGTAACTAAAAAAACCTTTTCTCGAAACGTTCGGAATTTTTTATTCACCACTCACATAATTTATCTAACTTCATTGCACTTCATAGAGTGGTGAACTGAGTTTAGTTCATTTTTGTTTATGTTTTGCATGTCAACAAAAAATACAATAACAAAAACGCAATACATTTATGAATAATATTTTAATATGAAATAACTTTTTGTAATTAAATAATTTAAATTATGTAGATGAAGTGGACATTATATTTACTTTCTTTTAGTAATTAAAAAAATATAATTAATTACATCTATAATATAAAATAAGACAATACTATAAATAGAAATAAAAATTTAATTATGAAAATTATCATACACAGGGAAAAATATCACATGCATATATCAAATCGGAAATATATTCTTAGGAGGGAAATTTGCCTTGGTATGACATTAGAGAATACATAATTTTAAATGTTGGTACACTGTCGTGAATTTTGACAGATATCCACCCGGGGAAAATGGATGTGGAATTTCAAAATAGGGCCCCTGGGTTAACAGTATGTCCAGAATTAATTTAGAATTATTTAACACATTTACGGGTTCGAATTTTGGCATAATTCAATTCATGATCAACTGCATACGCATCGTCATGGTATCCAGTAATTGAAATACTTCAAATGTACGTTGCAAGCTAAAATTGCAAGTAGGAACCAAGGGTTTGGAAATGGTTTCGTTGTTCACTTAACGAGTAAATGGCGGCATTTAAAAATCATTATTAAACTCCTAGCGTCTGTTCTCTAAATTAAAGGCAGATACAAATCTTCAGCAACTGTTATCCATGTAAGAAGTGGCTGAAGCGGGCTACAGTCTTAGATAAAACGGCTGGCTATTTAACAAAATGTCAAGCCTGTACAAAAAATTGACTACTGAACCACTGGTTATTTCGAATCTGGCAATACTTATGTCGTTCTATTCTGTCACAAAATTTAGTATATTATCTCCACAGAGCGAAATGAATCGATTTGCGCTTGAGTAACGTTGGGATTTATTGGAAACTTATTTCCAAAACAAAGACACTTGGTCGGAAATTGTACGAAAATGTCGTGCAAAATTTGATCGCAGAAAGGGACCAATAGTGCCCGGTATACGCAAGTTTATTGTTAAAGTTCGTAAAACTGGTTTCATTGTTGATGCGCCAAGACGTGAGCGTGCTCGTATAGTGCATACACGCGTACACCTGAAAACATCGAAGGTGTGGCTGAGAGTGTGCGTGAGAATCCATCAACATCAACTCGTCATCGTTCTCAAGAATTGAACATTTCACGCACCAGTTTACGTCGAATTTTGCGAAAAGAACTTGGTAGAACTCCTTACAAAGTCCAATTGGTTCAAGAGTTGAAGCCGCATAACCATCCGCTTCGTTTTCACTTCGCTAGATGGGCCAACGATAAACTGCACGATATTGTCGATTTTGCCAAAAAAATCAACTTTTTGGATGAAGCTCATTTTCATCTTGGTGGGTACGTTAATAAGCAAAATTGCCGAATTTGAGGCTCAGAAAACCCACACGTGGTCTTACAGAAGCCAATGCACTCATTAGGAGTGACTGTTTGGTGCGGTTTGTTGAGCGGAAGCATCATTGGCCCATATTTATTTGAAAATGAGGACGGTGCAACCATTACGGTCAATGGAGACACCTATCGCAACATGATAATCGATTTTTTTGCGCCCGCTCTTCATGGTATTGATATGAACTATGTTTGGTTTCAACAGGATGGTGCAACTTGGCACACATCTCACACCTCAATCGATTTATTGCGTCAAACGATTGATGGCCGTTTAATTAGCCGAAATGGTGATGTCAATTGGCCGGCAAGAAGCTGCGATTTAACACCATTGGACTATTTTCTGTGGGCGCCGTTATGCCTTCAGAACACTTGTTCTGTGGGCATAACAAGTGTTATGCCGACAAACCAGAGACAATTGAGAATTTGAAGTCCAACATTCGTGATGCCATCACCGAGATACGACCCCATACACTCGAAAAAGTGTTCGAAAACTGGTCCAATCGAATATGGTACTGGGAGGCCAGCCGTGGCAGCCATATGAATGAAATAAAAAAATCCATCTCTAACCGGAACAATTGTACTTCACAACAAAACAAATAAATTTGGCAAAATTTTAAACCATTTACATTTTATTGCATTTTTAAATTTAAACTTTTAAATGGCCCACCCGTGTTATAATCCTAACAAAGTGACCTCATCTGCAGTAAAATAAAATGTATCTCATAAAAATGGCAACATGAAACTAAGCCCGCTAAAACTTGCGGAGTTCTCCTACAACTATCTAGTTAATTATGAAATAAATTAACTACATCTTGATCGAATTGGAATATAGTTATCAAAGGAGCAGTATCTGATCCCTTTGAGATAATAACGGGTGTGCGGCAGATACACTTACACCTACTTTAATTAATCTATTGCTTGAAAACGTGATCAGGAAAAGCCGTATTGAGACACAGAACTGAGTTTTAAAAAAATCTAGTCAAACCTTTGGCTTGCAGATGATATACTAAAACTTCGACTAAAAATAAATACAAACAAGATTAAGTTCTTGACGACATCCACTTGGTTCTATGTACATCATTATACCAACTATTACAAAAAAAATGCTACATTTTTAAAGAGCAAATGTGAAAAATAGTTACCTAATAAATAGTTACCTAATAGTTACCTAAATAGGTACCTAATTTAGCCAAAAATATCCACCAAAAGAACTTTGCAAGTACTTACTTAGAAAGTGTCGATGAGAAGTCTGCATTAATCTGAAAAAATTGATGGCAGGTAATACAACTTTTAAAATATAATATAATTATAACAGCAACGCCATTAAATCAATTTAAATTGATCTTCTACCTACCATTACTTTATTTCACAACTGACAAAGTACATAATTCAGGTAAATAATTCGGTCGAAACAAATCAATCGACGCAGTTATTCGACCAAATTTCTATTTGTTCGATTTAATTAACGTTTCAACCTTTTGCCATACGTCGATCATTATAACTTTCACTAAACACTTATGTCGATTAACCGATCCGTTGGATATACCGCATGCTACAAATAAAATTTCACCAAACGCCACTATAAAAACATCAAAATGCCAATCTTATTGACCTTTAACAGCTCAATTAAGTTTTCGTGTTCTCTAATCAAAAAAACTTCTTTCGTCTATTCTTGTTTTGTTTTGTTACAAATCTATACGTACATACATCAAAAGCATAATACATAATTCCAAATGTATGTTTCTAGGTATACAAATGAATTATGAAATAATTTAAAATTCCATTCATGAACTAAATCATTCACGATTAATCGAAACAAATTGATTTAAGTGTTGCCATTGTATAGTTTGACTTTTGGTTTCAATATTTTGCCGGTTTTCGTTCTTTGGGATATGCAAATAAATTCTTCGTCTCTCGTCTTCAACTTGTTGCACTGCATGAATTTTTTTTTTATAATAAATGCAATCTTCTGCATAAAATAACCGTGGTGCATTATATGCAACATAAATAAGAAATGTTGACAGTTTTTTTTTTGAAGAATTTTATCGTACATACATAATAATATGTGGGAGAAAGATGTTGTTAGGCATATAGCATTGGATTGGTTTACGCGCAGAACTGGTTTCATTCGTATCAATAAATTTAATTAACTATATTGATTTCATCACGGTATTATAATATTGATATGCGAGGTTGATTTTTTTATTTATTATGAAACGTTCGATTGTTGTTTGACATGAAAAAAAAAATTTTTTGATGACTAAATTTGATAGTCGAGAAAAAACGCGCGAATATTATTTACCAAAGTTAAATGACCGATTGGATGAACGATCACATATAAAAATCTTAATTTAAATTTATAAAAAAAAAAATCGAGTATTTAAAACAATAAAATTAAATTTTATTATATAGCAATTTTTCAATCAATATCGTGTTTAATTTAAATATTTTATTGCTATAATAAAAAATTTATAAAATTTCATGATTAAAAATCGCTTAAAATCGTATCGTGTTAATATTGTAATTTAGTTCATTAAATCAGAGTTGTTCGCCGCTTTCTTGCTTTATGCGTTACATAACAGAGAGCCGGATCATAGTTATGAAAACATAGGTTATAAAATATATAAAAGCATTAAAAATAGTCGCACAGCTCTTAAATTTTGTTAATAATCACAAATGAAAACAGTTGACAAATGAATTTGTGCCTTAGCCCATTTGTGCCCAGAACTATTTGAAACAATGAAAAGAGTCCCGAAAAAGCGTTATAAGAAAGTGTAACGAAAATCCCATATTCTCTCTCTTTGTTTTTTGTTTTGTTTATTTTTGTCACCGACAGTTGTTATATGAGTAGGCTTTGATTTGCCTGTATTCTAATTTCACTGAAGTGGTCGTTTGTCGTTGTTGCTCTTGTTCTGTTACTTTTTACGAATAACACGTATTAAATAAATAATAGTATATTATATACCAACGCTAAGATGTATGCTATTACAGTTCTCAAGCGTGATGTATATAGTATTTTTTCACTACTAGAAGTACTACACACCAACCATTAAGATTTTTTGTTGATAAGAAAATTAATTTGATAACGAAAACACTTACTTTTTAATAATAGTTACGATATCAAAGTAGCCCGAATTTTAACTGAATTGTAGTAAGCGTAAATTCAAAATGACATTGCATTTTGTTTTGTTATTGGAATTGTTAACTTTTCTGAGTCAAATTCAATTAAAAAAAATGGGTATTGATTATTAAATCGGTAAATATTTGAGATGTTTGTCAAAAATCGAGAGATATTTACATAAAATCTTCATTGAGAAACAATGAAAAGAGTCCCGAAAAAGCGTTATAAGAAAGTGTAACGAAAATCCCATATTCTCTCACTTTGTTTTTTGTTTTGTTTATTTTTGTCACCGACAGTTTTTATATGAGTAGGCTTTGATTTGCCTGTATTCTAATTATACTGAAGTAGTCGTTGGATGTTGTTGCTTTTGTTCCGTTTTCTTCATACGTTAACACGTATTAAATAAATAATAGTATATTAAGGTTGAGAAGTGTGCTATTATAGCAGTTCTCAAGCGTGGTGTATATACTATTTTTTCCACACACCAGAAGTACACACCAACCATTAAGTTTTTTTGTTGATAAAAAAATTAATTTGATACGGGAAACACTTGCTATTTAATAATATTAACAATATCGAAGTAGCCTGAATTTTAACTGAATTGTAGTAAGCGTAAATTCAAAATGACATTGCATTTTTTTTTTTGTTATTAGAATTGTTAACTTTTCAGAGTCAAATCGGCATTCAATTAAAAAAAAATGGGTATTGATTATTAAATCGGTAAATATTTGAGATGTTTGTCAAAAATCGAGAGATATTTACATAAAATCATATGACAAATTTAAAATTTGGTATAATAATAAGAGTGTTAATAAAATTTCCGAAAATATACTTTTGACATATTTTCAAGAGTATCGAGCTAAAATTTATTTAGGATATCCTCGTGTTTTTAGCCCAGACATAAAAGTCAAACGTTTTATGACTACCACATTTGAAATCGAAAGTGAAAAGAACTCTGAAAGAATTCTGTATTGATTCGAATTTATCATTTAAGAAAAGTATACCAAATGCAGCAAATTGAAGTGAGCGTAAACAAAGTTTTTTTTGTTATAATGCGGCAGTTAGGCAAACAACGATGATTATAACATTAAGTGAATCAGAAGTTGAATGGGATGATTTAGTATCTCTATTATATCGATTGAAATATCATAAAGAATCGAAAATGTGGAGAATTAAGTACTATGTCTTAAGCTTCGTTATAGTTAATGAAGATCCATTGACGTGCATATTCCAAAAACATTTCCGTTTTAAAAAAACAAATTTATTAACATAATATCACAAAATAGTATCTATTATGGCATGCTACAAAACATTCTTGGTGGAAAGGAGTATCACAAAATCGGATTAGTTTTATTCAACCTTGGCTGTGACTGCTAGAAGTACATAAAGCTCAGAACATCTGTCTACACAACTCTAATTGGTCTAAGTATGTAAAAAATCTAAATCAGGAAAATAATTTTTTAAATTTTATCGAAATTGGATGACAGCGGATTCTACTTTTCCAAATGAACTATCATCGGTAGTTGTTATTTGGGTCGACTTTTTTTGATAAATATACAAATTCACGTAATATACAGACTGCATTGCTAAAACCCAAGCCTCAGTTCTCCTCTCAGTTGCCTCTCAGTTCTTTTGAGAAGAAAAAGCATAAATAATCTAGTGGTTGTGATTCGTTTGATAGATCCAATTTAGTGCACAACTTTACCATTCTGCCATTTTCATATTGCTAATATCTTGATTATTCCCCTTGGTCTATTTTCTTTAATAATTTTGTTCTGCTTCTAGTGTAGTAGCCGCACTGTTCTGGATATTATTTTCTATCCTCTCGCTTATTAATGCTTTGGGCCCCAGATTCTTGAAACATTTAAGGCTACCTATAAAAAAATATGTACATTTCTAATACACAAAGACCCTAGTACCAAAATTGGTTTCACCACTTTAACTGTTATTTTCTAGAAAAGGGCGGGTTCCAAAAAAATGGTTTATACCTCGACCTCTGACATTTGTCTACCAGAGTTCTGAGTAACTAACACAAAATGCTGGTTTAGAACGATTGAAATATTATTCGACGCAAACAAGGTTACGAACGATAAACAAAAGGTCGCAAAAACGTTCGTTTGTTTACCGCCCCAACAAGCGGTGATGATTAATGACGTAATTGCGAGAACCTCCTACAGTGAACAGGCACACGGACCTCAAGAATGTCCTAATTGGACGACCAACGCTTTCAATCGGGAAAACACTGGAAGCACTGTTGGATAAAACAGGGAAAGGCGACCAAGGTCCATCCAATAAACTTAATGCGACCATTATAACCCAAAATTGGATCAGAAAACTACCTGAATTTATTCAGATAGCTTTGATCCTACAGCAGGATAAGGATGCAGATGCACTTTCCAATATAGCCGGCAGCCTACCTGAGAGCCCACCTGGTCGATGCTGTCCACCGCGCATCACAGTCGCGCGTCATAAATGAATCTTACCAAATTAGCATCCCGGACATACTACGACAAGCAGTACGAGCACCAACAGGCTACAATGTAGCTATTCCAAACCTCAAATCCGTTGCTGCGATCGGCGTCAAGTTGAGAACCCTTTTTAACTTAGCAATTTGAAAGTCGAAATCGCTTCACGAAATTGATGGAATTCAATGTACATTTTAATCGGATACTGCGTCGCAACAACTCTATGTATTATGAAAACCACTTCATTATAACTAGAAATCGTAGATTTTAAATGGTATAAAAATGACTTAGATTGTTAAGCCGTTACTGTTGATAGTATGAAATGGATTGGACACTTTAAAAATATTCTTGCTTAAAACGTCATTAGCATTATCCATATCATTAAGTTGTAAACAATTTGTATATAACTGTAAATCATTTCACGATTTCAAATGGTATAAAAACCATTTGGATATCATATCTTATTTACTGACGGATTAGAATCGTTAGATATTCTGAAATTCAATCAAACAAAATGTAACATATGTGAACAATTTGGCGATAGCTGATAATCATTTGACGATCTTAGGTGGTATAAAACAACATCAGAATATCAATGGATCAATGGAAATCGTAAAATTATTTTAAATGGGATAATAAAATTAAAATATCAAATTGTATCTACTAATGATAAAAATTGGCATGATTAGGTACATTAGAAATTCTGTTAATTCCAATTCCACAAGCATCAATAAACAAAACGAAAACAGTTCGATAATAAGACATTCGATCATTTCACTGAAACAGCTGCATGCAACAAACTTACAAAAAAAATACAAAATGGATATACATACATAAAAATAAAATATTATTTTGTTTATTAAAAATAAATAAATAATAAAATTTATCGTTTCTTTATTTATTTTTATTTATATATCTTAATAATAAAATAAAGAGAAACATTTTATTTTTGTGCTTATAGTAGCGGATTTCTGATGCTGCTATCTTAATAACCATTTATGGATAGCGCGCATATAACTATATACAAAGAATGTTTACGAACCGGCGATGATTAATTTGATGGGAGACAATTTTTGTTGTTATAATTTTCTTACAACATTTTAGTACAAATTTCTTATTTCGATTGTTTTGTCATCATTAGATAATAATCTTAAATATGAAAAAAAAATCTTGTGTTGTTAACTTTTTATATTCGTGGTGTCTGATCGTCACCTGCTGTGATATTTTTATTCGTTTTGATTTATGCACCAGTCGCGCAAATATCATATAAAATGATTATGCAACCTTATGGAGGTTTACTGAATATTATTTATATGTATTTATGATATTGATTCAATTTCTGTATATAGGGTTAATATTTTTATGTTGCTAATAATTCTTAAGAACATATAAATAATAAAACGATATCCTATCCACATATGTCAGACTTGGTCAAACTCTGAGACATTAGGACTTTCTTACAAATAGTTTTGTTAGCATTGAAGCGCTTAATACGCGGCTCATATAATAAGACAAAAGCATTTAAGCTTAGGCGAAAACTACATAAACTTTTTAGGAAATTGGTTGAATACAAAACCGATCTTAACCGAAGTAAGAATATTCAAAAAGCAGCTTGGGATAGTACTTCAATATAAAGAATATGCGCAACAATTTCACTTATCTGGTTGAGATCAAAGACTTGGTTAGTAAAAAGCGGAAAACTTTTTGCATTTTACCTGGAAGAGACATTTTGTCCAGTATATAAGAATGATTATAGACAAATATCATCTTTAGCTCTAAGGGACTTGAAAAACGAAATTAATCATCACCTATAAGCACAAAAAGCACTATTTGGAGAAAAGTTTACGAAAACTGCTTGATATAATTAATACATCATTTCGACTGAAACATGTACCTCAGCAAAGGAAAATAGCTGAAATTATTATGATAACGAAACCAAACAAGCCTCTTAATGATAATGAATCAAATAAAGTGATTTTCCTGCTTCCTCTTTAAAATCGTTGAGAAACTTTTGCAAGAAAGGAGAAATTAACTCTGAACAAATGCCATAGGAAATACAGCTAAATATCTGGGCACGACAATTAATGCTAATTTAAAATGGTAAAAATGTGTTAGTGTATTGTAATATATTCAGAGCTGTCAATACATAATAAGTTGCTAATAAACCAAGCTGCGGGGCTTTACTAAGAAAAGTAATATTAAAATAAAACAAGGCTTCCGAAATAAAGTATTACGTGAAATAATGAATGCTCCATGGTACATAAGAAATGATAACCATCATAAGGGCCTACACACAGCAACACAGAAAACGCGAAAATGCTGAGAGTCGTGGTATGTGATAACAGAAATAGAGTACGATGGCTACAAAGAAAAAAGCTGTTGCAATTGGGAAATCCACAATAAGACGTCCAAATATATTAGAGACTATAGCCAATGGGTTATATCTCTGCAAATTTGACCATAATATTAGTGAATAAAAAAATAAAAATAAAAATTATCTAACATATAGGTATACGAGATAACCATCAACAATGTCTTTACAAGCCGTGCGGAAAGTTTAATTCACAAATGCACCAAAACAAAATGAACATTTCTATACATGTATTAGCAAAGCCTTCTACAATTAAAAAGCCGAATTCATCCAATGCATTTGCTGCACAGAATCAAAAATTTCTAAAATTGTCATAGCAACGAAAAATCCAAAATTTGTTTATATGGTTTTTGTATGGTACTGCTACACAAGAAAAAAGTGAATGTTATATGTTTTTTATAAATGGCCGCGTGTGCTACGCGATAGCCAAGTAAATTCAGAATACGCAAATTAATGCAACCGAAATCTAACCAAACGAAAAATAGATGTATATATAAAAACGCATATCTTTATCCTTTTCTTACTTTTTTTGTCCACGACTATTTGAATGCATTAAAAAATAAAACAAAAACCAATCCAAAATATACGAAAAACATGAAACTTCTTGTTTTATTTTTTATAAAATAAAATTATCGTATCCAAAAAAAAAAGGATGCGTTTTTATATATACTACATCTATTTTTCGTTTGGTTAGATTTCGGTTGCATTAATTTGTGTAAATTTACTTGTGTAAATTCGAGCCATACAAGCTTTTTGTCTGGTATAGTTATCTGTTGTATTTGGCTTGAATAGATATTGTTGTTGATTTTGGTAAAATAATTAAACAATCAAATGGACCAATCATTCATTAGTCTGAAATTAAAATGATTACAGAAACGAACACTATAACAAATAACAACACAAACCGGACACCAACACAAATATCGACCCTTGGCTATCGTACACGGACCCGAATCGGAAACTGGAACATCAGAACTCTTACAGAAACATCAAGGCTAGCGCAAGTAGAGAAGAAAATGAAACGTTATAACATTGGGATTCTCGGCCTCAGTGAAGTCAGATGGAAAAGCAGTGGAGAATTAAACACGAGCAATGGAAATTATATGATATTCTCTGATAGAGACGATACACATGAACAAGGCGTGGGCATATTAACAATAAATAAAGCAAAGAAAGCATTGATGGAATAGCAACCAGTTAACAGCAGAAATATAGTGGCAAGGTTCCATTCAAAAATAAGAAACACAACTATCATTTAGTGCTATGCCCCAACAGAAGATGCAGAAGATACAACAAAAGATGAGTTCTACGAACAGTTACAAGCCACAGTAGCAAGAACGCACAGAAATGACGTCAAAATCATACAAGGAGATTTCAATGCAAAAATTGGTACAGACAACATCAACCTAACCACTATCATGAGAAGAAATGCATTGGACTCTGTGCGAAATAACAATGGAGAAAGACTTGTCGACTTCTGTAGCACAAATCAATTGTTCATAGGCGGCAGTAGGTCCCCACACAAAAATATACATAAATACACATGGACATCACCGGATAGCAGAACTAAAAATCAGATAGATCACGTAATGATCAATAAGAAATTCCTCACATCACTACAAGATGTAAGAACAATGAGGGGCGCAGATGTACACAGCGATCATCAACTGGTAATAGCACAATTCAAGATCAAGCCAGCAGCTGTAAAACATTCGAAGCAAATAGGAGGAAATTTAACACAAATAGATTGAGAGACATTGAAACAAGAAACACTTTCAATGAAACGCTCCAACTCAATATCCAGTCTGAAGCCACCCGTATAGAAGAAAGATGGAACCAAGCAGAAGAAGCCTACATCAAGACTGCCACGGACGTACTCGGCTACAGAGAATACAAAAGGAAACCTTGGATCAGTGATGATACATGGCAGAAAGTTGAGGAACGCCGTCAATTTAAGTTGCAAATGTGCCAACATAACACGGAAGAGGTGAAACGTAGATACGAGGAAACAGCGCGTCAAGTAAAGAAAATGGCAAGGAATGATCGAAGAAAATATACAGAAGGCAGTCTCAAAGCTGCTGAAGAGGCAGCAGCAATCCAAAATATGCGAGCACTACACCAGTGTGTAAGAAAAGTCACTGGTAAAATTACAAATATACCACCTATAAGGGACGCTAATGGTCAAGTACTAACAACAGATGAAGCACAGTTAAAGAGATGGAAGGAATATTTCGAAGAAGACGTCGTCGCCGACCCCGAAAATCTCCAGTCAATAATTGACATCAATAACGAAACTAGCAACACCCATCCACCAACGGAACGGGAAGTTAAAGATGTCATTAATAGACTGAAGAACAATAAGGCCGCTGGAACAGACAGTATATCCGCCGAAATATTCAAAGGAGATTCATCTACAACTGCAAGCATATTAACACCAATAATCCAAGAAATCTGGAATTCTGGGAGAATCCCACTGAAATGGAAAGAAGGCTTAATAATTACGATACCCAAGAAAGGTCACCTAAGAGAATGTAGGAACTGGCGAGGTATCTCCCTCCTCAACACAACAATAAAAATACTCGCAATGATCATCCTTGACAGAATCTCACCTACGATCAATGCAAAATTAAGAAACGAACAAGCTGGATTTAGACCAGGAAGAAGTTGCACTGATCACATCAACACAATCCGTATCATCACCGAGCAATCCAATGAATGGAATTCACCATTGTATATGCTCTTCGTCAATTTCGAACGCGCATTCGATACGATAAACAGGAACGCAATATGGCAGAAACTTTGTGAAATGGGCATCCCAAAGAAATTAATTGAACTCATACAAGAAATGTATCGGAATGCTGGAAACCAAATCCAATACAAAGGCCAACAAAGTGAAACATACTACAACACTCGAGGAGTAAGGCAAGGTTGCGTACTCTCACCAATGCTGTTCCTAATCGTATTAGACAGTGTAATGCGGAAACTAGATAACAAGTCCCCTAATGGCATTCAATGGGGGTCAACTGGTAAACTCAATGATTTGGACTATGCAGATGACATATGCTTGCTCTCACACAAACACTCCGACATGCAGCAGAAAGTGCAACAGCTATCAGATCTAGCTACTGAAGTTGGTCTCAAAATTAATATCAAGAAAACGAAGGCGATGAGACTCAACACAAACATAACCACACCGATACACATCAACAATATACAAATTGAAGATGTAAATGAATTCGTATACCTTGGTTGCACAGTAACGAAAACAGGTGGAACAGAAGAAGACATAGACAAACGTATAAATAAAGCCAGATATACATTCAACATGTTACACAAAGTCTGGAATACTTCTGTCCTGTCGCGCAAGACCAAGATACGAATGTTCAACTCATGTGTGAAATCGGTACTTTTGTATGGGTGTGAGACATGGAAGCATACAGGAAAAATCATACAGAAGCTACAGGTATTCGTAAACAAATGCCTTCGACGAATACTTAAGTGCTTCTGGCCTAACACGATTAGTAACATCAATCTGCATATAACAACATGTCAGTCAAACATTGAGACCGAAATAAAGCGACGAAAATGGAGATGGATTGGCCACACACTGAGGAAGACATCAAGTGATATAACGAGGATGTCATTAGACTGGAATCCACAAGGAAAAAGAAAGGTTGGAAGGCCAGCAATGATATGGAAGAGAACGATGCTAGGAGAGGCAAAACACCTGGGAAAATAATAGGCAGAAATAAAAGCAATAGCCCCAAATAGAGTAAGATGGTTCAAAATAGTGGACGCCCTATGCTCCTAAATTGGAGATAAAGGAAAAAAAAACAATCAAACCAATATTACGAGTCTTATTGACTATTCATTTATTTTCGTAAATTTATAAAGGCTTACCCCTTTCCGAATTGTTATTTAAAAATGATTTGTGAAAATGTATGAATATTTTATAGCGGTATTATGATGTCGAGAGCTGTATAGAAGAGAGACTATTTTCACATAATTTTTGCGAGTTGAACATGAAGTCACTGTAGCTTTTACTATTCCTCCAAGAGGTTGAAAACAATCAAGTGATTTTGAAGTTAAAAATTCTGTAATCGTGCATAATATTGATCCAGTTGATCACTTATTAAGGTAAGTCCAAAACACATCGTTATATTTCTGCAAGCGTTTAAAAAACCGCTCGCAAACGTAGTTTTGGCCACCACTGATATACATTTATACGAAAGTATGTATAGCAGATATTTATAAAGGGAGTCTTTAATACTTATGGTATATAAAACATAAAATAAGTTTGTTGTTTAATGAACTGAATCAACTATTTCACACTGTTATTAAAGATACATTTTTCATTTTGAAGTTTTTTATACATTTCTTAAAAAGATATCGTTAGTTATATACCATAAAGGTACGCGGATTCATGAATTATGGATTCTACATAGAAAAATTTGTATGTTATGTATATGGTAAAAAAAAAATCGATCACGACTGGCCACTAAACTATATAGTCTAAAATAATTTGCACATAATTGCAGTTCATATAACTGCAACAGAATGAAAATTGTATAGATAAGATGATGCTGCGACAATAAACAAGAATACCGCCGATTACAATGAGTTATATCATTATCGTTGTCTATACTATATACACTTAGTGCTCAGTATATAAATGGAATGATTTCATTAATCTTATGTACGTACAAATATATGTTGTCTTTGGCTTTGATGTTTTAATATTTTATGTAATATGATTGAGTTTTATCATTTTTTTTTATACAAGTTCATCTTAAAATTATCGTAATATTTGTTCGATGTCTTATTTTAATAAATAACAAAAAATTAATTGCATATATGTGCGCACAGCTTTAATTTATTAAATTGTTTGCACTAATTAAGGTAGTGCAACCCTATATTGAGTTCATCAATCAATATTTAGAAGAAGAAAACATTTTACTGCCAATTATTGACTGAAGAAAATGAAATATTTTATACAGTATATACATATTTAATTCATTTCATCAAATTAAAAATTATTGTCTTAATTCTAAATAAAAAGTAATTTAATTTCCCAGGCACTGGAGCTGAACAACGATATATATATATATATATATATATATATATATATATATATATATATATATATATATATATATATATATATATATATATATATATATATATGTGTGATCTGTAGAACACTTTGCAGGTGATATAAAGGTGGATAATCTCTTAATCCATAATTAACCAAGCTATTTCACTTCGCCTACAGCATTGTGTGTTTTTTTTTTCAAGTTAATTATAGCTATAGTATTTTCACTTTTTTGACCGAGTTGTCCACCTTCATTTTTTTCTTTAATTGGATCTCCATCATAGCGGCGAGGAATAGCTACAAGGAAGCAAACCTCACCATGTAGGAGGTGCGCAACGCTAGGGACCCACAACGTAGGGGCTCAATGGTCTTATCATGAATAACTGTTATAATGTCTGTCACGATATGATTTCCTACTTTTCTAAATGTTATCACCGATGACTATTCCTTCCAATCACTTAGGAGCAAGCTTTTCTATTATCGCCTTTAATTGCTTGATTAAAAATGTTTAATTGTGTGGCAACCTTTAAAATTAATGCTTTACATTTTACAGCTTCCTTAGGTGCCATATACGAAAAAGTTATATTTGAAACATACATTTTGTCTGTGCCTCTTCATCACGGTCTTATTAAAAATATATAGCCTATCACATTTTATGTCTAGAAAAAATGTGTTATAATGTCCATTAATTTGCAATTGTTGTAGTTTTCAGCAAGCTTCTTAAGAACAAATACATACCGGCAAATAAGATGGGCATTATGTGATGAAAATAATTTCCGAATTAAAATTGTTCTACTCAACCCATATAAAAAGTGATAATGGTTCAAATCCTGAAATGCAAGCAAAAGACTGCAAAAAAAGTTTAAGGTTCCCGTGAAACTGCAATTTCGTTTCGTATGCACATTTCACATTTACTTCCACATTGTTCCACTTTTTTAATTGTTCCTGCTAAATTTTGAATGAAACCGTTGAAATTCGGTCCTTGAAAGGAGGGAAAATGCCATAGATTTCGTAGAGAAGAGGTCTTCTTTTATTCCATTTTGGTTTTGCCAATAAGCAACCAAGATAATTTTCATTGTACACTATCTAAACTGATAAAGAACAGCATTGGTAAGGGATGGCGCATCCTTACCTTACTCTTGGGATACAGAAGTGTGATTCTTTTTGATTTCTTTGGGCACTTTTCGTGGAGATACAATTATAAGAAAAGTTGGTAAATTTGCCAGTTGTGTTGTTGTTTTATTTGTTATTTACTGTTAGTCTATTAAACTTTAGTTCTGCTAACTGAAACCTCTTTGTAATATGATGACGCCATTTCTTTGCATTCTTGTAATCGTGCCATGTAATTGGTAATAAAACTTATCTTTTATTTGTCCATTAACTATGGTATTTAGTTAACCACAGTGATAACCTCACTGTTTCAGATCCCAAAGAAACGTTTTAATTAACTGTAGTAGTTATTTTTAATGTACAGATTAATGAACGATCGGTTTATCGTTTCTATGTCTGCTGGATAAGGTATATTGGCGTACCAGAAATCGTGACATCGTTTATATATAGTTTATATAGTTAGCATTTGGAATATACTTAAATGGTTGTAGTGGACTGCAACTCGGCATATCATGATATTTACTCTTACCCAGTTCATGAGATGACATTGATTAGATACGAAGGATACGCTGTTTCAAGTTCTGCACTGCTGCAGATAATCAAAAAAGAATAAAGTCAAAAAAACGAGAGACCTGAGGTTATATGTTCTGTATTTCAAATTTATTATGAATATTGATAGTTAACAGTGCAAAAAAGAATTTATTCTGCGTGAGATCCTTTTTGTTGGTATTATCATTGTAGAGCAGAGTTGCCAATATTTGCCAGAGTTGCCAACATTTTGACTATATTTTGTATAGATATACAATTCTATACAAACAGAGTTATCCAGACACTGTCTTACCATATCAAATATTCCAATAAATGTTGGTCCAATTATGGCTATTTCTAGGGTAATAGTGGGTTGATCGGATCCTTTATTTATTATACATTTAAGAACTAAATATCTTCCTTCGTGTTGAAATAAACTTTTTTTAAATTGTATACCACATAGTAGCAGTCATAGTAGAAACTAATAGTAGCTACATCATTCCATTACAATTAAAGATAACATGATGCTAAATAGCGACAATCTCCAGTCAGTTAATTTAAACTATGTACCTATGCAATATGTGTCTTATGTGATAGAGAAAGGAATTAATATTTTGGTTTGGTATCTCAGAAAATATTAATAACTTTGCTTGTTCTGATTATATTTTTATTTGCAAGAAGAAAATTTTAGTTTGCTATATCAAATGCTACACATAACGATAATCCAAACTCAGTTTCCGAATTCATAAAAAAACTTTTTTTATTAAAAATTATTTAATAATTTTACCTACAGGTTCTTTTCACAAAAAATATTGAACGTTGTACCATAGATAAACATAATAGATTTCTCATTTGATGTATTCTTAATTTTTGAATTAATTTTTATTTTTATTTATTTTAAACCTATACAAGCGTTTTTCTATTGTATTTTGTTTGCTTTTTTTTATACGATCGAATACTGTAAAATCACAATTACAAATATCAGAAGTTTGATTTTTTTATTTTAATTGCGCAAATGAGAAATCTATTATGTTTATCTATGGTTGTACCCAATGTGTGGGAAATCATGTTGTCTTGTTATATTTCCTACATCAATATAATTGATTTAGTACCAAAAGTAATCAGTTATCATGCGCTTATAATGCTCACAGTTGGAATTAAATTTAAATTAATTGGGATTATCTTGAAAGTAAAAGGATCAGATATCAATACCCACCGGATCTCCTCTTTTCTGCTCGTTTGGATAGATTTATATTCTATGTCTAAAATCTTTTCTGTCACTTCAATCTTCTGCTTCTTAGAAAAATGGAGCAAAGCATTTGACAAAATGGCATTCCGGTTTTGTCACATGCCGCCATCAGAATATCTAATGATAGGTAAGTTTATTATGGCGGACAAACTTTAACAGACTGTTTTTGTTATCTTTGGCATTATGTTCTTAGCCCCTGTTCTTTTTTCTAAGCTGATCTTCATAACTTTTTGGAGATATTTTTACTTGTCTAGTATTTCACATTGCCAGCAGGTGTCACAGCGATCTTTTCTCAAAGTAAAAATTGCGATATTACGAATATCAATTTAATGTTTGAACACTGGTATGGAAACAGATATATCTTATTTTGAACTTAGCTTTCTCGAATATATAAATTAAATATATCCTGTATTGAATCGAAATTATGTTTTAGATGAGTTTGGTCGACTATAGTGAGATAAAAGTTTTGGAAATTTTTCGAAAAAGTTTTTGATGAATATTATTTTTTATGATGTATTTCGTCTATGTATAGTGGCATCTTTTTCCTTGCATTAAAGGAAAGCTAAGGAATATGTTCCTGCAACCTGGTTATTGCAAAATGAATTATAAATGATTTTTGCATGTTACTTTGTTAGGAGAAATAAAAATTAAACAAAAAGACATACTAGAATGTTTCTAGGGTTATTTTTATTTTTTTATTCGTAAAAAAGGCCTTTTCAATAAAGGCCTTTCCAAAAATAAAGATATAGTATTCAATGGTTGTTTGCTAACAGGGAAAGCACGTTTTCGTTCATATCGGATCAAATAAAATTGTATCCTAAGGCTGAGCACCGGGAAGAGAACAGCAAGTATGATGGAAGTCTATATTGGCCTAGTAGACGGCATTATCAAATGCATGTAAAACCTAGCCCACTCTTGTCCGAACTACAAATAAATTTCAAGGATTCGCAGAAATAAGGCATAAATCAAAGGACAATTATACGATAAATCCTTAACCGGTTGGTTGATTTGCACTGATATGTCTAACTTTTAACTACCGTTAGAACAATCTTTTGAAATTTAATCAAATCACTTTTTTCTGTAAATTGTGCTACTGATCATGCATTCTAGATATATATATATATATATATATATATATATATATATATATATATATATATATATATGTATATATATATATATATATATATATATATATATATATATATATATATATAAATATACATAATATATATTTCTTGTCTAGAAAATTTTAACAATTTTACGGTTGATGTTGAAAGAATCAATTTTACATTTTTTTTTTTTTTTTTGTTTACAGAATGCATAAAAATTTAAACTTTAGATCATAAAATATTAATTAGAATTTTATGTTGTATTGCTGCATTTATTATTAATCATAATAAGATAAAGCTTCCTGTAATAAAATATTTTATGAAAAAAATAATAGAATAACAGATTTAATTAAGTGAATATTAACCTAACAAAATGTTTATTTAACACTTGGCAGCTATGCTTAGACAATTAAAATAACACAAATAAAATTTGTTGTGAAACCGAAGAAATATCACCGGCATAAATTAAATATCGATCTCATCCAATTAGCTTGATTAAAAGAATTTATATGCATAGCTGTACGAGTATAATGCCTGGAGGGTTCTTGTTTGTATCGCGCGGCTTAAACCAATTATAAATTAAAAATAACTGATTTCACTTTAATTATATTTTTAACTACTCGGACACCCAAGGTCAGTCACTCTACAATTCCTATCCGTTTGATTTGGCTTGATGAAAGATTGTAACGCTATAATTAATTGCGTCTTGGTCTCTAAATTCAGTCATCATATATTTTGTTTTGGACTCATTGATTTTGAGACCAACGAAAGCTGAGAATCGTACAAGTGAAACCAGTAGTTTGACACAATTGTCATTCAGTCTAATTACACAGATATTATCTACATATGCCTGGTTGGACTGACGGTATAAGATGTAAATTCTATCATTGAGTTTAAAGCATATCGGGGATAGAGCATCTTATTGCCGTACACATTGCCGTAGGATGGGTCATATAAGCACATCCCCGCAGTCTATATTTGACAATTTTTAAATACTGCATTGGACACTTGTTGAACATTAAGAAAATCAGAGCAATGCACCTTGCAAGTGTCGAGGCTTGTATCGATGTTAAAACAGAGGTTTACATCATGGTCCCGAATGGCGAAAGACCTAGGTCTGAAGGTATGGCGTCTGGGCCAACAACCAAAGTTTTCAATACTTTCCATAAAGCGTTCACATCAGCAGAACGGTGATTGATTTCCATAACAAGATTCTGATATAGTCAAAATGTTCATTTTGATTTCGGGACGTCTTATACAAGAGTGTGTTTTTTTTTAAATGAATTTACGAGGCATGGAATGCCTTGCAACCACAGATACCCGTAATATGCAGCTTCAAATATTTTAGAGCAAACACATGTCAAGAACTGTCAAGTGTTCAGCCTATAAAACCTTTAAATATTATTTGAATCATAAGAAAATCAAAATAAATTTGCAAATGAACGCAACCACCAAGGTTAGGTCATCAAACAATGAAAGATTTTCCAACATCGCAAATATTGTTCTATTTACGGAATTACCTAGTTAAATAAATAAAAAATGGATATACAGTTCGTTACATAATTGCAAAATGTTGCCCTTTGGCTGCTTAAAGCAATAATAATTTTACTTATATGCAATAAAAATAAAATAAAAGGCTACTGCTGGCTCATACCGTGTCAATAATTCAGCTCTATCGATTCCAATTCAGATTTCCTAATGATCTTTAACAAGTAACGGAAGACAACTGGTCCTCTATACTTCTAGGGTAAATTCTAACAACTTTTCGAGGCCACCAAAAAACATTTTTGTGTTGGATTTGGCATCTACGTTTGCTACCATAATTTTAGAGGGATGATTCAATAATTGCTGTAACTTCTTTAAGCTCCAAGAGTTAGTTTTTGAACACCAATGATTTATTTTTCGAATTTTGGAATTTTTTGGTTAATAAGCCAGTTTTTAAAACTTATTATAAAAAATCTCGTAAGTTTATTGGGCTAAAATTATATAAAAATTTCAGCACCATCTAAAATTTTTTTTTTTTTTTGATAATATATTGACATTTTTGAAGGTCATTAAAAAAAGAAATGTGCTCCTGGTTTGGATAGAATCCTGAATAATGTTGTAAAAATGGCATTCTTTTTAGTAGATTTATCTTAGATTTTCTTTTTAATCTAAATTTAGAAGCTAAAGTTTATCCTGTATCCCTGAAGAGGGCTTTAGTAGTTCCAATACTTAAAAAAAAATATAAAACTTAACAATATTGTTACCTAACATTACTACTTTCTGGACTTATTGATAATGGGGTAAAAGTATCAGCTCTGTTTATCGACTTAACTAAAGCTTTTGACAGAGTAAAATATACTACGGTGCTTAAAAAGTTATATTGCTGCAGTTTAAGAGGTTTAACACATAAATGGTCGATAAATATTTAAAAATTACCCGTGTAACGTTAAATAAAAAAATCAAACCTTTCGGAATATCGAAAATAAATGTCATTATTGTAGGTGCTATTTGATTGCTATCTAAAAACACGACAAAAAAGAGCACACCTACAATAATTAATGTTATTGTTTCTAAAATCACGGAAGTCTAAATTTTTCGTAACGTTCGGCATACGAAATAAATAATAAATTTAATATATTTTATTAAATTTATTATATTTTATAATAAATAAATATTGAATATTGCTAATAGCTAATCAAATATTGAGTTGTTTTAAAATTTTAAATAAATAAGAATTAATCGAAAAATATTTTTAAGCTATCATTTTAATTATTAATGATAATCATGTATGAGAAAACTTCACCATGGTATTATTTTGTATGTAAAAGCGGAAGATTCCCACAAACTGCTAAATGCATTCGTTGTTCAAAAATTATCATAACAGCAGATAGTTGATACTAAATAGACATATTGAAACGGACATGCTGAAGCTAGCACCAGTAGCACCTCAATAACACAATTATTATCAAAATGTCCCTCCCTAAATAACGGAGTAGCTCCAAACAAAATAACTATAATTTTTTTAAAAGCGACAATAACGCATCGTTGGATTTAGTTTTAGCACCCCTAGTTACTAAAATGGGTTGTCTTTCATTTCTTTAAAACAATTTATACGTCTTTTGACATTAAGGGACATTACGATTTAAAACCGAGTAAATCCAGCACTTAAAAAACAAAGCGCTGAGTAGTTCTAGATTTAGTTTAAGCTTAGATGAGTAAACAGCCGAAGAAATAAGCGATATTTTATTATTAACTTACATGAAGAGTAGGAAGTATGTAATCTAGGTCTAATTCATGCGTTTGGATTATCAGATAATAATTAGATAATAAATAAAGTTTGTTTAGGCTTTCTGTAGAAAAAGATGTTGTCTGCATTATGTAACGTCCCAATTTAAAATTACCTCACGTCGTCCAGTACGAAACCTATTAAGTTATAATTTGAATGTTTAAACTTACCTTTTTATTTAGAGTTCAGTGTGTACTAAAAGAGAGGACACGCGAACACATATTATTACTATTAGAAAAAGTATTAAAAATGGAAGGTTAAAGAAAACCGAACCAAAACTGACCGTAGGCGATCAGCCATATTGTGGAACATAATATCAATTTTAAAATAATGTAAGAAGGTGGTGTTTATTTTGTATCCAGATGCGTATTGCGTGCCTGCATGTTATCCGACTAAACAAAGCAGAAAATTAAAATAATAAACACTGCAACAAATTGGCGTCTCAACGTGATTTTCGATATTCATTCTTATCAATACGTGGATATGAATACCGGTCGAAAAAAAAATCAAAATTAAGGATATACAATCGTCGACGACATGAAGTGAGGTACAGGTGTGTAGTTCCACTCAATTGTTGGAGTCAAAACAACTTAAAAATCAATATTCTCATCAAGTAAATGAAGACGACGATTCCAGAAGTGATCAACCCGCAAAAATGGTTACCATGACGAATGAACAATTTAAGGAGGTTTTAAATCGTTTTGGGAATGTACTCAAACTGATGGTGGTACTGTGGAAGTATTGCGCTCGACGGTGAATTTTGCGTTTTGTACGCATAGATTTGATGGAAGAAGGGAAGAATACGTGGCGGTGTTTGTTAGCGGGATTAAAGTTTATGAAAAATCCACTCGGATGACGGATGAGAACGCTCTTTTAGGATTTTCCTTGCTTTTTGAAGCCGAAGCTAGTACTTGGTGGGAAAGGGTAAAGTCATCGGTCCAAACTTTTGACGAAGCTACATCACTTCTGGTTTCCACTTTCTTAGTAAACAAACCGCTACATATTTTTTACCAGGAGGTTATTCAATTAAGGCAGGGTGAGAGAGAAACTACCGATTTGTTCATTAATAAAATTCGTGGCCTGTTTTCGAAACTTCCTGCTTGGGAAATATCTGAAAAATGCAATTGGATATGTGTTATGGCTTCTGTCTTTTAAAATTCGTAGGAAAATTAAGCGCGACGGAATCCAATCTGACGAGTTTAGGAATTGAAATTTTCTCGATTGAGTGGCAAGGTCAGTTCTTTCGGAGTAGAGGATAGAAATAATAAGGTAACGGAAATTGTAAAACGAAATTTTGTTGTAAATATTGTAGATCTAAGGAGCATAATATTGGGGTTTTTCCTATGAGAAACAAATCGGTTGGATTACCTAAATCTAATTCTAAATCGGGTATTAATGATGCTAGAAAGAACTCGGGTTATAGAACGGATTTATACGATAAATTGTCCAGACTGCAAGGATAAGACAGCACTATAGGTGTCATCAGGTCAGCGTCTTCTTTGAACATTTGGACTACTAGAGATTCAGCTAGTATTAAGTTCGCTTCTTGGCCTTGTGAAACGCGTGAATACACCCCAAGACCCATGTTCCCAATTAAGATCGCAGGTGCGAATGGCATTCCCATTGGTTGATAGATACTGCTGCCAAATTATGTATTGTCAGTTGTTCCTTGTACAGAATATTAAAGAAAACCGGAATAGAATTTCAGACAACAAACATGTCTATCAAATTAGCCGACGGTTTAATTAAAACGGACCGTATCCAATTATGTTCTCTAAGGATAACATTGAAAACAAAGTGTATTGATGTTCGTTTTGAAGTATTTCCAAATTCCAATAAAATCGTATTAGGTATCGAGTGCTTAACGAATGCCGGTAAAGTCTTTGACCTATCCAGCAATCGTTGAAAATTTTCTAATGAGTCTGAATCTTACTCGATCGTGGTACTAATTGGTAGTGTGGTGAATTCGATAAATTCGTTCAACCAAAAAAGAAATTGGAACGAAACGATAAATTCGTATTGTAACCCAGTCCTTAGGTGGTCTCTGGAGTAGTTTCGTCATATGGGGATTTCAATGAAATGAATATAATTCCTCCTGTTCTGATCGTACCAACCGGCTTAAAATTTCGACCTGAAGAAGGCATGAATCCGAGTTCTCAAGAGAGTGTGTTGGCGGAGAAGTTGTTGGGTTGATATGAAAGTATGTTTACTTCAGCGGGAGATCCCACTAACTTTGACCATCGCCCAATTGTGATTCCGCCTTACTCTATTTAATCTCATAAGCTCGAGGTACTGAAATTCGAAATTCAAACAATGATCGAACAGGACACACCATTGAAGAGTGTGAATCGATTGCTCCTATCGATTTTGCGTGGACTATAGAAAATTAAATTCAGTAACGGTCGCTGTTCCATATCCTATGCATAAGATATAGATGATCTCCTATACACTTAGCCCAACGACCAACATAATAATTGCCAAGATGATCAAGAAGAGGATTCTGAAGAACTAAATCTCGTCAGTTTCCAGCACTTTAACATATGGTCTTTGGGCTCTAGTCGTTACTTCGTTGTAGAGTGATGATGTTTTATGACAAATATCTAATTAAACGATAGATATGTAAAAATTAGAGCGCGATAGTATAGAACTTTAACCAATTAAATAATCGAGCGGTATATTTTATTAAAGCAGTCCGTCAATCATATATGAGCCATCCAACAACAAGGGCTTCATATTTATTTGTTATAGTTTATTTTATGGCCGCCGACCGACTTTATACTTACAATCTGATCATTTTATTATGTTCAAAGTGATGCAAATTTAACTCTAAACTAAATTCATAAAACTATGTGTATGTGTGCGCACGATTACGTCAAGACCCACGGCACTACTAATTAATCAATTTTGTGATTTTATATGGTAGCATCGCATTAATTTAAATTTATTACTTGGCTCATTCGTTAATCCTTAAATATTGGTAATGATGCAGCAGAATATCGTGCGAGCTGTGATTTATGCGACGGCGGAATGATGATCTATTTGTTTTGCATATTAATTTTAACCTAGCGTTATGCTTGACTTGTCTGGAAACATGTTTTGATTTAGTTTGTTGTAATATTTTCTATGCCTTTGGCCATAACCACACCCTTTGAATAATCATATTGGATTTGAATATTTTAATTTTTATGATCTTATTTTATAGTACAAATCATTAGGTAGAGTGTTTTTATGCTGGATTATTACATACATTTTTTTATATAATAATAATCAATTTGAGTGAAATGTTTGCTAAATTAGTATAACATTTTTTATGGGATTAGCTAATTGCTGTTTATGTGATATCATAAATTTTGATGTAACAGAGAAAAAACAGCATCACAACTATATAGGATTTTATTAATCGTTCTCAATGAATTAGATTTGCTGTCTGTCCTAAGTGATTTGTTTATTTCCCAAAATAACGATTTTTTTCGTTGCATTAAATTTGTTATCGTTAGCTAAATTCTTAACACAAAATCTTAAATTACAAAAATTCAGGTAAATTACCAAATTTAACCAGCAAAGATGTATGAGGTGATCCCGACGGTATGAAAATATATATCCAAATGTAGCTTTTTTAAAACTTTACGAAAAATCACTTTGTATATTAAAATTAACACATAGCACGTTTTAAAAAATTTTTACTTTCGTCGATAATTTAATTTAACTGTAGTTTTACTTTTAATTAACAAAACTAACATGAACACAAAAAATTACAAATATTTACTTTTAAAAATTTTATGTTAAAATAAACATAACGTAATGTAGTAAAAAAAATTATAAACATCAAAACATGTGCACTAAATATTAAAAACATAAAATAATTTTCCAAAAATAGAGGAAAAACTAAAATATAAACACTGCACAGTAATACATAATATAACAAACGATCAAACGATCTTAATTGACGAAAAAAATTAATTTTTCATCTCACACACACACACACTTATCACCGATATATTTACAACACCCCGATCTAATCGTATTAATCATTTCACAGTAACCCGCGATAAAACAAAAAACTTGAAATGAGATCGCGATCAATTTCGCGTACATCGATCAAAAAAAAATAAAAAAAATCGCGATCACACGCAACTCAAAACAACAAACAAAAAATTGTTAAACTTGAACGACACACAAAAAGCGTACATACAGAACGAAATGAACGATCAAAGAGCGATATACAAACTGAATTACTATATACAGAAAATCTACTCCTTTCGAACTTTAAAAAAAAAAAAAATTTAAAAGTTAAAAAACCAAAAAGAAATTCTGTGTGATCATAAAAACTAAGAAAAAAACAAAAAAACGTGATGTAGATTTTATATTTCTTATGTTGTTGTGTTATGGTTTGTCTCTTGTTTTTATATATGAGAACTGCTTATTGCATTTAACGATTTTAACCAACGAACAACACCAAGTTTGTTAAAAAAATAAAATCTTTAACCGTCTTGTATAGTTGTATAGTGTAGTACTATGTACACTATGTACAGTATATAAAACCACACACTGATATTAAAATGCGCGCTCTTTCTCGCGATGCACACAGAATACAACGGCTAGAAATCATGATGAATGGATAACAAAACTTTGTATTCTTATATGTATTATTAACAACAGCAGATGAATAAAAAAATAAAAAAAAGTTTGATCGATCGAATGTATCGCGATGCTGATCGACGATTTATATACAGTACTGTGCAATAAAATCATGACTGGCCATTTCTGGCTCATACCGTATAAATGGGGCGGATCGATCGGATTCAATCCTGAATATCTTTGGATATGGTTCGTGACATCTAGAAGTAGCCGTTTGAATGACATCTGAAAAATGACTATATGCATTATTAATTTTACTGTTTCAACAATTTTCAAGTTTTTTTGCGATTTTAGCAACTTTCGTTTTGTGGTATCTAAAATTTCCTGCTAAAATTTTCTTTAGATCCGAATATTCATCTTCATATTTTACACGGAAATGCCTGTCGGTTATGTAAGATTTTAGGATTTCATAATAATGTTTGGGAAGATCTCGCTGTAGTTTGTACTCTAATCCTTTGTGCCATACGCGATCAAATGCTTGCGCTATATCCAAGAAGAGGCTTGAACATATTTTTTTCGTTTCTAGAGTACGTTCTAAAAATATATGTGATTCTGTGAACTTGCTCTAGGGTCGAATATGTTTCTTTGAATCCAAACAGATAAGCAGGTATAAGATCATTATCCTCTATTATAGGCTTTAGTCTCTTCAGAAGTAGTTTTTCAAATATCTTCGATATAGTAGGAAGTCGAGATATTGGTCTAAATGTCTTTTTATCGTTACTGTTTTTGTTTGGCTTTAAAATCATGATCACTTCTGCTACCTTCCACTGACTTGGAACGTGTCTTAATCTAAAGACAGCATTGATTATGTGCAGAAGTTTGTGTATTGCTTTGCCTGGAAGTTCTTTTATAATTTGCCCAGTTATTAAATCATACTCAGGAGCTTTTTTCAGATTTAAACTTTTTATTTCTTCTTTTAACTCACGGAGCATTACAGTTTGTATTTCAAGCTCATTTGATCTGTGAACAAAATTAACAGTTTCATTCGCAGATTGTCTGGGTAGTGGTTGAAACGTTTCTTCGAGGTGAAGATGATGATAACCAAATCCCAATTTGGTTAAAATTGGTTGCTAAAGCTTCCAGTAAAAAGGGTTATAAATTCCTTAGGATTTCAATGAAGCCTAAAACCTTGCTGCTACGCATATTGCCTCCATTTTCAACATTCTATGTCACACAGAACTTGTTCTGGCCTTGTTTTAGAAATTGTTTCAAACTTGTTTTGGGTCTTTCTCTCCCACGTACACCAGCTAGTTGTTGTAGGAAAACTTTTTCATTTGTTTGATGTAATGAAATCAATCTCCGAGGAATTGTTTAGTTTCAAAATGTAACATAATCTACATAGACTTCTACGCGGCTGTAGTCATAGTTATCAGTTATATAATTAGACCAGGAATACAGATTTGACAACTAATACAGAGATTCGAACGAAAACGCTATTGAGTCAAAGGCTTTATTAAAGACTGTAAGGGCGAGCCCAGTATAAATCAACCGAATTTCATTAATATTAGCAAATTAATGGATGCCCTGGATAAGTTCATTAGACGACTTAAATTGCTAAGATCTAATGCCAAAAAACGGGATTCCTAGTTAATACTCATCATCTTGAATAAACTTGATAATAAATCTGATCTCTTAGGGCAAGGGAAACATCCAAACAAGATTTTTCGTCAATGGTTCATTCATTATATTTCTTTCCAAACAGACTGATTTGCAGGAAGCCATGAAAAGTTATTCGGCTAAATTATCAACAAATCGATAATCTCCAAAGATTACCCGACCATATGCGCATGTGGACACATAATATGATGGCATGACATCAATTGAGAAAGTTAGAAGTAATTCAGAGACGCAATACATGTTTTAATTGTTTGAACGAAGGTAATGCAGATCTAAGTCGATATGCCAACGTTGCCATAAGGAACACCAAACATCACTGCACGAATTATCAGATAGAGTAAAGGCATCTAAAGAAGACCGACAAACGAATCTAGGACCCCACACTGTTGATCTGGGCACAATTAATGAACTTCTGTAAACAAAGACTGAAACGCAACGAAGCACATACCTTAAGCCAGATAGTCTCACAGAGAGTTATACCAACTGATTTAATTAAGATGAAAGACGACAGCAGTCAATGGTAATTCTTGTTCACAATCATCATTTATTTTGGAGGAGTGTGTGCAAAATGTAAACCGGCACCAGGAATAGATAAGAGGATAAGAGAAATAGGTGAAACTGGAAAGAGCAATAGTAAACAAATGTGTCAAGTGTATCAAGCACTACCCAAGATGCTAATATAAAATCATGTGGATATTGTAGATTAATATTGGTGTGTCTCAGCACCAAACAATGCATTAAAAGATGGTAGGCAATCTCGCAGCAGAAAGCTTCTTAGCAGCTGTCCCCAGATTCAAATCACGTATAGGAAATTGCAACACAATATCAAATACCACGATATGCGATAAAAAATATTCAAAATCTTAAAATCACAAATATCTGACTTATTCTCGGCGCTTCTCCTATAAAAAAATACATTAAGAGTTCATTCGACCGAGTACGCCACACATTGGAGGAATATTGGCGAAGCAAGCAAAAGCATACTTGGTAACAGTAGTCAGCGAATAATACTTACCATTGAGGAGTTTTCTAAATTGCTGACGAAGAAAGAGGTTATCATGAATTGAAGGCCATTCGCATTTTATACAATTCATTATGTATAACATCAGGGGAGTTTTTAATCTAACGTACTTGCACTAACTTAACGGATGGAAATGTCACTGAGCCAAAAAACATCGCACCCATGGAAATGCAACAATATTTTAGAAATGGATCCCACCCTAATTATTTGACGACCCTACAAAAACGACATAAATGACCAGTGAATCTGAAAACTTCCCTGATTGAGATGTTGGTAAACCACAACGAATCTAATCAAAGAAAGATGGTGAATCTTAATGTAGTTTGATGCTTTCGCTTGCATAATCTACACCGAAACTTTAAAAGACACTACTGCACATTCTGGCTATCGTTGAAACAATTGAAGCAACGTTATGCTCCTCAATACATTCTCTTCTTTAACCTACTTCCATATTTGTTAAATTACTCCACTCAAATAATCAATGGAAATGTTCATTATATAATAGGCACGGTTTATATTTTCCACTTACATGAACTTTTATACATGAGTTCACTTTTGGCAGGACGAATGTGGATCTGATCGTCTAACGGTAGTTCTCATTGATTGCCTAATGCTTCGACCAGGGTTGGGCGTTTTACATGTAAAAAACGTTTTCTCTATTTTACATGTAAATAACGTAAATTACAAAATAAAATGTGTATTTTACAAAAATATGTAAATTATATTTAAAAAACGAGAATCCGTCCAGAAATAATTTAAAATATTGCATAAATGATACAAACATTTGTTTATAAGAATAACTTGCATTAGAAAATCCAATTAAACATTTTATTTAAATGGTTAATCATAATTATTTTCAACTTTTAGTTATCTACATTGAGACTATAAAAATCACCTATCCTTCTACAATGCCATCTGTTTACGTCTAAAACTAGTTCTTGAATCTAGCTACATTTGAATAAACTAAAATAAAATATTTCTAAGAGTGCATATTTCTTTCGATATGTAGCGGAAAACTATTTGCAATTTGACGTTTAATCATAAATAAAATAATTCTCTGCAGTGAAATGAATGAAGTGAATCTATACTCGTTTGACTGGCTTTTAAATTTAAATCTTTATTAATTTCAAACAGGACAAAATCAACCAAATTATCACTACCCGTCTCACCTTCATCAAATAAATGTATGCCTGAAATTACTTGCCCTATTCTATCCATTCGATAAAATGCATTATGCCTTTGATGTCCAGTGTAGTAAAGAGGTAGCGAATATGATTATCGAATTTAAGCGTGGAACAGTAGTGAATTTTATTAATTCAATTTAATTTTTCCTACTCTAATTACAATTAATAATTTTTCATAACCTAAGTTTGCAGCAATATCATTATACTAACCTTACCATAGAATTAATACTAGATATTAATTGATTAATACATTAATAATTAAATTTGGGAAAAATATTCTTTTTGAAACCCAGCAGTTACCATTCAAGGAATTCCATATGCTAACTCCTCTCACGAAAAACGAAGCGTTCATCAAATTACATTTATTGATAGCAGGTGTCAAGATTTCATTGTGAAAATATTTCTTATCATAGGAAAGTTGCACTTTATTTTACATTTATACATATGTACAAATATCACAATAAATAAACACAAATACACTACACTGTAGTATATAGTCAATTTTTCTTTAATTAAGAGATTTGGTAACAGACGGCGATAATTGTAATGAAAAAGTTGATTTATATTTTACAGTATGTATAAAATAATCGTTTACATTTTACATACATTTTACATGTAAAAAACCCAGTAAATTACATTTTGTAATTTACACGCCCAACTGTGGCTTCGACCGAAAGACTATTATTTTAATAATTCAGTTTACAGGCTAGAGCATAAAATAGCCAGTGTTTTCTAAACTCGGATTCACCGCCCGGTGCCTTTTTGTTAGCTTTTGTTAAACTTGGTTGAGACATAAACGATTTGATAACCGCATCCACATGTCTTTTGATATTTTTAATTATGTGAGTTCCCTCAGTGGTGGTAAAATGTTTTAGTTTGTTCGCCGCTTTTTTCGTAAGACGATTGCCAATTAATTAGTCTCCATAAAAGATAGGCAGTAATTTTTGTAGTGTCACGCAATATCACATTTAATAAATTAGAGACACTTACCTTTTTTCCAGCCTGGTATGTAACCCAGTGATTATCTTGTAATTTGCCTCTAAGTTTATTTAAATCTTCCTCGTCATTGAATTCGATAATGACCCGCATTTCACGATAATGCGATTTAAATAATTTGTAACGAAATTTACTGGGCATATTATATTTATTTTTTAAGTGATCGTAGATCAAACACTTTGTTTCAAGCGTTTCAATTAATTCACTAATCACGCCGTAACTCATCGCCTACTCTATATAACTTGAAATATGAATGCTGGCTAGTCAAAGTTGCGTTAATAACGACACAACTGCACTAAGTCAAGTTCTACACGTAATTTTATGTATAATGCGATCACAGCTCGACCATCTTAATATGGATATCATAATTCGAGCGACAAACCTCATGTTTTGAATTATAATAAACCATTAAAATGGATACAGAATACGAAATAGATTTTGTTTTTGATCGACAATGGAGATCGTAAATCAAATATCGAATATCTGAAATATGTAATTTATGTTGGCAATAAAATAATGTATAAAAAATTAATTAGCAAAACAATTATGTATTTTTTATGTACACAACATAATTTCTAATAAGGCAATTGACAATTTGTAGTCGATTTTATATAGTCTTATCATGTATCTGTGATCTTATTCATATATGCATATATATATATATATATATATATATATATATATATATATATATATATATATATATATATATATATATATATATATATATATATATATATATATATATATATATATATATATATATATATATATATAATATATGTGTATATATATATATATATATATATATATATATATATATATATATATATATATATATATATATATGCCGGGTGAGTTTTTTAATAAATTCCACGCTTTTATCTAAGAAAGATACTGAGATAGATAGGAAAAAATGAATAAAATTAATCAGGAACTTTTACTTGGTCCAACGGACGTCCTAGAAATTCTTAATATCTAAAAATATCTTTATTCGTTTGAGCCCACATATTTGCCGTTCTTTTATACCGATTAGAAGTAGGCTAGATCTACGAAATTCCACCATAAATAAAAATACATACATGTTAAATGAGATGATCGAGCTAGAGAAGAAAAGGGGCCACTTTTTCCAATCCATTTGTCGTGTAAATTAAAGCAATGGTTTTAATAAGTTTATGACACTACCACTTCTATATTTAAAAAAAACAGGGACAGTAAATTGTATAGTTAATACCTGTTTTAACAGCATAAAAAATAGTTAAGAAATAAAATTCGTATATGAGCACTGATATTCTCGGTCTCCCTTCCAACGGCATCTGTTGTGCACCTTATGGAATTGTAAATGATGCTAACATTTTAAAACATTTCTAATTTGTAAATCGCGAGATAAACATAACTAATAAAGATACATTACTTTAATAATTGGATTGTAAGTTTGATGTAAAGAAATAGGTTATGTAGCGCCATCTTGTGCATTTGTCTTTTTATAACTCAATTTTGTTCTTTTGGATAGCTTTTTAAATGGACCACCCGGTATATTCTGGTATTTATATATATATATGTATATAAATATATATATATATATATATATATATATATATATATATATATATATATATATATATATATATATATATATATATATATATATATATAGGGTGTCCCTAAAGTGGCTGACACGAATAGTACCGTTGGATTCATTGATCAAAGCGAATATGACTTTACTTCTACCACTTCCACTGTGAAGCCCCCCAATCAAGTTATAGACGTTTGAAAAGGAGCCTTCCAACGTCGTACCTTGTATTAAAGATAACTCAATATCTAAAGAAAGAACCATTTGTTTTTCCTAATGTTTATATCGTGAAAAAGCTGATTAAATTTTCTTTCAAATAAGGTATAATAAGTATGAATATTTACGTCAAAAGTATTTCAAATTAAAACAAAACTTTTAGAATTGAAATTTTTTTAAGAAAAATTTTTGTTTTTTTACCATTTACCTTTTAACAATTACTCTACGACCATAAATATTTTTTGATTAAAACATAGCTCAAACTCTTAACTTACAAAAAAGTTAACTATTTGTCATATTTGCAATAATATGTTATCTAAAAAAATTAAAAGATTACAATAAAAATTTTCTTTTCTTTATTAGACGCAAATATTGAGGTAGAAATAAGTACTGGTATTAGGTAATAATATTTCGCAATATTTACAACAAATTCTCAAAATGACCACCATTAGCCGTTACGCATTCCAAACACCTATTCACAAATGAATTGCGAACTTTTACGAAATCGTTTCTATCCCGTTTGATTTCGTTAGAAGCTTCATATATTCTAGAAATTAACGTTGCTTTATCTGGGACAGACGAAGAGTAAACTTTAGTTTTTAAACGGCCCCAAAGGTAAAAACCTAACGAATTTAGATCTTGCCGATGATCTTGCTGGCCAAGGTGTAGGTCCTCCGCGGCCAATCCACTGCCTTGGAAACAAAGTGTTTAAGTGTGATCGTACATTTCTTGCAAAATTTTGTGGAGCACCATCATGCATAAACCACATACATCGTAAATTAAACAATGGAACTTCTTCCAATAGTTCTTAAAATAGGTTTTTTAAAAAATTTAAATATTTTACACCATCTAATCTATCTGGAAGTATGATCAGGCCTGGTAATTCATCTCCAAAAATACCACACCATACATTTACTGTGAATCTATGTTGGTAACTATTTACAATTTTTAATTGAGGATTATTTGATGACCAGGAATGCATGTTGTATAAATTTATACATCTGTCCCGACTTAATGCAGCTTCATCTGTGAAAATTATCTTCTTCGGAAACCAAAAATCTCATGTTTTTTGCTCAATTACCCATTCACAAAAAATTCTTATTTATTCAACATGTAAAATTTTTATTGTAACCTTTTAATTTTTTAGATAACATATTATTGCAACTATGACCAATAGTTAGCTTTTCTGAAAGCTAAGAATCTGAATTATGTTTTAATCAAAAAATATTTATTGTCGTAGAGTAATTGTTAAAAGATAAAAGGATAAGAAACAAAATTTTTTCTTAAAAAAATTTCAATTCTAAAAGTTATGTTTTAATTTGAAATACCTTTGACGTAAATATTCATACTTATTATACCTTATTTGAAAGAAAATTTAATCAGCTTTTTCACGATATAAACATTGGGAAAAACAAATGGTTCTTTCTCTAGATATTGAGTTATCTTTAATACAAGATACGACGTTGGAAGGCTCTTTTTCAAACGTCAATAACTTGATTGGGGGGCTTCACAGTGCGAAGTGGTAGAAGTAAAGTCATATTCGCTTTGATCAAGGAATCCAACGGTACTATTCGTGTCAGCCACTTTAAGGACACCCTATATATATATATATATATATATATATATATATATATATATATATATATATATATATATATATATATATATATATATATATATATATATATATATATATATATACATATCGGTAATTAATAAAAAATTGACAGATGCAAATCAACCATTAAAAAAGATTTAATTTTGTTTTTCTTTTTTGTAAATTGCGCATAGTCAGTACATTTATTCTTAGAACAATGCATCAAAGATCGCAACTAAGAAAAGTATATTTATGATAAAGATCAGCGGGAAATTTGTATGAATTCTTATAATTTATATATTGATTATTAAAATTCCATATTTGATTGATTTTCAATTGTGCATGAATTGCGGGAAAATTTTGTTTTGTAATCAATTAATTATTATTATGTCTGATAAATGATTTGATAATTGTTCATAAATTGTAACCTACAGGTCAAAATCATTCGTTTTGCTTACCTGTTGCTATATATTCATGGTCTATGGCTGCATGAATCAGAGAGAGAGCATAAAATGCATTTTTTTGAATTTGAAAAAGAATTTATCGTGTAGGTGTAATGGATATGTATGTTCAGCAACTGTTTTGTTTGAAAGTAAACTAACCATATATAGAGATAAGATGTTGAAGGCTTTAAAAGAATTTACTGTTATTGTATACTAATAACCAGTACCAAATGTTTTTGGCGATTTAAACATCGGAAAAGGAAATAAGTTGATAATCCAAAAAAGTATTGTGATACGAAAGAACATTTCTTTCATTTTGAAAACTTTTTAAAACCTAAAGGAAATTTCTTAACGGGATGTTTTAAATGTAATCTAAACAGAATTTAATTTACCACGAAATTTTTTTGCTAAAATATTAAGCCTATTAAATCAGTATATTTTGAGTCACGTGTACGAAATAAACTAATCAAAATAAATAAACTTAATAGGCTTAATATTTTAGCAAAACATTCTCTGACTACTAGATGAAAAGAATTCATAGTTTTATTTTACAATAAATACTGTTTCAAAATGACACTTTCATAGTACAATTTACAATCTAGCAGCCTTAATTAATTCTTTGTTAATAAATATTTGTTTATTACTTCCACTTATAGTTCAAAATATCACTTTCACGATTCGGGCAATAATTTCAGAAATTATTAATGCTCTTGGGTTATTACAGTTGAAAATATCACTCACAGATATTGATTTTAGTTTAAAAGTTCCAATATTTAAAAGGACCATTTAAAAAAAAGCAGCAGCAATATTTCAACCGAATATCCACATTATTCCTGCCGAAATTACAATTTTAAGAAATACAGTATATCTCAAGGATTTACCTAATATCCATAGGTAATTTACTTATTGCATGCAAACTTGGATTAGGATGTTCAGCTTTGAAATTTATTTCAAATTTTTACAAACACAAATTGACGCCTTGTAAAATCGATACGGTCTCCTTTTAAATTTTAAAATGCTAAACTGGTGGTTGGAAAAACTGGTTGTAAACTGTCTTGTACCCGATAAAGTATCAGTCAGCTATTGAGCATTTTGTGGAAATACAAATCATTAATTGTTCAATTTTTTAGAGTTTAGATGAAGAAATTTAGATGTCAGCAATCCACAAAGAGGTACCAAATATGTTTAACACCTGAAAATACATCGGACCAATATTCGTGTGTTATTAAATATTCTATATACACATCCTTCGAGATATGGAAATAAATATATGATATAACGAATTGAAAAGACGTGACATTCAAACTGGCCCGAAAAGTCCATGATTGGTTGATACACCAGCTATATTTGTAAAAAATCTTCGCGTTATTGAACACTACGAGCATAGAAAAATAACCTCGCCAACAACAGGCCTCTGTCGATACACGCATTTAAAATATCGAAAACAAAAATAACAAATGCAAAATTCCGATAGAAATCAAAATGCAGCACATATGGCACATATATCAAAGAAAAAGTATTCCAGGATAGATCGTACAAAAGCCACACACAATGTTTTCAGAGTAAGTATCCGAGTACGGATGCGAAAATAAGTTTAAATCTTGCATTTATTTACATTCAGAGAGGGTTTGTTACTAGTGCACAAAACCGAGTCAAATAACTCTGTAGCAGCAGGTAATCGGATAAATTTTCAGTTGGTGCAAATATTTTCATGTCATATGCAAAGAGAAGGCGTTTCGCGAACTGCAAGTACTTGACAAGATCGTTGATAAATATTATAAATAAAAGAGGACCAATAACTGCCCTGACGCACTCGAAACGTAGCATGCAAATTCCGGGCCGAACAATCGAAATTTATCACGAACTGCCAACGATATGAAAGACAAAACGGTAACCATCTATCGGGGAGATACTGGCAATGCAAGTTCTCTAACTTGGCGTGAATGAGAATGGCGTGGTCGATTTTAACGAAAGCTTTGGCAAAATCAGTATAGATTACATCAAGCTGGAGTTTGAAGTTATTACTATACTATATAAATCGTTGTGAAATGTAACCAAATAAGTAACCGTCGATCTACCAGGAAAAACCCCATGAGAAGCAGAAGAAACTATAGGTCTGATGTGAAAAGACAAGACATTATAAACTATTATACAAATATATGATAGTATTAAAAAAAATTTTGTCATAGTATATAGTTGTCATGTTGTTTTTAAGAAGTAAGCATTTAAAAATTGATGATAAGGTTCGAAAATTGATTCTAAAATAGTCAAAATAGTAAACGGCAGTATTATTTAAAATTTATTGTCACCCTTGCACTGACACCAATTTATTTAATATTAATTCTGTACTAGTTAAGGAAACTACAGCGAGGCTTCATCAAAGCCCGGATAGGGATGAGAGACTATAATAGAACCGCGTTTTAGTTCGAGCAAATACATATATTTCAAATGACAGCTGAATGTTAGAATTCCAAAGTGTATAGAAGCTCAAAGCTTGTTTTTTGCAATATCCGAGAGAATTTTGCTTTTACACTGTCAATATTAGATGAAGTATAATCGTAGATAACTTTCTATCAGTTTGCCAACATTTTAATAAAACAAAAATATTTGACTGAATTTTATTTTTCCCATACACATGAATTTATCGTTACTTTTAGCTTTGAAATTGTCATTTGAAATTGTTTGCAATTTTCCGTCAGTTAGGAGAACCAACTATTTTCTTGACAATTAGGACAAATGAGATTGGGTGGCCGCTTATATAATGTACCGAAAGATGTAATAGGTACTGATTACGAAGCAACCATTGAGCTATTTGATACTTTAATCTCAATATCCTCACCAGAGGCTTTTGGCAACATTAAACTGCAAACTGACCACCATACATTTACATATTTTAAAAATAACCGCGCACTCATGAAAACCCCCAAAGTCGTTTAGAAACACCTTTTATGCCTATGCAAATGTGATTCTCGAACCTCTAGAAAAAAGGCAGCCACAGCTACTGTCACAGCTTGCTTGCTACAAACTTCAGAAAAATCTGGTCAAAACTTGACCATCGAAACACTTAATCATGGGAATTTTTCTTTGAGTTCCTTTTCTTATGATACGTCTTTACTTTATAATGACAGTTTCCTTTGTAGCACCCTAGAACTAGCTTCTTAAAGTTATAAGACGTCAACCGAATTATTTTGCTAAAATCTGAGTCAGTAAATGATGTCGTTGATAAATATAAATCGTTAAATATATTTAACCGTAGACTAAATACTAATAAATAACATTAAAATGGAAACAATATCCAAAATCAATTCAAAACAACAAACAATCAAAAAAACAGATGACAATACCGTGGGCCAAATTTCGTCAGGTGGTTTGCCAACTTAAATTCAAAATCACATGTGATTTCGATCGATGATGATAATGAACACAAGTACGATCCCCTTTTGGAATTTAGTATGCATGGACCAAGTTATTTAATAAAATAGCATTGAATTTCTGTTTTAAAGATGCATTAAAAATATCGGTATATAGACAGCTTTCAATAAGAAACATTAAAATTCCCACTTAAAACACACTAAATCCATTTACGAATGTAATCGCGATCGTGCTTACACACAATCCATATACACAAACGAAATGACTCAAATTCCATAGATACCATTAAAATTCTACAAATGAAATAATACCGAAAGTGCATTCAGAGCACACAGGTGAGTTCTTAATTCTTCTTTGCTACACACACAAACAAAATATCGCGCAGAGACAAAGCGATAACAAAAATGTTTTCTTCACATCTTAAACATTTGGTTATACTAAAGTTAAACCAAGATTAAGCCTTTTAAACAAATTTCTTATATACAGTATTGCCCCATTTTACCGACGCTTGTATTTAAAGTTACTTTCCTGTAACTGGTTGTAAAATGGGGATAACCTGATCGCGATACTCTTCATTTTCATGTTAAAAATCATCGCTAATCAGCTCCTGACATTTACAGATGACCTCTTTGGAATTTAACTGTTTGGCAACGAAGCCACTAATTAGGTGCTGCCCGTAAAACGACGGTCGACTGTATATATTTTCTTCGCAGTTCATCCGAATACATTTACATTTATTTGTAGTTCTTCTTTAGTTGTTAAAATTTACCTGATCATCATCATTCTTATTTCAATATAGTTACTGGTTAATTGGTTTACGCAATCTTGAAATTCTTCAACTTTTTTCACATCATAAGAAATTAATAATGCGCGGTATAATTAGAACAGAACTAACGCACTGTAGTACATTTATCTAAATTAATTGAATGAAAAGTTTCTTTGCATAAAAATATCACTGTCGCCCAGTATGAAATCACGGCATGGTGCAGTGCATTGTTTGATAACTGATGTTACCAATCAAATTGGGTATAAGATAAAAAATAAAAGGTTACAAAACCCTGTGCCGAGTACGTAAGGCACAACATGAGGAAAAGCAATGTAACAAAAATAATAATTATGTCTTACCGCAAATTACCGGAGTCGAACATACATAGCATATTGTACATTGACAGTTTGGTTACACGATTTTAATTTAACCATATACAACATAAAAAAAAACTCTATTAAGGCAACATCAATAGACAGTCATTTCCTAATGAATATTAATTTGTCAATCCGGCCAGAAACAACTTTTTATTGTTTATGACCAAATTTGGGTATAGCAAGCAAAAAAACGAAGCAAAAAAAATCTTTCAATTCGAGTAGCATTACGTTCGAATGAAGGGAGACGAAGAATGGGAGATGGATGGAGATCCAGAGCTTAGCATATTAATTGTGATGATTTAATTAAAGTTAATATATGTTTTTAATTACTTTAATGGATTTCACTTTACAGTTGACATTCGATATGCGTGATTCATGAAAGTTTTCGTCAGTTTGACATTTACATAACAATTTTGTTTTCAAAATTTAAAAAAATTATAAATAAACGAGGGATAGGGAGTTGCCATTTTGGGGCAGTAATAATCTAGTTATCGCCATAAACTTATAGCTAGATGATTTGATATCCGCCATGTTAGATCTCTGTATTACAATTCAAAGCAAATCTTGGAACCAATCTATTCACAGGTAGTTAATTCCACCCTAAAGCTAAATTGCTATAAAAAAATAAACAAAAGATAAGGAGAATTTTCAATATCCAATCTTCAGATTATTCGCTATTACTAGATGGATGTGCATCAAATCAATGGGTCACTATGATGGAATTTAAAGTAATCGTAATTATACCTTAATGTGAAATTAACACTTTCAGATTTTGACCACATGATTGTCCATAGGTTAAATATGTTAACATTTAGTTTTTTAATAAATTTGAACCTAACTAAAAAAGTAAAAATTCGGTTGGATTTCAAAATGTATTTCGTTTTATAGGAAAATTTGCACCTACACGATTGTGTAAAATGAACTGATTCTATTGTCAATTATAGTAGCATAACTTCTGACTTTTCTAGAAACATCGACAATCGATCAATGTTTAAAGCCATTGCACGGTATTCCGAAACAATGAATAAACGAAGACAACCTCTATAGACAAGGACCACTAATGTCGTCGTCTTTCTCACTAAGACAGTCACTTATTTTATAGTGAAACTAAAACTTTTAGCACAATTTGTTTTTAATTTAAATGGCCACTATCGTAAAATATCGATCGAAATATAAATGGCTGCCTTTGGGGACTAGCTCTATAAAACGTAATACTTCCGCGTGTCCCTTTGATGTATTTCAGAGTGCATTACAAAATTTTTAGAAGTTTTCAAGCCCAAAGAACGTGGCATTTTTTTAACGTATAAGAACGCTTGGTATATCTCTCTGATTTTTAAGGTTAAAAAATAGACAGATACATTGAAATTTAAGCAAAAAAGAATGAATCACTTTTAAAAAACTATTTCATGCGACAATTGTGTCATTTTAGGATGTATGCAACATAATTGTGTAGGTTGGAAATTATAAACATTAAAATGTTTAAAATATTTTGTTTCTTAAACTACACGTTTGTGCATACTGAACTAAGGTTACAGCAAACGCCCATTACAGGGTTAATCTTGTTCCGATACAGAAAGTTATCGCGTTCACAAAATTATTTAAATATTCATAGTCAATCGTTGATACTTCTCTTCAACTCTCAGTTGATATAACTCACAGCTCTCCTTATTTTGTTGGATAGTCTGCGAAATGCAAGAGACCAAAATTAATATGTTTAATTGATTGATTGATTGATTAATTATAATACGATTTCTCTAGAGATAAACCTAGAGACATCTCTGAAGTAGCATTAGTACTAGCAAATATTGAGCAAATATGTTTTTTAGATTAGCGTAGTGACATCTTGAAAAAAGTAGAATAAAATAATGAAAATATAGAATATTCAAGATACATATAATTTTGGTACAAGCGTCGTACAGTGAGTTAAGCTGAGTTGTATTTTAAAGGCGAAAGAGTTATGATTAGTGTCATAGCCCCCACAAGTGGCAAGTGGTTAATCTAATTGAATTAAAAGTGTTATAAGAAGTAAATTAATGTTGTTAAAATAAAGCATTGGTTATTATGAGGAAACTAAAGAATTATTGTGTTATTTATTGCGGAAATTATTGTGTTTGAAAGTAAACAGTATTTTATGTAGAAACTCTTGCGTATTGTGTATTTATTTGTGAAGTGTTACTTATTTATTTGTGGACAGTAACACTTCATTTGGGGACAGTAAATGTCAGTGGAATTTATCCATAATCCGAACCGGAAATACGAACCGGAAATACGCAAAAACGTAACAATTTGTGACAACGGTGGGATTGTCAATATTTAAAGAGTTTAAAATACGTTGTCACATGCAATAAAATTAAGAACTCCAAAAACTAAATAAACAAATTGTAAATATTTGTACATGTTCGAACTACTTGTGCAATATCATGGTCAGGCTTATCGAACTAAGCATAGTTCGATTGTAAATAGTGACATTAAGTTTGAGTAAAGCTTAGCTTACGCAGTGTATTTCTGATGCATTACTATTTCACCGCTGATAGACTATAGATTAGCTAAATGCGATTGTTTTTTTCGAACCTTAGATTAACTAATCTTTTTGCAGTTCGAGGTTTATGACTAAGCGCGCGAATTGAGATTTGTTCGTGGTGCCATCATACAGTACCATATGGAAAGATTAAATTAATGGTGAATTACAAGTGCATTCTTTTAAGTGACGCTTTCCAGAATTTCATTTGTGTTTTTATCTAAATCAAAGACCCTTGTCTGTAATATAGACAATGATGGCGATGTACAAACTTTGGTGTTGATGTGAGCATTTCATTTTCAAAGCTAATCAGGTTTATTTGGCATCATTTCACTGTTGAACATCAGCGATTACCCGTTGTCGTATCCATTCGCATTGAGAGTCTACGTCGCACAAATCTGCTTGGGAAAGGCCTTGTTGTATTTTCCATCAACGATACAATGTCTGGCGCGTCATTTCACTTGGTCCATGCATCAGGCATGTTATTACGATTTCATTCAAGATTAGCAACGGGTATATTCGCTGATACAATTTGAACAATGCGCTCTGCGCGTTTCTGAATTTATCCTCTGCTCTAAACGTTATTAATATATGCGCGTAAGATAATCCGCAATTTTAAAATTGAGCTGACAATATTCATATTGATGAACGGTTGTTGCGAGTTGCATGGATTTTTTTGGATAAACACGAATGTCACCATGAATACCATGGTGATCTCATTGGCAGTAGATGCATTGTCAAAATGTATTCAAAACTGATTAAAATGACGCCCTCGGCAAAACAAAATAGGTTCACAACCGGCAAAATTTGACGATGCTCATAACTGACAAACGACATTCAAATGCTCATATCTACTAGTCGAACATCAAATATAACATTTCAAAAAGTATTGAATTTCAATCTGGCTTAAATATGAAGAGCTTAATTGCAATTAATTTCGACCTAATCTTAGATGAATTTCATCCTTATTACACTGATCTAATCGATCGTTAGATCTGAGCGGATATAAAAGCACTGTCGGTTTTCGGAAGGCTAATAATGGTCACGTAATGGTAATTCAAATGACGTAACAAAATTCAAAAGTTCGCACTAAAAAAGAATTGGATTATATATATATATATATATATATATATATATATATATATATATATATATATATATATATATATATATATATATATATATATATATATATATGTATATATATATATATATATATATATATATATATATATATATATATATATATATATATATATATATATATATATATATGTATATATATATATATATATATATATATATATATATATATATATATATATATATATATAAAGTAGCAGGTACTTTTTTTCTTGCATATCACGAAGTTAATTGAATTTGACGAGTAACAATAGTAAACTAATTTTCATAATACTATAATTTTTTGATAAATTAAATTAAATTACACAATTAACGTGCATATCAAAATATCATTTCAAGTTTTTAGTTTTGACTCGAATTTGATTTGGTTGTACATGATAGATATATTCAATTTGTAATTTTTTTCTTTCGATTTTTTGTTTTGATGTTTGGTTCAATTTTCCATGGTTGGAAAAATGATTTGTCCAACTAATCTCGTTTAATCTTATTAAGTTACAAAACCTGTGCGATTTAATTTTTTTGTTATTTCTTAAACAAGTGAAGACTAGATTGAATTAAGAATTATGTGATTATTATTGTATAGCTGATTAATCGAACTAGTTAACATCTTAGTACCGTGATCTCGATTTATTCCTCTTTTAAACCATTGAATTTTAATTGAAGACGTTAATTAAACTGCATTGTGCCATCTTTCGTACCCTGCACGTTTTAAACTAGTATTAATAAAACTATTTAAAATTAACTTGCACGAAATAATAGTTGAGTACAAAACCAATTTATTTGGTCAAAATAATTTTATTATTTTAAAAACATAGTAAACTTTAAAATCCTTTTGTTTTTTATAAATAAACAAAATAAAGAAAACTTTTTTGTTCACTTTCTTTAGATTCAGTTTTTACCAAGCTGTAAAGGAAAATACATTAAAATACAAAAACTTATAGCACTTTTTAAAATTTATATTGGTTTCTCATTTAAATGGTTTAATGTCAATAGTCCTACTTATTGCCAAATATATTGTGCTTTGTAATTGAAAGGCATACAATTATCGTTTTACTCAGAATTCAACCTACATAAAACATTTCAAGATTATATTAGTATCTCTATAAATTATTTGAATAATAGTTGGATCAATTATTTTCAACTGATAATTATAACCAATCGAAAACCAATCGGGAGCATTCAAGAGCGTGACAAATTAAGATCGGATGTTGAAGTGGCTGTTTAAGGCAAATAGCGGAAGCTCAACAAACAGTTTCAGAATAGAAAAATTTCGATTGCAAAAAACATCTTTATAACGGCATGACTTCCAGAATCAAGACGACCATGTGGATAAAAACTCAAAATTTGTGGGGATGTGAAGGAAAGGAAAATATTATCAATTGCTTGCATTATGCAAGTGTTACCTGATAATCGAATTAGCAAATATGTTTGAAGTACCTATGGAGATTCACTGCTCGGATATTTTGTCTTTCAAGAAGTTTTCCAATGTTTTAGATGGTTTGGTGAAAAGGTACAACTGGAGGTATATCTTGCAAAGGTTTGTTGGAGGTTTATCTTGCAAAGCTCTAATCAATGCAATTGTGATGAACATATACTAATTTCTGCTGGCTTATCAATCGATAGTGAGGATCTATGACCTACAATTATCAAGAGATTTAAATGTTGAGACTCATTTTCTTTATTTTAAAAGAAGGAAACTGAATGGAAAATCATTGAAAAAACGAATATTGAGTTAACAAATAAGGACTTGACGCCAAGGAAAATATTAGTGGATAAGAAAGACAGTAAGTTTGTCTTCACAACCAGCAATAGAATAAAGGTTTATCACCACAATGGCAACAATCCCAGACCACCTCATAGAATTTAATTGATGACTGATTCAGTGATACCTTAATCGAAAGCTCTCGAGATCAGTATTTTTACTGTTATAAAATAATCATACATATTCACAAATCATTTTTAAGTGTAAAATTTCAGAAAGGAGTACGCCTTTACAAATTTATAAAAATTAATGAAAAGTCAATAGCACACGTAATAATGGTTTAATTTGTTAATTTATTTTACCGAAACCAACAACATTGTTCATTTAAGCTAAATCTCAAAACCTTCTATCATAAAAATCAGAGTCGTTGCGTAGCACACGCGGCCATTTATAAAAAAAACTATATAATATTCACTATTTTCTTGTGTAATAACTAATAGTACTATACAACAACCATTTAAAAAAAAATTGAAATTTTTTTTCTTTGCTACGACAATACTAAAAAATATCTCACACTAGCAATATAGAAGGTTTTGGTTTTATACCTCATTAATAATAAAAAACATGTTGATTCTGTAGATGAATTCGGCCTTTTAATTATAGAAGGCTTTGTTAATACACATTTAGAAATGTACATTTTGTTTTGATGCATCTGTCAATCAAACATTCCGCGATATATTTTAAGCGCTAAAAATATACGGTAAAGGAGGGAAATGTTTTTAAAAAGACTGGACAAATGTTTGAACGTTTTAATTGCAAAGTCTTAGACAAAGCCCGTTTTGAGGTGGATGTTACATTATATAATAGTATTAAAACAAGTATATGAAGATTTAGAACTTAGGATTTACACTCTAGAGTCGAAATTTTTTAAAAGATTTTCCGTTTGTAAATTTTTGTGCTCACTGATAAATCACTGATAAATGCCAAACGCACAAATCACTTAAACCAGGCTATAACATGTTATGCTATATTTGAGACGTTTAAAACTACTTTAATGGCCACTAATTTAGGATTAAAGCATTTCTATACCAAACTCAAATAATTAACAAGAAAATAAATTTATTGTAATCCGAAATGAAAAATTTAAAAATTATCTCTTGTGCAATAATTTATTTGGTTCCATTTGATAAAGATCACCTTCGGTCGTTTTAACATATTTGAAATTTATTAAGTTTTGTGTGCACAGAAACTACAAAATTTTATCGTAAATCCAAATAATTAATTAATTAAAATTAAAAAACTAAATTTTTTGTATAATTTTTCTTTTAAGCATACATGATTTTTATCAGAAAGTATAAATTTTATTTTAATGTTACAGTTTTAGTGTTGATAAGAAAAATTCTCTCTATACATAGAGAGGGTTTCCTATTGTGGAAGCACAATTATTACAATTTTCATGATTAACTACGTCATATTCATTTAATAAACATTTGTCATTGCTGATCATTAACATATAATTTAATGATAGCATTGAGATACTTTCGACCTATCTAGATAATGTCCAAATCACTTTTACTGATCGTGTATCATATCTCTCCATATTTAGATGCGTATTTTTCTCAAAAATACTTTCGCCATCAACGGAAAACCCTTTACATACCAAGTGAATGGTTGTGTTCTGAGACATTTTGGTTTTTGTCAAGCGGATTACAAAGAGGAAATATATAAATCTATAGATCTCTATGTAAACCAGAGAAAAGTAGTTATGCAAATTAGCTCAGATTTATAAGAATAACAATTCGAATACATATACTTCCAATTAGTGTAGTAATAAAATCAGATTTTAATCTTTTGTTTGGTAGGAATTAAATTTTTGCGATCTGTCAATACATAGGTGAATTAAAATTGGTATACGATGCTGAATATAACATTTAAGACAAAATTCCATATTGATTATTTTTAATGATATCGCTTCGCGCGGTTCACAGAATAAAATTCACTCAAAATAATAATTATCTTAAAATTCCGAAGGAAACGCAGCAGTCCAAAGATACGCATATCGCATTGCAACCGATCCATAAAAAAGCCACCACATAAAAATTATTTATTTAATTAATAAAAAAATTTTGCTGACTCGACCACATATTTTATGAAAGATCGAAAATGGGATTCAAAAATATGTACCATCAATTTGGGAATTCTTTTGATTTGAGTGTATATCAGTACGAATAACATATTACCCAACACGGTTGTTAAATTCATAAAAAACATTGATGGTATATGAGAGTGGTATGATAAATTCGTAGACTAGCAAATTTTGCCAAAATGAGATCACCGAATGGTCAAAAACTATTTTTTTTTCGTGGTGACAAAATCTTGACGTGTACCATTAAAAGCTCCCTCTAGTATCACATGACATAGAGCTCTACAAAGTAATACCATTACATTGTGAGCAGGACCTAAGTCAGTACCGGGTGCTCATTATGTCAATCAGATCATAGATTATTTGAATGGCTAGCATTAAATAAAATGAGCCTACATACAACAATCTATTTGTTGGGCAGACCATTTAACACACATTACAGCAAATATGACTGCGATTGTGTTTCTTTAAGTTCATAATGACAGTGGACTTTGAGAAAATATTTTGCCAAATTCTCGTTGATAAAAAGACTAAAAATCCTAAGGATACTATAGAAGAATTTCACCTACTGAACGTAACATAGGGCACTTCAAGCGCACCTTTTTTGTCAACAGGAATACTCCGTCCACTTGTCGATGTATGTGAAGTTTACTTTCCATTGGTATCCACTGTTATTGCACGAGACTTTGATGTTGACGACCTCATTGACTGGTGCCGATTCGGAAGCTGATCTCATAAACATGAGGGAAGAAACAATACATGCCATGGGAAGTGCCTGTCTAAACTTAAGAGTGAACTACAAATTCATCTCATCTGAAATTTAATTTCAACCATCCCAAGATTAGATAAGGAAAGATCAGTAACATCAGACGTATGTCATCAATTATCAAAAGATTATCAAAGGGACATTTTTGTCTACAAAATCAACATGAGAAGCTTACATAAACTAAATGAGGTATATTATCCGAAGTCTTAATGCTGTTCGATCCATATGACTGATTAGCCCCAGTTATAATTAAGATAAAAACATTTTTCCAAACACATTAGATGCTTCCACTAATTTGGGATGTTGAACTTCTGAAAAAGGTTAAATAGGAATGGTTGAGGCTCCGTAGCCAAACCAAATTCAAATAATTGAAATTCCACGATGACTCCAAATCACCACCACAATCAGCCCATCAGCCTGCATGGGTTTACCGATGCCTCAAAGAATGTGTACAAGTCAACGTTGCCATTGTATCAGCAAAAACGAAAGTTGCGCTTGTTAAACAAATTTCAATAGCAAAATAAGACTGCTTGCGAATAGCTACAAGTATTGGAGGACAGCGATATAGAGCGATTCAACAATTGTGTTATCATGTAACGCGTTTCACAAGTTATTGAATCATATCCGCGTAAATATTGAGAACACATTACATCATCTCAGTTGAATCTACCAAACGTCGCATCAAGGGCAATTTTTCCCACACAACATTTGGATCAAAGAATGTGATGGACTGGACCCTCCTGGCTTCAACTACCACAGTAAGAAGTCCAAAATCTGCAAAACCACAAGAGACAATTACAAACATGGATATTATCAGCTGTAATATTTTAAACCTTATATATAAGAACCATTTAAACATAATATTCGATCGAAAAAAATAGGAAATTATCCTATTTTATTTGGAACTATTAGCCTTAAGTCTAAAATTTATTAACAATTTAAAATCAAAAAGGGGAATAATCTGCAAAGGGGTTAGTTAGCCTTTCCAAATTTACGAATTTCATTTTTTATTCAATACAACACGTAATAGTGGCCAATAGCACTAATATTTTTAATATTATTTATTTATAATTTTAAGTTTAATTAAATCAAATATAACTTATTATTTTTAATTACTCAATTTACTTTACGTAATATTAAAATTATCGTCTACCCATCACGGTTGCTTGTTACCAACTGACTAACTTCTCAAACAAAAAATGTTTTATTGTATTTTTTTTTTTTTTTTGTTTTAATTTATTTATAGTTAGTGCATTTCACCGTCACTACAGATTTATCCTCTTTTCTACTAATACGAAGAAATACTTCTGTCATTTTGCTACCAAATGACATTAGTTATCTGTTTATTTTTTATACGTATAAAATTATGCACACATATTTAAAATTGGGGAAATTAATTTTATTGTTCGATTTGCAGCTAAAATAAACAGATTGCTTTTTCAAAGATGGGAAAAAATGAATCGAAGTCGGTATTACAAAAGTAGCGTAAGGTAACTTGGATTAGCAAATAAATATTATTACATTGTTTTGCCGGTTAGTTTAAAAAAAAATCAATAGATGTCAGCCACTTTGCGTTCAAAGACAGTCAACTATTGATGTTAACAATTTATTTTGTTGCCAACGTTTGCTGAACTGAATGCTGAATGTTTAATTTTCTATAAATCGTAATAATATATACATTTTTTGAATTAATGTAAATAATAATTCTTTGGCTATAGATATGGTAAATCCTTTAAAATTCTTTAAAATACCTTTAACTACTGTGAATAAAGAGTGACATAAAAATGGCTTGGTATAATAGAAATAAAAACATATTTATGAGGCGGCAAATTCTCAATAGATCTATAGACGAATATTTGCTAAATTCGGCTCTGCCCTTAGTAAAGGTATACTAAATAGTAGTAGACACGGATTCCTTTCTAGACATTTTCTGTTTGAGCATCCTATAAGCTGATGCAATATTATACAAATGCTTCTACTGACAGTGATCACTTTTCATGTGATTGAAAGTTTGAACAAACGGTAAGTCAGTCGGCCATTCTGTTCTTCAGAATTCTTCAGAAAATGCCCTACATTCTGAAATCTGAAGTGTAGCAGAAGTTTCAAATTAAGTCACTATACCCGATCGTTTGACCTAACATTAAACCGCCTGCCAAAAACAGCGGATGATAATATCGAGTGTCCCTTTCCAATTAATCCAAGTACATTTTAAAGTCTATCACAGCATTACTATCAGAGTAATGAAGTCACAATGTTGTGTTAAAGTCGCAAACAAGTTACCAGGACTCTGGTGTATGATAATGAGATCTTCTGTCCCTGATATAACGAAACTTACCGAATTCTCTTCATCCACAAAATCAAGAATTTGATGAAAATCCCTGTTGTCGTTCATGAAGTAAAAAACGTTGAACCGAGAGTAACAATCTTATAGGAAACTGTGTTTAAAAATAAAATAAATGGTGCCCCAAACAAATTGTATGCTCCTGATCGTGGCCAGATACTTACGATACAACCTTCGTATATTTTCTGCCATTCTAAGACTGGTTTTTTATCAATACATAAAAAAAAATGTTATTGAGATGCATCAAACTACAAAATGTATTAATTATTCTAACATAAAGTTGGTTTGTGGGCGGATTGCCGATATCGTTTATTTCCATGTTAACTGTACAGTAAGTGCTAATAAATAGAAATAAAAAAATTAATTAAAATTATAAAAAAATTTTATAAATAAGATTTCGAATTTGAGTATAAAAATGGAAAAAGTTGTTTTACTATTTTCAAAGTGTTAATTACTTGATTGTGCAAACCAGTGGTTTAGGTATCAATTAATTTTAACTATTAAAGTTACATTAATAGTTTTATAATTAATAGTGTAAGCGGTTTGGCACGATCTAATGGTAGTTCCATCTTTTCAGACCGATTCACCTCTTCATTATTGTCAATGTTGGAAATTGGAATGTAACTTCAAAAAAGAGAAAAAAGGGAATTTAAACAGCCTTTCATGTGTAAAGACTCTCAGCAAAAGAAGATTTATTGACGATTTTAAAAGGATCACTCAACTAAATGCAGTTCGGGAAGCTTAGTGAAACAGATCATAAAATCACAGACTTTGGCACAGTTAATATTAATTAAATTTCCACTGGTGGTTGTAAATCTTCTTCTCCGGTCTATCCAAAGCCAATCCGGTTATCTTTCCTAAAACTGTAAATTTAATTTCAAAAGCCAGTATTTGGCTTTCATAAGACATCATATCTTCATTTTACTCCTTCTCAACAACTTAAGTAGTATAAGAAGTATGTAAATAGGCCTATTATGAAACAAAACTTTTGTCACGGAAAGACATTCTGATGTGGTCTAACAACTGCGTTTACTTAAATCTTGTAGGCTTCCTCACTTTGAGAAAAAATACGGACGATTTGGGTGTTACTTATTTAATCTTGTTTTGCATGTTCAGAGGTACAGAGTTTTCCACAAGCGTTCATCAGTCTGTATTCGACAGTTGAATCTTTTATTGGTTATGCAATGTTGTCCAAAAAATAAAGGTGAACAGTTGTGCTTTCATTTGCTACATTTCACAGTGCATTAATGGAAATCCCAACTTGTACGGTTTTAAAGAAAGTAGGATCAAACAGCTGACAGGATTTTCTATTTTTGAAGTTCGTTTATAGTGTTTTGTTGGTGCGTCTGGCACAATGTTAACCTTCCCTTTTTCTCTTTTTGTATAGCACTAAAGATAATAATATATCCTCAATGTGAAAGTTCTAGAAAGTTCTACAACAAACACACAGTACTACTAAAAAGGAAAGGAAAGATTAAGAGGGAAGAAAGTATAAGGAATAAAGGTTTTAGTCTTCTAGCGAATTTGATTTCAGATTGTGTCTCAGATTGTGACACATTGTCAGATTGTGTTCAGATTGTGTTTTGTAGCCGGCTTAAATAGCCATCCTAACGCGATTGCCTTGGCAAACAAGGCATAAAATCATTAAGTTCCAATGTACAATGACCTTGAAAATATTTGTGGAACACTCATAAAGGACCCACATTACTTCTAAAAGGTACCAATCAAAATTGGATCATAAATTTAAGTCCTCAATCATTCGAAATGCTTGGTTTTTGGACCCGATCGTGTGCAATCAAATGTGTGTTCGGTGCATCTTCCCAAATATGAGAATACTGCTCCAACCTGGGTCTTACCATAGGTCTTGTATTTTGCACCTATTTTTGATAGAGAAAAGTAAAACTGGCATCGTCGTAAAAATTCAAGACATCTGGTTGCACCAGTTGCAAGCTTTGCTGGATTCGCCAGTCAGAAAAGACGGCAAATAGCCATCAGTTTAGCCAGAAAAAAACGAAAGTGAATTCATGCTGCGGGATTTACAACAATATTTGAGAACAATTTGGGGAATCCCTTCTTAAGGAACTTTAATCACCAGCGAGTGAGGCGCAGATACAAATTTCGATGGATCCAAATAGAAATTATCAATAAAAAAATTCTTTCAAGTTCAGGCCAAAGTGGGCTCAGTCCAACAACAGTTACTTTACCCAGAAAATTTAAATTTTGAAAGCAAAATTTTAAAAAAATGTAAATTACTCTTATAGAGAAATTGCCTCACGTTCAGCGCCACTATAACGTAACATCTTTAAGATTGAGACATTAACCAGAATAAAACATACATAAACTTTTCAGCGGGCTCGGCGGACTCATTGGTTTGGCTTAAGACAAGAGATGGGGTGTGGGTAGATAAAAGTATCGCGCTTCCTTATTATAACCGAGCAGGAAAAGGACATGAAAAGGTAGGAAATGATGACAAAACACCAGTGATCAGTACCCAGTACCCACACAAAAAATTTTCACAAAATGTACTTCTGACTAAAAAGCCACGTGATATGGGTATAATTTTTATCGGAATAGTAAATAATTCGCTAGTGACGTCTCTTGCTCGTAGCAATATTTTTGCGCAGTTTATTGATAGAACCTTCAAATCATGGTTATTGTATCAAAACCATGCATCTTCCATTTCTTTATTAGGAAAAGAACTCTATACCGATTCGGCTGTTTTGTTGTGACCACGATGTGTTAATCGTTGCTAAATATAAAAACTGCGAGGCCAGCAATATACATCACGTTCAGCATCTTAATAAAATCAATATACCATCTTGTAACCATCACCCCGTGCAATGAATTAAATTACAACACATTCCAACTGATCTTATCACCACCGCATGATACATCTTGTGTTTTACAACTCCATATTGGAAAAACACAGAACTTAATAATTGTTACATCTGTTTTAGCACATATGAACCTAACAACTAGTCAATCTATCTTAACGAACCAAAGTAAAAACACTTTCTTATCTCCGTTTATCGATTAATGATTATTAGTACACGTAAAACGAAATATTAATCATTAACATTGTGAAGTCGAGAGTAAAATCTTAAGAGACATGTCACGTTTCCGCATAAAAGATGTAGTACCTATCTGTATATAAAAAACAAGAACAGCAACAAAAAATTACTTTCAAGATAAAAATCAATCACATACACAGTATCTGTAACGTGTGACAATTGATTGAGTGTTGGCTCAAAGTTTTTTTTTTGTTATCAATTTTATAGCGCTTTACAAGGAAATGTGTCTGCGAGTGCAACTAAACGATGGTGAATTCTCAATAGGCTTTTGCGGTATGCAGTGATTTGACTGATTACCGTATAGACCGTTGTCTTTATGAAACCAACAAATCAATACAGACTCTATTTAAAAATTTGAACAATAACATCCTGGAACTGTGTAAGCGCAATAAAATCGAAAGAAAGGAAAAGTTTTGTCGCGTCGAGCTTTTTATGCTTTTCATATATATGTTTTATGAGTGTAAAGGGTTTTCCATTTTCATTGGGTGTCATCGATATTATGTGACTGCTACAGATTCATGTTCGTGTGGATTTATGTGTTCGTTCAGCAGAACACAGCACTCCATGCAACAATGAAGTGCTTACGCAGTCGAATTACCATTTTGTATGAGCCTTTATACGTGAATTGTAAACCACATTTCATCTCAGCAATTCGATTGATATTTCCGAGCTCCAATTATTGGAATTGCCTCTGGCTTTGAGAGCTGCTTGTTAACTTCGTGAATAGTTTAGACTCGAATTGGGTTCCTTGATCGATAGTGATGTTGCTTGAGACGCCGAATCGAGGAACGTAACTGTGCATAAACGTTGCTACGATCATTGAGGCAGACTAATAGGTCATATAGGTCAATACGCTTCAGGCCAGCAAGTAAATCGATCTACACAAGTTAGAGTAAAGGATTTCTTTTGGATGGTGGAAGTGGTCATGTCCAAGTAAATATGTTCGAATCGACCAGGTGGAATGTCGAATTTCCCGAAAGGTGATTTTGTGTGCCTTTAAACTTTCGATCGTCGGCAGCTTAAACAGGATTGCTCCATTAGCATGCGATAGTTTTGTAGAGAAATATCCCAGTGGCTCCTACCATTTGTAATTTATCTATTGTATTTAGTACTATCCCGACTGATGCATTGAACACGGAACAATAACGTCGTAACGTTAACCAATTCATCTTTGATAGATTTGATATTTGATAGAGAAATTCTTTGGTGTCTTGGGCTTTTTAAGTAAAGCTGCCCCAAGTTGGTATGAATTGGCGTGAGAGTTTTTGTATAAGTCGGTGGTGATATATAAAAACTGTCAATAAACTGCTGATTTCGTTTGATTGACGTTAGGGTTTGAAACTCTCTAATGGCATAAATTCTTCTGACGGCAAAATACCATTAGAATTTACTCTGTGGCTTAAGAAATCAAGAGTGTTTGCGCCAAAGTTACATTTAAAGCTATTTACTTGCAATACTTGATTCGAACATCAAAGTGTGCAAGACGTTGGAAAATTTCTTCCAGATGCCAGTTGGTGTTGTTGTTCTTTTTTGATGCCGTAAGTATATGTCGTCAATATAGACAAAAACGTAGTCTAGAACTTGGACTATCTCATTTCAAAGCGCTGCAAAAGGCATTTGGATGAATTCCAAGACTCTAAATGGTGTCGTGATTGTCGTCTTATGAATATATTCAGGCGCTACGGGGATTAAGTGACAACCTCTGATGAGATGTATTTTTGTGAAGAAAATGCGCTCATTTAGATACATAGTGAAGCTTGGACTATGGGGTATTGGATAACGCAGGTACTGTGAAAGATTGTCGATAGTCTCCAATGGTCTCCCATTCTTTACAATATGTAAAGGGCAAGAAACTATAGTGGTGATAATTGACGATAGATTCCTAATTCCATCAAGTGCTGGAAGTGAATGCTGGAGATATATTTCAGTAACGATGTGGTGCACAATATAATCTGGCTCTGTAAGGAAAGAATAGTTCTTTAGTAGCATGACAAAGCCACTGTCATCGCCATTTAACAAAGATATTACCGTCGTAACTGGATTGATAGCTGAGTCACTGAATCAATCATCTGACACACACACATTGAAGTTCACGTTCGCTATGATGAAAGCGTAAGTGAACTTTCGTCTTAGGCCAATATCAACCTGGAGCAATTTTGTTCCGTATAGGTATTAATTGTTGAGTCATTGGCGGCTGATAATTCTAATTGAGATTTGTGAATAAAATTCAAATTTGATTTCGATGTCCGGCTGACAGCAAGCACCGAAAGTTCGAATCTTCTATCTATAAAGAATGTTAGGTTGTTCGAATCTGCCGCAGCCTCTTTTCGCTTTTTTTTGGATCACCGATGTAAATTGTTTGAATCTACATGGCGATCGGCACTTTTTCGCGGCGTCACCAAAAAAATTGTAGTTTCAGCATACATCGTTTGTATGATGGACTTTTGATCGTTATTGTGATCAGAAATAACTGCGCCCTCTTGAACCACTTCGATCGCGTATGGTTATCGTTTATTTATCGTCTCACTGCTTATCTGTATTTTTTAAGTATTATGGGGTTTGAACGCGATACATTGCCATCCGGGAAACATTGCATCGTACATAGATGCTGTCGGCGATTTTTCCCAATTCATCGGTTGTCGTTAAAGACGATTGACCTGTCAACGCGAAAACTCATTCTAACCACATTCTTTGGATGATCTAGTTCGTAAAATTGTTCTCGACGATGTCTATAATTTTCTTCAGCAGGTCGGATGGGTGTTATAAGTGGAGTTTTGTGGTAATAAGGTAAAATGTAAATTATTGTGTTGTGCATTTATTTATGGACAACAAATATTGGAGAAATGTATTCACAATCCAGTGATATAAACCCATAATAGGCAAAAACGTAACAATTGGTGATAACAGTGGGATTTTGAATAATAAAAGAATGATGATTATCTACTAATTAAAGTTGTGGAATTAATAAAGGAATAAAAGCGGCGACATTTACGGCAACTAACGATAATAAAGGGTAGTGGTACAATTTCGTGAGAGATATAATGCAAGTAAGTAGAAATTGGTAAGAAGGAAATAAAACAACTGTTGGTTCAAATGAATAAAGAACTATCCAGAAATTTCGATTTGTCAACATTGGTTTAACAAAAGTTGGAAACCAAACTTGAGCAAGTTTAAAAGGCTTTTCATCGTCTCTTGAACCAAATCATAACCTCATTGCGTATCAACCCCTTTGATGCATTGTAATCTAAAATAATATTAGGATTCTTTGAACTAGCATTAACTGCTGTACTAATAAGTAATCTCCAAAGTTTAAAGTGGGTGTCCAATTAAGGTAACCTGATTTTAGCACCATTTTTTAGGGGTCAAAAATACAGCGTTATTTAGCTCTCATTTGTTTAGCTGACATAGAAATTGTGGAAACCCACTACCTAAATCAATGAAGATATTTTTGAAGTTACGTCAGACGCCAGTCCCTATACTCTAGAACATGGTCCAATTCCACAATAATAATATGTGTAATAATTACCTCTTGTTCAAAATACCTCAATTCAAGGTTAGGACCAAGAAACCAGAGCCACAGAAAATTATTAAACTGTTACATTAACGATATTGTCCGATACTTGTGGCGGTTAATGCTAGTCCTTATTTCTTAATTATCTGGGACTAGTGACAATTATGTGTACACGTTGGAGATGTACACAAGTATATTAACCATCGCTCGACGGTCAATGATCCAAAAGATGGTGTTATGTAAATATATGTCATAAAAATGTGAAAGTTTAACAAACCCCTGACATTCGAATTGGAGACACCTAAACTTTAAAGTTTCATTTTCGTATTAAAATTTATTTGCACAAAAAATCAAATTCGATACATATTGCGGCGCCCGACATTTAGTCGCCTTTTTTAGGGATAAACATATCAAAAAGTTTTGAGGTTTTTTTTCGATGGTAATGAGTTTGATACTCCAACCTTATGTATGGTACATTTTGATGTACAAACATAAAATTAATTTTAGTATATAAGTGGTGATCTTTATGGTGATACTAAAAAACGACATTTTTTGAATTTAACACGACTATAAAATTTAATTGTCAACAAAATGCAATATTTAATGATCAGATGTAAAATTTAAATCAATTTGTAAATAATCTTTTAATGTAGATACTGCGAAGTTCAAAGCGACGTATCGAAGTTATTTCTTATCTCTTTTGGCATTTTAAATCCATAATAAACATTAAAAAATTTTAAGTAACTGGACTTATGGCCAAAACTTTAAATTTTATATCATCCATAAAGATTTCGAAGACAACGGTTTAAACACTTAGTATTTTATAATAGTATAAGACTCTGTATTAAAGGCCATTGTTACCCCTCACTATATTTACATCCTATAGTGCCATTGATTTCGTTCTCAATCCTTCTTTTATTGATCGCAATGAACAACAATACTCTGCATCTTAAGCCGCGCATAGTCAAAATAAATTATGGTTAGCCCAGTCAGACCATTAAAAATATGCTGCTTAAGCCACAAATTGTTAATTTTCAAAATCAAGCAAACTACAAGATGTTTAGACCAGAAAAACTGTTCAATTTAAGCCACAACTCGGAAATTTCCAAGATCCAGAAAATATTTATGATAGTTCCCCATTCAAACTATACCGCCTAAGCCACAAAATGTAAATTTCAAAATCCAGGGAAATTATCAAAATCCAGCAAAACACATGATGGTTACCCCAATCAAACTGTACTATTTAAGCCACAAATCGAAAATTTTCAAGACCCTGTAAATATATGATAGTAAATCCATTCAAACTGTGCAGCTTAAGCCACAAATTGAATTTTCTAAATCCAGAAAATATATAATGTTTAATGCAATCAAACTGTTCAATTTAAACCATAAATCAAAAATTCCCAAGATCCTGATAATAGTATTATGGTTAACCCATTCCAACTGTGCTTATCCCACAAAATGGATATTTCCAAAATCAAGAAAAACATTTACTATTTTTGCAGAACGAAATTATGTAAAAGTGACACACACACCCACTTTAAATTTTGCTGAGTCTATTTAACAAATCTAAAACCAACTGACGAGTGTAAGCCCATGTAACAGATTTAAATATCACGTTTAGACCACATTATTGTTTGTAACACGACCAATTTAACTCCACCAAATTTAATTACACCACAAACTTGACTGGTAGTTGTAGACTAATTGATGGTGGGTGCGGGTGGTCTCATACTGTTAAATATAAAAATAAAAAATTAAAATTTCCACTTTAATCGTCTCCTCGTAATTATATTATTTTATTAGCATTTTTATATTTTATTATTAATATTTTGATGTAATTAATTTTTAACTCAATTAATTATGGAAGTTTAATTTTTTTTGTGTTTTTGTGCTTTGTTTAAGTTCGAAAGCTTTTATTTCGTGCATTAATATCAGCGATAAATAATTTAATTGGATAATAACTCTTTTTATGATAGTTTAAGCTTTTTTCAGTATTAAGTTTAATTGGTATGCCATAATCGACATATTTGGTAATGCTGATGTTGATTCATCAAAGCAAAATTGGTGGAATATTGAGTGCGACGATCAGAATGTCCATATTTGGTATTATTGAATTCTAATATGAATATTGCATGACGAATTATTGGAGCTTAAAATAAAATTGAATGGAACTCTTTGCACCACCGCAAAAAAGCGTGTAATACCTTTGAACTATAGACGATTTGTCCCGTAGAAAACAACAAATAGCGTAATCAGTAGCAATAAGGTTGTACATACTCATGAGTGAAGTAATTGAAGAAAAAGGTATATTATATTACTGTGTTCATCGAATCGTGAAAAATAAGCTTAAAGTAGAGATTTTATTAAACCGAATTATTTGAAATTAACCGCAGAGGTAGCAAAACGACAGTAAGTTCATGTCAACTCACAAAAACTACTCTCTCTTCTAAACAACTCTCGACATCAGTATTAACCTTCGAATAAAATATTCATACATTTTCACAAATCATTTTGAAGAATAGAAATTTGGAAAGGGGTAACGCATGTTTCACACCACACAAACTTTTTGTTCGATAAACATTTTTGCTATGCAAAAATCATATTTTTATTGTACATTAAGATATTTTTTTATAAAACATTTATGTTATTTAAACTATAAAATAAAACAAAAATTTAGACCAATCCGATTTGGGAGCTAATTTTTAGAATTTAATATCTTCCAAAAAGTTCGACAAAGAATTGAGTTACCGATCATAAAAGTTTATTTAAGAAGCGCCAAGTCGACAAAAAGATCGCGGTGTACGGCAAAACTAAAGTTAAATTCATCGTGTAATTCTACAATTGACGGTGAATATTTTTTATAATTCACAAAGTAACCTTAGTTTTTTCTTTCAATTGTGACATTTTGTGACATTATGATACATTTTTTTCTTTAAATTTCGTTGCCCCTATAGGAACTCTACTTTTTCAATAACATCTGGCATGTAAATCACAAAACATTTAAAATTTATCGAACATATTTACTATTTATTTGGTGTAAAAGCTGAGTAAGCCCTTACAGATTTTCGAAAATGAATGAAGTCAATAGCACACGTAATAGTGATCCGATTTTGATGACTGATACCTTAATCGAAAGCTCTTGACATCAAAATTACAATATTCATCCAAATCGGACCAATATTACTGTTTTTGACGATTCATTTATTTTCGTTTCATTTTTCGTTCATTTGTTTTTGTTTACCCCTTCCCGAATTTTTATGATTTTTAAGCATTAATTTGTGAAAATGTATGTATATTTTATAGCAGTATTAATGTTCGAGAGCTATTTAGAAGATAATGAAGTTTTCACACAATTTTTGCGAGTTGAGCATGAACTCACCGTCGTTTTTTTTTTTAAGTTATTTTAAATTAAGCTTTAACTAATCCATGTCTGATGAATGCGTTTTTTATGTCGATTCAGAAAATCTGCAGGGCGAGCAGTAGTATTTTGCATAATTCCTGGAGATTTCAATTTCTGTTGTGATATTATGATGTACAGCAGCTTTGAAATTGTCAATCACAGATTCACCATTAAATGATAAGGGATTAAAAATACTCCTCTTGCCAAGGGCAGCTGGCGTAAGAACTCTCCTCTCATTGTGGTTTTCGTTGAACATCTTTTTTAGTAGGTAGTTTATAGACAAATTTGTTCCCGCTTCTCGTTTTTATGTTGTACTTGTTGGTTAACAATTTAGCATGGTTGGTCGTATTGCTGATTAATTTCTGAGTTTGCCGAACCGATTTCGATTGGTTTATTAAGATGACAGACTTATTGGGTTTAACTCATATCTTAGCTGCTAAGTCATATGTACATGTTTATGCTAGGCATTGTCATCTTATAAAATTTTAGTTTCTAGTCCAATTTCGAGGGCCTAATTATATTATTTACATACTACTTGAGAAGTCAATATTTTTTTAAACTTTTTTTTCTCAAATTTCATGAACATCCAAAATTAAAAAATCGCAAATTTAAAATGCATGACATTTGTCATTTTGAAGTTATTGCGAACTTTTTCGATGTTTCAAAATTAAAAAAACGAACGACACTTCAACGTTTTAAATTGATAACCGAAGTTAATAATTGGCAAAGATTAGCCAAAAAAGTTAAACTCTCTGTCAAGTATGGTAACAATATTAAACCATTTCTATTATTTTAAGGATGACGCTGTTAGAAGTTAAAAGTCGATATGAAATGTTGATTCGAGCAAACTGAAAGCTTCGAAAATAGCAGTTAAGAATTAGGATTGAGATGAACTGTATTTAAAAATATCCTTTTCATGTCCTATTTTAAAGATGGGACATATTTGGCACTCTAATGCAATATTTACCGTAAAAATAATCAAGAAAGAATTTCTTTGCAGATTTAAAAAACGGTTTACAATTTAAAAACCAAGGCTTTTTTCAAAAAATTACAAGAAAGTCCCGCAATGGTAATATTTTCTTATAATTGTCAAAAAATTTAGTTGATCCAAAAATACAAGATATTTATTTTTTGTCGGCAATTATTAACATAATTTTACTATGGTTACATGATCTTCCGAATCAAAATTAACAACAGGAAATATTAGTCCCATAAAAGGGCTAATGAAATCGCTTCTCCCGTTCAAGTAACTTGTCATGCTGCTCTACTATAAGACTTTGTGCAGATATATGTGACCGAAACTCCATAATGGCTGCTATGTGTCTTTATTTTCCTTTTGCAACTGAAGGCCTTATCAAATATTAATAGTATGGAATTAGTATTCCTAGTGGGGCCATTCGTTTCTACGATCAGATAGAATCTTGATAGAATTTCGAAACAGAAAAATTTTTTTCAAATGCCAATAATCACAAATTCTCAAGATTTTTAAATTTTTTAAGAATTTTATTTGAAAAGGATAAAAATCACTTAATTACTGTAAAAGAGGAAATAAACTATGGATATTGGTGTGATAAATCCATTTTTAAAAGAGGAAAGAGATTAGATTATAAAATAATACCGAAGTAGCAAAAGAAGTTACTATCAGTGAGGAAAAATTTAAAGATGTTTAAAAACTTCTATTGGCGCATTTCGGTGAAAACTGGGAGCAAAATAAACACCTAGAATTGTATTGCTCTTCATGAGCAAAACTATGATGACACAATCATATGGATCATATTTCTCAGCGATGTTGTGTAGCCGAATTTCAAAATGCGTCTAAACCATCCGACAATTTAAATTAGTGTTCGATGAGATCTATCTATCTCACAAAAATTCCTAGGTAATCATAAAACAAAAAAGTTTTTACGGTTAAAATTCGTTTCAAATTAAATCAATTATTGTAAATGTAAATACAAATTTCTCAAAAGAAATCAATTAGTGTTAATCTTAAAATATCTCTTTAACATTTATTTACCGGAAAAGCTAAAACGAAAACAAATCAATTTATCAAACAAAACAAAAATGTGTATTCTTCTCAAGCATTACTGATGGTTGCATCTTTAAAATAATTCTCGTTTACAAGTAAATACAAGAAAGGCGATGAACTGTTGTAATGATTGCATTAAACTGGTACCATTGTCTTGGACTAAGTGTAAACAACTGAATACAATTAACTAAACTTTCGTGTTTAGATTCTTTAGAACAAAACGGAAATTTGACAAGATTTGCGCCGTCACCTTGAGGTGATAGGTTAACACAGACCGTCAATTGTTTTGTCACTTCTGCAGTATAAAATAAATTCTCAAATGTTGTATAAATTTAATTTAATCTTTTATTTTATTTTTGATACTATTCGCTTGAATACATGCGACAAATTTACAAAACAAAACAAAAAAATATTTAATATACATATAATTAAAAATTAATGACAATAAATTAAATAAAAAAATTATAACAAAAAAAAAACAAATTTAATTAAAAAGAGAGCATAGATGTTTGTTTTATTGTTGTTGTTTTTTTTTTAATTTTACCTCCTCTTAACGATTATGTAAGCTTGCAAAACTAACACCAGTCTCAGAAGGAAGCTTTCTTTGAATTCTGCTTATTGGCACCGCCATAATAACGATTTTTTTGGTATTTATTGTATTTCGTTTGTGACTTTTTGCGATTATTACCAGCTGCGGTAGTCGAACCAGCCTGGGCCGTCGATATATTTGTTGTAGACGATGATGTTGATGATGTAGGTGATAGTGATGATGGTGGTGGTGGTGGCACATGATGGATTTTTGTTTCGACATGCTGAGTATTTCTGCCTCCATTCATATGATGTGACAACTGATGAGGGGGTGCATTATTAAATGATTTTTCGGAGGCCAAAAATCCAGCAGAGTTCACTAATGTTTTATTATGATTTTGATGAGATGGTTGATGTGGATTATGTTGATAATGAAAATTAAAACGATTTGGATCTTGACGTGTTGGTTGATTGTGGTTGAAACTATGTGGTTGAGTATGATACAATTTTACAGATGGTATACCTAAATGAATTAAACTAGATACATTTTTATTGTTATTATAAAACTTACCGAATTAATTATACATTAAAGCTCTAAGACCTCACAAGTAAATTTAGTACATGCACTTATTTGACACTATTAAAATATAACTTACTTTCATGTGAATCCTCAGTGTCGATTGTCACACTATGATTATGCTCTTCAGGTGGAACTGGAGATTCTAAAAATGGTAAAATAAACTCGGTTAAATAAAAATTTAGCCAAATAGGATGTAGTCTACCGATAGGACTATAGAATTTATCTTCTGGATTAGAACCATACAAAGTGGCAGGACGGGACTCCTTTTTATTTTCGTTACAGTACTCTTTAAGTAGCAGAATAGAAAAAAATTTAATTTAAAGGATGAAGGATGGATCAGAAAATGGATGATTCGTCAGTTTTACCATAAATACTTACTAATATTATTTTGAATAATCTTCACTGGTTCTGAAGTGTTAGTCTTATTTGGTTCTTCTTCCTTTTCTGCTTCTTTGGTTGTTGTCTTTGTTGTCTTAGCCGCTTCTTTGTCTTCCTCTTCCACAACATCTTTTGTCGGTCTTCCTTCAGGTTCCGATTCTTCACTTGAGTCGGATGATGAATCATCATCAATAGCCTCCGGTTCAAAATCTGAATCATCACAACTTGATATTGATCCATATTTATCCAGTAAATCGGCACATGTCATATTTAAATCATGCTCTTCGTCGTTATTAATTTCATGATCATCATCGTCGCTTAAAAGTCTTTTTTTTGAAGCATGCCCATCCGCACGACTATCAGATTTAACTACAATTTTAACTGGTTCCTCTAGAGTGCCTCGCGAACAAATCAATCCACTAACAAAAGACAACAACACTCCAAATAAATTTTTCTTCGCTGCTACTTTATTCTCGGCATTTTTTGATCGTATCGTTTTTAAGCCTTGGTATCGAATCGCTCTCAATATCCGACGATGTTTTTGAAGTATATGCACGATTGTAATTGGCGCTAATGCATCACAACCAAACATTAATAGTGCAAATGAAGCTCCCGCACGAAATAGTCGCATAACAATTAATGCAGGAATGAAGAGGAACCAATTTAGGGGTCGAATTAATGGTGGTGGAGGAACAGATGTTTCTGATTCGGCTAAAAATTTAACAATTATATTAGTATAGAAATATTTAGATTTGTTTTATAATTGTATCTTACTTATATTTTGGGGTACACTCCATTTGGCCGTATTCTCTATGACCCAAATTAATCGATCAATTTTCCTTACCGCATACTGTCCTAATCTATTTGACGTTAATGTAACACCTAAGCTAAATAGTTGATCATAAATTGGATTTTTCTCCGTTTGCTTCAAATCAGCGTGATCAGCGTGATCCTTTGAATTATTATTATTCTCCCGATGTTGTATGTCTTCTTCTGTGGCCATTTTTGTATTATAAAAAATTTGATTCTCTAAAATTAAACGAAACATTTGAATTATAAACATTTGATAATACAAGTGTGATAATAATTAAATATAAACATAAATAAATGTGTGTTATCGAAGTGCATTCAAAATACATAATAACATGTCTAAATTATATATGTATGTACATATGTATATAGATTACATGGCGATGAACGTGCGGTGTTTTGAAATAATCTTTTGATGTGTCTAATATAAGTTTGAGATTTGTCTTGTATATTATAAAATATGTATACATAAATAGATTGCATAACTAAAAATAGGTTAACCGATTTTTAAATAACTCAAATATACTCGAGCCATCATAAAAATTACTTATTTAGTTTGCAGTCCCTGAACAAAGCAATATTAACATTTTCCAATTATGCTTCTTTCAAGGTTAAAAACCAACTAACCAAGAAGAGATAAACTTTCAAATAACCTTGGAAGGATTTCTATACCTTTTTTAATTGACTACCTACAGAAGCATGTTGCTCATGTTTACGCTTTATCTTTCAAATAAGATAAGTGTTAAGTAAAAAAAAAACTGCATGTATTGCTCATAATATTCAAATAATCAATACTGCTAAATAAATTTATATTTATTTTAGACTAATTATTTTGTTTTGACTTTTACCTCCCTTATCAAATATTAAAGAGTACAGAAGTCTAATTGTATACGATTTTTTTTTTTTTTAATATTTATATATATATAAAAAAAAAAAAACTTCCGTCCATGTTATGATCATCTAAAACCTTCGCGCCTTGCTACTGAATATTAAATAAACAACATCAGACAACATCAAGTTATTATTTGCTTGACATGATCTGAATTCGATAAACCACATTCCAGTTGTAATCTAGTTTACTTCAGTTATGGTTATGGTTGTGATCACAAAGTATATATTTATAAATATTTGTCACTAAGCCTGGTTACGGCTGTTGCAATTCTTATCAGTATGTCGTCTTCTACATGTAAAACAACCTAAATTATTAACAACTTCCCACAACTCTCCCACCCCATGAAAAACCTTGTTTGATTATACAAACATAAAATTGTAATAAATCTTTCAAGATAATGAAATAATTATTTCATTATCTTTTAAATGAAGTCATGTTACATTTTTATCAGGAACTAAACTGACATAATATCCAATGGTGGAATCTCGGTTCTTTCAAAGACTTACTCGACATCCAGTTACCTACACATTGGATATGATCATCCACTTGAATTGAAAATTTCGGAAATATAATAGAATAATAATCTTATAGACTTCCACAATCAACTTATCCATTATCACTTTCCATTTTCAATATTTGGAAGTACTAAATGTGTCTCTCTTGGCTGATAGTCTAAAACGAAGTTCGATCAATTCGTTTGTGTCTGATACTTACAATATACCAAGATGTCCTGTTTTGTAAAAAAAATTTCTAAATTCAAACAATTAGACCCGTGATTTAAAAATATTTCTCTGGCTAAATTTCAATGCGGGTAAATTTTTCCGCCACATTGGGTGAAAAACATTGAAACACTTACGATTACAAATATAAAACGAAAGAAGAAAATCGTTCTACAGTTTCTTTATTAACCATGAAGCCGCTTTCATAGAAAAATTCTGCAGAATTCTTCAGTAATATTTCTTCGGCAAAACATGACAGAATTAAATATTGTTTATCTTTTTTAGTAATAAATAATAAAATTCAATTTTAAGTTGGTATGCACTTTCGGAATTTACTAAAAAAGATAAACAATATTTAATTCCGTCATGTTTTGCCGAAGAAATATTACTGAAAAAATTCTGCAGAATTTTTTTATGAAAGCGGCATCAATCATTTAAAAAATTCTGCAGAAGAAACAAATAAATGAACGAAGACAACACAGAATTCGCATTAAACCGGCTACCTAAATCGTACTGCCTATTCTAGTACGATCTCCCAATCACGTATTGTTGAATGAGAAGAACATTATTTCCGTTAACTCACGTTTATAAAATTATTGTTTCTCTTTATAATTATTGTTAAACAAAAAATATTGATTCTTTGTTTTTACAAAAACAAGGTTCCTTATTCTTATAAATTATTAATAATTTTTATAAATTTATAAAAAGAAAAATTTTACATGAAAATTTTTCCGTCAATCCATTTTTTCACCTCTAGTGAGTACTTCATGATCTCAAACATTACATCTGGAGAATATGGTTGCAGTTTCTTCTTTGCCAAATGTTGTCGTATTTTTGTATTTCAACGTTTGTGAATCCCAAAAAACATTCCAGCCGATGCAATCACCTTTCCAGCCGATGCAATCACTTTTGCCTTTTTTAGGGCACTTAAACCACCTTCAATACATTGTTTCGATCGTTCTTTTTTTTCAGGAGTACAGTGATGGATCCACGATTATGAGTCGGTGTAAAACTTAATTTAGATTACGTTGAAACATGGCCACATATTGCTTTGTAATGACCGCACGAATGTGTCTGTGATCGATTGTCAATAAACGCGGCATCCATCTGGCAGCTTTATCAAATACAAATGTAATTATCATTTAAAATGCAATTCTCGATGATCTTTCAAAACGATATCATGGATTTTTTCGATCATTTATGTGATAGTCGCTTCTTTTGGTAGTGTTCAATTCGAAACTTTAGCATGTGAATTAAACGATTTAATGAATAAGTTAAGATATAATTTGAAGGAACGAGAAGGACAATTTTAAGGGGAAAGCACATTAGTGTAAAATTCGTCCCTCTTCCACCTCCATGTACGTGGCGGAAAAGTTTAAAATATTAAATAGGAACCTCTACTTTTTACTAAACTTTACGGCTAAAAATGCATAATGCTTCTCTGAAACCTTTTTTTGACTTATGAGTCATGATAGATAGCGCTGTAATCAACAAAATTGAATTATTCATAATCATACACTTACGTGTTGTTGGTTCTTGTTTATAAACTTTGTCTTTAAGATAGCACAACCAAATCGAAGTAAGATCTGGTTATATGGACGGCTGACGTTCAATTTGGTGAAGAACTCAGGGACTTGGGTTTATCGATCATATGTTAATCAAGACACATTTACAGTTGTTAGTGTATACAATTACAGTTGTTTAATTGTATATTATTTTTTTAATGTTTTCATGGAAAAACATTAATACGAATTCACAATCATTTTAAACATACATATACATAGGGTGACCACAAATTTTAAAACACAAAAGAGTATACATCACCAAATCCTATCTATAGTCGAAGATGTTTTTTTTTTCTAGTTGATCTAAACTGGAGGTTGATAGTGATAAGTATGAAACTCTTACAATAATTGTATCAACATCAGCCCCTGAGTTAGATTAAAACCGACGCCTTCCGCTTGTTAATGAAAGAAACTTTTTTACACCCTATGAGAAGACAACTTTTAGTATGCTATCCATAAACATCACCGTTGACCATTGCCAACGGCAGTATAGTGATGGTTAATGTGCTGGCTAAGGTGACACACCGCGGTCTTGAGTTCTATCCCCGCCGCTGACCAGAACGCAGTGACCTGTTGTGTGTAGTAAAATCGTTCATTGGGCTGACTACCTACAACGATCACCAATTGTAAAAATATGGTCTGAAAGATCTTGTAAAAGATCTCAGTAAAGAGTCAACTTCGACCTGTAATGCTAATGAATTTTTGATCCATAAATCATAATATGTAATAGCATATGAAATTACAGGTTGAAAAAATCTCGAGATTATCGAGACTTTAAAAAAATTAGCAAAATATACGAGTAACAATAATATACGATTTCGACATAATCGGATCTTGAGAATCGAAAAACATTTGCAAGTAGATTTTCTTATTTTCTCTTCTAACTAAAAATTGTTGATCGTAGTTCAGTTTTCATAGTTATGACATTTTTTTTAAAGCAAAACCCCTCTTTTGATTACACAAAGAAACAAGGCAGTTATTTTGCTGTCAGTTTTAAGTGATATTTGTGATTATACTCTAGTGACAGGCCCAAAATACATATCAATTGGAAGACAGGAAGCCAACAATTTTATATTATATAGTAATGGATCACTTATCGACTAAGGAAATACCGATTTTCGCTTGATGTGATACTACAGTTGTCACTTCATGTGAAGTAATACGACTAAGGGAAGAGGGGCAAAAAATCCGGCAAAAATGTTGAATGTAAATCAAAAATTAAAAATTTACCTACACATAATTAGTTGTCAGTTCACAATAATGTAAACATTTATAAAGGCCGTGACAATTCGTTTTATGTATTTGAAAAATTGTCCATTTTGATGAGAAGATTGGAATGGAAGTTAAATAGTAAGAGAAGAAAATTTGAAAATGTCATTTGTGTCTATAGATCGCCATATAAGCCAAAACCCTAAAGGAAAGTAAAGTTGTTAAGTGGACGTGATCAATTAGGGAACAATTGGTCTGTTTGAAAATTGGCACGGAACAGTGTAACCTTCAATGCACCTAAGCCCAGGTTACATGGTGCAGTACACTCATATCATATACCGTATTCACTGTGAGCATTTATTGTTCTTTGCCCTTGTGTATAAATAATTCGCTCGTGAGATAGTTTTTCTGCAATTTTCATAAAAAAAGTCCTTTTTGAAGCCACTAATACCGTCAATTATTAAACATATTATGTATTTTGATCGCACAACTTTTTAACGATTGTTAATTCTTTGGCATCGTGAGACTCAAAAACACCGGGCTAAATAAAATACGAAGTACATCAGTGTGAGGTTAAACCGGTTAACAGTGATTAACAGTGCACAAAGTAAAGTGTACTTGTTGAATAATAAAACGCAGTTTCTTATTTTGATAGGGCACAAATAATGCTGCATCATGAATTTTTGAACCTCAACAGTACAAAATACCATGATATTTAAGTTAAGGCGGTGAACACGAAACGTGTCATTCTTTATATTCACTAGCACCAGAAGCCTCAAAACGATCAAAATGTCTCATCTCGGCGTAGAATTTCACTTGAATATGTTAGTAAATAAGTATAATGTTACGTTACATGTTTGCATAAAGGCGGCCTTCATTTAGCGCAAAAATGAATTGAAAAAAATATATTTAGCTATTTTTGACTTGAAGCAAAGAGGAAAATAAATCAAAAACTGTAATTATAATAGTACTTCCGGTCGGTCTCTTTTGCAATACTTTGTAACTAAATTTTGAGAAAACCAACCGATTTGGTATCTTGTTTGTACTTCAGTAACCATGTGCTGGAGCACCCAACAATTATATACCTACGTAGTATGAATAGTTGAACTAACATTTTACGGGTCCCACGACATATTGTCTAGCTTAAAACATATGATTCATTATTTTCGTGTTCTTGATCATGAAATATAGTAAACATCTGTCTATTATTCTATTCTAAGATAATAAAAAAAATTAAATGATATTTCGTTGAAAAAGAAAATATCTTACAGCTGCTCTTACAAAGATTACTATTATTATACTATATATTAATATGTAGTATACAAACACGATTAAATAAAATAAAAAATCTATATTTGATATACTAGTTTCATCTACCATGTATAATTAAAAAATATGTCTGCATACACGGCTAATTAAATAATATGACCTTCAACTGAAATGCACATGGTAAATTTTTGTTATCCACATTGCAATTGTTTTTGCTTGCCTTATGTTTCACACCACTGACCGTATCTATACACACCGAGAAAATAAAACGAAGAAAAACAAAAACAAACTAACCATCAACTCAACAATGGTATCATGGTGTTTTTCACAAGAATATTATGGTTGGATAGCATATTTTGGTGGCAATAGCATGCAAACATTTATTTCGAGGTACAAAAAGTTTTGTTAAATTTATAATTTAATAACAAGAAATATTTATTTAAATGGTGGAGAAGATGGATTTTTTTTTGTTATACTTTGTATATGTATAATACATTTTTCAATATCAATATTGAAAGTCCAAAAAGTTCAAAAGACTATCGCACATCGCCGCATTTAACGAAATTTAAACAAAAAAAAATTAATTATTATTTAAAACAACAACAAATGTGTATTATAGATCTTATATATTATTATATATGTAGGTATATAATATGTGTTTTATATACATTTTCCATTTTACAGCAACAATTATTATGTATTTTATTTAGCCATCATCATATTATAATTAGTACATTATAATTAATAAAAAACTCTTACCTTTATTTTTATGTAGTTAACGAAATAATTGTATACAATAATATGATATATCCACACTCAACTTATAATTAATTTGATTAATAATTTACTAATTAAAAAACAACTTTAATTTAATTTAATTTGAATTACAAAAACCACGTGTAAATGTAATAAATGCAATTTTCAATGTATTTTATAAAATGTGATTGAGTTGTTTCTTTTAATTTTTTACAATTGCATTCTCTCTCAGATCAAACAACAAAATGAATTTATTATGGAATACGCCGAATAGGCAAGGCAGGCTGTCGGAATAGTGATTAACGAAAAAAAAAAAAACAAAACAAAATAACTCAAATAAACATGTAAAGAGATAACGAATTACGGAGATTTAAACATGTATATGAAAAAGAACACGATTTTCATGTTACATACATGTGCACGCGAGAGAAGGAGAAACCTTAACGGATGCATTTTAAAAATGTATCGTAATTTTCGTTTTTATGACGGAAGTTATCGATCAGTTGACATTTTTCTTAGCAGATGAAAATATCGAAAAAAAACGGATTATCGTAAAAGAAACTCGTTTGTTTTTTATTTGAAAATGAGTTGTGTTATGTCTGTTGATTTTTGTCAGTGTTGTAAAGATACAATTTTTGTTCGTTATTTAGAGGAAATAATTAAATACGGACATTTTTTGTTTGATAAATAATAAATAGTTTTTCAAATTTAATCAATATCTAGGAATAGCTCGTAGCTACGCAATGTTAAACTGGCCAGTTGAGACATATATAGAAGTTTTAAAAAGGAGGCCGGGAAATATGTAAATGATATAAATGTTGCAGCATCAAAAGTTTTAACGGATTTAGAATAATTAGTAAAAAAAACTATTTTGGATTAAAAACTATTTTCGAAAAGATAAAAAAACTATTTTCGAAAAGATAAAGATTAATTTTACAACAATTTGGATGATCTAATGGGATCTATTGATATCGGAACATTGATGCAGTTTGGACAAATGTACCTTACATTTCAACTGTGAACGTCTGAATAAACGGAGACTAATAACTTAGTGCATACGTGTGTCTCAAAGTCTTGTTAGCAGTGTCATTGTGGAAACCAATCCCAATCCAAAACTTTGATCATCAGTGTTGCCCAGGTGATTTTATGTTTGGTTAAAACTAAACCTACAAATGATTGCGAGGTTTTAGGAGTGCCGTCTTTATGTTAAGCAACATAATTTGACCTAGTCGGTTCTAGAAATTTGTAGACGGAAAAAGCGTGAATGAAAAACAGAAAAGCGTTGAAGAATTAAGTCTCTTGCCATTCATGGCCAGCATAAAAACTCCTTATAACCATTGATGCGATCTTAAAGTTCATCTTACCGTAGGCATTCATGATTTGTATACTAGTTCACTGCTAAAGTAAATACTTTGCAAATACACACCGATAAGCTGAGTACACTTTGTTGAACAGAACAGTTTTAATGTATGAAAAGTGATGTCAGCAATTACCTAGTTCTGTGAATTTCAATAGAACAGCGTGTACGCTTGTAAGTGCTGAGCACTTTCGACAACAATTTAAGAACGATTTCGAGATCAAAATCAATGGAGCCGATTTGTATTAATAGACGATGATTTGCAAATCGAACTTCTAGTCTACGTTGAACGATGCGCTTCAAAGCGTGAGAATAAATTCAATTGCAAATTATATTCGGCTTGAATGTGAAGTAAGCTACAAACATAATAGGATAATAATAACTGGTTGGGCTGAAAAGAACACAAAAAGATGAATCATAATTTTTATGTGGCCGCATAATCATATCTTAATATTTGTCAAGTAATCTAGATGGAATTAGCTTGACCTCTTTTGGGAAACTTAATTAGGTACATTTAGTACGACTCTTCATTATAATTATATTTTAGTTTTTGGAGCTTGGCTGCAATTGATAAACAAATCGTTTGTGTAATTAAACCCTTTTAAACTTCGGTTTACAAAAAGCTAGGTGACAAGGTCACAGAAACATTAGATTTAAATATTGTATGTATGTTGAAAAACTAACAGATTAGTAAATTTTTGTTATGTAGTATTTTAATTATCTACACTAAAAAAATTCGTGACCCGTGTGCGTCTTCCAATTCCATAAATGAAAGCATCAGCTAAATAATTACTCTAACAAGTTTTATTCAACAAAAATAAATAAATAAATAATAGAATTTTCAATAAAAATTATCACCGTTTTACTAAAATTAAATTTTCCATTTTTTACATCTTAAATGAGAGACTGCTAAAGGTAGTTAACTAAATTTAATTACGCAAATATAAAATATAAGAGATATATAAGATTTGAACAGCAAACATTCAATAATCTTTTGGTAGCACAACCCCAACCTGTCGAATAACTTTGGCCGCAGTATCACAACCCAGTGCCACACATTCGGCAAGCGATTTTTTAGCAAAATAAGCACATAAAAATCCAGCAACAAATGAATCACCAGCTCCTGTAGTATCAATAATTTCATCTTTTGGCACCGCCAGTACCTTATACTGTTCGTGTGTTAGTTCGGTTTTTGTTCCGATATATGTTTGTACATTGTCAGATCCATGTGTAATAATAAACAATTTCTGACGATCGGTTCGTGGATACTGTTTAAAGAAATACTTTACGGTATCGGTGTCCGAATCAAAATCGCATATTTTTGTAAGAGCCGACATTTCCCATACGTTTGAAACCACGATATCAGCACGGGCAACTAAATATTTTATTTCGTTCGGGAACGTTTGGCACACGTACGCCGCATTCAGATTAATAGCCAGTAAATTTTGTTGGATTTGACAATATGTCTCGTATATATATTTACACAATTCGAATTTTTTTGGAATGAAGTAACCTTCGATGTAATAGATTTGAGGTTTTTGTGACGCTTCTTCAACGGCCAATCGACAAAATTCTACTTGAGCGGCCACTGCAACTAAATGTTCTTTTTGAAAATTGCGAGCAGCACCAATATTTGCAATTAGTGAACGAGTTGTTCCGTTTATGAGACATATACATGTGCCAGTATTTTGATTTTCCAGAGTTTGTAAACTGAAACGTGAAAAGTATTTCATTTAATTTTTTGTTGTGGTTACACCAAGAGATCAACTTACCAACGGTCCAGATGTGTTTTTTGTAATATATTTTTAAGTATCAAACCATTTTCGTCATCACCAATCGATCCAAAGAAAACAATATCATCTTCACCGAGAGCTTTCATGATTCGACATGTATTAAGTGCTGATCCTCCTGGATTGTATTCTATATTACCATATCTGGAAGAGACAACTATTTACATCTGATGTTCATTAAATAATTAACTAAAGCAAATCATGACACACACATTCATGAACTATCGCGAACGTCTAATTTTTATTATTATTTTTATCAATATGACGTCACGATATACTTTGTGCCTTTAAAACGTGAGACGACAAGTTTATGACTTGTAATTCTGAAATGGATCGTATGTTATCACGATTAAATACTAAATAAACTTATATTATAGTGTTAACAAAATATTAATATTTTTGACTGGCGGGAATATGACCTTCACTGTTTTGAAAAAGGTCATGTTTGGACAGAAATGAATTTTCCCAATAACTTCCATGAAACCAAAGCTTTTGTTTACACTTTACTATTTAATCGATAACCGCAGTAAAATACAAGCTGAGCAAACAAAACATTACATTGAATAGCTTACATACCGTTCCAAAGCTTCTTTAACAATACTGTGTAGTTTCGTAATTGGCACCTCCGCTTGATCATCTTTGCTCAAATCGAATTTTTTCAAAACCTCATTATCGGTCGTTTGTACCGACAAATCCAGCAACACGTTTCCGAATGCAACAAACTTGGCCCGATTACATGATTTGCTGTGAGAAAATAACATCGAAGTTATATTTACACAATTTCACTTTCAAAATTCAATTTACCTTGGACTTTGTTGTTCCAAAATTGCATTTGAATTTGTCATTTTACAAGTGTTTGTATACAAATTTTTATATAATATGCGGAAACAAGAATTTATGTTTTCGTTAATTTAACACAAATATTTAAGTTATCGTTGAACACAACATCAAAACATTAAATAAATTTGGAAATAAGCGAGCTCATCGTTTTATAAGAAAATCTGACTTCATAGTTCGACACCCAAACAATGCGAAGTGCGAACGCCAATGTCAAAGTTGTCAAATTCACGTGCAGTTTACCAATTTTTTTTTAATGTTATGACTGTAGTGACATCTTTTAACGAGAGAAGTAACTATTTAATTCGACAAAAAATGTACATAGTTTAGTTATTAAGATAGCATTCTAATGCTAAGTAGGAACACATAAAATAAATAAAAAAAAATTAATTTTAATAAATAATTATAAAAAACATGAAATTATTTATTAAATTTAAAAATTTTACTTGGCTAAGTTTACACAATATTGTAGAACAGTTTACCGTGACATCTCTATGGGAACACAAAAAATAAACTTGATTGGTCGATTTTATACATGAAAAGAATTCAATTTGTTTATATTTTTTGACATTTGAAACGGGCAGCTTGTGAATTTTTTAATAATTTTTTTTTTTGTAAAAATATTAATTTAAACGGTATTGATTTCATATTAGATTGATTGTAATGCATGGTAATTATACTTACAATTGCAGGAATTTATTCTCATGGAGCGATTAACATTTGTAGCGGAATGGTATCAAGTAGAATCTTCGATAACCCGGCCCCTTTACTTGTACTTCTTCCCAGCTGATAAATCAGTGGAGTTGGTAAAATAATTGAGCTTGTCGTAATATGATACAATTGATTAATAACATTTATTTGTTACAGTTTGATCATAAAAGTCGCAAAACATTCTTGCGTCGCACGCGAGTTGAAGGATTTACCGAGTCAGATTTCTATATTGGGGCTAAGCTGAATATTTTTGGGCGACAAATTGATATCTTAGACTATGGCGATTCGGCCACACGAACCAAAGTGGGGAGTAAACGTAGTGTTACGTTTGCTATTATACAACCCGAAGCCATGCATAAAATGGGTGAAATAATTCGAATTCTAACCGACAATGAATTAAAAATCAATCAATGTATTATGGTTAAATTGTCACTACCGATTGCAACGATATTTTATGAAAAATTGGCTGGAAAATCCGTTCTCCCGTTCATGATGGAAAATATGTTGTCTGGTCCGATTTTGGCAATGGAACTGATCGCCGACGACGCATTTGTTAGAATGAACAAGTTATGTGGTCCCTTTGATTCGAAAGAGGCACGTGACACGGCACCAGATAGTATTCGGGCACTATATGGAATCGATAATATTAAAAATGGGATTCATTGTTCTGAAACGCGAGAGGATATAAAACGAGAGCTCGATCTATTTTTTCGTAAGAAAAAGTTACCCACCACCGAACAGTATGGTAACTGTACTCTAGGTATCATAAAACCACATGCTGTGAAGGAGGGAAAATCTGGTGATATAATTTCGATGATATTGGGTTCGGGTCTCACAATAACCGCCCTCAAAATGATTTACATGGATCGCGTAAATTGCGAAGAATTCCTAGAAGTGTATAAAACGGTTGTACCTGAATATGTTCAAATGGCGCTGGCCTTAGCCAATGGGCCTAGCATAGCTATGGAAATATCAACAAACAGTACAGACGTAGATGCCCATTCAACATTTCGGCATTTATGTGGCCCGGTCGATCCGGAAGTGGGACAAAAAATCCGCCCAAAAACTATTCGCGCAAAATTTGGTATATCTAAAGTCCTGAATGCGATTCACTGTACTGATTTACCTGAAGATGCTCATCTAGAAGTTGAATATCTTTTCAAAATACTTACGTAGCATTACTTAAATTCTAGTGCCATCCGACTGAAACCAAAGACTCGTATTTTAAAATAAATTATATATTTTTATTGCCACATTAAACGAAAATATTTTCATTACTTTGGTATTTTGTCATGATCACACTGGGCCCATCTCTCATCTTCTTCGTTTCGTAGTCCATCGAATTGAATATAAACACTACGGTAGCGATGAGCATAAGTGCACCGTATACATAAAATTCCCATACCTGCTGATCCAACAAATTCATTTCTTTGATCATGATCACGATGAGATTTCCGATTGCATTATTCATAAACCAGAATGCGGTCAATAAAGATTTCATGTAAGACGGAGCTTCGGTGTATACGAATTGAAGTCCTGGAATCGATAGAAATACTTCACCGAGCATTAGAAATACGAATTGTGGTAATTGCCAAATTGCTGATATCGTAATACTGTGTTTAAGGCCATAATCGATTTTAGTTTGAAGTAACCCGGCACAAACAAACGAAGAAACGGCCGAAAGCCCACCAATAGTTATACAAAAAAATGGTGAAATTGAAATGTTGCATTTTTCTAAGAGTGGTTGGCATATTTTATCCCAAATCGGGATAAGAAGTAGCAATAGAATTGGTCCGATCGATTTGATTTGATCCGGCTCGATATAAGTTCCAAACAAAGTTGTGTTCATTTGCGATGCTTGAAATGTCCAGCTCGAATCTTGTTGCGCCAACAGTGACCAATAGATCGAGAGTGGTACAAATAGTTTTACAATCTGAAATGTGGCAAGAATTAAAATCCAAAACTTTATCACTTAATCCAAAACGTACATTTAACAGTAGCTTTACGTCATTCACGAATGTTTCACTATATCGTCCGATAGATCCATCGATCCAACCGTATACATCATTCCCGCGTAATTTACAACCTACCCCATATTGAATGCAATCAACGACCTTCATGAATATATTCGAATTGTTGGGATACTCGCGCCGATAGAACTTTATTCCGATCAAGAAGAATACTAAAATACGAAAACGAATAAATTTGATCGATTCAAAATAAGGGTTTGGGGATACTTACCCCAGGACAACATAAATCCAATTCCAAGTACAACATACGATAATGAGTACGTTTTTGACGTTGTAAAGCAGTATTCGTATGTTGGTGAGACGCTTCGTATGGCTGGTGGCAGTATTTTTCCTATTAAAATCCCAATGTAATACACAAAGTAGTAGTATGAGAAATAGGTTTCTAAATATTTTTCCTGCTCGGGCAATTTAAATTGTAATCCACCCAGGGTTGTGATACACGCTCGAATACTACCATTTCCTATTGAAATTAGAACGAGCGACGAGATGAGTAGGGTTCTCACCGGAAGTATAAATAAGTCGAACATTAATAAAATTATCCCTATGTAGCCGAGGCCATAAATAAAGAAAAAATAAAATACTGTTCTGAAATGAAGTAAAATTCGATTAGAATGTGACTGAAATGAGAAGAAGTGAGTGGCCAAACTATACTTAGCGTTTCCTAAATAATTATCGGCCAAAATTGCACCAAAAATCGGGCAAAATTGACTGAAAAAATTGAAAATGTGCAGCACCACCGTAGCATTATTTTCCGAGAAGCAGAACGAATCGCGGAGAAATAGTGCTAGAATTGCTAAAATTATTTATGAATTATCATTTGATCATCGATCAATCCATCGGACTCACTTCGAACTCCATTTGCGGCAAATGCTTCAAATAATTTCGATATCAGTACAAATATCACAGCCCGGGGATATTTGTTGGGCACCACACTTTCTAATTCGTATAAATTTATGGTCGACGTTAAATAATTTCGTCGATCAAGTTTATCGAGGATCGGAGTTTCTGAAACGAGAAATAAAAAAACGACTGCATTGGCACACTTCCACAATTTCACTTTGTATTGTTATTTAACTGATTATTGTAAACATAAAATATTTCAAAACACAAAAATTACACATTGTAAAACAAATAAACACTGATAAACCAAATTTGTATTGACTTTTCGAAGAGAGCCACCGAGTTGTTTTTGTTCGATAAGCCGTTCGAGTTTTTGTTTACCTTCTCCATGCTGCTGTCTTGTAATACTAAAATTATTTTTGATACAAGCTCCCTTCATCTTTAGTTCAAGACTAATCGAAAATCGCATATGCATAGATTATCAACAAGAATAGCGAGAAGAACTACATATTAGAGATAAGACACAAAATAATAAGACATCGTGTACATGACGAGTAGCTAATATGTACGACCGATAATGAATTTCAGTTCAAAAGTTTTTTTTTTATTAGTAGACAATTACTCTGATAATAATTCAATTTAAGTTTAAAGAAGCTTACAAGTTCAGCTTTAAAATGTATAAAGTGTGCACCTTACCCGTATTTACAATTGGAAAATTTACATGAAATTTTCCATAATTTCGAATCAACTTCATTACTTCAGGTACGATCCGAAACTATTTGAAACGAACCAGCAAATCGATGTTATGTATTAAATGAATTTAATTTGACCTGATTATATAAAATTGAATTAGGCCAATTTTCATTTGATAATCATGTGAAGGTCAATAAAATGCACTTGCATGCAATCGCAACGTTCAAAATTCGAATTGGCGAAATTTACCTCAAGGTCGATGAAAGCTTTCGGTTTGTTTCTTCAATATTTAATTCAAATGTCGATTTAGTGACATCTTCCCGAAATATTCTTAAAACTATTGTCCGAAATAACACACACACATTTTTTTTATGCAAATTTAATGCAGTTTTCATTTTAATTAATTAGAGGCTATATTATGTAGAATAAGTCTGAGACTCATACATTTTACAATTAAACAGCCTAATATTCGAGTAGCATTCCTTTTGCCACTTCTTTAGCTTTCGCCTCGTCGACGAAAACATGTACCAATTTTAATCCAAACTGTTGAGCAGTACCTGGACCTCGGCTTGTAATAAGTTGGCCATCTTGCACAACAATATTCTGATCATCATACTTATATTTATCGACTAATTTATCCTTCATAGCTGGATATGATGTAAGTTTTTTGCCCACTGCAATCGAGTGTGCGGCAAGTACGGTTGGTGCGGCACAAATTGCAGCCACCACTTTCCCTTTAGACTCGAATTCTTTTAATATTTTTCCAAGCTCTTGTGATTCAATCATATTGGTTGCCCCACCAAGACCACCGGGCAATACAATTCCATCAAAGTCGTCCTGAGAACGTTTTTTTAGGTTAATTCATAAGTAAACAAAATAAAGTAATATAGTCATAATTTACCGAACTAATTGAAGCTAAATCAGTATCAGGCACTATACAAACATCTCTTGAACATTTCACCGGGTCTTTATTGTGTAAACCGACAGCTTGAGCATAGATCTAGAGAAACAAATAAACCGGCTACATCGAATACAAATAATAATCGAATTAACTTACACCCCCACGGCGTAATATGTCAATCGTGATCACAAATTCCATTTCCTCAGCTCCGGCTGGCAGAATAACAGCAACTTTTTTTTGTACCATTGTGGAACAGGCAGTCGAATAATATTTTAGAAAATGTCGGTAAAATCTAACAGCTGACGACAAACTTGACATGTACGAACTTGTATAGGTCAAAAAATAAATGAAAACATAAAAAAGCAACGAGCTTATCTAAATAGAAGAGACAATTTCTTAGCGAACTAGGTAACAGTGTAAGTATTTGAAATAAAAACAACAGATGGCACTATGGATAAATAAAAATGTTTTAACGACTTTTAAAAGATTTTGTTGTCTTTGGTAAGAAGTCTGTTGCTTGTCTGTCTGGAATAGAGAAAAACATATAAAACAATACGTGTGAAAACCATATAGATTTCTTGTGTTTGGTAGAGAGCCCCAGTAATGGGTTTCGGTTGGATTAAGCAACTTATAAGACACTACTCCAAGCTAATCTCACCACATATACAACATAAGGTTTTATCCATGAATGTGACTGTCGATGTTGAAGCATGGTTAAATAACCCTCATGATTACTTCTTTTTTGGGTTATCGTAGTGGATCCATTTTTCATCACCAGTGACTATACGATGCAAAATACCCTCTCGTTTTTTCCTGACAGCTGCAGTTTACATGAACAAAATCCTACAGTCAACCTTTTTTCGTCTTCAGTTCATATGGAACCCAATTTCCTTGATTTTGAATCAAAGATTTTAAACGATGTGAAATTGCTTGTCGATCCACTCCTAATATAAGTGCAACTTTTTCCTGCGTTTGGCATGAATCTTTATCCAATAATGAATGGCTCCGATTTCGACTTTCCGTTCCGCTCTTTTTCTTCGACATCAATTTTAACGTTGTTAAACTTTTGAAATCACTCTCACCACAGCTGCAGATTTCTTCAAATTAAAAATAACAATCAATAACTATCACCAGGCTGATCCAACTCGTATTTGGTTTGTTATTAGTTCTTACACAAGTTACGATTGCTGTGAAGTGAAGTCGTAACAAGTGGTTCAACAATTCTCTTTATTTAGCCGCGGTAAGGTTCAACCTATGCGTATAGGTTAGCTAAATCCAAAATAAAAACACATAATACTATGCTGCTTTGTTAGTTATTTTAACTTTTATTAATATAAATGATTAAGAACGCATATGCGATACCAACACCCACAAATACTACAGAGTTTGCATTTCAAATTCATCCTTTTGCATTCCATTTTCATCTTTCTGCACTGCAGTTAAACACCTACATTAGAGTTGGCCTCGGTCGAACATACGAGATGCATTTAATATTAGAAATAGTTAAATAAGTAGACAAGATTCATTTACATATTTATATCATTAAATGATATTTGCGAAAGGATTCTGGAATCTAAAAATATTAAATTAAGCAAAATCTCGATAAGGCCAAGCAACCGAGGAGCTAAAAATATGTCAACGGTGCAAAAATGAAATATTCAAATATTCCACAAAAAAAATGTTCAGGAAGAAGTATGGCTAGTTTTAAACAAGCTTTGAGCAACTTAAACTAGTGCTCAATTGCAAACGCATGTATCTCTGTCTTCTACCATCATATTCGCCGATGATCGCAGTTAGTAATGACTTTTTATAAATCAACAGTACGTTTCAATTATAAATATTTGAAGAATGATTGTACAAAAAAAAAACATTCATCGTTCAAAAGTGATTGAAATCGGTAAGCAAATGGCTGAATCTGAATTTTCGGTGCAAACCCTATATATTTGTTTTTTTTTATAAAAAGCATGGTTAAATAGTTTAAGAAAAAAAAATTAATAAAATGTCGTTTCCTTTGAGAATGCTCCGCATAAACGGAATTCGTTTTGTGCCAGTATCGCCCTAAAATTGAAAACAATTAAACCACATATATGAATATCGAATCAAACTCATTTGAATATACCTCAAAAATTGTGGTCCTCCTACTCCCTTCTTAGGCGGTAAGTCAGCACGGATTATATATTGCTTTTCAATAGGTTGTGGAAGACACTAAAAAATTAAAAAATCAACATCAAATATCATCCTAGTTTGATATGATTGGAAAAAATATTTACATATTTAATGTTAAACGTAGATTCCGTTTCGGGTTCTGGTTCGTTTTGTATAATTTTTGCTTCTGCAAACATTTGAAGCACATTAAACCCGATAGTATTTTCGTCAACCTTATTCAATTCGATCTCATAACCTTTGAGTAGTGCCGATATCATACGTATTTCCTCATCATTCAGCATATTAGAATTGGGGAACAGTTTTAATTTAATCGATCGCAATTGTTGTGTCATATACTCGGCCGACTTAATATCGTCGAGCAGTTTTTCCCATTTATACAGAGAATTTCCACTTGTGTGTTTTGATTCGTTGAACCAATTTTCTCGCGATAATTTACAACACGTGGTAATCAATTTATCGATTATTTCTTTGACATCGGTCGAATCGAAATCTTCATTTTGAAATTCTTGATTAATTATATTAATGGCCGAATGGAATAGCGCGGCCAATGTTAATTGTGTTATTTGACCAATATTACGAGATTCGAAAAAATGTAATACTTTTTCTGCTTCTTTAGCGTCATCGAAAAGTCGTTTTTGTCTTCGTGCTGAAACTGGTTTGGCCTGACTCCAAACGGTTTGCCAAATATTACCTGGAATTTGCATGCGAAAGCTTAGATGTCCTTTTTCTTCGCCTGCTGGTTCTTCAACATAATCATTTGGACTATACCAACGAATGAAGTCTTCAATTTTGGCGGTCGGATTGGCGGCTTTAAAACTTTCCATATCCGATAATAGAGAAGCACTCATCATTTGAGCATGAAGTTCGCTACCCGGTCCTAATTCTAACATAACTTTTGCATCATCTTCAAGCTGGTCTTCTGTTTTTGGTACAGGATCTTGTGTAAACGGTATATAGAGTGGTTCATCCGAATCAACAAGAGTTCGATTTTCAAACCGATGCATCCGCCCATCAGGTTTTTTCGGTTCACTTGGTTCCATCGTCTTGGCTTGTTGGTTCTCACCATCGGAACAGTCATAAAATTCATCATCTTCATCGCCATCGCTTGATTTTTTATCTTCATCTTGAACTTGTAATCCACTAGGTAATCCAGCTTCCCGCATTCGTCTCCTTTCCATACATATATTAAGCATTTGGAATTTTTGATGCAATAAACATGTGCGTAGATCGGGAAATCCTTTCGCGACACTGTCAAAATAAAATAGAAAAATTAATGACACAACATAATATCATATCACTATAAATCAGGCTTTTTTATTATAATCTAACCCCCAAGAAATCAATTCCCCGTAAAGAGTCTCGCACCCCTAACCCATTTGTATTCTTTCTGTCGGTACAAATCTATTCCTTACATGTAAAGATACACGATAAAGATGACATTTCTATTTTTATTTTTTTCGACAGCACAAGAAAAAAAAATCTAAACCATAATTTTATTTAATTTATTTTACTCTATCATCGTGTGTCTGTCGTTCTCCTTAAGGATAAAATATGAATACAAATAAGATTTCATTTTTCATCGTATCCTTTTTCTTAATTTTTTCTTTATTTTCTTCTATGTTAAATGACTAAGAAATTATTATAAAACGGATAATCAGATACATATGTATGACATTAAAAAAGTAAAGAATCATTTCACTTTTATGTATAGCAACAATCACTGGGAAAATTAACATTTACCACTTTTTCTGTTGGTTCAGTTGGAATGATAAATGAAAAATATCTTGGTGTGAAAACCTCGATCTAAATTATAAGTTTCATGTGAAAAATGAGCAAAAACTACGTCTTAAAATTTTAAACATGGTACACAACGTACATTTTACACGTACATTTTAAAAATGCATTTACATCCTGACTTATTTGGATTAAGACCCGATGCCCTCTTATTTAAATGCCGCAGGCAGCAAATGAGTGAAACAAACATGGAAAAAATTACCCGAAGTGGTATACCTACCAGATACTTTTATTGATATTATTGATACAGTATAATAACGGTGCTTTAAGATATTCATACATTTTCACAAATAATTTTGAAGCATAAGAATTCGGAGAGTGGTAGGCCTTTACAAATTTACGAAAATGAATGAATAGTCAATAACACGCGTAATAGTGGTTTGATTTGTTTGATTGTTTATTTATTTTACCAAAACAGTAATGTCTTTTTAAGCCTAATACCAAAACCTTCTGTCATAAAAGTCAAATTTATTGCATGGCACACGCGGTCATTAAAATTCACAATTTTTTGTGTAATAGTACAAAAACCGTATAACAAATTTTAGAATTTTTTCGTTGCTATGACAATTTTAAAAAATAACGCATACTAATAATATATACAGTTTTAGTTTTATGATTCACAAAGAATTAAAGTTTTTGATTCTGTACAGCAAATGCATTGAATGAATTCGGGTGTTTAATTATAGAAGGCTTTGCTAATATAAATTTAGAAATGTACATTTTATTTTGGTGCATCTGTCAATTAAACTTTCTGCACGGCTTGTATAGACATTATTGTTGGTTTTGTTTTGTTACATTAAAAAACGAGGTGCAAATAGAAAACGAAGTTCAACAATTTGTAAGTGTACCCCAAAATTGAATATAAAATAAGAGGAAACAGCTACTCTAAAGAAATTAATTAGAAATTAAAGGACCAACAATGCAGATCACTCCAATTAGGATATAAAGGTTAAAAAAGGGCTCGAAATAACTAAGACAAAGGTTAAAGTTTTCGGAAAAATATTCCAATAACATGATGATGAAGCTTTAGAATCTCAAATAATAACGATGGAATCTGAAAAAGAAAGTAAAGAAATCTTATTAGCTTCACCTAAAGAATTCATGAATGAGAAAAAAGCTCTTGGTTATGAGCTTATCGCTGCAGAAATATTAAAAGAACTACCAAGGAAGGCTCTAGTTAAGCTCACTAACCTTGTAAATGCAGCATTTATAATCTAATTTGTATTTAGTTTGTGGAAAATTGCAGAAGTAATCATGATACTAAAACCTGGAAAACTACCATACGAAACTTCGTCTTATAGACTAATTTCGCTATTGCCAGTCATTTCTAAGCTTTTTGAGAAACAATTGATTAAAAGGTAAAATTCGATAACTGAAAGGAACAACTTAATCCGAAATCATTAGTTTGGATTTTGTCTTTGAGTGTTAAACAGTACAACGAGTATACAGAATAATCAATATATGTAATTGAAAAACCACCGAAGAAAAAAAGCAAATCGTCTGCTTAACGATATTTTTAAACATTGCGCAAGCGTTTGACAAAGTTTGGCATGAAGTTCTTCATAAGTTAAAAAATATTTTACAAAAAATGCAAAGATACACGAAAGAAGACTCCATCAACATGTGAATATCGTGGCAAGGTCTTAACCAACTCTCATATTATACGTAGACGGAATAGAATAAAACTTTTTGAGCTGGTTTAATTGTTAGGACAAATTAGGACTTGATGATTTAAAGCCACAATAACGATGATGTATAAACAAGACTGTGAAACGACAATATATTAAGTCAGAAACAAATTGCTCATTAGTCTAGGAGATAGATTGTAATAACATGCAATAAATAAAATCAATTTATTTAACATAAACAAAAAAAATATTAAGGAATAGATGCACTTATAGAGTAGCGTGATGTTAGAAAAGCAACATCAGTTATATGACAATTGACATAAAAGAGCACACTATTTTTTTACATTTGTACAAGCTTCAACTTAAACTGGAAGCTACTGAGAAATTAGCGCAGTGGTTGAGGCTGCGGTGTTTGGGACAGGAGGTACCGGGTTCGAATTCAAACGGGGGAGGGTTGCAAAAGGGATTTTTAATCACTTGATTAAGATTGGTGATGACTATGAACACAACTGTGATACCCGTTGGAGTCCGGAATCCATGGGCCGAACCATCCATGTCATGCTGGCATCAAAAATGTCAGTAAAATCATGTCAGTACAGGCATTGGCTGGAGCCATGCAATGTGCAGATGGATATTTCAAGCGAACCTGTATTCGTTCGTTCTTGATTTGAGTAAAAAAAAAAAATTACTATAGCATAATAATTGAAGGCGTAATGGTAATGTGACCAAATAATGTGACTCATTCGACTGATCCGCCACATTTGACTTTAGGGCGTGTTACGTGTGAGTGTCTTTATCCTTTGGTTTGCTTAATATAAATAATTTACAGGTTGGCTCGTCGCATGGGTAGACTTAACTTACATGTATGATTACCGACTGCTTTTAAATCTAGATCTGCCATTTTTACTTTTGGAGTCCTAAAAGAAATATAACGAAGTTTTGCAAGTGTTTTACGACCATCTGGCCAGGGATTCCAAAATAAATATCGAGAAACAATTTTTGACAAGTTTAAATAAAAATAAATGTTGGGGTACATATAACTGTATATAGCAATCGATAAAAGGTAGGAATATGACTATATGTAAGTAAACGAACCAGAACTTTTGGAACTGAAGCAGGAATTAGAGAGCAGATCAATTAATAATTTTGTAGGATTTCCTAGATGAATTTATATGTCTAGAATGGTTGGCACTCACAATGACCGGAGTTTCAATTCAAAATAAAGCAGCAGAACGGACTGAAATGGTGTGAACCGCTACCCGTTTGTTGCAGAGCAGTAGAATGATCTTCATAGATATTCTTGCACAATTTGTTTGTAACACACATTAGTAATAATTAGAAATTCTAATTTATTTTGTATAATTTGCCTTGAAATGTTTTAGTTTTATTTTCAATCCGCTATTGTGTTGTATCAACACGTCGTAGGACGTATGGAATATAATTAACTGACTAAAATTCTTAAATAAAAAAGAGTGACAGGCATAAAAGTAATTGTTACGCTACGATTATACTAACCAAACATTAAATTATTTTTCACCTCGAGAAGGTGTTATTAAATTAATTAAATATTAGCAAAGAGGTTAAAGACATCTATACCCTCTTAAATCTATTATGCCATATTAATATTACTTTTGGTGTTGTTCACGGTTAAAGGAAGAGATATACACGAATATAACACAAACGAAAGGGTAAGTTTGATGATCAAAATCTGAGAATCACGCGAACAAAGGCGCAAACGACATCATTTTTGCAGTTGATGCAGCGTTTTTAGCGTTTTAGTGATTATTGACATATTTTTATCATTTTTTAGAAGCTTTTGAACCTTTAAAACACACATTGAACCAATTAATAAACTTTAATCAAATGCGACAGGAATCTTCTATTTAAATTTTTATTTTCTTAATGCAACACTTTCTTATTTTATCTGTCATTTTGCCGTAATGTAAACAAGTTTTTTGATGTGAAAACATCTTTAGCGGCAGGAGTAACTAAAAAAAATATATAGACAAATGTAACGGAAATGACGAAAAGCATATTTGAACAAACCGATTACAAATTATATGAATGTAAGTGTGAATACCGGTTCGAATAAAATGAAATACAATTTAAAAAAAAAAAAAAAAAAATTCAAAGTAAAGCTGTATCGCACAATGACCATTTTGATTTTTAATGTCTATCAAAATGTCTATACAATCCGTGCGGAAAATTTAATTGGCAGATTCATCAAAACAAAATGAACATTTTTAATTGTAACTTAGCAAAGCCTTCTATATACAATATACATATTCCAAATAGTTTATATGGTTTTTGAAAGGTAATATATTAACAAGAAAAAAATGAAGCTTATGTTTTTTTTGTAAATGGCCACGTGTGAGCCAGGCAATGAGTTTGACTTTTCTTATAAAAGGTTTTGGTATTAGGCTTGAATGCTGGCTGCTGCCATATGTATACAGAAGGTGGTTCTATTCTACTAGACCAATCTAATTATATAATGCTAATAATATTATACGGTGACTATTGAATGTGGACTTCTCTAAGCCCGCAGCGCATTGAACTACTAATTGAATTTGTAATCAACATGGCGCTTCAATCAAGTCGGTATTCCAACAGAGAACCAATTGTGTTTTGTGTATCTTTTAAACGAATGCGTGGGTGTTCGCCTAAAAACACTTAGTTACATTATAAGATTGAAATTTTTATATAATTAATATTAGTTATTTTATTTTGTAACGAACATAATAAATACTAATCAAATAATACTAAAAAAAATTATAATTAAACTATTTTGATGAAAACTATTTTGAATATTTTCTCATACATTTTGCGAGTTGAGCATGAACTCTCTGTCGCTTTTTAAAATTTTACATACTAACAAAACAGCATTTGTAAGGAGATTTTAATTTTATTTTATAATTCAGTAAAAAGTGCTGCTGAAAGTCATTGATTGCTTTCGAAGGCTTATGGTGCCTTATGATATACGCCATTGATTGAATAAATTAGTACTTTGTGACTACTGGTTTTGAAGCTTAGCAATTTTTGATTTCGATACAAAAGAAAACAAACGTCCACATGGAAAAAATTGATAAGATTTAAACATGTGCCCTGGAAATGATTAAAAGTAACGAAATTATTATGATCTGAAACCAAGAGATGTGAAAAGACGACTTTTTACTAGTTAAAAGGTAATTCAACGGCAAAATTGGTAAGGTTTTTCACACCGAAAAGTTGATACGGTACGATGTAGAGATCCCGGAGGGGGGTGCTCAAACTCAACGAATCTATCATGGGCGATCGATACCGAACAATGACACGATACAAGTTAACTTGAAAATATATTTTTTTGAACTATAATTCACTTAAATTTTGGAATTTTTTGTATAACACTCTCAGTGTTTAGACGTGTGTTTACTGTATAATGGTTATTTCATTTAATTTTCGTGCTAAATATTTTTTTTTATCTGTAATTTATTTTATGGTTAGGAGATACTCCTACGTCTCGTAAAAGACTGCTAAACGAGCAAGTTATTCTCAAAATTCATCCACAGCATTCTTATAGCTTGTCGTTTAACCTCACTGTTAAAAAGATTAAGAAAAGAAAATATAGATACCGCCAAAATTTATATATATATATATATATATATATATATATATATATATATATATATATATATAAATATATATATATATATATATATATATATATATATATATATATATATATATATATATATATATAATATATACAATAAATAATTGATTTGCTTATAAATAAATGTGTATTATAATATTCACCACACATTGAAACATATGTTCTCGATGTCTTGTTGTTACTATAAACAAGTCATTGAACTAACATATATATTGCACAATGAAGCTTAACTTATTGCTTTAAAGAGAGATATCTTTAATTCTATGTGAACTTGAAAGGTATAAAAAATAAAAAAAAAAAACTTAAAGAATTTTCATCATAGGCACAAACTGATTAGGTAGTGGTTTTAAACAACAATTTTATTTAAAGTTGTAAACTAGTTATAATACTCGTAATATATAGTTCTCCGTTGTTCTATTTTACATTTTCATTTTCAATTTTATATTTTGCTATTTTCTATTATGCTTTGATGAAAAGGAGATTACACGAGAAATATAAAGATTGTCTTTATTATGGTTTAAGACAGATATTATGCACGCGTTGAATATGTTTTGAAGGAAAAAATTTATTTTTAAAGAAATGAAATTGTTTTTCGTAAAGCATAAACACTAAATCTAATAGATTATAAATATTTAGACGATATAACCATATAGTTTAAAACAAGAATGATAAAACTGATCCTCTCGGGATGATCATCAAAAAGTGTCAATTCTATATATTTTCTATACACAATAAATCGCTTAGGAGCTATAAAATTGGATACTAAAATCGTTCATGAGAAATGAGAATGAATGTATCTCGTACAACCTCTATAGTTCTGTGGACAATTTTTTTTTATTTACCATTCCATTTAAATTTGTGGATTTGGGTGAGAAACAAGTTCATAATATGGTATCGACACAAAATTGTAAATTTTTTTTTGGTTCTACATCTTAAAGTGAAAAAAGTATATATACGAAGAGTTATTTTCCGAATATGTCGTCGAGGGGCATTTACAGGTCCCGTAAAATATAATTTAGGATAATAATGCCAAGCTTATTCCCAACACCCTTTTACACGCAATGCATTATGCAGATGGATTTTTAGAGTGAACCTATATTCGTGCATCCTTGATTAAATTAACTACGGAAAAGTTAGGAGAGTGGCAACCCCAAAACAGATGGCATTGATTAAATCATAAAAAAAATCGATGCGGTTCAAGTTCCACTTATACTGCAAATGTTTGGTAATACATAAGAACAAAATAAAAAGCAGCAAATAATCTAGCTAGTTTGAAACTCAGATGGTGGATGCTACAATTTGGTCAGTCTACAGAAACGAGAACACGTCAAAATGGGCGGCGTAGCTATCTACGAGAAAAACGCTGCCCTTAAAATGCCATTAAACACGAGCTTCGCAGGCCAAACTATTAATGTCATCGTTCGAGAACTGCTTGCAGCAAAGGAGACATATGCGCGGCTGAACATGCAATTTACGATATCACATGTTTACTGGTGTCTGTATACATCTCTTCGCTCAAAATATGATAGTTATTTTTCACAGTGATTACCAAAACGGATTTTCTAAAATCGTCAGTCACTGTTTTGAAAATGTAAACAAATGGTGCAACTTGTACAGTGGCCTTTATGTCTGAACATTTAAATCATATAAATAAAACTATAATGGAAAATGGAAATACAATTAAGTAGGTCTCTTTATATAATATGCAAATGACGTAGCGATTACGACAGTTGACGCGCCAAAGTACTACAACGCTGTTTAAATACGCGGTATACAATAAGACGTCATAAAAAGGTAGCATCATCAAAGAAAAGCAAAACCACCAAGAATATTCGTTATCCAATCCAGGATATGGTGATGTAAATTTTATCAATGGGAACCAGAAAGAGAAATTGCCCTATACTAACATTATAATTTTAAAGTCAAGTTAATAAAAGCTTACCAACCTATTGCAAATTTACTTGTCAACATAAGAAAGGTTATTTCGTTGCTATTTTGCTACCGAGCTACCAAATCCTATAATGAAGAAGGAATGTAAAAGTGATTTCTTTCTTAATTTTGGTCGGTGATGCCGATAAACTTAACTACATCCCAATATTTTATAGTTGAAACCAAGGGCCGAACCATCGTTCACCGCGGTATCTAACATAGTTGTAACTATACGCGAGAGGCCATTGTATAATTAACTTTAACGAGAATACAATACTTTTTCTCGTTGGAGCTACTAACAAGGGTAAACTCACCACTATTTTGAAGTAAACCAAGGAAGCTGACGAAAACAAACCAGAGCATCAAACATTCGAACTTAATGTGGGTGAAAAGTGATATCATGTACGAAAAAAATTATAAATGTAAGGAATCATTCCTGAGAACTTACCCCGTATCATGCCTTTTTAGAATCTGGCTTACAAACGAACTTTATTACGGAGTCATGCATATGCAACATTTGCAAAAAAAGGGTGGAATGCTCTTGTATCCGTAAGCGGTTTAGGAGAATTTCGTTCACTTATATCAAAGAGTATAGCAACCGTTACCATCAAATCAAATCATATGTCCAAATTCAAAGTGCAAGCGAACGTAATGCAAAAAATCACTAGCAGATTACCCCAGCAGAATCTAAAAATAAAGAAAATACATTCTTGTAAAGGGATTAAATTAACCGACCCGCACTTTTACAAAATAGGGGATATAGATATATCCTTATTAGAGCACATCAATTTTTTACTGTACTTCAAGATGGCCAAATCCAAACAAACCCACAGGAATCTGTATTATAAAACTGTACTATTTTTTTGTTGGATAATTTTCAGGAGTTCGAATGACATCAGTTCAAATCAGCCTACATCTATGCACAAAACATCCCTTGTGCCCAACGAAATAATTAATATCGACAAAAACTTAAGAAAAGTCTGGGAGCTTTTTATCGTCAATGAACAGAAGAAGCTTTTTGTGAAATAAATTTTCAAGATCACTTGCAGCAAGATCTAGATGGGCAATTTGTAGTACGGCTTCCTTTCAAAGAATCATCTACGAGCTTGAGTGGTTCTGTGCATCAAGCTATTCAGAGTTTAAGTGGAGTAGAGCAGCGTTGTGAACGGAATTTGAATTTTTCTAGAAGAAGTAACAATTGATGAATTTTATTTGCCTCGCCATGGTATTTTCACGTAATCTGAGTCAAATAGCAAATTAAAAGTGGTATTCGATGGTTCTGCGAAGGAAAATTCAGGCGTATTTTCCAACAACTGTTTGACTGTCGGCCTGATTGTACACTCCTGCTTATTTGTAGTTATTCTAAGATTTCGAAAGCATAAATTCGTACTCTCTATACGAATGTCAAAAAATTGTATAGACAAATTTTCATGTCGCCAAAAGATACTGTTACAACATTGTCAGTTCCTGTGGACATAAACACAAAGATATTTATGCAGATGATTTGAGCTGATAAACTAGACTGGGACAATCCGCTCCTTTTTAAGAGAAGAATTGCATGGGATAAGGTCCAAAGCGACTTGTCTTGATTCTGCGACGCAATGCAGAACCGTTTGTAAATATGGTATCATCTAACACCAAGGTTGCACCAATTAAGCAGCAATAGACCGACCTGTGTGGGAAACCATATTCCTGGAAATCTATTCCTGGCATTTTGATGTAAAAATATCGCAACCCCTAATCGGATCCCATATAATAATATAATGATATAAACAACTAAGTTTCTGCTGTTTGTCTTCAAAATAGAAAATGAATAGAAATGAATTGCTACTACTTTCAGGACCAACAATGGCCGCGCATACTGTTTTAAGATTATTGCAAAATGTAATATTTTCAATTTAAATATATATAGAACAACATTATAAATTTAAGTGAAATAATGTCACCAATCGTACACCATGATCGAATTCCCTCTCGATCATCGTCGAATAATAATTACATTGAATCAATAAAATTTTTTTATTTTTTATTTTTTACATTTTAATTAAATTAAAAAATGCATGCACACAATCAATTTCATCTCCGTATCTAAACTTGTTTTGCAAACAAAAACAAAAACAACAACTTAACAATTTTTTAATGATTATTCCTCAAGTCTCAAGTGCATCTTTATTTTCATCTTATTATAATTTTTGTTTTCCTATGTGTGTATATATATGTATACCTTCACCATATTTATTACACCCCGCAAAATTTATTCTTATGCTCGAGATGCTGATTGAGAATGTAGGTACTAACTATCAGCAAACAACAAACCGTAAAAACACGACAACAACAAATCGATGAAATATATTATGAATAATTTTTGTAAAAATCTTATATAATTACAGTAATTCCGGTTTAACTGTCTTAAGGTGCAACTATTATGATGCGTTTATCGAAAGGTGTTACGATATACATTTTTCAATTAAACTAAAAAGACTTAGTAGACAGGTGTTAACTATATGCTTACTATAACGACGAGCACATATTTAGAACAAATAAAAATTTCAATACAAGGACGATGGAAAACTCGACCACGTAACATGCCAGACAATATGTCCCCATCTATAATAAATCTTGTTGAATTTTTTTGCACCCAAAATATTTTTGTTTAATGCAAATTTTCAATTTCGTGGTTTATATACTCGTATACATTTCCCTAGGTTCATTCGATATACATAAACTTGATGCCTTTAGTTTTCGATTGTCACAGTCTATACTCTATACCAATATCTACCTAGAACTTAAATTTAAATGTTAACTTTTGTTAAACAAAAATAAAATTTGTCTTGTGTTTTGTATTAAGACTCGTGATAGTTGTTACACCATTGAAAATGTTTTTTGTCTGTTGTTGAATACAAAGAAAATTTATTCGTTTTTTACAATAAAACACAATGAAAATTTTCATCCGAACACACGATTGTTATTCAACAACAAAAATGTAAGCAATAGTATTGTAGGTGTTACTCGAGTCGCATGCACTTGGGACTACATTAATATGCAGTATGATCCGTGGAGCACTTTTTATGCGATATATCCGTCTGTTGCTAACATATTTTAATTCTGTGCTGTGCTGTATCACCGGTAGCTTAAGTTGGAAATATGGTTCACCGGTTGCATCACCGATAAAGCATAGTTGTTACAAGAACAGTTGTTTCTCGACTACACGAAGTCATCATCGCCAACTGTGATCTTTCAAATATATTTGGTTTTATAGATCGACTGATTTTGAAACTGACAAAAGCTAAAATTTATACTAGAGGATCTACTACAGGCCTTGACATTTGCTCTGTTTGGTAAAGGTGAATTATTTGTATATTACGGCTTTCTTCGCAGTCAGCATTTGACTATTGTTATTTCCATTATGGTTTCGAATTTGAATAGACCAACGGATCAAGGTATGGTGCAGAACGTTAACTTTTTTAAATACTTGTTGTATTCTTAGAATTTCAGCTTTCCATGCTTTTTTAATCAGTACTACTTTGGTTGTTGGTTGTCCTAGCAAAGACCAACTTGTTTTATCGTGTGATTTTAAATCAATTTTGCGCCTCTATGTTTTATATATTCTAGAGCTTAACAGCAAATTGGGACTCGTCATTAAACTAATAATTTTTTGATTTAATTTTTCCCATACCACATACTTTTAGTGAACGATTATACCTATTTTTGAGTGCAGAGCTAGCTCTCTTCCTAAACCAAAAATGGCCAATGATTATAGAATTGTATGCTGGAACGGCAATGGACTTATTAAAACTGTCTAAAAATATAGCAGTGAAACCTTCTCAACTGGAAAACTAACCTACTGGCCTACTGATCACAGCAATTACATCTTAAGGGTGAAATAAAAAGCCGTTGCATGGCTAAATATAGTGCAAAGTAAATAGCATTAGAAAGGACGGTGGAATGGGGATCGGAAGATCTGCACCCCAATAATCTAAGCGGTAGCGCATTCGTATAGAAAGTATGGATCGCTCTGACCTAGATAGCGTAGGTCTGGGGCCTATGGATTGCAAATCAAAAAGGTTAGTTACGCCAGCAATGGCTTTTATTACAGAGACTGCAAAGACCGATGACATTGAGCTCTTTTTAGGCAACAATAACTTGGAAGAGGCGGGGCTACTAGTATCGCTACCAGAGAAAAAACATCCTAGAATAATTGTTTTTCACTTTGATAGCTCAAAAACTTGAAAAAATCAAAATCGCAATCATGACTCAAAACCAACAAATCAAAAAAGGGGACTTAAGCTTAGTTTCAAAACAACAAGGCCCCTCATTGGGTCATTGAACTGTCGCCGAGAGAACGTAATACCTTACTGCTAAAACGCAGAGTTTTAGCAGTAAGTATCGGTTGGTCTTCGTGTCGAGTAACTGACTATGTACGAGTTTCAAAGTGCTTCAATGTGGGCAATTATGTTTTTTCTATTCTTGCAATGTTAAATAGCAAATTTTTGGGCATTGCTCAGAGGACGGCCGTGACTACAAATAATGTCCAAAGAAAGCGGAAGGGGCTCTAGCTGTAAAAGAACTGACAAAGCCTTCACCCGTTCTCTGAGAAGCAGAGTAAGCACAGCATATCAAACGGTAATGAATTTAGTCATTCGAAAAACTATTTATAGCGATTTAAAATCACATAAACCCTCAATTAGGGAATGTCCAAGTTAATATACAAAATGCCAAAATGGATGGACATCAAATTAGACAAAGGGCACAAGAAAAGAAGATCGATAAACTCTGCATGCAGGAATCTTACATTGTTAAAGGCAGAGTTGGAGGACTGGTGACTTCGACAAGAGTTGGCACTGGTGATGGTGACAATGCTAAGGCTGCCATAAGCGTCTTTAACTAGGATCTAGAGGTACCTAGAATCTTACAATGCTGCGACTTACGCTGTGTATGTGTTGAGGTGAGATCTGTTTTGGGTAATTTTTATCTTCTTTACAGAGATGATTTACAAGATCTGTCAGACCATAGTTTTACAATTGGTGATCGTTATAGGTGATCAGCCCAACGAACGATATTACACACACAAATGGTCACGGCGTTGAGGTCAGCGGTGATGCTCAAACACACGACCACGGATCATTTAAGCCAACCTCATCCATCACTTTACGACGGTCGAAGTGATACAAAGAGCGTCACCTATAATACGGCCTGGATTCACACGCTTCCTGACCGAATGTACAAAAAAGTAGTTTTTCCGAAGGCATGGAAAAACAACAAAGTAATTATCATTTGAAAGGGAGGTGATCGGAACCCAACCAACCCAATATCCTATAGGTCAATCATGCTACTACCAATCTTAGGTAAATTACTCGCGAAACTCATAACTGGTAGGTTGACATGCGTTTTTCAGAGTAGTGGCAAGTATACCGACAATCAGTTCGGATTCAGGAAAAATCGAACAATACATAAAAAAAATTCTAATATATAGTGCAAGTTCCTACACAATTCTGACAATAGACTATCTACATATTTAACATACATTTGTCTACACGTTTTATCTGATAAAGGAGCTCGATAGTAGACAAGTATGCGCCACCTCGTGGCAGTGACGAAAACATGTTTTTTTTTCAACCTTGCTAAGCATACTAAGAACAGATAATAATAAAAAGCACGATGGCGCGAAATTTTATATAATAAAGAACGTCAAATGAAAACATTGACAATGACACTTATTGACATTGTATGTAAAATGTTCTTCAGTTCACACTTTACATTATTATAGTACGACGTACGTATACATATAGTCTGCTCTGCCATTTTAGATTCTGTGTCAGAAATTGAGGAACAATTATTTTCCAATTTTACTTTGTGGTTGGTTATACAGCAGAAATAAAAATATAACTCTCCATTAATTTTTTATGTATGTATATGTATAGGGACAGGAAAATGAAAAGCACAAACCGCTTTATGCTTTATCGTGATATATGGAAAATATGATATAGAAAGGCATTACGAAGTGTTTTAGTTTGTTTTAAAAGCATTTTTTAAAAAGCTTAAAAAAGAGGGAAAATTTAAAGTGAAAATTATTAATTAAAATAAAAATTTCTAAAAATGAATTTGTATAAAAGACAAAATTACATAAATGCTTCATTTACGTTACTTGAAGAAAATTTAATCATAAATCATGGAAAATATTAATTTTTCTCCCGATTCTATAGAATCAGGAAATAATGAGCAAAAATTAAATTAAAACGATGTAGTTTTGTTAGCATAATTAAAACCGAATACTAATAACGGTATCGTGTAACCCTAACAGTCATAGCCAATCTGCTTGTCACCCAAACAATCTCTAAGATTGGGATTGTTTCTAGATATGGAAATGCACTAGAATAACACCGAACTTTAAAGTCGGAGATAGGAGCCATGTTTCATGTTAAAGGCATAAAATAGTTTTGAGCAATATTTGAAACTAAATTCTTTAATTGTTTTTTTAACGGTTTTAATAGCAAATAGCAATAGAATTTCTTCATATCAGCCAATACATTTTTGAAAGTGTTTATTTTGAACCTTTAACTGCACATTAAATATTTACGTCTGGCCTATTTGTATGTATTATGAAATTGAATTTACGTTACAAAGCATAAATGTCCTGTTTTAGTTTTGAGATGCCCTGTTACATATTAAGGATTTAAATTAGTAAAATCTTTGCATATTTTGGTATAATATGGTAAACATAGCTGGTATATACAGATCACATACAATTTGTTCCTTTATAGAGGTTCACACAAATCTTTACGATGGTATAAAATTGTGTTCGCATTGAATTTGGTTTGAAAGCCATCCGAAGAACTACTGGTTCAATGAAGACTGCGTTGTACGTTCTAAGAATACTTAAAACCCAAAGAAGCGAGGACACACTATACACTGTATGATTATAAAATTGGGCATTATAAAATTTGGAAAGCTTCCGCCCCAGAAAATATTGCATGCATTAAAACATAAAAAAAGAGATTTTGATAATGTATGTATTACGTCATAAGGCAAACCATATTTTATCACGATATTATATATTTATAAATTTTCCGTCTTTAGCTAAACCAATCTGAAATTTTAAACTTCTTTAACGTTTTTTCTTTCATAAAGTTTCATAATGAAACATTCTGATCTTATCAAATTATGTCAAGAAATCGTTAAAAAGTAATGAAATGCTTTAAGACATATACGCTTGTATTATTGTAAAGTACATATATTGTGGAAAAATAATTTTAATGTATCCTTTTCTCGTTATAGTTCAAATCGATTGTTTGTGCATATTGTTAGAAAATTGCATTGTTGCAAGTGCTTTGAATATGACAAAAATGTCGTTAAAATAGTATTTACACCATCGCATTACTTAACGTCGTAAAGATGTTCCGCGTGAAGTGATGCACTTGAACTATCTTTTGATTGTCTTGAGTTTTGAGTTACTCAAGAAACATTTGCTGGCAGTTTGCACAAGCGCTTCAATCAAAACACTCTAATCTAATGACAAGACATAGTTAAAAAAAAATACTCATATCTAACAAAAAGACGCAAATCGGTGTGTTGATGTACATACACTTACGATACAATTAATATAAATAATTTCTAAGCTATGTATCCAAGAAAATATTGAAAAATTACGAGTGTGAAGAATTTCTTAAATCATTCCTAAATGAAAAAAAATTTGAATGTATTTGTGTGTATTATAATTATAATAGAGACCATACAGACATTTAGGCGAAATCGAATTTTATCAATTCGTTGAATTATTTAAAACTAAACCCAACCATTTGAATAAAAATGAATTATCAACTCTTATTTTGTAAACACAATATTAAGCACACAACAAACATGATGCCTGAACCTTTTCAGATTTTAATGATAGTTCTGGATCGGCCAAAATTGGCTCCAAACATGTGACTCATTCATATCTTGATTTTGATTTATTCTACTGAATAGAACTTCAGATTTTGCGAGGTGGACATCTATCCCACTATGTTTTTCTATTAGTCCTATCAATTACCAGTACTCATGAATTTTTTTAGATTTTTGTGATTGTTCTGGATTGGCCAAAAATGGCTCCAAACATGTGACTCGTTCATATCTTGATTTTGATTTATTCTACTGAATAGAACTTCAGATTTTGCGAGGTGGACATCTATGCCACTATGTTTTTCTATTAGTCCTATCAATTACCAGTACTCATGAATTTTTTTAGATTTTTGTCATTGTTCTGGATTGGCCAAAAATGGCTCCAAACATGTGACTCGTTCATATCTTGATTTTGATTTATTCTACTGAATAGAACTTCAGATTTTGCGAGGTGGACATCTATGCCACTATGTTTTTCTATTAGTCCTATCAATTACCAGTACTCATGAATTTTTTTAGATTTTTGTCATTGTTCTGGATTGGCCAAAAATGGCTCCAAACATGTGACTCGTTCATATCTTGATTTTGATTTATTCTACTGAATAGAACTTCAGATTTTGCGAGGTGGACATCTATGCCACTATGTTTTTCTATTAGTCCTATCAATTACCAGTACTCATGAATTTTTTTAGATTTTTGTGATTGTTCTGGATTGGCCAAAAATGGCTCCAAACATGTGACTCGTTCATATCTTGATTTTGATTTATTCTACTGAATAGAACTTCAGATTTTGCGAGGTGGACATCTATGCCACTATGTTTTTCTATTAGTCCTATCAATTACCAGTACTCATGAATATTTTAAGATTTTTGTCATTGTTCTGGATTGGCCAAAAATGGCTCCAAACATGTGACTCGTTCATATCTTGATTTTGATTCATTCTACTGAATAGAACTTCAGATTTTGCGAGGTGGACATCTATGCCACTATGTTTTTCTATTAGTCCTATCAATTACCAGTACTCATGAATTTTTTTAGATTTTTGTCATTGTTCTGGATTGGCCAAAAATGGCTCCAAACATGTGACTCGTTCATATCTTGATTTTGATTCATTCTACTGAATAGAACTTCAGATTTTGCGAGGTGGACATCTATCCCACTATGTTTTTCTATTAGTCCTATCAATTACCAGTACTCATAAATTTTTTTAGATTTTTGTCATTGTTCTGGATTGGCCAAAAATGGCTCCAAACATGTGACTCGTTCATATCTTGATTTTGATTTATTCTACTGAATAGAACTTCAGATTTTGCGAGGTGGACATCTATGCCACTATGTTTTTCTATTAGTCCTATCAATTACCAGTACTCATAAATTTTTTTAGATTTTTGTGATTGTTCTGGATTGGCCAAAAATGGCTCCAAACATGTGACTCGTTCATATCTTGATTTTGATTTATTCTACTGAATAGAACTTCAGATTTTGCGAGGTGGACATCTATGCCACTATGTTTTTCTATTAGTCCTATCAATTACCAGTACTCATAATTTTTTTTAGATTTTTGTCATTGTTCTGGATTGGCCAAAAATGGCTCCAAACATGTGACTCGTTCATATCTTGATTTTGATTTATTCTACTGAATAGAACTTCAGATTTTGCGAGGTGGACATCTATCCCACTATGTTTTTCTATTAGTCCTATCAATTACCAGTACTCATGAATTTTTTTAGATTTTTGCCATTGTTCTGGATTGGCCAAAAATGGCTCCAAACATGTGACTCGTTCATATCTTGATTTTGATTTATTCTACTGAATAGAACTTCAGATTTTGCGAGGTGGACATCTATCCCACTATGTTTTTCTATTAGTCCTATCAATTACCAGTACTCATGAATTTTTTTAGATTTTTGTCATTGTTCTGGATTGGCCAAAAATGGCTCCAAACATGTGACTCGTTCATATCTTGATTTTGATTTATTCTACTGAATAGAACTTCAGATTTTGCGAGGTGGACATCTATGCCACTATGTTTTTCTATTAGTCCTATCAATTACCAGTACTCATAAATTTTTTTAGATTTTTGTGATTGTTCTGGATTGGCCAAAAATGGCTCCAAACATGTGACTCGTTCATATCTTGATTTTGATTTATTCTACTGAATAGAACTTCAGATTTTGCGAGGTGGACATCTATCCCACTATGTTTTTCTATTAGTCCTATCAATTACCAGTACTCTTGAATTTTTTTAGATTTTTGCCATTGTTCTGGATTGGCCAAAAATGGCTCCAAACATGTGACTCGTTCATATCTTGATTTTGATTCATTCTACTGAATAGAACTTCAGATTTTGCGAGGTGGACATCTATCCCACTATGTTTTTCTATTAGTCCTATCAATTACCAGTACTCATAAATTTTTTTAGATTTTTGTCATTGTTCTGGATTGGCCAAAAATGGCTCCAAACATGTGACTCGTTCATATCTTGATTTTGATTCATTCTACTGAATAGAACTTCAGATTTTGCGAGGTGGACATCTATCCCACTATGTTTTTCTATTAGTCCTATCAATTACCAGTACTCATGAATTTTTTTAGATTTTTGTCATTGTTCTGGATTGGCCAAAAATGGCTCCAAACATGTGACTCGTTCATATCTTGATTTTGATTCATTCTACTGAATAGAACTTCAGATTTTGCGAGGTGGACATCTATCCCACTATGTTTTTCGATTAGTCCTATCAATTACCAGTACTCATAAATTTTTTTAGATTTTTGTCATTGTTCTGGATTGGCCAAAAATGGCTCCAAACATGTGACTCGTTCATATCTTGATTTTGATTTATTCTACTGAATAGAACTTCAGATTTTGCGAGGTGGACATCTATCCCACTATGTTTTTCTATTAGTCCTATCAATTACCAGTACTCATGAATTTTTTTAGATTTTTGTCATTGTTCTGGATTGGCCAAAAATGGCTCCAAACATGTGACTCGTTCATATCTTGATTTTGATTCATTCTACTGAATAGAACTTCAGATTTTGCAAGGTGGACATCTATCCCACTATGTTTTTCTATTAGTCCTATCAATTACCAGTACTCATAAATTTTTTTAGATTTTTGTCATTGTTCTGGATTGGCCAAAAATGGCTCCAAACATGTGACTCGTTCATATCTTGATTTTGATTTATTCTACTGAATATAACTTCAGATTTTGCGAGGTGGACATCTATCCCACTATGTTTTTCTATTAGTCCTATCAATTACCAGTACTCATGAATTTTTTTAGATTTTTGTCATTGTTCTGGATTGGCCAAAAATGGCTCCAAACATGTGACTCGTTCATATCTTGATTTTGATTTATTCTACTGAATAGAACTTCAGATTTTGCGAGGTGGACATCTATGTCACTATGTTTTTCTTTTAGTCCTATCAATTACCAGTACTCATAATTTTTTTTAGATTTTTGTCATTGTTCTGGATTGGCCAAAAATGGCTCCAAACATGTGACTCGTTCATATCTTGATTTTGATTTATTCTACTGAATAGAACTTCAGATTTTGCGAGGTGGACATCTATCCCACTATGTTTTTCTATTAGTCCTATCAATTACCAGTACTCATGAATTTTTTTAGATTTTTGTCATTGTTCTGGATTGGCCAAAAATGGCTCCAAACATGTGACTCGTTCATATCTTGATTTTGATTTATTCTACTGAATAGAACTTCAGATTTTGCGAGGTGGACATCTATGCCACTATGTTTTTCTATTAGTCCTATCAATTACCAGTACTCATAAATTTTTTTAGATTTTTGTGATTGTTCTGGATTGGCCAAAAATGGCTCCAAACATGTGACTCGTTCATATCTTGATTTTGATTTATTCTACTGAATAGAACTTCAGATTTTGCGAGGTGGACATCTATCCCACTATGTTTTTCTATTAGTCCTATCAATTACCAGTACTCATGAATTTTTTTAGATTTTTGTCATTGTTCTGGATTGGCCAAAAATGGCTCCAAACATGTGACTCGTTCATATCTTGATTTTGATTTATTCTACTGAATAGAACTTCAGATTTTGCGAGGTGGACATCTATGCCACTATGTTTTTCTATTAGTCCTATCAATTACCAGTACTCATGATTTTTTTTAGATTTTTGTCATTGTTCTGGATTGGCCAAAAATGGCTCCAAACATGTGACTCGTTCATATCTTGATTTTGATTCATTCTACTGAATAGAACTTCAGATTTTGCGAGGTGGACATCTATCCCACTATGTTTATTTGAACATTTTTAAATTTTTCATCGTTCAAAGTATTATGCATTAGAGCGTTTTTTCTTTTTTCATTAAAATATAAAACCAAAAAACCGAAAAAATGAGATTTTAAGCGAGAGTATATAAACGATTTTTTTTTCCTTTTTGATTTATTCGTTATTCAAACTTTGTACTGTTCGCATATCGCCTTGTGTGTTTTGATAATTTTAATTCGTTTTGCTATTTTATAATAACAGTTTTTTTTAAAACTACAATATAATCGACCTTTGCTTTGTATTTGACATCCTATAAAATTTTGATTTAATTTATTTATTGCTGAAAGTTTTTGTATATCGACCTTTGCTTTCTCTCTGATATCCTTTAAAACTCTGTTTATAATAATTTAAGTTTGAGGTTTTTGCAGACCTCGCAAACCAAGATTCTAAAATATGGATGTCTCAAGAACAAACAAGCTGCTTCAGGGTCGAAGAACTTTTAAAACTGTACAAAACCTTCAAAAATTGAATGAAAAATCAGTTTATAATGCAGTTTTGATGGTTCATAATTATTCTTTAGTTGAATATATAAAATTACCTCGTTCGAATTTGCCTGTTATGGACAAACTATGTGCATTATTAAAAGTGGCTAACAACAGTTCTAACAGATTAAAAATTTATAAGTTGTGGACTAGAAATACTAAAATTAATTTTGAAATGGTGAATAAACCATGTTCCAATCCAACGACACCAGAAGCAAACAAAATGAATACTATTTGTATAATCCCAACGCCATTAGTCAGTGAAGACATGGTCATACATCCAAGTATAAATAATGAAATTTCTTTAAATATTCCTGAATTGGAAAATGTTCATGATGAATTTGCTGAAATTCCTGTAATATTTGAAAATATAAATATATCCGAATGGCGGTCACGTGGGAATTTTCATATTTTGTTTAAAGATACGGTTACTAACGAAACACTAAGAAATTCAATAAGAGATTTCCTTATTTTTGCCAAAAACACGTGTGTTCTTAGTTTTAAAACAATAAACAGAAATAAAATTGATAAAATGATTATTTTGTATGGCATCTGCAAATATAAACTTCACGCACAAAAATACAAATTTGTAGTTTCTTTAAATGAAACAGTTGAAATGTATACTATAGGAGAAGATATGGAATATCACGGAAATGTGAAGGAATTTTCCCAAATTAGAGGTATCGAAAGAGTACAAATGCAGGACATTTTAAAAGATAAATGTTCTAACTTGGTCAACCTGGAGAGTCTTAAACAGGTAGATGTAGGGCTTCTAAAAGCCGGAAACACTCAAAAAATATGTAAGCCTGATGTTTTGCGCAAAGTTCGGTCTGAAAAATTGCAGTTGAAAGACGTTATAGCTAATTGTGATTTGGTGGATGCCTCCCGCCGACAAGCAAATAGTTTGCTCAACAAATACATTTATTTTGCTGGTGATCCGCTATATTTCATTTTGATGAGACCTTCTTTTTTAAAACTTTTGGGAGAATTTGGTGGAAATGTAGTATACATTGATGCCACAGGTGGACTAGTACGAAATCCAAAATGCTGCATACATCATAATTTTAATAGAATATTATATTATGCTTGCGTAGTAAAGATCAATAATATTTTAATTCCTATTGCGGAACTGATTTCGCATCGTCATGACACTCACGCCTTACTTAGTTTTTTAAGTTCTTTTAAATGTGAAATTCAGCGAGTTAAGCCCAAAGTACCTCTACCCAGGTATTTTGTAACCGATAGGTCTTGGGTATTTATAAACACAATTACCCTCATATTCAATGAAATGAATATCATGCGATATATTAATACTTCCTATCAAATTGTCCAAGAACAGAAACAAATTGAAAAATTAACAGGCATTTTTATTTGCTGTTCACATTTTGCAGCAATTATTATTCGACAGATAAAATCAAAAATTACGAATTGCAATAAAAAGTTGCGGACACTTATAATGATTTCATTTTTAATTGTTGATTCTAAAAAATTAGAAAATATCGACATTATTTTTCAAATTTTGTGTACCATTTGTTGCTGCAAATATAAAAATTCATCGTTTAATACAGCTTATAGGAACTTTTTGAAGTATATAAAAAATAATATAGATGAATTTTTACCTACTGAAAAATTGCAAAATGATTCTACAGGCGAAAACTTATTTGATAGCAATAGCATGGACACATTTTTCGAAATCTCTGAATCATTATACTTTAAAAGGTTTAATGCTATTTTTCAACAGATTTCGGAAAATCCTGAAATGTCGGAAAATCCCGATAATTTATTGAATGACTATTATTGTAAGGATTTCATAGATTTTTGTACAAAAAGATATTTCACATACCTTCCATTATGGAGCACAGTATTTCTTCAATATTTTGATGAAACCCGAAGGGTATCAAACGCTAATATTGAAAATTGGTTCAACCTAGTGAAAAATAATTTAATTAAGGAACCTCATCAAAAATTGGGAAGGTTTATCGATGCTCTGGAGGAAAAAACTAACTTGATTTATAATTCAATTGAACTGGCTCCTCATTTGATTTCAAAAAAACGTAAACAACCATTCAAATTACATGCTTCACGTATAGATTTATCAGTATCAACTTCCAGAAAAAACATACAACAAGATGAGGTTGATCCATTTGACCCAAATATTCAGGAGAGTTGGCAGAAAAAAACTCGTCACAAGACTAAATACTCTGGCAAAACAGCTCTTTCGAGTTACATTATTTCGAAATCACTAAACATCACAAGTTTCGTTAATAATGAATATTATGATAATATTACAAAGTATAAATTTTGTTTAAAGATTTTTAAATTTAACTTTAATGGTCTATGGGAAACTGCTGTAACAAATATTTGTTATTCCTCATTAAATGGAACCAACTATTTGACCACCGATCTAATTTATGCCGCTGCAAGTATTTTAATTAAAAATACGAATGATATTTGCTTGGATCCATATCAAACATATCAAGTAATGCAACTTACTGCACCTGCCCTACCAATAAAAAAACATCCTGAACTACTGCTTTGCAAAAATAAACGTAGGATTTACATTCCTCATTGTGAAAACAACCATTTTGTGCTATTAATAGTCGATTTACAGGAAAAGTCAATTACGTCTTATGATCCGCTATCTCCTGAAAAAAAGGTAATTACTCTAATTAAAAGGGCACAGCAATTCGTAAATGATTTGAAAAAGGATTGGGATGAAAAACAAGAAAATTTTCGGGCAAAACCAGCATACTCTTTTCCTAGTCAAAGAGATGAACACAATTGTGGAGCCTTAGTCCTTTATGCCATTGACTTGACGTCAAATAATAACTATATAGCTAATATACATTCCGAAAATGTAGATGTATATTTAAAAAATATTGCTTTGTATCGCACGTACCTAAGAGAAATAATAGCAAATAGTTCAGACAGCGTAGAAATGAATTGTTTGATATGTTTTGAACAAATTGAAACATCGGATAGCGATATTGTTGAATGTTCACAGTGCCTGCGTAAAGTTCATGAAGCTTGTAACGTAAACGAATACAAAGTTTTTTCAAAAATGGATCAGTTATGCAAATTCTGTGAGTAATGGAAATAATGCCTAAATAAATATTACACTAACCGATCCACCAACCGAAATCTCAACATCAGCCATCCACAAACCGAAATCTCTTTGAATTTATTCGTTAAGATAAATTCAATTGCAGATAAAATATCGATCCAGCATCCGAAATCTCTTTGAATTTATTCTTTACGATAAATTCAATTGCAGATAAAATATCGGTCATCCACAAAAAGAATCTCTTTGAATTTTCCATCTATCATTTTGTAGAAAAAAAAACTGTATAAAATCTATTAAAGACTGCATCGAAATGTTCCATATGGCTATAATTTTTTGTTATTGTTTTCTATACAATTTTTAACTACAATTTAATCTATATTCATAAAAATTATTTGTTTATTTATAGTTTATTAAAGTTTAATTAAATTAATTGTACAAACTTATTTATTATATTATAATAAATATTTTTTAAAATCTTTTTGTCGCTGCCTTTCCTATAATGAAATGCATGATCATAACGGAAACTAACAAAAATTAAACATAAGGTACACATACTAGTACTAAAAGTACGATATTTTCTTTTATTTTGTGTAATATGTTTTGCATACAACATTTAGTATTTTTGATTTTTGTTATCGTTTGTACGTGAATTTGAAATCACAAGTTAATTTTTTTAATCAAATATTGTTGTAGTTTTTATTTAATGTATGACGTTCGACCAGTTTTTCATGTTTGGGGCCAATTTTGGCCATTCCAGAACAATGACAAAAATCTAAAAAAAATCATGAGTACTGGTAATTGATAGGACTAATAGAAAAACATAGTGGCATAGATGTCCACCTCGCAAAATCTGAAGTTCTATTCAGTAGAATGAATCAAAATCAAGATATGAACGAGTCACATGTTTGGAGCCATTTTTGGCCAATCCAGAACAATGGCAAAAATCTAAAAAAATTCATGAGTACTGGTAATTGATAGGACTAATAGAAAAACATAGTGGGATAGATGTCCACCTCGCAAAATCTGAAGTTCTATTCAGTAGAATGAATCAAAATCAAGATATGAACGAGTCACATGTTTGGAGCCATTTTTGGCCAATCCAGAACAATGGCAAAAATCTAAAAAAATTCATGAGTACTGGTAATTGATAGGACTAATAGAAAAACATAGTGGGATAGATGTCCACCTCGCAAAATCTGAAGTTCTATTCAGTAGAATGAATCAAAATCAAGATATGAACGAGTCACATGTTTGGAGCCATTTTTGGCCAATCCAGAACAATGACAAAAATCTAAAAAAAATCATGAGTACTGGTAATTGATAGGACTAATAGAAAAACATAGTGGCATAGATGTCCACCTCGCAAAATCTGAAGTTCTATTCAGTAGAATAAATCAAAATCAAGATATGAACGAGTCACATGTTTGGAGCCATTTTTGGCCAATCCAGAACAATGACAAAAATCTAAAAAAATTCATGAGTACTGGTAATTGATAGGACTAATAGAAAAACATAGTGGCATAGATGTCCACCTCGCAAAATCTGAAGTTCTATTCAGTAGAATGAATCAAAATCAAGATATGAACGAGTCACATGTTTGGAGCCATTTTTGGCCAATCCAGAACAATGGCAAAAATCTAAAAAAATTCATGAGTACTGGTAATTGATAGGACTAATAGAAAAACATAGTGGGATAGATGTCCACCTCGCAAAATCTGAAGTTCTATTCAGTAGAATAAATCAAAATCAAGATATGAACGAGTCACATGTTTGGAGCCATTTTTGGCCAATCCAGAACAATGACAAAAATCTAAAAAAATTCATGAGTACTGGTAATTGATAGGACTAATAGAAAAACATAGTGGGATAGATGTCCACCTCGCAAAATCTGAAGTTCTATTCAGTAGAATAAATCAAAATCAAGATATGAACGAGTCACATGTTTGGAGCCATTTTTGGCCAATCCAGAACAATGGCAAAAATCTAAAAAAATTTATGAGTACTGGTAATTGATAGGACTAATAGAAAAACATAGTGGGATAGATGTCCACCTCGCAAAATCTGAAGTTCTATTCAGTAGAATAAATCAAAATCAAGATATGAACGAGTCACATGTTTGGAGCCATTTTTGGCCAATCCAGAACAATGACAAAAATCTAAAAAAATTCATGAGTACTGGTAATTGATAGGACTAATAGAAAAACATAGTGGGATAGATGTCCACCTCGCAAAATCTGAAGTTCTATTCAGTAGAATAAATCAAAATTAAGATATGAACGAGTCACATGTTTGGAGCCATTTTTGGCCAATCCAGAACAATGACAAAAATCTAAAAAAATTCATGAGTACTGGTAATTGATAGGACTAATAGAAAAACATAGTGGGATAGATGTCCACCTCGCAAAATCTGAAGTTCTATTCAGTAGAATAAATCAAAATCAAGATATGAACAAGTCACATGTTTGGAGCCATTTTTGGCCAATCCAGAACAATGACAAAAATCTAAAAAAATTCATGAGTACTGGTAATTGATAGGACTAATAGAAAAACATAGTGGCATAGATGTCCACCTCGCAAAATCTGAAGTTCTATTCAGTAGAATAAATCAAAATCAAGATATGAACGAGTCACATGTTTGGAGCCATTTTTGGCCAATCCAGAACAATGACAAAAATCTAAAAAAATTCATGAGCACTGGTAATTGATAGGGCTAATAGAAAAACATAGTGGGATAGATGTCCACCTCGCAAAATCTGAAGTTCTATTCAGTAGAATAAATCAAAATCAAGATATGAACGAGTCACATGTTTGGAGCCATTTTTGGCCATTCCAGAACAATGACAAAAATCTAAAAAAAATCATGAGTACTGGTAATTGATAGGACTAATAGAAAAACATAGTGGCATAGATGTCCACTTCGCAAAATCTGAAGTTCTATTCAGTAGAATAAATCAAAATCAAGATATGAACGAGTCACATGTTTGGAGCCATTTTTGGCCATTCCAGAACAATGACAAAAATCTAAAAAAAATCATGAGTACTGGTAATTGATAGGACTAATAGAAAAACATAGTGGCATAGATGTCCACCTCGCAAAATCTGAAGTTCTATTCAGTAGAATAAATCAAAATCAAGATATGAACAAGTCACATGTTTGGAGCCATTTTTGGCCATTCCAGAACAATGACAAAAATCTAAAAAAAATCATGAGTACTAGTAATTGATAGGACTAATAGAAAAACATAGTGGGATAGATGTCCACCTCGCAAAATCTGAAGTTCTATTCAGTAGAATAAATCAAAATCAAGATATGAACGAGTCACATGTTTGGAGCCATTTTTGGCCAATCCAGAACAATGACAAAAATCTAAAAAAATTCATGAGTACTGGTAATTGATAGGACTAATAGAAAAACATAGTGGGATAGATGTCCACCTCGCAAAATCTGAAGTTCTATTCAGTAGAATAAATCAAAATCAAGATATGAACGAGTCACATGTTTGGAGCCATTTTTGGCCATTCCAGAACAATGACAAAAATCTAAAAAAAATCATGAGTACTGGTAATTGATAGGACTAATAGAAAAACATAGTGGCATAGATGTCCACCTCGCAAAATCTGAAGTTCTATTCAGTAGAATAAATCAAAATCAAGATATGAACGAGTCACATGTTTGGAGCCATTTTTGGCCATTCCAGAACAATGACAAAAATCTAAAAAAAATCATGAGTACTGGTAATTGATAGGACTAATAGAAAAACATAGTGGCATAGATGTCCACCTCGCAAAATCTGAAGTTCTATTCAGTAGAATAAATCAAAATCAAGATATGAACGAGTCACATGTTTGGAGCCATTTTTGGCCATTCCAGAACAATGACAAAAATCTAAAAAAAATCATGAGTACTGGTAATTGATAGGACTAATAGAAAAACATAGTGGCATAGATGTCCACCTCGCAAAATCTGAAGTTCTATTCAGTAGAATAAATCAAAATCAAGATATGAACGAGTCACATGTTTGGAGCCATTTTTGGCCATTCCAGAACAATGACAAAAATCTAAAAAAAATCATGAGTACTGGTAATTGATAGGACTAATAGAAAAACATAGTGGCATAGATGTCCACCTCGCAAAATCTGAAGTTCTATTCAGTAGAATAAATCAAAATCAAGATATGAACGAGTCACATGTTTGGAGCCATTTTTGGCCAATCCAGAACAATGACAAAAATCTAAAAAAAATCATGAGTACTGGTAATTGATAGGACTAATAGAAAAACATAGTGGCATAGATGTCCACCTCGCAAAATCTGAAGTTCTATTCAGTAGAATAAATCAAAATCAAGATATGAACGAGTCACATGTTTGGAGCCAATTTTGGCCGATCCAGAACTATCATAAAAATCTGAAAAGGTTCAGGCATCATGTTTGTTGTGTGCTTAATATTGTGTTTACAAAATAAGAGTTGTTATTTCATTTTTATTCAAATGGTTGGGTTTAGTTTTCAATAATTTAACGAATTAATAAAATTCGATTTCGCCTAAATGTCTGTATGTTATCTATTATTATTATAATACACACAAATACATTCAAATTTTTTTTCATTTAGGAATGATTTAAGAAATTCTTCACACTCGTCCTCCCGCCTGTGAAGTTTTTGCTAAACCATTCCTAAACATTGTTTTTGTATTTAGGATTGATTTAGGAATTATTTCACGCGCATGAAAAATTTCCTACGTCGAATGAAAGGAGCTCTCCTTTAATATGCATAAAAAAAATACTCGTTTCATATATTAAAATTAATGGAATATTGATGGAATTTTCTACTGCCATTATTATACCAAATTCTTAGTATTGTGTAAAAATGTATCAGTTCAAAATTGATTGATTTAAAATGCTTTTAATGTTCGAATACCTGTTCTTATATTTCAATACTCCGAAATTAGAAACAAAAATTGCTATTAACACTCCGGAGTTTTAAAATTCTTCACACGTATCCACCTGTATATATAAACATATAAACAATGAACGCTAGAACCTATATAAAAATGGTATCTATAAACAAGATTTTGATTTATATCCAAATTCCTTAAAAATTTTATTAGATTCCTATCATCAATTCAATAAATAAGATATCCTAACACAAGAATCCTTTAAACATAATTTAATTTATTAGACAAAAAAATGTATATCCTTTTTTGTATTTGTAGTAATACTCATATGTGTTTCTCTTTATTATTTTTATGTGACATACTAGTCGTATGAGGTAGTTTTCTCTTAAAAAAAAACTTAATCGATGGTTACAAGTATCATAATAATAATTTCCAAGTACCTTATCAGTACCAAGAATCGGACTATGTTTAAAGGTTTTGATCTTGAACTGGCTCTTCTTATTGAACTAAATTATTACTATTTATGGACTGCGTAATAAATTTCCCAAAATTGAAAACCTATTTTTCTCGCATAATAATTGATTTTTTGCAACCAGGTGTCATAATTTAAAGGTGATTCCTACCCTAAGCAGTTCTCCAGTGCGAGTTGGGAAATTTGAAATTGAATTCGAAAATTTGGAGTACCTCTGTGACAATTTTTCGAGAAACGGTTTCGATATTACCATTTCCCGGCTGTATATTTTCGCGGTTCGCTCTTCGTCGGTCTCAAAAGTAATGCGAGTTGTAAGTTTTTGACTAGGCTATAAGCTTGTGGATGATACCGAAGTCATGCTGGTCTCTTTTGTCGGTACGTAACGATAGTCGTTTCTTGAGCATCGCGGTGGTCTATGGTGGTTAAAACCACTGTTGTGGAATCGGTACAATTGAAAACATCTATTTGTGTAACTTGAAATCACTCGACGACTGTCTTCATTGACCTAGACAATAACACCACTCCACACAATTTTAACCATGGACTGGACACTTGTGTGATAGACGCAGCTCAGGTTTTGGTTTAGATTATGTCTGACTTGGTTTCGACTCTATAGCATAAATGATGACGGAATATATGTGAATTTAAACGCATCATAGAATCCGTGTAGTTGAAATTTATCTTTTTATGGTTACTAAAACTGAGGATACGATATTTGGTCTAACTAGCACCAGTCTTATCTGAGTTCTTTCTATCTTTTTGGTATGTTGGTGGGTAGTGGATCATCCCATTTTAAATTTAAAATCCACAGCGATTGAAAAATGAGTTTTAACCTAATAATCGATGGTGCCATCCACTCACTAGATCGAATATTTTGGAGACGTTGGATATCTAACTTGTGGTATTGGTAATTTCTGGATTCACTGCAACCTTAAACTGAAAGGAATCGCTCTTCGGATACTGAACCGTCAGTGTGACTGGCTCGCCGCTGAAATCTCTATCGGTGATAATTCTTAGCTGGCCTTCGGTATTGCCACCAACAATGATGCACAATTCGAGTTCAACTTTCGTAAATGAAACCTTGCTACCCCTAGCATTATAATAAGTATTTTTAAGAAATCTGGTCGCAGTATTGTCGGCAATCGTTGCTAAGGTTTTACTTGCCAAGTACGGGGTTGAGGTTGTTTTGTAAGTAACGGTTAACAATCGTTAATCCTCATAAGTAATCCTGGGGATTCACGCCAAACGATTAGTTGGAAGTTCGTATCTTTCGCAGCTTTTCAAATTTATTTGCGGTTGGATCAGTGATTAAAGTGGTAGGGAATACGCGTTCTATATGTCCTAGGGTAATATATCCCCTCAGCAATGTCATATATATATTCCTAATGAAGATGTGAAAGTTTGATAAACTTTGTTTTCATAGCAAACAACCATCTGATGGCCATATTTTCGGATAGCCTCAATGGTTTTCTAGGTCCAATAAATGGCAATTGATTGATAATTGATACTTTTTTACTCTTCCAAAATGTTTAATGTGCGCGAGCGATCGATATCCTACTCTGGTAGAACTGAGTTCCTCATATGGTTGTCTTCGGTATCTCCTGTGATAATCCACCCGAAAATTGTATTCTGCACGACTGGTGTACTGAAACCACCCAAAATCCTGCCGTTCATTAGTATCTCGAAAAAATATTCGGCTTTGATCAAGATGTCAATGTGCCTCGTTGTTGAAAGGTTTGGTCTGCCAGCGGTAATAGTTGTAGATAATTCGACACTTGTGGGGTAATGGTTGTCAATGACCGTGGAGCTGTGTTTTTGAATAATAACAGTGCGTTAATTTTTAACCTTGCCTTAAACGGAAGTCTGTATGATTGAGATATGACGGTCGTATGGTATTTACAGTTCGCAATTTTACTGGTTGTGGTAAAAACTGTGAATTTGATAGATTCTCAAGGTGAAAAGGCTGTCTTAGCGCTTATGAGAAATCCTGCACGGTCTTATCAAATTCTGCAGTTTATGACACTGCATCCAGCTGGGTTCAAATAATTTGGCTTGTACCTTGGCAAATTCGCTCCATAAAATACCAGTTTTATTTGCTTGTGCTTTGATATCTTCTACATAGCTGCTGATGCGTTGATGCTTTCCGATAAAAATTTTGTCATTTGTCATTTTATGATAGAACGTCTTCTTTTTAGAGCCTCTAATGGCAACTTAAAAATGCTAATTTTTCATAGTTTAGATTCTCCTGTGATCCGGCTCGAACGACCAACAAATGTTTGTACACTTAATGATTAATGGTCTGTATAACTTACTTTTATTCTATCTGTTAATAGTTGGATATAATAACTGTACACAAGGAGACAATAAAACAGTCTAAGTACAGCCATGAGTATGAAGTAACACCTGCTTTGCTCGTTCTCATTTGAACTGTCTAACTAGGAAGAACTGTAAATAAATTATTTCGTTATTTCCTTACAGGAGTTGATTGACCTAGTAATAACCACTATTTTGAAACTAACATTAACAACAAATTATAATTTAAGATGAGTTTGAAAGTTTTTTTTTTTGTTTCTCTTTAACAACAATTAAAAATTTTTAAAAGTTGAAAAATTTTCATATAAACGGAAAAAATCTTTATCGTATCGACTTGGATAATTTTGTAATTATGTAAAATATATTAAAATAAAAAGTTTTCCGAAATCGAAAATCGATAAGCTAATTTTTATAGAAACGAGGAAACTAATTGAGAATTCCGTACAATAATTTTTTCACTTGTTGGTTCAAATTTGTAGAAATTCACTATTTTAGATATAATATTTGCTATTATTTTAAGACACTCATTTATTCTTAGTAAAAAACGGTTTCCCTAAAAATGCTGAAGATTATTATTTACACATTGATCGTATAGTGAATAGCCACTACCGACAATTTACTTTACTATCACTGAAGTGCAAATCATCCGCTAAAAGGAGAAAGTGAATATTTATTGACCGATTTATGCAGAATGAAACACGAATCGGGTCCAAAACAAGTATTTGCAAACTCTTTCCAGGTAACAAAAAATTGGAGGTAACTTTTAGAAGTGCACTGGTTTGAACATAAAAGGACAAAAATATATAGGTAAGTACGAATGTGTTTGGAATCCGATTGGAATTTGAAAATAAAAGTGAAATTAGGTGGTATACCACATATCACATTTTGAATTCATTGTGTATTTTCTGGTTTTGGGGTAACCGTAATTTATTTTATGGAATATGAAGATTTTCAATTTGTGGTATTAAATTCACAATTTAAGGCCTATCGATGTATAACCGGGCGCTTATTCCTGAATCGAATTCACGAATCTTTATACGATACGAAAATGCAATACGTTCCGAAAATAAACTGACATTCTTAAATACGAATAACAAAAGGATATTTTGTTTGTTTTTATTTTCACTTAAAATCGGACAGTGTACATCATTAGCGATAATGCAAAAGACACTTAATGATATCTAAACCTTCGGAACCAAAAATCAATAAAAGTGTTACCGCTATTTCACTGTGAAATCTTTTTCGTCCTAAATTGATCCTGCAAAATAATACAAATTCATCTAATGCTTTACAATCTCAAAGTGGAGCTATACGAAAATCTAGTGTACAGTTTTTTTGTCTATAATGGTAACAAGGATACCATTGATAATCCACGTAAAGTATCTCGAACTCCTTTGAATGATAATTTAAGACCAAAAACCAAAATAATAATCTTACTTGGCTAATCAATTCGAATATAATCATTCACAATCTCACAAACCATTCGCTGCTAATATGTCGAATCAGACGTGGAGAATTCTGGATAAATTCAAACTTGTTAACCAAGAATTTTCACTACGTCATTCTTAAAATATCAATCGAGTCTGAAGAGATTGTAGATGCTTTAAATAAGTCAGCAATAGAGCAAGGTTTATTTAAACGGTCATTTGGAACAGGTTCATATTTTTTCACCTTAAGATAAGTTCCTTAAATGGAAAAACATAAAATTTGATGGATCCAAAAAGCAATGTTGGCGAATTTATTTTTTGATTTACACCATTGGCTAGACGATGATATCGTAGTTTACTAGTTCTGAAGAAGAAGCCGAAAATCACCGGTATATATCGAAGAGATTTAAGCACAATACTTTTTTGCCCTTTTTCGTCATTTAAAGCTCACATGATCAGTGTCCACTGTAAATCTGTTGAAACCTTTGATCGAATTCTGAAACGGATTAGTGTTTTTGAGCTATCTGAACACCGCTATTCCAATTAAATGTCGACCCTTTTAAAGTAACTGGTTTGTTATCGCCACTTTTTTATCACAGATAGCAAACTACAATTTGCAGTAATCGTGTGGCTTGTAAATTTAACTGTATAGTAGAATGAAGTTGCAGACATCATCAAAAGATCAATGGTCGTGATAATGGTGTGGACCGACCTTATCAATAAGTTTAGACATTGTTTGAAGTGTATTGCTTAAACAAAAGTTCATTGGTGTAATACCAGGCACAGTAAATATTCTTAAAACTTTTTCTTAAACAAACCATTAATATATGGCAGTGGACAATTGTTCTTCCTTGTAAAGACACCAATCCTCCTCAAAATAGATTCGCGGCATAATCTGGTTAAAAAGTTACAACTCAGTTTGTTAAATAACTCATTGAAACATTGCTGATGATACTGACAGATTCGCAGGTTTTACTATAGATTATTGATATGAAAAACTTTGCAAATTGCTATATTTCCTGCTGTTGCTGGGAGAGTCTACACGAGCTGCCTCGTATTTCTACATAATAGTGTTCGGTGTCTAGTTTTAAAAACTCGACGAGCACAATTCGAACAATTTAGTGTGGGAACATCTGCCTCTCCCACTCTTTGAGCTTTTCACTTTTTTTGTAATTGAATCTTTTCATGTATACGTGTATCTAGTTGGAGTTTTTCGGCCCAGAACAAATAGTAGAACAAAACAAACGAAAAAAATATATCTAAGACACGTACACAAATATGGCTAAATTTGTTTATGCGTCAAAATACCTAGACCAAGAATTTCATAAATCTTTTCATATTAAAACCAATCAAAATGTTAAAACATTTTTTAATTTATAGCTTTCAGCCAGCTGCGTCATTCAGAATGGGTTTACCAGCCATCGAACACGATCAATTTTTGTCTTTTTTAAATAGAAAAATTGCGAAACAAACTGAGCAAAATTCTTTTAAAGTATTTAAACATTTTAATGACGTTTTGAAGTAACAAAATGCGAATTTGGCAAAGAAAAAAATTAAATTTTACAAATACATCACCATGAAATGTCATCACCATGGTTTAACTTCATAAGTTAGGAAACGAATTGCTTCTTCATTTACCAACCTGTAATCCAAACTTGAAACAATAATCTGAAGAAAAAAACGATATTGTTTGTAATACAATAAACAGTCGAACTTTTAAGCTCGATTGTTAAAGGATTCATAAACATAATCAAATCTGTTGTTCCAAACTGCTAATGAAACTCGAAATAAAAAAGCGTCAATACAATTTATCAAATATTCTAATCTATATTCATTTGTATCCTATACCTATAAAATCTATGTTTTATGCTCCTCATCTCCAACAACCAAGCATATTTGTATGATATCTTTGGTCTACAAAAAAAAAAAAATGTAATAAAATTGTGTTCGAACTAAAGGGACAAAAGAAATTATTTTTCTTATCGAAATGACCCATCGCCTTATATAAGTCATACAATAATTTTTTCCTTCCGTTAAATAAAAAAAAAAAGTGCTCGAACGATAAACCACCCACCAAAACTCTTCTTTTTTTAAATGGTCATAAATATGCAAACAAAACATTAACTACACGAAGAGATAATAATGGTCCTAGTTCTAACAGTCGATTTTCTGTGTATTTTTGTGTGTATACAGTATATAAGCACCGGCAGTAGAAGTCATTTAAAATTTTGTACACACAAACAAAAAACGAGTGAAGATCTTTTAATTTTAACATTTTAACTGTGCTATAACATACTTACCCACTATAAAAACTAAAAAAAAAACTACATAAAATGAATGTATCATTCTCGACTTCCTTTTCGGTTTGTTTATATAGCATTTGTATATATTTTTCGACGGCATATTCGAGTACATAATACAATGCTGTATATAATATATAGCACCACTGAACATAGAAAAAGTCATAATTTATTATGCATCCTTTTTATTCCTGTACACACATAGCCACACACGATTATAACGTTTACAAACCGAAAGAGTTCTATACAAACTTTGCCCTTACATAAGAACATCATAATATGTAGATACAAATAATGTCCACAGCCAGCCACCGACCAGTCTTATTTATAGTATATAAAACATAACGACATTGAATACTGTGCCGAAATTTAAGATATGTTTGTGTAACAAAATTTTTTATTAAAAACTAAAACGGATAAACTAAATGCTATAACTATTTTAAAAAAAAAACTAACTTTAAATCTGTAAAATTTTGAATTCATAAATTGAAAAATATTAACTTTAGACAACACACAAAATAAACCATCAACCATAATTAGATCACATTGTTGTCTTCTTATACAGAATGTATTTTATATATAAAGTAAAGCTTTAGTTCTCCTTAATCCGTATTAGATTTATATAAGAAAATATTAAAAAATATTTTGTTTCTAAAGAATTATATAGAATTATTTGGTTTATATATATATATATATATATATATATATATATATATATATATATATATATATATATATATATATATATATATATATTTCTATAAATCTTTTTAGTACAGTAATCACCATACACGTAAAGAAGCGTTCCAAAATAAGGGGACCCAAACTGAACGACGTAAATTGAAGAAATTTTCTTTTTTTATAATACGTTATCGTATTCGTTCCTGGGTGATTGATACACAAAACTAGAAAATTACTACTTTTAATTACACGCTAAAAAATGCGGTTACTTTGCTCGCAAATTGCTAGGTAAGGTAAAAATTGTTAAAACAACATAATTTTCTGTAAAATTAACTTATTCATGCAAAGTCATATTAGCACATACCTTGTCAATTGAACAAAATTGGAAAAGTAAAATATTGAACTGGACAAATTGTTAAGTTAGCATTGAGATATTATAGTATTGCATGTCTACAACTATAATCTAGCTTTCATATATTAAATTAACTAAGCAAATTGGTTAAATATTTCTCGTGTTGCATTTAGTAGTCTAGGATTTGTAAATTCAATGCAATGCTTCCTCAAGTTAACAATGGAATACGCTTTGTTAATGTAACAAAACTAAATTATTGTACTAATATACGTTATTACACTAAGTTATTGTAAGAAAACTAATATTTTTAACTTAAGTGATTACGAGGAAATACCAGTTACTATTATTACAGGTAGCACTAGTATACTGGTCGTGAACCTATTTTCTGATAAATGTAAAAAGCCAGTCAAAAAAAATTAACGCAATAATTAATTCATTTTTATTTATGGTTTACTGAACTAAATCATTTACTGGCAAAATCATTAAGTTTAATTAAGAAGCAAATTAATTATTTATAAATAGTCATCGAAAATAAGATGATTTAATGGTTATTTAGAATATTATTAATAGACAGCTATTAGAGATCCCTCGCATAAACACCTCTTGAAAATATAATTCGATCTTTAGGCTATTTATTTGCACCTGAAATATTTGTGAATTGTAGACATCACACTGTTTGAAGTACACTAGTCAGGTTTTTAAACATTTCCACATTAATTTCGGGAAATCAGTGTAATCTGAAATCCAATTTTACATAGTTTTTTAAATTATATTTACACTTGTTTTTCAGGTAGTAATATAATAAATTAATAAATTACCAAAGCAACAGACAAACGACAGAAAAACTTCTGTTTTTTAAATTAGCATAGCGCTAGTTAAAATAACATAGCTGAAAGTTTTATTCACTTAACAATTAGTTCAATTGTATTATTTTATGTTAAATTAACTTAGCAAATAATTAAAATTGACCAATAATTTTAGTAATACTATAGCCATTATGGAAAATATTTGTTTTATTTTAGTTACTATATGTATGGTTAATAGTAATGTAGGGAAGTTAAGATTATCAAATTTAGCTAATGGACGATTTAAAATTTTATTTTAATGTTTTTTTTAAAGTTTAGTAGTGATTTTAATAAAATGGTATGTTTAAACATTTCCTATTAAAGCTCCATCAGTAAGTATAAAGCTTTTAAATATGTTTGCATGTTTTATTTTAAAAATGATTCTTATATACAGTAAAGCAAATTCCAAATTTAATACCTCAACCATTATTAGAAGTGTTTATGTGTTTTATGAAAGATAATTTAAAGGTGCGATTATGCCATTATGGTGGTTTGAAGAATAATAGAAAAAGTCGAAGTATTTAAGACACATCAAAATGTATACCAAAAAGAAGTTAAATAATCAAGGACAAATTGGATAAAAGAATACTAATTCATTTTCTCTTAATAATTATGTTGGTATGTTTAAATAGAGACAGACCAACTTCAACTTGAATCAGTCATTCTTCCGTAAACAACTAAACAAGTAAGTAACAATATAATTTATGCAAACCAAGTTTGGCTAATAACATATATTTTTGTAAGTTTTAGTTAATCCAAAAATGAATAACAGACAGGCGAACGTGCAAGTTTAGCTGGGGAACTTTAAAACCAAAAATCAAGCGAGTGAACATTTTTCAACGCTGTTTTAAGCAATTTTAGAGTAGCTGAAAATAATTTCACTGTCGATTTGTAACTGTTTATTAAACAAGCTTCATTAACAGTGGTTATCCTGCAATTCTATCATATCTCAATGATAACTTAACAATTTTTACAGTTCAATATTTTACTTTTCCAATTATGTTCAATTGACAAGGTAATATGACTGCGTGAATAAGTTAATTTTACAGAAAATTATGTTGTTTTAACAATTTTTACCTTACTTAGCAATTTGCGAGCAAAGTAACCGCATTTTTTTAGCGTGTAATTAAAAGTAGTAATTTTCTAGTTTTGTGTATCAATCACCCAGGAACGAATACGATAACGTATTATAAAAAAAGAAAACGTCTAAGAAAGAAAATTAATTTTTAATTAAATTTAAAAAAGGGAATCACCGCTAAAGTACAAATCCCTACAAAATAAGGGTTGCGCTGCTAAGGAAACCCTCATAGCTTAGAACCGATAAAATATTAACATTGAAAATGTTTCAGCCAGTTTTTAGGGTAAAAGCAATATATTTTTGGTTGTTAACATATACTATGTTGATTTTAGGTCTCAAAATGTTGTCTTTTTTGCTTGCCCTCACTATTAACATGTTCAATGTTAAAAACGACGGTTTACTTTGTCAATTCAGAGTTAGGTACAAGTGCATAACACTTTTTTTATTTTTATAAATTTAATATTTACGTTCAAACATTTAAAAATTAAAATGCTAACTTTTTTAACTAAAATGAAATAATCAATAAAATAATGTAATTTATATGTAAGATGAAGTTGGTGATTTAATTAATTATATGAACCTGAATTAAAAAAAATAACATACAAGTGTATTTATTTATTTTAATATATATATATATATATATATATATATATATATATATATATATATATATATATATATATATAAATATATATATATATATATAAATATATATCTATATATATATATATATCTATATATATATATATATATATATATATATATATATATATAAATTTATATTATTTATATATATATATATATATATATAAATATATATTTATATATATATATATATATATATATATATATATATATATATATATATATACATATATATATATATATATATATATATATATATATATATATATATATATATATATATATATATATATATGTATATATATATATATATATATATATATATATATATATATATATATATATATATATATATATTTATATATATACATATATAATTTTCGATGGAAATATTTACTTTGAAATTTAATTTAACTTTACAGCTATGTGCTTTTTACTTTAAAATATAGTTAGTTCTAGTATATACAATAATGTTAATTTTACAAATACAGTTGGTTGTTCTACATTGCTTTGTAAATTATAATAAGCAATAAGTAAAATACATCAGGTAATATTACTTTGCTCTTTATAAATTTAACTTTCAAATTAGTTGAATTTATAAATGTATGCTAGTTTTATCAATTATTTGTAACACAATTTTACTTAGCTGATTGTTAAATTTACAATGCAAAAAGTATTATATTTACAAAACGCATAGTAAGCTGAGTTCTTACTATTTTTTTATTTGTTAATTTTAGCAAGCTTTTCAGTTAATAACAACACCATTTTTCGTTCTGTGTAGGAGAAGCCAAACCACCGAAATCTTACTAGCCAATTAACAGCAACAGCAGATGACATGTGAGCCAGAGATGACGTTTGTGACATTAAAATTGAAAAATTGCTAAAGTATATATGTCAAACAAAAAAACGAAAGTGAGTTGTTGCTCAATTCGCATAATTTATATGTGAAAACATAAATTTGAAAATTTGCAATTGTTCAACAAAAAAGTTAAATTTTTTATTTTTAAATATAAATATTGTTCAATCAATAAAAATTGCAATTTTAATGTATAACTTATTCTTTTTAGGCGAATACATGTGGATGTAATGAAACATCATGCGGATGTGACGAAAACGAGACACAAGACAAATTGGTGTTCCGTTGGAATACCGCGTTGATTAGTACATGTTGAGTTGTGGGCACGTTCTACCGAGTATTTAAATTCGAATTTAATTTCGTTTGCATAAAATAATAAGTAGTTGCGTGCACTGAGGGCTTAGAGAAATTCACATTGAACTGTGGCATCAGAACGAAGTGAATAAAATTGATTAGCAATTTTTTGAAATATATTAAATTTCTGTTCGACTTGCGATGATGGCATAATATGTATGTATACCAAAACGTTTTTATTAATTCAATTTTTAGAGCACTTAGTTAAACAAACTCAGTTTTGTAGTAGTGATCTGATTTTGATTACTGATACCTTGATCGAAAGCTCTCGACAACAGTATTAATACTGCTATAAAATATTCAAACATTTTCACAAATAATTTTTAAGCGTAAAAAATCGGAAAGGGGTAACTCTTTTACATTTATAAAAATGAATGAATAGTCAATAACAAACACGTCAAACTTAATGTGTAACACACGTGGCCCTTTACAAAAAAACATATAAAATTCACTTTTTGCTTAGTTCCATTCAAAAACCATATAAACAAATATAAAAATGTTTCGTTGCTATGACAGTTTTAATAAATATCGCACACTTCTAATATAGACGGTTTTGGTTTTGTAAATGTCAGATTTTTACAGACTGTATAAAATTCGGCCGATAATCGAATCGCTACAAAAAAATGTTTGAAAAGTGCCTTTGGAATCATGCTTTACTGTTGATGTACAGCTGTGTTCGACCAAATGCAAAAGCTCAATAAAACAATATTTACCGAATAAGCCGCATAAATGGGTATTTAAACTTTTCGTGCTCTCAGGAATCTCCGGCTTTTCATACAATTTTGAAGTATATACAGGACAGAAAAATGATCCCCGTAAGCGAATGCCGTCTAAAAAAGATTTGGGAGCCAGTGCCGATGTAGTAATGCGAATGTTCAGATATGTACCGAGAAGTCTAAACTAAAGAATATATTTTGACAATTACTATTCAGTACCATTGTTAGTAGAATAGTCAAAAGGAGGTATTCTGTGCCAAGCTGCCCACAGAGAACGAGATGAAAAAAGAGAAAAGAGGAGCTTCGATTGTATACACCGCCGAAATTGATAACATTGAGTTAACGATAGTAGTGTGGAAGGATAACCATTTAGTGACATTGATTTCAAATTTCACTGGTCGCAATCCAATACGGTCCTCTGAGAGGTATGATAAAAAAGCAAAAAAACAAATTGAAATTGAATGTCCAAACATTATAAAAGAATAAAACAATACATGGGAGGTGTAGATCTACTCTATAGTTACATCGGTAGGCATAAAGTACTACTCAGATCAAAAAAGTGGTACAAGAGAATATTCTTTCGTTTATTAGATATGTCCGTTGTTAATGCCTGGCTTATCTATAAAAGAGTTAAATCGAAGCACAACGCTGACCTAAAATAAATCTTAAATTTAGTTGATTTTCGGTTGCAACTAGGCGAGACACTTTGTAAATATGAGCAAAGAAGAACTACATGTGGACGACCATCGGATGTAAGTAAGAGACTCGAACAAAAAAAGAAAAAGGTAACAAACTCTCCTATTCCTCATAAAGAAATTAGAACTGACTGAGTGGGCCATTGGCCTGTTTGGCAAGATGAACGCCTCCAATGTAAATTGCCCAGCTGTAAAGGATATACTTACCTAAGATGCGAAAAGTGTGGAACTGCACTTTGCCTTAATAAGGATCGAAACTGTTTTAAACAGTTTCATTTGTAAATAAAGACTGAATTAATTGAGATTGATTGTGATAATAGAGCATTAGCTCTAATTAACAAACTGAGATGAATTTTACATTATTATTTTTATTTTATCTTATTTTTTATTTATGTAAATAATTTTAAGTATACATTTTTATTTCCTTTAAATAAACAAATTATTTAAACCAACTTACTGCAATGTTTTTATTCTCTGGTTCATAATTAAAAGTTTAAAATAAAAAACCCCAATTACTTCAAATTGCATATATGCAAGTAGTGTAAATATTGAATTTTCCGGGAAATGAAGTATTGTATAAGAAAAAAAATTGTCATTTTCAACATAAAAAAGGCATTGCACAAACGAAAATTATTTTTTTATCAATAAAAAAAAAATTAAGAGATGAAGGGTTAAATCTTTTTATTCGAACCGATATTCACACTAAAATTAATATAATTTGTAATCGGTTTGTTCGAATATGCTTTTCGTAATTTTCTTATGTTTTGACATTTCCGTTACATTTCTATATAAATTTATTTAGTTAATCCTGCCGCTAAAGATGTTTTCACATCAAAAATCTTCACAGATGGGGATTTTCCAGAATTCCAAAATAATCTTTTAAATTAAGCTATGTTGTTTGTTGTTGGCTTCCATTGATAATTCACCCTCAAAATTAAAATTTAATTCCGTAATTAAAATATTTTTGTCTATTGTAAATAATGAGTTTTTATTTTATCACAAAGCCTTAGACGTTATCAATATACCAGAGCTAACACATAAATTTTACCCTAAATGTCATTTTTGACAAATGTATTTTCTATATAATTGACACGATATGTGAGATAAATTTGTTCTAAAATTGCAATTTACTGTACTAAAAGATTTACCAGAGTATTGGTCCGCAGTCAATATACAGCATGATAAAACAATTCACGGCTCACTGCAATTGTCAACCAGAAGTGCCGGTATAACAGTCACATTAGGTCTAGGGCTGCAATCTCGATCGCATGTCTTTTGCGTTCCGCAATCGCCCGTCTCATAAATTTTCAAACAGCTGAAACCTCTAAACGCAGGAATGCAAGGAACTATATTTTTAACTAACTTTCCCGACGTTAAATCTAAAAGTGACACATTTTTCACAGAATACTATAGCATCTCCACTTCAAACATTGTCGAAAGACGAATTGCTTTTATAAGATTCACTGCTTCACCCAATTCAACATACTATAGAACAACAATAATGCATTACTCTAAATGCAATCAGACTATAGTTTCACTAGACCGACAAAAACAGTTAAAATAATTGTTGCTCCACCACAAGTCTCACTTATTTCTTCAGTTTCTTGACTGAAACTCATCTAACTCAGCGACACATGTTTCACGTCGCTGATATACCACGTTGAAGCTGAATTAGGATGGGTTCAGAAACGTATACCAAATCAACAAGTTCGATATATAGATTATATCCTAAGCTCCAACAAAGGAATTATTGTAGCAGAGGCCTTCAATTTGCTCTACTGTACGTGGAATTGTTCAAGTAATAACCAAAATCGTTAAGCATTTGTCAGTTTATGAAATAATTGTATTATACAATTAAATGCTGCTAATGAGCCTACATTTCCTATAGAGAAAATTCAATTATTAATTTGGTGCTGTCAAAACAATATTTCGTTGATGATTCCACCGCGAGTCATAAACGAATTTTGCCCTAACCATTTACCAGTGATATTTACAATCCCATTCAAGACCCAAGCTATACTTACAAAGATGCTTCGCAACTACTTCCAAGCCTAAACATGAAAAGACGGTTCAACAGATTTCCAATAACTTTCCCGAAATAGCAGAGGAAAATCGATTCTCACTATGAAAAGGTATGTAGTCAGAAGCTTCCATTTTGAGCAGTTAGTCTATAGCTATGCCAACAATTTTCTTAACTATCCTTTTTATAATCCAACCATTGATGTGTTCGAAAAAATATACAAATTACCAACATTATTCAATTAGCGCACGCAAGTCGAGGAAGAGGTTTTCCAAATGCCTTAACTAGCATGAAATGAAATCATTCATTTCCATCGCAATCAATTTAGCAAAATGCCCAAAGCTATACGAATATCAAGTCAAATAATTTATAGGCGTAATTATAGATAGCAAGCTATCACTTGTCGCTCACATGAGAAATTTTCGACTGTACGCAGCCTTCTATACCGGTTTCACAACTGAAATATTGTATTTTCCCCTAAAAACAAGTTAAGACTTTAGGCGTATTCGATTGGACTGAATTTACTGAATATTCTGAATAACTGAATAAACTGATGTGAATTGACTCGATGCGTACCTCTTTACTTCAGTTAAAAGATTAAGCTACTGAATATCTGATTGTATTTTTTGATCGTGGAGTAATTTTTTTTTTTTTTTTTTGAAACTTCAACAAAATCTTAAAATGATTAATTTATTGACATTTATTTGAAGTAAAGAATGTCAATCGAATACCCAAATTCATTTAAGTAACTCAATTACTTAAATATAACTCAATTTCTAAATAGTAACTCAATATTAATTCAGTAAATTCAGATGATCGAAGGGCCCTTTTACAAGACATATTTGAGGCCCATCAAAACCGAAAAAATTTCTTCTTGTAAAAATAAAAAGACGAAACCGGAGATCCAAACCCTAAAAACTGTTATAAAAAGATAAACTTAATTTTTACAAGATGAAAAGTTTTATCGTTTTTTAGCATAAAATATAAAAAGATTACAATACATTTATACAATTAGTTTAATATATGTACTATGTTTTGGTCACTCACACAAATAAAAAACAAATGTTATTGCAATTATTGTTTTTATTTCAATTTTCCAAAATTGATTTCAAGATCAACTTATTCTTTAAAATTTGTTGAATGTAAATCAACTATTACCCACTGGAAAACGAAAACTTTATGTTGGCTTTACGTGTCGTAATTGTCAAATATTTTGTTAGTTTTTGTTTTTATTAAATGCGTCGTAGTTTAAAAACTAAAATATCATATAAAATGTGATTTTTAGGTTATGTCGATAAATTACTTCGTTTTATACGATTTTAAATTTATGAGGTCGCGTGAGGATCATATTGCGCCCGCTTTACATATAACTTCATTGCAGTAATTTTTATTTTTGATAATTATCGATTAAAAATAATGTATTTTATAATTATTTTGATTTATTTCTATTCAATTTAAGATTTTTAATCATATAAAACTAATTTAAGGAGCTTAAAAGTTAAATTAAAAAAAATATATATTTTTAAAGCTCAAAGCCGAGGCGTGCGGCAAGAAAGTTCCAAAACACGGTCTTACTATACACCCGACTTTGAAAAATGCAAATATTACTCCAATACCATTCGAAATATCTTAAGCATATGCTTATGTCCTAGATGAGGATATAGCCTGAGCATTCGTCAAAGTAAAGCACCAACATCTCTTTTTTTTAAGAATTGCTGTTTAATATACTATAATAGGATATACAACCTTCAGACTGCCGATGCAAAATTTAGCGTGTAACGGGATAACGATTGAACTCTGCATTGGATAAAGGTGCGGTGTTTGGGACGGGAGGTACAGGGTTCGAATCCCAACGAGGGGGGTTGCAAAAGAGATTTTTCATTACTTGATTACGATCGGTGATGACGAAGAACACAACTATGACCCCCTGTTTGAGTGCAGAAAAAAAAGAGGTTCGATGATGTTTTAGGCAGAAATTATATGAAATAAAACTACATCTTTTTTAACATCAATACATTATACGGCAGGAGTTTTAAACCTGAAAACAAAATCCTTAAACTATTTCCTATCATTTCCAAAAAAATATTTGAATAATTACTGCTCAAGAAACTAAAGTCTAAAGAAAATCGAAATTGGATTGCTTATCAATTTGGATTTAGAAAAAACTCCCCCTAAGTTGATATGAACAAGTTTATAGAATAGTAGTCATAATCGAAGACGTACTTGAGAATAAGCAGATCGACAAAGTTTGGCATCAAAGTTTTTAATTTAAACTGTACCAAGATTGGCCTATACAGTTCTACCAAATTCTTATATCTTATAAAGCTTATCGACATTTCAAAGTAAAATATAATATATATATATATATATATATATATATATATATATATATATATATATATATATATATATATATATATATATATATATATGTATATATATATATATATATATATATATATATATATATATATATATATATATTATATATATATATATATATATATATATATATATATATATATATATATATATATATATATATATATATATATGCAGGAGAGTAATCTGAATTAAAGAGAATATCATCAAACCTTGCAGATGATTCAGAAATCCTGAAAACTGAGGTATATCAGGTGCAACCATCAAACTTCAAAAAGCAATCAACGCAGTGAGTTATTGGAAAAAGCAATTAGATATGATTGTTATTAGATCCGTATCTAACCTTAACGTCAAATTTAGTAAAATTTCAGTCAAAAAGGTCAATATCCAAATGCAATTACAATCCATTTTATTGATTGAATTTAATGTAAGAAAATGAACCATCTTTACTACAAAATTTTCGTCCCTCATCGAAACATATATTAATCCGTTCGAACTGATATAGCATAATATTTCTAAAGATTAAGACAACCTTATAATACCCCTCCTGCAAACACCGATATACTGAATTGCAATCACAAATACAAAAGCTTATATATGAAATCCTTAAACGAGTTATGTATAAGAATTATATCAAAATATTATTTCATCTAAAGGTAGAAAATATAAAAACTATTTTGGTTTTTCCAAACCTCACACGAAGAAAATCCAAACTTTTTGTGCTTATAATAATATTTTTTTGATAAGTCATTTTGGGAAAATTTATAATTCGTTCGAGATACAAAATTGATTTCTACGTTTCTTAACATTCTTTATGAGAGTTTTGTTGTAATATTTTCGTTAGGAAAATGGATTAAAGATTAGACGTGAAATAAAAATAAAAAACGTTATTTAGGTTAAGAAAATTAATAAAATGACATGTGATTTTGATTTATATGCAATAAATAAATTTATTATACAATTTATATAAAAACATAATAAAAAAAATAGTGTAGTAGCGTATATGATATGATAGAAAGTTTATTGTTATTGCTAAAACTATAATGAAATTAAAAATTAAATATTTTGTTAGGTACATAGTTCAAGGATGTACAGGGTGATTTAAAATTATAGTTATAGAAAACTAATAATGCTATTCAACTTATCTACTAAACACTTACGCCTATTCATTGATTCGATGCAAAATATATTTTCACTGTACAATATAACGAAACTCAATATCATGGATCATGGTCAAATATGTAAACATCACTGAGTTATATAAGACATTAAATACTTAATCTCACAAATTTTTTAAAAACATTTAAAACTATCAAAACGATTTGATTTGGCCACACACAATAAAGAACATATAATTTTCGATAGACAAAACATTAGTCACACATATATATGGGCATAATTTTAGCATATAACATGATATAACCACATATCTCTAAGACAACCAATGTTAATCTTCAATCGATCATCGTTTGTATGGTAAACAGTTAGCTATACTATTTAATAACACAGGAATTATAATTCACAAATAATTCAAAAATACGTTAATCAATGTATTGTCCCACAATCTTCATCTTTTGATAGTCATCATATAAGTCAAAGAATAAACACAAGAAAAAAATTTAAAAAACGGTTAGTCTGCAAAGTAAAAATTATTACGGCGTTTTTTTTTTCTAAATATTTTTAATTTCGTTTTTTAATTTATCAAAAGTCCAATAATTTCTAAGTATATGCTTTAGCCAAAATAATTTTTTAACATTAACCGTAACGTTCTATTCACAAGAAATTGTGTAAGATAATTCTGTTATCTTAACGAAGCATCTGCGTGAAGTTTGAAGACGTATATGATGCGGTAAGTATGAACATATAGTTCGAAAAGTAGGTAAACCAATAAAAATCTTTTGATTGACGTACTATTGATCATAAATATATAACAGTTGGTATGGTACATTACGGTAATTAAGGTCACAACCGCAATTGGTGATGAAAATCCATAAAATTGTTTGAACCATCGCATATACAATTATTGCGCCTCTACATACCGAACTATGAGACTATGCATTTTTGTATGATTATAAAGTTTAATGTAATTTTATGATTTATGATGGATTATGTTGAATCAATGGCTTAAGCGCATAAGAATATAAAAACTGTTTCTTAATTAAGTTTCTTTTGTAAACTGACCATTGAGTCGAGTAACACAAGGAATTGAGATTGAACGGTTTAATTTACACGTTTGAAGGTCGATATGTTTGTTTACGCGGTATTTCATGTTTATGTACGCCTAAAGTGTTCTTTGCTAATTTATGTTGTTATGAAAATTAAATTGATTATTTTTATACTATATTTGCAAAGAGTCAGAACCATTTTTGTGTATTTAGTAAACAGACATTTCTTAAATCACTAACAACTCTTGTCGTGAATGCTGCTTTAGCTTAAGTTGATACGCCAACTTATAGGTGGTGAAACCATTTCAGCGCTAATAATTCATTGAAGCTACAAACATCGAATTTTAGTTTATGGTAGATATCGGAATCTGCCACTCCTCAGGATTAATAAAATTATTTTTTATTTGAATGTCGTTGAATGTAATTATGATGTTATCGTTCTGACTGAAACATGGCTGTCGGATAATATTTCGAATGTCGAACTGTTCGGTTCTGAGTATAATGTTTTAAGATTCGATCGTAATGTATCGCGGGGTGACGGTGTATTAATCGCTATTAATTCAAATGTTACATGCAATTAAATATTATTTTTTAATCCTGTGAACTGCGAGGCAGTGTGGGCTGAATTTATTATTAACTCTATTAAATTTGCTATTGGAGTGCGTGCATTATATTCCTCCAAACTCGAATCTTCATTACTACCAATCTCACATTGACGTGATTAAAACTATATCGGAAAGTTATGACTCATGTAAAGTTTTGGTTTTTGGCGATTTTAATTTACCATATATTTTATGGATTCCCGATTCATGCTACATGTTACCTAAAACTTCGTCTTCTATGATTGAATCTAAATTCATTGATGCCATGTCATCGTTAGATTTAAAACAAATTAATAATGTGTTTACTGTAAGAAATAGGTTATTGGATTTAGTTTTTATGTCCGGAAATTTTTTTGAATTTAATTATTATTTAGAGGAATGTTGTGATTCGTTAGTTATGAACGATGAGCATCATAAAACCATTCTCCTAAATCTCAATATAGAACGTAAAGAATTTTTTAAACCTCATAGGTCAGTCATTTTTAATTATAAAGTCGGTGATTACGTCGGTTTAAACTCATTTTTAAGTGGTATAGATTGGATATCTCTTTTTGATTTTTGTGATTTGGATTGTGCCGTTGATAGGTTATATGACATTCTGTTTTTTGGTTTAAATATGTTCATTCCGGTTCGTACGACTCGTTTTCAGCATAAGGTATTTTGGTTTGACCGTGAGTTAAGGAATGCAAAGAATATAATGAATAGACTCTTTCAATATAAACGTAGATGTCCGCTTTATTCTCTTTGGTATAATATTGCTCGTCGTAACTTTAACAGTCTTAAGAGATCTAAATTCCGTATGTATACAGATAAAATTGAATCAGGTATTAAGCATAATCTAAGAAACTTTTGGAAATTTATTAATTATAAACGTGGCGTATCTGGCTATCCGCGCACTAATATTTTTGGCGATTCAGTGTCTTGTTCCGTGGGTGACTGCGCTAGTATGTTTTCATCTTTTTTTAAATCCAACTTTTTACCTTCAACTCCTGTTATCCCACCTGTTTATCCTTTGTATGTACAAAATAAGAGAATTGGTCTACTAGAGTTTAATTGTGGTAAGGTGTTTTATTACCTAGATAAACTAAAGCTAAATTGTTCACCTGGCCCTGATGTAGTTCCAGCTTTTGTTTTACGTAAGTGTACTGTATCACTTCCTGTCCCTCTATCTCAGATTTTCAATAAGTCACTACTTATTGGTTGTTTTCCTAAATGCTGGAAATCCTCTCTCGTTATTTCAGTTTTTAAGTGTGGACACAGATCCAACATTGAGAATTATAGACCAATTTCTATTTTACTAGTGGTCTCTAAGGTTTTTAAATGTATGGTTCGTGACACCATGTTTAAATTGTTAAAGAAACATATTATTCCTGAACAACATGGCTTTTTCTCTGTACGTTCAACTGCAACTAATCTCGTTGAGTTTGTTAATTTTACAATAAGCTCGTTTGAAGATGGTTCACAGGTTGACGTTGTGTTCACTGATCTCAAGAATCGCGTTTGATAGAATTTTTCATCAAATTCTTTTATCTAAGTTGCGTTTGATCGATGTTTACTCGTGTTTCCTTTTTTGGATTAAAAGCAAACATGAGTGAACCTTGCTGATCGGCAGCAGGTTGTAAAATTAGGTGACATCCGGTGTCCCTCAAGGTAGTCATCTTGGATCATTATTGTTTTTAGTTTCCATCAATGACGTTAAGCATTGTTTGATGCATTCTCGTTGTTTGTTGTATGCTGATGACATGAAGATATTTCGCAATATTAAATGCACCAATGATTGTGATTTGTTACAGGGTGACTTATTTCGCTTTTATAAGTGGTGCGAGGATAATTTTTTGGAACTGAACATTAGCAAGTGTAGGTTTTGCATGTGAATCGTAAGCGATCAATGTTTAATTTTGATTATAAGGTTAATAATTGTTCGTTACAGAAAGTTAACGAATTTGAAGATTTAGGTGTAATCTTAGATGACAAGTTGAATTTTAATCAACATTTAGAGAGGATTATTTGTAAAGCGAATTCTTTGCTTGGTTTTATGTTTAGAACTTGCAAGACATTTAAAAATGTTGAAGCTATTAAAGCTATATATTTTTCATTAGTGAGATCTCAGTTGGAATATTCGTCGTTAACCTGGAGTCCACAGTATAATGTTCACTTTGAAAGGATTAAACGGGTCCAAAGAAAATTTACGAGATACCTTTGTCGTCGATTTTTGAATACGTCCGAATATTTATCTTACAACGAACGTTGTAAGCTTCTCCAGATTCAACAACTTCATGTTAGACATTCAGTATTCTCTGCATGTTTCCTACTGTTTGGCCAGATTGATTCTTCTAATCTTTTGTCTAAATTAAATATTACTGCTAATAATTTAAATGTTCGTAATCGCACTTTTATTCTGAATTTCATAAAACTAATTACGGTTGTCACAATCCTCTTGATATCGCAATTTTGGATTTTAATAAGTTTTCCTCCTAATTTGATTTTAATATTTATAAGAATGAATTTAAACGACGTATCGCTGCATTTTTAAATTGTAATAGTTAATTTTACTATGTGTTATTGTTATTTTTATAAAGTTACCCCATAGCTCATTTTAACCAAGAAAGAGACTAATGAAACTCTACTTGGCACGAAAAATTAACTGCATTCGAAAATCAGCATTTGCTCTTTATGACATAAATGAAATTTTTGTTTATGAAATTCGAAATCAAAAGTTGCAATTAAGTAAATTTAGCGGATAACAAGCAGTACATTTCTTGTCCTAGCGTCAGAAGTATGCGTTAAATTATTGCTTGTAAATACTTCTGGCAAAATTACAAAATTTGCTCAGGTGTTCTTCTTGGCTGCATGACACTAACTTTTTTTTCATACTTTTAACAGTAGTTCACTGAAATTATTCTTTCTCGTGTCGGAAGCATTGAATGGCCTTTTAACCGTTTATGATATCTGCGCAAGTTAAAGTAAACTACTTTTCTCGTTTACTTTTGTTTAGTTCTTTTCCGCTTTATTACGTAGTAAAGAACACAATTAGTGTTTTAATTAAAAATCACTCTTCCATCAAATAAACCTAATAAAGTAACAGCCAGTACCTACATCAGAGTCAAAATGTTGGTATAATAGTATTATTGCATCTACCATAGTGGTAAAGGCCAGTATCCTAAAATATTAATGACTTTGGTTTCTGGATAATTGAAAACTATATATGTTTATTTTTTACTTCTGTATAACTGATCGCCAGTTTTTGAAGAAGACTGTGATGGCATAAACACTCAGCGAAAATATTACTTTTAGCAATGAAAAGCGATTTTCAGTAGACCTTGTATTGATTAACCTTCCTGACAAATTATCGAAGCATCACAACTCTTGTTTAGAAAATTTTATATAATTGCTCGAATTTATCCGATTCCAGTACATGACGGCCCGTTAATTCTTGTCAATCGCCTTGGTATTTTGTTGCAAATCTCTCCCGTTATTCTGTGAACATGATTTTTTATCAAAGAATGTTTGAACGAAAACCCGGTGCAGATGTAGTAGGTTGCTTTCTGCTTGACAAAGACATTACTGAGAGTAGATCTTTTCCCTGGTCTAATGTATTTCATCTTGAAATCGTATAATGGATTTAACAGAGATTGATGAAGGGTGTTGAGCTTTACTTCGATAATATCCTGTTAAGTATCTTGCATATAGATAACATCAGCTGAAGAATGCTAGTTACGATAATATTCTTATGATTCATCTTTGTATTGTATTCCTGAAGCTGTTTCAATTCCAAGTGCCATCATTTTTAATGCTGCAAAAAGTTTCAGAAACTTTTCCGAATAAATGCTAAAGTTAATGCATTGGTGCCATGGAACGTGTGTGCCCAATTAATAATTAGGCAGGGAAAGTGTGATTTAGATGGTAGAATTAGAGAATGCCTTTTCCCGATTGAAAGATCCAATTTTTTAGTCTTCCATCTTCTCTTATCAGGCCTTCGTTGCCCAGAAACTGACACAACGAGGCCAAAGTGATCTTCTTTTTATGTGATTGGCGTTCCTTTAAAGTTGATATTTAGTAGACAAAACACATACCTTGAACAGCTCTTACGATTGTGTTTGTCCCGAGTTCTATTGCTCGTATTTCATCGGCACAAGTTGGTTTTTTACTGACCCTAGATATACAACGAAGGAGATAAGCACATATACTCGAAGTAGTTTTAAATAATCTGATTTGTGGTCGATGCTTGATTATGGTGTTGTCAAATGCAGCGTCTTTAGTAAGAATGCGAACAATAGTTGTGGTCCTTTTTAGGTTAATATACTTTTATCGTACATCTCGATGCGGTTTTACCTATTACGGGTTTCTTCATTATTACAGGTCCCGTTCACGATTGTTCCAGAGAACTTAATTTTGATAGTAAAATCATACGAGATTTTTGTAGCCAAGAATCTGTTCATCTGTAATAATTCGCGCCGGTTGCACTTCTAGTGTTTTGACCACTTGAATAATCAAACGTGATAAAATAAGAGCTCTGCATATAGTTCCAGACGTGGTAAAATCTGCTTGACTCGAGTAGGCTACTTTGGCTTTGGCGGTCAGTCGCCGTGTGACTACTGTTAGCTGAAGATACGTTTCTTTTATCCAACGTGGAATTAGTGGTACCAGCTCGTCTCTCTACTTTATCTATTTTGCTGTAATTTCTTTAGAAACTTTTCGTCTGATTTTATTTCTGTGGTCCATAGTTTTTGTATTGCTTGAATGTGATGGTTTGAACGTGAATTTGAACATTTGAATGTGATATTTGGTTTACCTTAAATCTGAATCAGTCGGAGATTGCATTCCAATAGGTTTCAATGGCTTCCTAAAATTTAAATATTTTCATCTTCTGCCAATTCCAAGTTTCTAATTAACTTGTGTGTCCCTTGCACAGATTGCAACAATTTTAGGTGACTGCTTTACCGTTGTTTTTTATGATGTCTTAACACTCTCATTAAATGTTCTCCGTTGCTTAATTAACTGTTCTGGTGTGCATTTATCTATAATGGATCTATTATAGATTGTACATCGCACCTGGCTGGAACTAGCAAAGCACGTGATTCTAATTTGTACTTGTACATGTGAATTTGTAATTCACACAAGAAAACACTTACTAATCGTGAAACATCCGAAGTTAAATTCACACAGTGCGATTTAGAGTACGAGTGATATATTCCAAATCCAATTAAACTTTCTTAATTGCATAATAAAGCTTGTCAATTCTATTTGCAAATTATTTTGGTCACCTAAAACCAACATTGCTGCTCTACTTCAATTCCATTCATGTCAATTTCTCATCACTTTAAGATACATCTTAATTTTACCACTACACTTTTCAATTGCTGCACACCATCGACGCGACGACATGAATATATTGTCTTATATAAAATACCACGTGCAAAAATCTTATAAAATTTAAAAACAAACCGAACTACATAAAAAAAACTGACTTTGCGCTCTAGAAGGCAACAAACTCAATATGGGGAAATTCTGTTTCATAGTGAATAGAGTAAAAATGAATATAACACACATACTATCTCCGAACAAAAAGCATGTAATGGTAAAGTCAATGAAATTTCTGTGTTGATTATTATACAGTCGCTCAGTACTATGGTATTTTGAGTATGGTAAATATTTCACTCACAAGTAAAATTGAGTGAAATAAAATTCTATACATAGATACCAATGATGATCGTAGATTTTTATACTGTTGATGATGATGACTGTGGTATACACATTATTTCGTTTTGGTATTTTGTTTTGGTCTCGATACTGCTGCGGCTGCAATAAGGTTTTTTCTCGTTTTCATAATAAAACAAAACAGTCACCTGTGAATGTTTGAGCGTATAACATCGAATCGAGTTTTTATTTTTAAAATAATTTAATTTATTTTTTTATGTTTTGGTTATTAAATTAAAATTACAAGAAAAAAAACCATGGTTAACAAATAAATTATATAAATTAGTAATACAAGATAATTATAAACCGCGCGCGGGATTTTTAGTTTTTTTTTCGTTTGTTGGTTAGTAAATTTTAAGTTCGTGAATAATAGTATTAAATGTTGTGTTCATAACAAAAAAAAAAAAAAATTCTTATAAAACTTAAGAGAAAGTTTAATTAGTGAATTTATTGATTTAAAAAAAAAAAAGAGTTTGAAAGTTTAAAAGTTAACGAGAAAAAAATTTAAAAATTAAGTGCAGTTATTCAACTTTGTGACATTCCATCCTCACGTTGCAGCAACAACAACGACATAATAAGGAAAACGAGGATTTTTCTGCTTTCGAAAAGTAATTCAAACATTTTTTTTTATTATGTTGTATTATATGTGGTTATTAATCCTAATTATATCCTGTGTACCAAAAACAAAAACAATACACAGAGAATTGTTTAATCTTTAATTAAAGTTTATTACTAAGCGCTTTCATCGTGTAATTTCATTTTCTGTTTTTCCGCTACCGTTCCTTTGTGATAAATCAAAGTTTTCCCGCAACAAACAACACAAAAATAAAAATACAACTGGATTATTATTTTTATGCTCTTAACATCCAATTAATTATAAATTATCAAACGGGACATTCATTGTACATATATATATATATATAGTATGTAAACGAACAAAAAAGTCCTTTATGTATATAGTTACGGAATTAAATAAGAGAATGCGCTAGTATAGTATTGCAATTTGCAATTGTAACCGTTTAAATAAATCATTTCCGTTTGATTGTAAACAAAGCTTAATAGTTCTGATGACCATGAAGATTTAACATTTAGCGTAAATAGTTTTGTGTTGTATCTTTCTGTTATTAGAATTTAGATACACATGCATAACTGTGAAAACAAACTTGTTTTTAGAGAGTGAAATATAAAAAATAGAAAAATATATGATTTTGTGTGCGCGAGATAAATATTTATGAAATCTATGAATCATTAAACTATCTCATAAAATTAATGTCCTTGGACTAATATAATTGCGACTTATAAATACAACTAGTATGAATGTGTGTGTGCGGTATACAATTCTATAAGATATTTTACACACATATATTCTAGTTTAATATCTAAGATGGGATTGTATCATTAAGATTATAGACACCGTTATATTTTAGTGGCAGCCACTCAAGTAAAATACAGTTTGAATAAATTTGTTTTGCTCTTAGAATGCTTGTGTATATAATATATACATAGATATATAGATTAAAGTGAATACTAATCGAATTTAGATGTGACGATAATTGACCTTGTGATTTATGTAAATTTTTTCTATCTTTGGGATTGTCGCATGTAATCGGAAACTCAATTTTTTAATATAATTAATTTGATTGTGAAATTTTTGGTTTTGGAAATATGTGAAATGGAATTTAAAATTGGTATTTAAAAAGATGCGCATGGTGTCGTTTTAGGCATTTTAGGCTCCTTTGGTATAAATCCGCTTGTTCTCTTAATTGTTTAGCCGCATCAATTAGATTCTTTTATATTTTGTTAAGCGTTTTGATCATTAAGGAACTAATTTTTTTTAACTGTCTCGGTTAACCTACAAAATATATTAAAAAACTGTTTTTCAGAACAGTCGCACGATTAGATATTTGGGGAAGAGCCACTGCATGCCAAATTTGTCGTTTAGATGTTTTATTTGAATAAGTTTAGGTTTGTTCTCAATATATATATTTTATATGCCGCGTGACAATTAACATCTAGAATGAAATACCATTGGCCTTCGTTGGGGTTTCTTCACCAATTTTAGTACTGTTGTAGTAGTGGATAGTTACTGGCTTCTTCTTTTCTTCCATGGTTGCTTCGGTATAACGTTCTGTTGATAATAATATAAACATAAAGTGATTTTACGGTCTATTTTTTAGGGTGCCCACAATTAATAAGGACGCGGTAAAGACATGAGCAAACTAGCAAGCGGCAACGAGATAGAAAAATTATCAGTTCCAATATTCTTTTCGGACCTTTTGAAACGACAGCATAAATCGTTTACTATCTTCTCACTTTGGTTAGATTTTACTCCAGACGGTTGCTTCTTAGTGTTGATTTAACCATTTATTGGGTAAGAATATAGAAGGAATTACACAATAGTCAAATATTTATCCTGTATAAATGGAGTTCTTTCTACGAAATATTTCCGACATATAGAATGAAACTTATGAATCGAAATACCTTCCAAACACAGGTAGATAGGATTATCTTGCACGATATGATGGCCGATTTGAAGTATAGTAAGACCTTTGTGTATTCATTATTTAATTGTTAAGCGGTCAAATAATGGAAGAATGGTCCTTAAAAAGGTTTTCGTTCATTTAATGGCAAAATGTAGAGAGCTACTATCTTTTTCACATTATCAACATGCGCTGTCCATTTAAGTTTGCTATCAATAATTAGTCCTAGATATTTGAACTTGGTAACTCTTACTATTGAAAATTTGAAATATGATGTTGGTTGAGCCAAAGACAAAACAAAACCACCTACTGGTCAATAGTTGGAGTCATAAAACGAATTTCCAGATTAAAAAATTGAAGCTACCTTGGTAATCTTGAGAAAATCGGGGAAATGTCCTTTTATCATAGATTGGTTGATAATATATTAACAATTTTAGCTGCCAAATAGTTACAAAAATATTTTTAAAACTTTACGGAAATGTTGTCAGTCCTGTAGCAATATTACTTTCTAGGCCTAAAATACTATCATTTTTACACTAGTTGGGTAAAAATTCATCCACTGGCTTATATTATAGTTCACATAATCAAAGTTTTTTGATTCATCGGTTTGTGAATGACTAGTGATTTACACCTCTCTGAGCAAGCTGAATATGATCAAGCTAAATATTTTATTTTTCCAAAGCGAACAACTCGAAAAGTACAGGCAGTTACAATTTGAATACTGGGATGCGGTTTACCGCGAAGTCAATTTCAATATTGCCTTTCAATTTTTTTTAAATATTGCTAAATCTCATATTAAAACCATGGATGAACTCCTACTTACAAAAGTTTATACATTAAAAAAATGTCTGGGAAACTTAAACATCAATAAAATAATCGTAGATTAGCTAAATTTGTAAAAAAAATATCGAAAGATGTTAAAGCGGGCATTAACTAGATTAACCTAGAAATATATATACCATAAAATGAAAAATCTTATTGAACAGATGCGTTATGTCTATATGGTACATTTACACTATACCTAGCACGTTTTTTTAACCAACAAACGCCTTAGAAGCTTTCTGAAGGTATTAACGACATTGATACAGTTGCTAATGGCATATTTTCTGATATTCTAAAGCTAGCAGTTGTAATTTCGGTTTATAAAAAAGGTAATCTTTGAAAAAGATGAAAAAGCTTTCTTAATAAAATTAAATTTCTACACTGTAGCCAATTTGGCTTTACTGCTGGAAATCAATCTACTAAGAAGCATTACATCACCTGAGTTACTTCTTTTAAAAAGTAACTCAGGTGATGTAATTATTCTTTTAGCCACTAAAAATTAATTCGAAAAAACCAACATCATATTTGTTGATATTGCTAAAGTGTATACAACTTTCGTTTGAGCAAATTGCTTAATTTATCAACCAATTTGGCATAGGTAACACAATCAAAAGCCTTCAGTAATCTAACAAAAATACATCCAGTAGCCTTTTTCTTTTCGAGAAATAAATAGATGTTATTCATAGAGTTTTAATATGTTGGATCAACCTGTATAAACCTAACTTCTAATTCATCAGCTCCTTTAAATATAGCTACTATTTGAGCAACTTTGAGAGTATTCCAGAATGTAGAGTATTCTAAGCAATTATTAACAGCTAATGGGCTTAAATTCTTTAAAATAATTTTGAAAGATATATGCCGGAATATTATCACATCCCTTAGATGAGATCTAGTTTAGTGAGTTTATTACTGGTTCGATCTCTAGTTCGGTTGAAAAATTTAATTGATTAAATATATTATCGCAATTATTTAGAGGAGGAACATATGTTGGATCAATATTACACGCGTTACATCCGCACCTATATTACGTCACTACACCTGTTATTAAAACTGTCGTAGATTGGTTATTTAATATTTAATATATATACAACTCCAAGCTTTCTTACAATTGTTATAATTATGGAGAAACTTCAAATTATACCAAACTCTTTAAATAATAAGTTACTTGCTATGTTGCTCAATTTTTTTATGATTTAAAAGCGTTGCACTCATCAAATTAGCATATTAGTGCGTTGTTCAATTTTACTAGATTCATCCATAGTTTTGCTACTGCTACGATTATTTCAGATGATGAATCCATGAATAACTTGTCACTTTAACACATTTGCTCAAAAAAAGTTTTTAGTAATAGTACGGCAAATTCTTCGTTATTTTCCAATTAATATTTATACTTATAATAGTTTCCCTAGATTTGACTAATGATCGAAAATATTTTATTTATATTTTTTTAACTTAATTTGAACAATTAAATAAACTTTTTGCAGTTATGCGTGTAATCACTCACTCGCCATCTTGTTCAAGTCAACAATTGGCGCAGTACTCTAGATGAATTTTATTTTGTAAAAAGATTAATTACACAGCTTCTGCGATCCTGAACTTGCATGGTTCAGTCCATGAGCTTTGTACTCAAACAGTTAAAATAATAAATAAAAAATTTTATATTGCTTTATCGTTAGGAATCTAAATGTTTGCTATAAACAAAATCTACCGAATTAGATTTAAAATTTTACGTATAAGACAGCGGATTTCCAAATCAAATTTCAATCAATATTTCTAAATCACTTGAAATCCTATCTGGATATATCTCTGTAATCTAATCGAGCTATTTTCTTCCTGGATAAATTCTCAAAAGGATATAGTTTGTAAAAAACTAAAATCTGGAAAAACTTTTTGCCTTGTGTATACATGAAATCAAACGAGAAGTACACAGAGTAAAATAAAACAGGAAGAATTCAAATTATTGTTATAACTTTATTCATCTTTAAATTTTTTTTTTATTGTTTGTTCATCTTTAGGAGAAAAACATTTTTTTTTATTCATAACAAGCTTTGTTAAATTTTTCTAGAACTTTTTTTTTTTTTTTTTTTTAATTATTTTTAATGTACGAATGATGATCATAACATTTAAAATGTATTTCAGTTTGTTTGAAATTTGTGCGAAAGGATGTAATTTTTAAAAGTATTTTTAAGATGAGACTATAGATCCGGTTAGAGGAACAAACGTTTTTATTTTTAACATCATCGCATAGACAGACATAGAGTGACGTCATATAAATTACAATAATATATTGATTTAATTTGGAATTTAAATTTTTTTTGCAAACATTTTTTTTATATGTTCCATAAAATAACAAGGCATGACATTTAACGAATAAATTACATATGATGAGTTATGATTATATGTCATCGTGACATATTAATGTATTTTATGTTTATATACCAAAAATTACATTCACACCTTGTTAATAAACAAATACGTAATTTATAATTTTATTTAAATTACATATAATTCCAGATTTGTGACAATGTAACCTTTTTCAATATATTAATAGCATTGTCATCGTTATGAACATCATCAAAATTATATTAGACATAGATTTTTTTTTTGAAACTAAATAAGTTGATAATGCCGCACATAATTGCTTAACATTTAGAAAATATGTTTAATCTTAATTTCAATTAGACGCGGCAGCAAATCCAGCAAACGTAATCTTTATAGTTTTATTTAAGCTCTAAGCAAAATATTTATACTCATATAAAGGTGTGTCTATCTGACTTAACTCAGTTATAGTGTCATCGAAAAATGATTCTTAATTCGACAACATCAGACAACAACATCTTTAGTGGTGAAGCTTGTTTTTAGTTAAATTATATATTTCGTAAGTTAGAAAAATAGTGGCTGAACAAATATTAATTGCAATGGTTGCTTTTTTTATAATCCAAAATATTCGAATGTATTTACCATATTTAAGAAGATATTGATGAATGTCTAGAATACACTTTAATTAAAATTAGCAGTTAATCATTATACGATATGTTAATTTTTTAAAAATCCAAATGCATTTACGGTACTATTTTAGTTTTAGTTTTATGCATTTACGGTACTATTTTAGACCTAATGTTATTTTAATTGAATTTTAACCTTATATTGTAACCATATCTATAAATAATCGCCATTTAAAAGAGTAATATGTCGATTCTGACGCTAGTATTATTAAAAGACTCACAGTTAAGAGATTTTTTGTTAAGTTTTTTTTTTCAGAGATTTTTTTAATTGGTATTCTGTTTATAAGGCTTTTAATTTTTTCAAATATTTTTGAAACTTTATGGATACATGCCAGTTGCAAACGTTTTTTTTTTTTTATGAGTTTTGTGTTTTTTCTATTTAAATTGAAATTTAAATAATTAAATTTATTAATAATCAAAAAATGATAAAATCACAACAAAAACTACCATTTATGCAATAGTAAATATTAATTTTGTATATTTTTTGTATATAAATATACATATATATATGTATATATATATATATATATATATATATATATATATATATATATATATATATATATATATTTACCTTGAATATGGGGCACGCAGCCTAAGTCACTTTAAAATATTTTTAGTTTCACAAAAATCTCTTGTGTCGATTTAATTTTAATTATAAGTTGACTCCATTTTAATAATACTTAAGTCTATAATAAGTTCTATCTTATATGTACTTAAGCGTTTTTGTTAAGAGGAAAAAAATCTGATATTACTCTAATGTGAACTTAAGATAACTAACTACCCTTTAATTTTAAATCCTTTTTTAAGGATGATTCCATATATGGTTTTAAACTTTATTTGTATGGGAAGATTAGATTGACTGTTCGAAATAAGTGTCAATTTTATTATCATTTCAACCAAATTTAAAAGGTGCAATTGACGGATTGAACAAAAAAATAGGAATATAATTGGATTCCAAAGGCTTTATTCTAATTGTAATTATACAAATGGATTCGTACCACAACCTCCAAGGACACACTAAATTATTATTATCTTCATTTAAATTTATTTTTTACCGACAAGTGTTGTTTTTACCGTTACTTACCAAACTACTTAATAAATCAAAATAATATTGAGATAAGACCATAAAAATGTTTGAGCAAACGTTTAATATCAATGTCCTCGGCACTTCAAAATATTTAGCTGATTTTTCGTACGATGAAGACTTTACGATAGCGACAAAGGTCCGATTACAATCCTCAAGACAATCGTTCTGAAAATGACGACGATAACTATCTACAATTACAAATGGAAGATTCATCAGAAGAAAATTCAAATAGAGAACTGCACCAAATTTTATATGAACAAAATAATTCATCTTTAACAAATGAAGCTCAATCTACCATAAGACAAAAAAGAAATCTAGGACTGCGATATTTTACAAAGAAAGGCGTTTTTGAAAGAGCCAGAGAATTTAAGCCAATGTCGTAGTGAATTTAGCGATAAAATTAAAGTTTTAAGTAAAAAAAAATTGTTGAGTCATACTGGAAATGAAGGTTCCATTGGAAGAAGATGAACTTTATTAAGAGGATGAATTTTCCCAGAATAAAATAGAAAAAATCCGCAGTCACATATTAACGAAAGCCACTATACTAAAGAAAGGAGCTAGCAACAATATTTACATTGTGATTTGAGTTTAAATAAAATGCATAAACTATATAGTGAGTAGCATTCTAAGCTTTCATACACAAAGTGCAAACTAGCACGAGACTCCTGCATGAGAGAATTCAGTTCAAAAAGTGTTGATAAATTGATCTTCATAAATGTTTACGAAAACCGTCCTTGGTCCTTGTTTAATGTGGTATGAAGCTATTATCGAACGAGGAGCATATGCATAGCATCTTGCATTTTCAATACAAAATAAAAACTCATTCGTATCAACGATGTTTTAATTTGCATGCTAAATATGAACAGCGTTGAAAATATAGACCATAATCTACCCCTGAGATTGGTATACTTTTGTACGAACCGTTGAAAAGTTAAATAGCTTCTTGTTATTATTCTATGTTATATTTTATTGAATTTAACATTTATGATTGCTTAAGTAAAATACTGTTATTATATATAAATAGTCTTATTTATTAAAATTGTAAGGAATCACCCCGTTATAAGAGGGGCATCCGCTTGCCTCATACAAAACTTATAAACGATATTCTTAGAATTTTACCACAGTATCTACATGGAAACATGGACAAACCCGCGTAAAACGTCCATAAGACAAATTTACCTTTAGTGTTAATTTTAAAGGGAATGTCATGGATCATCCAAGTTGTGAGATTATATCGATCGGCTGCCAAATTCGAAGACAGTGGTAAATTGGCATCAACAACAAACTACAAAGCTACGGTGGCAGTTTTTGTACAATTCAGATATCACAGGAAAAGGTACCTTACGTTGCAACTGTGAAGGTCTAACAAACTAAGATGAGAGAACACGATATCAAAATCTTATTAGCCTGCAGTATAGTATTATGAAAATTGAATTCTTGTCTGAAGAAATGAACGCCCTATGAGAGACATTGACAGCGGCACCGACAACCATTGAAATCGGTTGTCGGTGCCGCTCAGTCTACTTCAGGTACGGTAAAAATGATATCAAAAAATTATTGGTTTGATGAGTAGTGCCGTATTATATGCCTTATGTATATTCATATATATATATATATATATATATATATATATATATATATATATATATATATATATATATATATATATATATATATATATATATATATATCAGCCTACGATATAAAATTCAATTAGAATCAACAAACGTGTTTGAATGATTTACGATTTTTAATTATAATTAGATTTACCCTTTTTATGTTATTTATATTCCTTGAACTCTTGTTGCTTTCTTTAACTTTCTTAGCTGCTTAATCTTATTTCATTCCAAGTATTATGTAGTCTAAAAATATTAGAACTAAACTTTGGACAAGAATTTATACATGGGTTTGTTCTACTTTTTTTATTATATGTAGGATCAATTTTGTTTAGGGTTGCCACCTTTTCAAACGGATAAAATATGGGCAAATGTACAAACTTTTATAAAATCATGGAATTCAAAGCAATGCTTGATTGAATGCACAGTAAACCATTAAGAATTGTGGGCACATTCTTTTTTCAAATATTTATGCTACCAAGTCGATATATTTTGAAAGAATTTGACCTTTTGATGAAATGATATTGAATTTTCACAAATCTGGTAATATACCGGAAAAAAATTTTTATTTAGTTTTTTATCTAATCTATAGTTGTGATTCGTGAAACAATAACACGAGCGGAAGGAAATTCTCGTTCATAATTTACGCTTGTTTTCCTTATGATCCTATATTTTTTTGATAGGAGAAGCTAGTATATATGTATTTCGAATTTTTATTTTCTAATAATTTTCAGTGAGCGTGTTCACTGACCAAAACATTTAAAACCAAAATTATAGATATTTTTTTATGGAAAGAAAAAGTTAGTCAAAAGACAACAATATGTATTTGGAATAAATTGCTTACCAACGAGTGTCTGGTTCTCACTTATAATAAATTTAGTGGATGTTTCCGGCACACGTTTATGTTTAAATGCGTCAAGCTAACAACAGATGATATTGATGCGAAAATTTATAAACATATCAACACGCCTTTAATAAGTAGTGGGCGTTTTTAAAACAAACAAACCCATCTTTATCACACTAAAGCTAAAAAAAATGGTACCGAGGAAAATTAATTATTGTGTAATACTTTGCTTCTCAAAAACTACATAGTAGAAACGAGTAACCTTGTCTGAATTTAGTTCCATGTCAGAAAATCAAGATATACTCTTGCTGAGAACAATAAAAAAAAACACTTAAAGGTGTAATAAAGGTGACGATAGTAAAATCAATTCATAAAAATAAAGTTTGACAAAAGCTTCCACACTTTACACCAATTTCTTATAACATTTTTTTTTTGTATGTTTTTTTTTTGTGTTATCTATCTGCTAGCACATAAAAATTCACCACATAGAGATAATAAAAAAAAGTTTTCCAAAATAACTTTTTTTTTTATTATGCGAGCTTTTATATATATATGAAAATGACATGACATATGACTGAAAATGAAATTTATTACAATCAGAGAGAGAGAGAGACAGACTGAGATAGTGAAAGAGTCTGTGTTGTGTGTAGCATGTAGATTGTGGAAAACAAGCGTTCATTGAAGTGTAATTCATTTTCCCAGTTTTTCTGTTTTATGTGTATGTGTGTGTGTGTGTGTGTGTGAATGCTATCTAAAATTAATTTTTATCATTTTTATCACAAATCAAAAAAAAATGTGTTTGTTATTTTTTAATCTTAAAATGAATGGTAATAAATCTTTCGAATGTATATTGCAACAGATATATTGCTCGTATATTTATAATATCAATATACAGTTCATTAACACGAGATAGTGTTTTTCTATATACATACATTATTTACATATTTAAGAAAGTTATGCATATATACTTTCAACGATACGATATGGTACTGTATGAAACGCATGCGAATTTCTAGAGAATATACGTAGAAAGTCTGTAAATATGAAGTGTTGATCACACCTTGAAGATTTATTTAAAAAACAAAATATCGTTACAGTCAATAATTTTCCGAATAAAAGTAAAATTCGAGGTTAATTAATAATTTGTGTTGTTGTTTTTATTAACAAATTATCAAAATATCAACATAAAATTTATTAAACTGTAACATAATTTTTCAGTTAACAATTTAACATACATACATTTACAATGTAACGTGGATATGTTACGAGTTAAACAATTTAAATAGCGTGTGACCTCTTTTTAAGAACATATATTCTATTATATAACTAACATTACTATACTTTAATTTTAATTTATGAAAATATTATTAATTAAGATTACGAGTGAAGAAATAAATAAGAATTTCTTGTTTCTGTTGATTGCGTACCGTTAAAATGTTCGATTATCGCGTATAGTTTTTTTTTTAGAATTATTGTTAATTGAGTATTTGAACGTAAATATGCGTAATTTGATAGAAGTGTGTTCTACATATTTTATATTTCTATGTATAAAGCCGAACCAAGCAATTAGCGCAGTCATTTAATCCGCAGCAGATATCGTCCAAAAAGGTTTTATAATCTTTTAATGATGATAAACATAACTGTGACCCTCTGTTGGAGTGCGGAATTGTAGCATCCTATCTTAGATAAGCAAATGCGTTACAAATCGGAGAAAAATTAATTTAGTGGGCCTCACAATTAACAGAAATAGTCTAACATTTTAAAAACTGAACAATTTAAGTTTGCCAGATTTGACAGTATTTTCAGAATATAGCGTCTTCTGTCAATTTTCCAGCTAAAATCAAATTAATTGCACAAAAGTGCAAAGATTTATACTGTCAAGGCAACTGTCAATTTATGTCTTATACTCTTTTCAAACGATTTTGAAATTATGATCAGCAGTGAAGTTATGGCCTATTGTTATTTAACGCGTCTCTTTTTTTTACAACAGCAGTCTTGAAACGGTCTGGTAATACTCCGGCACTTAAGGTTAAATTGAAAAGGTACTTACACATGTCTACTAAAGGTATCAGCAGCATTCTTTAATAATGAGGATGTTACCGCCATTAAAATCTTTGGAAAGTTTACTGGTTAACTTAACTGGTTAACTTAACAAACCAATTATTAAATTCATTAGAATAGGATGCAGGAGTAGTAAGCAAATCATCTGATTGGAACTTATAAATTTGATTAACACATTTATTTTGAGAACCCCTGATGATGTACTCAATCAATCGTTCTCCAAATTAACAAAGAGAGTTTTGTACCAACTAATTTGAATTTATTTCTGTAGAACGTGCTTTTAACTGTTTTGGTACTAGATTAAAAATTTTTCGAGTTTCTTAACAAAATGTAATAGTTTCTTATTATTGAGAAACGTCATAGTTTCTTGGAATATTTTTCTAAGTTTCTAAATTTAGTAAGTATTTTGGAGTTCAACCATGGTTTCACTTTTGAAGACTTCATGTGGGAACTTCAATCAACTAATGAAATTATCAACTGCAATGTTACAAAATTTTCGAAATACCAAAGTTGATACCTTTGCTGGTAAACTTTGAATATTTTGGTACAATAACGTATAGCTACTACTCACAATAAGCAACTATATTTAGTGATGCAATAATTAGATTTAAATGTTAGAGTTAAACAAAACAATAAGGTGATCAAGGAGTGAGAGGATAAAAATAATCAAAGCAGATTTTCAAAAAAAAAACACAACGAGGAATATAAATATAATTATATCAATATATCAATATATCAATATTTCAATATATCTATATATCACGATAACAATATATCAATATATCAATATATCACGATATCTATATATCAAAATATAAATATATCAATATATCTATATATCAAAATATTAATATATCAATATATCAATATATCAATATATCAATATATCAATATATCAATATATCAATATATCAATATATCAATATATCAATATATCAATATATCAATATATCAATATATCAATATATCAATATATCAATATATCAATATATCAATATATCAATATATCAATATATCAATATATCAATATATCAATAAATCAATAAATCAATATATCAATATATCAATATATCAATATATTAATATATCAATATATCAATATATCAATATATCAATATATCAATATATCAATATATCAATATATCAATATATCAATATATCAATATATCAATATATCAATATATCAATATATCAATATATCAATATATCAATATATCAATATATCAATATATCAATATATCAATATATCAATATATCAATATATCAATATATCAATATATCAATATATCAATATACCAATATATCAATATATCAATATATCAATATATCATTATATCAATATATCAATATATCAATATATCAATATATCAATATATCAATATATCAATATATCAATATATCAATATATCAATATATCAATATATCAATATATCAATATATCAATATATCAATATATCAATATATCAATATATCAATATATCAATATATCAATATATCAATATATCAATATATCAATATATCAATATATCAATATATCAATATATCAATATATCAATATATCAATATATCAATATATCAATATATCAATATATCAATATATCAATATATCAATATATCAATATATCAATATATCAATATATCAATATATCAATATATCAATATATCAATATATCAATATATCAATATATCAATATATCAATATATCAATATATCAATATCGATAATGAACGATTTCAAAAGTAGGGGCCTTTGTCGAGTTTCGTTTTTGTTATCATGAACTGAACTCTTAACGGCTCATTATAGTTTCCTAGCCCACTTATATTATCCATCCTAACTTCGTTTTCGGTGCTACTGGATCACCTGTTGTACCTCTTAACACATAATTTATTATTATAGCAGGGTAATAATCTGCACCCAATATAGTCGATCTTAGTAGGCATGTTGGACTCTGGATCTATCCACAACAAATTACTGATAAGTAGCCACTTCCAAGCATTAAAACTGTATTTTGGCAGATGCCCCATTAGTTCATGTACTATATTAGTACGCCGTATCTTGAATTTTGACGAAAATCGGAGCTCTAGAATATTCTTTCGTTATTGTAGCGATTATTTAGTAAAGTTTCAGGCAACTGGACCTCCTAATGGCATTTTAAGTAGTTGGTCCTATAAATGTCCGAAAGTACTTGTAGTTTTTTGAATCTGTCCATTTTAAAATTTCTCCGTAGAAATGTGGAATTTCTACATTCGGTTGTCGGATGTCAATTGAGATGATGTTTGTTTGTTCATGATTCTTAACCTCTATTGTAATTTTTACAACAATATCTTCATATGCCTACTTGATTTTGTAAATGGGATTCTCCACGAAATATGTTGAAGTGATTTTATCTTTTTCTGAAGCCTTTATTCCATCATTCTCTCGATATGTATCAAAACAAGTTTTAGTGATTGTTTTGATTTTTTTGGCTAAAGCATCTTTAGTAATATCTACTTCCCTGTACATGGCGCTCATCTTTACGTTGTGAAGCTTTATCATCCGGTCGAATTCTTTTCAGTTGGTTGATATGGAAATTGTGGTATTCCCATATGAGCTTTGTCATTCTTTTGGTGTTTATTTACCGGTATCCTCTATACTAAGAATATAATTTTATTAACACAGAGATATTTTAGCTGCATTGTTGATTTGTATAATTATATCAGTTAGGGTGATTCCCGGGATTTCCTAGGAAATATTTTCCAAGTAAATCAGTGATATTTGTATTCCCGATTCACGGGAAATAAGTTTAATTTTCCCGGGAATCGATTGTAAATTAAGTTGGGTAATTTATAAAAAAATAATTAATAAATATATTGATTCGACTTCGAAAAAGTAATTCGATATCCATACACCTCTTCCATTATAGCGATATTCCATTTACCGACATTTTTGACATAACCCTAAAGATTATAATTTTTTTATTAAAATGACAGTGATTAGGTCATTCCGTTTAAATATATAATAATAAAATTAGCCAATGGGTTATTTCATTTTAGATGCCCGGGGAAAAAATTAACCGTTTCGATGTGAGCGTTGAAATTTATATAGATAAGCAAGAAATTTGCCTTCTTGAAGAGGACGTATTATCAAAATATTTTACCAACTGTTTTGTTCTTTTAAATTATGGCAAGCTTTTAAAGAAATAATTTTATACCTTTCGAGGTTTTATTATAAATTATAATCATCCCGGAAGCTATAAAATTTGAATCCTACTTGGTTGGTTCAAATTACGTTACTTATACCTAAATTCAGACCTGGTTTTATAGCTTATTTCGAAATAAGACAAAACTTAGTTTTACATTATTATCACACATATAAGAGAAGATGGTTTGTATGAATTTTTTTTTTTATAATACCCAACGGCAATATAGTAAAAGTTAGTATACAGCAAATAGTAGTAAAAAGCATAAAATTGTATGTGCAACATCAGCTTTTACAATAAATTTAAACCGAATAGAACATGGCATTTTTTTTGTTCATCTACAGTGTTTTGATATTCAATATGCTACTTTGCTGTTGATGATAATGGTTTGGTGTGTATACGAAGTTTGGTAGATTGTTTTAACTTTAGAGTATATTATCTGTAACACAATTACAACATAATTTACGTCAATTAAATCAATAAAACGTGTATCACCATATCGTGTGTGTGAGACAATTTTCTATTTTTATACCCGCTATTTATATTCGAATTTTCAAGATTGATTAACTTAATTTTAAAGCACACACACAAAAAAAAACATGATAAAATATTTTCTATCAATTATTTATACGGTTCCCATCTCATGTTTCCTCTGGCGCGTACATCACATTTCCGAATAGAAAAATTTGTTTTTTCCTTTTTTCTAAACTTTGTAGCACAGTCACATTTCTTATTTTATCTTAGCATAAATATTTTCCTTTTCACAATGAATTATATTCTCGACATACAATGTATACGAACATATAATATAATATATAAATCAATGACAATGATCGATTTGATTCAAAATATTTTGAAGAAGTGTTAAGATATTTGTCTTGTGCTATACTAAAAAGACAAATATTTGTGTGTCGTTTACATGTAATTTATATAATTTGTAACTTGAAGATATAAAAACAAAAAAACTCATGGCTATAAAATTTTTACAAAGTGACACACAAAAAGGTAATTAAATTTATTACCACCAAGATATTAAATTATTATATCTTTAATATTACTATTATTATTTGATATTGTAGTTACAGTCTAGTTAGTATTTAAGAGAATTAAATTAGATCGAATATTGTATAGTAAAATGTTTTGGAGGCGAAAGAAGCATTCGTTTGGTTTGGAAAATTTGCACATCGACCAAATTCGGTCGACCGGAAGCTAAAACCTAGTTAAATTATTCAAAAAATATACTAACATATAGAAATCTAGAAGATGGAACGATAATTTAATTCGTATACCGTTATATTATTATTTTAACTTGTGCTATAACTGCATTGCAAGTATGTAAGTAAAACACACAATTGCAAAGTGTATTTTTCTTAAGAAACATATGAGCAAGATATATAAACAACTGACCTATATTTTGGACCTTTAAACATTTCTTTTTAACAATTATTATTATCATTTTACTTAACTTTTATGTTTCATAAATATTATGATCGCATAAAATGCCGATGATACACATTAGAAACTATCAATACTACATTGTGATCATAAAAAACGAGATGATACCGTATAAGAAATAATTCAGCGATCATTGAACGTTACACACATACACATTTGTAAGATGCAAGATCAACACAATTTACATAAAACTTGTTGTGTGTTGTTATTATAATGTGATCGTATAATGATATAATCAATTTATAAAATAACATTTACATCATTAGAGGTACAATTTCCCCACCTGTTGGTTGTTTGTTACGCGATACACATAATGTATGCTCACATGCGAGATACAAAAAAATCTTCTCTCATTTTATTTATAAATTAACAGTAAATTTAACATTGAATTGATAATATCCAGTTATAAAATCTTGATTTTTTACTTAACTATTTTTTTTTTTGTTGTGTTCTCTTTTCAATCAGAACAAGGCGAGATGTGATCGTTTTTATCTTACACCATACACATATACATGTGTTAACTACACGATGCTATTTCGAATGTTGGTTTTACGTTTAGCCTATTTTCATCATTTGTCTATGACCTCATTGTTTTGTTTAACAAAATACATATAGCTAACCTAAATTATGTGGATAGCTAAACTAGCCAAGTCATCATCAAATTTTTCGAATACCAAAAAACTATTCGATATCGAAACGACATTTTTATTATCTCTTCCATTTTTTGCTGACTACAAAATGATTGTCATCTAACAAAAATTTAAATTTTCAAATCAATCCTTTTTTTTTTAGTTTACTCCATGTCATTTATGTTGTCTTCCTCTTTCTAATCCCTATTTTATACTTCGAATATACAAGAATCAAAATGGGTGCGTAAATTTAGATATTGATAACAGTCAAATAAAAACTTTAAAAAAATGTGACTTTAACACAGATTCTTCTTCACCTTTTGTAAAAAACTGCCTTCAGCTGTAAATTTGTTACAAAATTTACTCTGTTACGGTTAAATGACTTTTCGGTAAAATAACATTTAAAAAAATATTAAGACTCATCATCATTCACCGTCTTCAAAAAACGAAACGAAATGAGAAAAAAAATAGACAAGAGCAAAGAAAATGGATGGAGGCAAGCATGGATGAATAAATAGAGTAACGTATATATAATTTTGTCTAGCCAAATATAGAAAAGGGGTTTCCAATATATCCTTTTTTTTTTGTGTATACCTTTGTACAAGGAAATTAGGTTATTGTCGACTAAAAGGTAAAATTTAAATATCATTTAACAAGCGACGTCATACCCAATCTAAAAATAAATTTGCTTTATAAATTCGATTATGTGACGAAATATTATGTGACACACCATTGCTCCCCTACTACCGTATATACACTCGCATCGCATTTCTTATGAAGCACAGTAAACGTTTTTGGAAGATTCGGAAGCAAAATAAGTTTGGTAGTTATTAAACGATTAGAGGTTTTTTATTTAGCAGAACTAATAATCAGGTACTACCGATTTCGAGATCATATAGGACAGTTTTTCGTTTTCGATCGATTACTTTGTATGGTATCAGTCGATCTGATTTATATTCTTGTTGAGATGTATAGGATAAATATTAACATTTATAGTGCTGAACTTCCCCGGTTTGTGACACCGTTTATCATCGTGAACTATCTTCATAAAATTCTAAAAAGGTTCGGGCGGACGCATGTGAAGTTATCCCATGATTTTATCCCAGGAAATGAAAAAATTTCATCAGGCAACTCTAGTAAAATTAAACCGCCTATGCATTTTTGTATAAAATAAATGTGAGTAAAATAAAATCATCCTAACATTAACTGAAAAATCTACATATAACTAATTTTAAAATCTACATGCTTATTTATATTTCATTAATATACTAAGAAAATACGAACCGAACATATATATATTTGTATATATAGTAGTAGTTTACTTTAATTTTTCATCTGGTTTGATGAAACTAAAAATCTCTCGGATTAGGGCTATATGATTTTATAATGGGCATACTATCAGCTAATTTTTGAGTAAAAATTATGAAAATCGTTCCGTGGGAACTTGCCGAAATTTCATCATGGGCTGGTACTTATACATAAAATGGGTAGTTTACTTTAATTTTTCATCTGGTTTGATGAAACTAAAAATCTCTCGGATTAGGGCTATATGATTTTATAATGGGCATACTATCAGCTAATTTTTGAGTAAAAATTATGAATATCGTTCCGTGGGAACTTGCCGGAATTTCATCATGGGCTGGTACTTATACATAAAATGGGTAGTTTACTTTAATTTTTCATCTGGTTTGATGAAACTGAAAATCTCTCGGATTAGGGCTATATGATTTTATAATGAGCATATTATCAGCTAATTTCTGAGTAAAAAATATGAAAATCGTTCAGTGGGAACTTGCCGAAATTTCATCATGGGCTGGTACTTATACATAAAATGGGTAGTTTACTTTAATTTTTCATCTGGTTTGATGAAATTAAAAATCTCTCGGATTAGGACTATATGATTTTATAATAGGTATACTATCAGCTAATTTTTGAGTAAAAATTATGAAAATCGTTTCGTGGGAACTTGCCGAAATTTCATCATGGGCTGGTACTTATACATAAAATGGGTAGTTTACTTTAATTTTTCATCTGGTTTGATGAAACTAAAAATCTCTCGGATTAGGGCTATATGATTTTATAATGGGCATACTATCAGCTAATTTTTGAGTAAAAATTATGAATATCGTTCCGTGGGAACTTGCCGAAATTTCATCATGGGCTGGTACTTATACATAAAATGGGTAGTTTACTTTAATTTTTCATCTGGTTTGATGAAACTGAAAATCTCTCGGATTAGGGCTATATGATTTTATAATGAGCATATTATCAGCTAATTTCTGAGTAAAAAATATGAAAATCGTTCAGTGGGAACTTGCCGAAATTTCATCATGGGCTGGTACTTATACATAAAATGGGTAGTTTACTTTAATTTTTCATCTGGTTTGATGAAATTAAAAATCTCTCGGATTAGGACTATATGATTTTATAATAGGCATACTATCAGCTAATTTTTGAGTAAAAATTATGAAAATCGTTCCGTGGGAACTTGCCGAAATTTCATCATGGGCTGGTACTTATACATAAAATGGGTAGTTTACTTTAATTTTTCATCTGGTTTGATGAAACTAAAAATCTCTCGGATTAGGGCTATATGATTTTATAATAGGCATATTATCAGCTAATAGGCATAATATCAGCTAATCAGAATGCACAACCAAATCTTATTGATCAATTTGATGAATCATTAATTCAACCAACTGATTTGGATAATAAATGTGATATTTTCCACCAAGAAATGCGCCAACTGAATAGACCATCATATACACAAAGTCCATACTACAAAGAATTTAAAAACATTTCGGATAGTATTGTTGAGCAAAATACATCCAAAGAGGAAAAAGCAATGAATACGTTTTATAATCCTGAACTATTGGTAATACTTTTAAAAATATATATTACGTATCTCCCCTTTTGGTCTCGCGTTTATCATAAAAAAAGATTAAGTAATAGCCACGTTGAGAATTATTTTTCAACCATAAAACGCCGAATGAGGCAAAATTTAGCTTTAGGTAAGTTACCTACAAAACCGCTGCGTTTCCTAAACGAAATGTACAAACGGAACATATACGTTTATGGAAGATACAATCTAAACATTCCTAAGAATCTTAGAACCGTTTGTATCATTCGAAATAAAGAGAAGAACAGTTTAGATGAAGAAAAATCTTTAGCGTCGCTGCTTACTGTTGAAGAAGGTTGGGCAAAAAAACAGTCGTTATGCTATTCACTATCTACACCAAAAAGAAGTACTTTCGATCTTCAAATAATAAAGTCAATAAAATCAATGACGCCACTGGAAGCACGTAGCGTTTTACTGCAAACGGCCTTTTTAAATAAAAGGAATGTTAAAGAGAAACCTGATGCATCTGAGTCGTGGAATAAACAAATAAAGAATAATAATAACAATCAACAAAGTATACCCAAGTATGTGTTTTTTACAAAATGGATTTGTTACTGGCGAAAATTATTATTATATGTGCGCGTTCGATTCGTTTACATGCTGTGTTTTAAATATATCGAATTTTAAATTTGATGGATCACTTGAAAATGATTTTTGCCACCTAATTACAGCCTTGAGAGCAAGACAAGTTGATGTAGCAACAAAATATAGATTTTCTTTTTTAACAGTTGTATACGGTCTGAAACGAGACTGCACCTCAAACATAACTACAGTCTCAAATTTCGTATTAAAAAAACAAAATTTTTATAGCGCACAAACCGTAAAAAATTGTAAATCTTGTGATAATACTGTAATAGACCTGCTAAACTACTTACCGATAGACCACTTTAAATTAGAAAAGTTGGGAATGCAAAACTTAGAAAATTGCTTAGAAGAAAACGGCATTTCTACTTGCCCTAATTGCAACAGTGGTTCTGCTATTTGTAGTATTTTTACGAGCCAAACTATATTCATTTATGTTGAACCTCTACAACATCCTATAACATTAATTGCAATCACAAGCATTCCCACTTACATTACAGTTTATGGTAAAAAATTTATAATAAATTCGTTCGTAAATTACGTACCAAATAGAGCTCATAATGTGAGCTTTTGCTACCGGAATGAATACTGGGACATATATGATGACTTATCAGAAATAGTCTCCCAAAAACGGTCATCAAAATTATGTAAGGTTATACCCCATATGCTAGTATATACAATGGTCGAAAATTAATTTTCTTCTGAAATTCACCCAAGATAAAATTTCGGTAAGTTCCCACGAAACGATTTTCATATTTTTTACTCAAAAATTAGCTGATAGTATGCCCATTATAAAATCATATAGCCCTAATCCGAGAGATTTTTAGTTTCATCAAACCAGATGAAAAATTAAAGTAAACTACCCATTTTATGTATAAGTACCAGCCCATGATGAAATTTCGGCAAGTTCCCACTGAACGATTTTCATATTTTTTACTCAGAAATTAGCTGATAATATGCTCATTATAAAATCATATAGCCCTAATCCGAGAGATTTTCAGTTTCATCAAACCAGATGAAAAATTAAAGTAAACTACCCATTTTATGTATAAGTACCAGCCCATGATGAAATTTCGGCAAGTTCCCACGGAACGATTTTCATAATTTTTACTCAAAAATTAGCTGATAGTATGCCCATTATAAAATCATATAGCCCTAATCCGAGAGATTTTTAGTTTCATCAAACCAGATGAAAAATTAAAGTAAACTACTACTATATATACAAATATATATATGTTCGGTTCGTATTTTCTTAGTATATTAATGAAATATAAATAAGCATGTAGATTTTAAAATTAGTTATATGTAGATTTTTCAGTTAATGTTAGGATGATTTTATTTTACTCACATTTATTTTATACAAAAATGCATAGGCGGTTTAATTTTACTAGAGTTGCCTGATGAAATTTTTTCATTTCCTGGGATAAAATCATGGGATAACTTCACATGCGTTTCGGGCGGTGGGGTACTTAAGTTATCATCGTTCACAATAATATGGAACAAGTATGTGTTCAACTACTGATTGGGCGAATACAAATGTTCATCATAACTGTACATATATACCATACCACCAAATGTGTCTGCGGATATTTATTTAAATAATTTTTTGCCGTTGCTTCTATTTGTAAAGAATCTAAATCAAAACGTGATGACGGCTTTTGCGTGTTGTTGAGTTTATTTTTTCCGACAATTAAATGGAAATAAGATAAAGATGTCAATCATTTATTACCAGTAAACATAAAAGGTACTTATGATGGTTGGCTTTCAGTGTCATGTCCAAAATTTTATTTTGAAAGATAAACCAAATTATCCACCATTTTATTAATTTAGGAAATGGTAAAAATAAAGCTTATAACTTTTACAAGCGCAGTCCAACTAACCGTAATTACGAAGTTTTTTTTAAGTTTCGTAACTAATTTAATAATGATTTAAAATTGGTGGTTTTAAAATTTTATTGATAAACGTGAGGAGCTCGACGCTTCTCGCTACAAACAGGTATCGAAACTGTATACATTGTTAAAAAAGCGTATTGAGCTATATTTTCTCAAATTTTTTGCGTTTGCTTCGTCAAATAGCGTTCTTTCAGAACCACCCTCATAGCAATCGTCCTTTTTGTTAAACAGCTAGAAAATAGCTATATAATCCTTCAGGATTTATATAGATACGCTGGGGTTAGATATTTTAAAGTTTATATCGCCGGAATATAATCTACCTCCGTATGAGTGAATGCTTTTGATTGTGTCAATTTTTGTATAGTCACTCTTGTTGTAGCACTTGTGACAATGTTGGTTATGTTCCTAGGAGGAACCATAATCGTTTTCTAATAAAAGCAAGCATTAAATTCAATCCTCCATGGTGAGTATACGATTTAGAAAATTAAGCTAAAGAGATGCCACTTCCTTACTAATATCATTGTGTGTTTTTCGTTTTAATGTAGAAATCAGTACTGCAGATGGCTAAAAGTCGTATTATTCCATGCATACATAATATGCATTGCCTTCACTAAGCACTAAAATTAATCCCTTTAATTTTTAAATATCACCGGCAACAGCTTTCGATCGCGCTGTTCTGATACTGTTTTGATCGTAGCTTTGTTGTTTCGCTTTATCAGGTATACCCTTCAAAACAGCGCTTTTATTAAATGTCCATTTTTCCACCTTGAAACCTCTAGAACTATACATACTTCGAAATTGTTGCTGATATGTTGATGCCTTGTCTCTGCGTTTGTTGAATAAGTATTTCTGAAGCTATGTTTTTTTGCTCATAGAGCGACCAGTTTGATGGTTCTTATGGCCATAAATAGAGCAGAAGGAGTACCGTGTATTATTACCTGTAAATTATATTCCTTGATTGTGCTGTGTTGGGCTAACTGGATGTCATTAAAATTTGTTAGACTTTAAATTTAATATTGCCGATCTGACAACCTCTCAATTCCACAACCTTGGTTGTTTCAATTGACAACCTCTCAACCAACCCAAATGGTTGCATTTATTTAGGCTGTAGTGAATAATGACACTCCATTTAATATTGCAGGTTCAACCCTTATGGTGGTATGACGCGAGGTTGGATTTGCCTTTGTATGTGTAAAGTATATTATTAATTCCCTTAAAATATGCCATGCTGGGGTATGGAATCCAATACATTTACTATATGCGTATATAGTGATTACCAAATGCTGCTTATATATGGTGCTTGTTGTTAAAAGCTTAGATTTTTCTATTACATTTTTTTTGTAAACATGAGTACGTTTATATATGCAAAACTTACAAACAATGCATAGAACATAGAATTACATAGGATTTGGATTGCGAAAGTGATTATTTTATTATATTCTGTTTCCTGTGCCGAAATTTTGATTGCTTTTAGCGTTTGGAAGTGGTTCTCTACGAACTTAAGAAATTTAGAGGTTGAAAATCACGAGGATTTTCTTTATCTACCGGTATAACCGATGTGTTTCGTTGTTCAACTTTTTTTTTCTTTTTGCTATATATATATGCCGATGCTACTTTGAGCTAATTAATGTTGTATTGCCTCTTGAAGACCCATTATCTTATCGTCTACTTCTATACTCATTATATTTTATCGATGTTGTGGGAAATGCGAAATTTGAGCTTAGCATGGATGCGACAAACTTTTAGAGCTTTATTCGCTGCAAACCTAATTTGTGGCAAAACTGGTTCACCAATAATTCTTATTTGACAGTTAAAACTCAATTAGGAGAGTTTGTCGGTAAATGCCGATGTGTCCTTTTACTCCTCGCAAAAAGTGAATTAAAAAACATTCGGACAGCTTAATCACAAATAGGAATTGTAATCGTATAACGGAAATATTTTTCCAAAAATTTTATTCCCAAATATGTATCATGGGTTTCGGACACAGTCTAAGTGTAGTATCCCTTTATGGTAAAATAATAATAAAATGTTGTACGAGTAGTTTGAACATCTATAACATTAACAAAGCCCAATTACTTTCGGGAATTATGATATCGTTCAAAAGATCAGGATCAATCCAACTTATCTTGTCTATTAAACTATTTTGCGAAGTGAAAAAAAATGCTTTCAGAAGGTGAACTATTGCCAGAATTGAATTGCATATGAGCTAGCAAGAATCATTTCCTGAGTAAATAATTTAATTTTCAAGCACTGCCACATACTGCTAATTTATTGAAAGTCCGAAGAAACGAATTTAATTTTATTCAGTGACATGATATTTCCATCTTTTCATCATCTATACATCAATTTCCTCTATTTAAATTTGGAAACCTTCGTCAGTCCTAATGTGTACAAAATATTATATATATATATATATATATATATATATATATATATATATATATATATATATATATATATATATATATATATAAGAAGGTTTGTCGTTATCATTAAAACTAAAGAAGTAAAAGCAGCTTGATTTTTCAAGCAACATTTTACGATTAGATATGATGTAAGAATACAAACTAATACCCAAACAAACCATAAACTATAAATTTCCATCAACGACTTTGTATAAATTTAATAATTTTTTTTTCGAACCTAGTCTAGCAAATGAACAGGATATAAATAATATTTTCACGAAGTCAGTAGACAAAATAGGAGAAAATTAAATTTCTATAAATTTGATAGTAGGAACAAAATAAAAACATAAATAAAAATAAATTTTTCTTTTCAATTTGCATCAAAGAAAGTTTTTCATTTTCCGAGCTATACATGTTCGAAGGAAAACGAAAATTATTATTTATTACTCTATTTTCTTATCTTAATTTAGAATATGAATTCTTTTTATTGAGTTTTTCACCGAGTTTATCAAGTTATTGTTTTGGGTATGAAAATTTGTATACTGTACAAAACTTTTTAGACTTGTAAAGTTGTAATGTATGTAAAATTTAAATTCTTTACATTTATTATATGCGGATATATAGAATTTTCTTTAAATTTTTTCATCTCCTTTAAGTTGCTAGACAATCATACGTCTCTTTTATCTGAAAGACCTGAAGAATATGTCGACCAAATTTTTTCAGTATCAGAATTCTGCTTTGAACTTTAACAAAAGTCCATAATTTCAGCGACATTTTTTAGGCGAACGTTTTATGTGTGGTCAGTCGAACGAACATTTGATACATTTGAATGAAGATTTTTCGCTCCTACTATGATTTTTCGAACTAGGTGCCAACAAAAACAATACGAAGTTTGTTAACACATTCTGTTACATTTTCTAGAAATATTCAAAGAGTAACAAATGACATTAAGAAGCAAACTGATAGTTTTGTTTATAATAATTGATTATGTTAAGATTGAGATTATTATCAATATTATCAAAGTATTAATAAAGTTTATTTTATAGTGTTTGCAATTTAACTAAATTCTAATAAAATTCAAAAATATTTAAAAATTTCAACAAAATTTTGTGAACCCAAGTTCTTTGGCATGCTTGTTCCACCCAAAAATCTGTGGTCTTACCAAAAAATATTCCATTTCCACACTGTATTAGGAGTATTGGTGAATTCAATTTCGCATTTTTGTCCCGGATGAATACTTTTACTATTTCAGTTACCTTCCGGTTAATATTCATTAATTATTTGAAACCATTTATTTCTCTATCTGCGCTTTATTACAAATCCGAGTAAGGTGTTAGCACTATATATTGCTAATATTGATATAAACCTTTCTATACTTCCAAACTTGAAGTCAATCGATCTGCGGAAAAGATAACTCAAGATTTAAATAACTGTATGTCCTCTCGAAATGAAACATGTAAGACTGATTCAGACAATTTATAGATTGCGTATTTGTTAAAAAATTAAATAAAATTCGCGCTTTCCTAGTTTCGAAAGACATTTAGTGTTTTGTGATGTTAAACGCAATAGCGCACTTTTTAAATATTTCCGTTAGTCAACAAATGTTTAAAATTATGCCTTAGCTAGAATCAAGTTTGCTAACAAGCACTTGGCCAATTAAAATTGAGTAAAAGTGAAGGAGAATACTTTGACTCTATAAATCTGTATACGAAAATCTTAATTTATGAAGTTCTGAACCATAAATTTTGCACAATATTCTTTAATAAAAATGTCTCTTAACCGCATGACCTTATCATTATGTTACTATAGATAAAAAACGATGATTAATGTTACTTCCGTATTACTAAACAAATAAATAATTGCCAAAAACCACTTTCAATGTTTGAAAAAAAAAGACACAAATTTGGTGATTCGTCTTGGTCAACACAAAAATTAATTTCCTGTGACCTTATGAAATTTAATTTTTTATTTTGTAATTCAATAGATAGGTTTATATACGTCAAAATATTATCCCTAGAAATTCACAAGTCATTCTTATTTAAAGTAAGACAACCAGAAAAAAATGTAAAAAAAATAATTTATGAGAGAAACATTAATGCTAAACTATATGTTTCCCACTTGCATATGAGTTTATAGATCAGTTGCATTTGTCTTAAGTACGACCGTCAACTTTAAGTTTACAACCGTTTAACTTTATATACAACCGCTTCTGTTATCTTTTGTATGTAAATTTTGCATTTTAACTACCATCTCTTTTTCCTTTTAATGACTCACCCTGTACATCAAAAAAATTACTTTATCGTCATTACAGCAGCACAAAAAATTTAAAAGTTTATATTTAGCTTCAATTAATGCTTTTGGTTATTTACATCGTACATATGTATATGTGACATACATATAATAATTATTACTATTTTTTTTTTTTAAATATAAATAAACAAAATTAAAATAATATATTTTTTATTTTATCTAACATAAATAACTTTAATTGCTTCATAATAATAAAAAAAAAAATCTTGTAAAAGTTTAAAATTTGTGCATATATTTTTAAAAAGCTTTTTTGATAGTTTTTTTTATCTATTTTTTATGTTTAATATCTTTTCCGAGACAATTTTGTATTTTCATAAAGTTTTATGTTAGAATTGTCGTCTTGTGCATAAAGAAATTGCATTGAATAATAAATAAACAAAATAAAAAGTTATACACGTCATATTACAGGATTAAATTTTATGATAAATTTTAATTAGATAAATTTAACGGTGATAGATTATAATTTGCTTATTTATACATATAATAAAAAGCTTACCGATTCAAATAAAAAAAGCTTACCTAAAACGAAAAAAAAAATGAAAAAATTAGTATAAAATATATTGTAAAAAATAATTTAAAATTAATAGTCAAATCTAATTAAATCGTTAATTAATTACATAGAAAACTATTTAGTGAGACTCCGACTAACGCAACATCGGTTAGTAATATTTAAGAAATGAAAATTTTCATCTCTGTTTTCGCTAAATGGTTATCAGTTCAGCGATGAAAAATAAAAAGTAAGTTATTCTTTATACATCAGAGATGGCGCGCAAAACTCTCTAAACCAATTCCACGCGAATTTCAGTTGTGTTAATATTTGTTTAAATTTTTTCTTTAATCAACATAATAGATTACTTGCTCAAAAATAACTGTACTGGTCAAGTTTATAAAACGCATTGCTAACGTTTGTGTCTACGATCTATACAATGCTATACTATTATCCATGGAAGACGTAATAAAACTCGTGAGCAAACATAGATTGGTTGATCTACAAGCGAGAAACCCTGGTTTGTTGCTTAGAGGAAATAAACCTATTAGAAGAACAAGTAATTCCTAACTAGTAAGCTTTTCGAAAAGTCAACATCTATCCGGGCTGCGTTTGATACTTGATTCGAATTTTATTAGGTAATTATTAAAAAGAAACCGTTTTAATATCTGAAACCTTTTACGAAGGATGTTGAATGTATTGCGCAGTTATCTGGGTTCGGATACTGTTTAAAACGTTTTTGCACCCTAGCCTTGCGATTTTCCAAATGAATTTGCCGTTTAGAACCCCAATTATATTTTTGATTTACGTGGCCAAATGAAAAGACAAATAAACATTCCTGGAGGCCACCAGAATTATCACATAATGAGGCACAGTCAAGCCTATTTTACTAGACTGCAATCAATCTAGTAAGTTGTATACAGTCATGTAGTTATCGCATCAGGTACAACCTGATATTAGAGTCTCAGGGTATACAGAGTCTCTTGTAGAATCCCAAGATGCTTTATTGTGAAATGCCTGTACTTATATGCTGTGTATTTCAGAACCCAAATTGATGAGCTAGTATAATATTTTTTTTCAAATAGCTGTGATATTGTAGAGAGTTTGCTTATTGGACGCTATGACTAGATTTGGTCTCACCTTTTCCAGGCTTAAGTAGCATTATAAATACTGGGATTTGCGAATTTTGAGAAATGTAAAAATTAGTTTATTGCATTTAATACTTTAAATGCAATACTATAATACTTTAACCATTTACCGGTAATAAAATTATGTCCTGGTGCTTTTATGAGATTTATGTAGATTTTATTATGTTTTTAATCCCTCTTCACTTCAGGAGCTAAAATTCGCCGGTATTTCTTCTTAGCAGTATAAGCACTACCTTCATTTCCTTTTTTTGTCAGAGTTACTCTAATAGTTTTAATTCATCTTTGAGGTTGCCACTGCCGTCAAATTTTTCTTTTTTTATGAATTCTTGGATATTTTCAAAAATTTTACCCACTTTTTAAAAATAATTTAAAATTCAGGCGATGCTGTTTTGTCCATAATCTTTCTGCTGTTACGTCCATAATATTTCTAAGGTGCGCTTGCGCTTCTTCAATATTGGTTGGTGTGCTAAGAGGGAGTTCCAGTTGGTAGTTCTATTTAAGTTGTCTACAGTAATGATACCATTTGGTAATGATCCAATTAAGGACGACAAATCATAACAATCTGTTGCAATAGCATTTGTGCGTGCTATACCTTTATGTATACGGATCTAATAGACGATCAGAAATTTTATTTTATCAGTAGGCCAGTAAGAAGGATCTAGCTAGTGATAATCGAAAAGATGTTTCTTTTTCTGGAGTTGTCAATCTTAAACCATATTGCATATGTGTTGCATCATAATTACCTACTGCAAAATATTTATTTGCCTACTAATCCGTCAGACAGATATTTGTTGATTGGATATGATCCTTGTTATATTTTATCAATATAACTGTACCATCAATGTTCTTTACAATCTGGATGCTGAAGAGTGTTTTTATGTTTCCATTATGTCAAAATTGTGCTCATTACTTCAGCCTCAGTACTGTGTGTGAAAAAGACATTTGCAACTAACAGCATCAATGTGTTCTTTTGCATCATTAGATCCATGTATCTCATCTTAACGTTCTAATCCTCTAAGCGGTTGCAAACATTATGTAACCCAACCAGTTTTATTCGTCTAAATTGGAATTTAGTTGTCTACTCATCAAACGTTCCAAAATCATGTTGCAAAATAAAGAATTCATTTTGACTTCGGAGTCTAATAAACTATGGAACAATTTTAAAGTTTTAAAGCACATAGATTATATTGATGTCCTTTTCAATATAGGTTATATTGAAAAATATCCAGTTATGAAAACATTATAAGCATAGTTCTATGTGAAGTGATTGGTTATGATTTGCGACCTTTTAAAATTATGAAGGAAAACAGGCGACTAATACTAAACCAAGTTTCAAAAAATTGTATATTATAAAAGTGGAATCAAGTAGTCAGAGACATATATGTTTTGTTCGTTGTCATTCTTGCCAAAGCACTTTAAAAATATTAATATTGATATCACACATTAATACCAGATTTTTAGTACAGGTAACCCCAATGAACGTAACGCGGAAGTTAGGTTCTTGAAAAAGTTATGTAAATCGCATTATATGAAACTTTGAATTCATACAAAAATTGAGGTTATGATCCATAACCTTGAATGCAAATTGCACCCATATCATTAAATCAATCTCCATCTAAATTATGAGCTGCATCTGATATACGATGAAATTATTTTCCTAATGTCGGTATGGCGTTTTCTTCTAAAACTACGTCAGGCCATAATTTTTTCCAGCACGCTTAAGTATAGTTGGCTTTAATTTCTTAGCTATGCAAGAGAAACAATTTCAATACAATTTAAAATCGTGAAATTTTCCTATAATTTAGGCATTGTTATATTCGATTACATTTTATACAAAATTATTTGAAACGTTTTATTGGGTATTAAGCATTGGTACATTGATTAAATGAGGGGTGTGGTAACATTTGTATTTTTAGGTTGGCCAGGTGCGTTATTTATAATTAATAACATTTTAAAATCTTTATTTTTTGTTTTATGTTTTTTTGGGAACGAAACATTTAGTCTCAATCTTCAAATATTTTACCTGTAAAATGCCTGTCCATGCTTTGTTATTTGTTATTTGCACTACAATGACCAGGTAGGGTGTTCTGCTTATTCCTTTGATGGTCCGTGGATTTGATTTCGTGGCGCCCATTACATGGTCCGGTTCACGATATAACCACCCTCTTAAATTTTAAAAAACCTTCTTTAAATTTTTCTGAAGCTTTATCGTCCGCTGACACAGATTGGGATATTCCACTGATGGGATTTTTTTCGGCGGACCATACAAAAAAGATTCGAAAAAATTATTTTCGCATTATACAAAACCACATCGCGGTATACAAGGGTTTATTAAAAATTTTAGAATCGCATTGTAAAAGTACCGCGTTATACGAGGTTTACATGTATAAACAAGGTTCAAATAATTATTTAATTCATCAAAATTCATTTCAACTAGAAAGCCAAAATTAATTTTAATATCATTAGCCGATCTAAAAGTTAAGTTCTGAACTCTATGGTAACACTTTACCGAGCAAACTGAACCGATCGGAATCAAATCAAATTTAGTCGAATTAATTTTGTTGGAAAAAATGTTGGAAAAACGGCTTACAACAATGAGCAAAATATAATTTTTATTATTAAAGAGAAAAGCATGAGGAAAGAGTTAAAACTCTTTAAAGGCTTATTAGTAAAAGGTAAACTTGCGTGTCTTGCACTAACAGTACATTTCAGATTGAGCAGTTAGTAGTTTAAATTTGATGAACAACACTGTTAATTCTGTAAAATATACTTTGTCATCGACAATTTTCTGGATTTCTAAGATCGTACGTTAACTGCGGTCAGACTGTAATCTTGTTTTGCTATAAACAGTATTTAATTATAGTGAGATTTCCAAATTTATTACGTTTTCTATTTTATTAAAACATTTTGGATCATTGCAATTAACATTTAAGTTTCATGCTCAAATTGAAAATTTTAAATTTGAATAAAACGTCGAAATAAAAATTGGTTATGCTAATTAAAAATTTATAATTAAAATAAAAAAATAAACAACAGAAAATGAGTATCTCGTTAATGTTCAAATTATTATGGCTGTACACTTAAAATTTTTATAAAATTATTAAAGTGTCTAAATTGTATAGTTTTTTTTATATGCACAATAGATAATATTATAAAGTAGTTTTGTCTGTACAAAACTATTCCTATATACGATATGCACTTCGTGTATAAGATTGAAAACGGTAATAAAATTTATTCAACCGAAACTTCATTCTAACCAACCAATTCGACTAGAACACCAACCTTAAATCAAATTGGGAAGAGAACACAATTTTTTTTATTTTTTATTTTTTGTAATGAAAATGCGCTTTCAGCAATGTTTTTTTTTTATTTTAATGACTGTAGCTAGATTCAATTTTTTTTTGCTATTCTGCTAAGGAATTTAAGATGATGTTTTATTTTATTTTACCTCTTAGAAATTAACACACCGTTGAAAAGGTAATATAAAAGTTATGGCGTTTATGCGGTAACGTTAAATACCATTTTTATATTCAATAAAGATGACGCGATTTTTTTTTTACCAATTATGTACCTAAAAGACGTGATGAATGGCGCAGATAAATTAAAAAATTAACCGACTTTACAAAAATTTTTATTTCTTTAGATGTATATGACACTTAAACGTTATAATACATCAGTGCATTGTACCATGAAAATAGAATTAAATAATATTATGGAAAATAATGAAAATTTTACATACACACATACACACACTGATCTAAACAAAGCAATACGAAAAAATGTTCAATTTATTTTAATTAGAGACATACCATCGCCAACCACAGTACAACACATATAGTATCATATCGTCAAGTGGAAAACTAAAATAATTATTTTTCCTACATACACAACAAAAAGATTACATAAGATGTATGTGTGTATGATTTTAGTTAAAAATTCACTACTGATTCAATCATTTTCTGGGTAAACTAATTACTACAAGATGGAAAATCAAATCAGTGAAATAGAAATAAAATTATTAACTTTCTAGACAAATTAATATAATTAATAAATTGATTAGTGATGGGTATTTAAGTTATCGGTATTAGAGAGATTAAGATGCGCTCATCCGTTTTATTTACTAATTTATTTAACCAAATGTTTTTTTTTATTACGAATTGGAAATTATGATTTTCATACAAAAATTACAAGGCATACAATTTTAAATATCTAACACCACCAGATATAATTTGATCGGTAATAGAAAATATTATATTGGGTGGTTGCAAAATTATGTAATATGTCAGCAAACTTATTGGAATATCATTCTTGTCTTTCTAAACTTTTCTATTGGTTGCAATACTTTTCATAGTCTATTTTTATTTTTATAGAAAATGAACCTTTTATAGATTTGCGTTTCCCATCTCTTAAACTCTACACAACCACTTATGCATCTACCTAATATAAAATCACCATTAAAGTGATACCATGATTTTCAAAATCAAAATATTTATCCCAAAACCTAATATATTCCGTACTTAAAATTTTAATTTGAAATTTACGTGGTTATAAGCTACCAAAACCATTTACAAATTATTTATCAATTGAAATCCAGAAAAACTGATAACGATAATTGTTGCTTTAGTTTTAGAATTTATATATTTTCATTGAAATTTTCTAGTTTTGCGGTTTTTAATTGATTTATCATTTGGAAAATAGAAAAAATATATAGTTTCTTCATCATCATGATTTGTTTATAATCTAAATAAATTATAATTATAAATTATAAACATTGCATAATTTCAAATGTAGAGAGAGATTTTTTTTGCATAAGAACCTAAATATTGCAAATAAGTCACCAAGTTACTGAACATTTTTTTGCTGTTTTAAAAATAATAGTATTAGAATAACCGTATTTGGTTCCACTGGGTTCCAAAGCTCCATTAAAGTGACCCAATTCATAATTGAATTTATAATGGCTAATAACGGGAAAAGTACTGAGACGCTATTTTTGAATTTCATTGATATTTTTACTTGTTGTTCTAAATAATTTTTGTTGTTCTGAACTATAATGGTTTTTCACGGTTGTCAACATTTAAAATTAAAATTTTAGGTGGCTGAACAATTTCCAGTATGTTTTTATTTTTTATTGTACAGGGAAATAAGAATTATGCGTACTAATAAAATTAATTGAGGTACTAAAATAGTAACCTATTGTACAAACTGATTTACCTTACAATATTGTTTTGCAGCCTTTGTATTAAATTCTGTTTCCCCAAATAAAATACATGACTGAATAATTATTAAATTAAAATGGGTTGTGGCGCCCGGTAGAACATTGTTGACATACAAAGCCATTTCTAAAACTCTTAAATTTTTTTAATGTTTTATTATTCAACAAAAACTTTTCCTTTCTGCCTTTAGGGTACATAATCTTCTCAATTGTATTCAACTTTCCCGCGATTTTAAATACGTTGAATAAAAACGTTTTCAAAAAAATATAAGTGAAATTTTAATTATTTGTTTATTGTACAACTTTTTGTTTTTAAGATATAAAAAAAATAAAATTATTATTATTATTATGTTTAGACGACAAAGACAAAATCTGGTCAAACTGTGTGACCCGAAAGAAGAAGAAAATCTTATTGTTTAGAGGAAATTAAAAAATTTAACAAAAGAAAACCATTAAAAAAACTTTTAATTTTTTAACCGGATCGCTTAATACATATATAGATATATATCGGCGTCAATTACGTGCCAGAATATTAGTCGAACATAATCAGAAGATTATAGGTCGCGCCTACTTAATATTTTAATGAGATCAAAATCACTTGCAAATCAAGATTTAAACATCTGTGGCATATACAATTTTTCTAATCAACCAGGATCATATTCCAATCAATTTAATTTTATTTATGTTATTTCATGAAATTAGGATTTATTTGACAAATGTCATTGAAATACATAAATACATAAAATACATGGAAAAATAAAATAAAAAAATTGCATCTCAAGTATAGTAATACATAAATCGTTGTCTAATCTAAAAATCTATAGAAAATATCTTATAAATATTTATAAATCATCATCTCGTCTTAATACATTCTACCAAGAAGAAAGATATAACACTTGAATCGATTCGAATTTGAATAAAATATATTTCAGTGCAAACTAACAAAACTATTATATTGGTGAAGAAAATTTTTATTTATGAGAGTTGTATGATAAGTACATGGCTTTGGCATGAGATCTCTGCATTATAATTTGGAAAATTAAAAAAATCCTTTTCTTAAGTTCAAAAAATTTAAGTAACTTTTATTTTAATTTTCCGAGATCCATAATTCAAAATTTCATAACTAATAATTCTTAAACTTAAAATTCCAAACATTTTATTTGTTGTTAAAAAGGATTGTACTTTGCATAATCACCTGCTTTTGGTAACGACTTGTCCCGTATCATTTAACTTAAATAAGCCACGCTTAGGTGTAGCACGTAGTATATCAGGTTTAGAGTCCTATCCTTCAAATATGTATTAGACAAATTATTTTTAAATAAAAAAATAAATCCCAAGAATACAAAACCTAAAATGTATAATCCACAAAATGAAAATCCCAAATATGAAAGTCCCATAAATTCTAAAAAGTTGAAATCCCAAATTTGATAATCTCTACATTTCAAAAAATTATTACCGGTATTAATTTTTAAGAAACTATAATTTCCGTGCCTAGATAGGATATTAGTTTGTACAGCATTTTGTTCTGCTTTCTACAATAACCATAAGGCGACGATGCCGTAAGGGTACAAGAGTAATTAACTTGTACAGCGTTTTTCACAAACCAAAAACTAGGGTCATAACGCAAGGTTTTGTTAGAGCTACTTCAATTTATGTAATAACATTTAACCCATCCTGCAAATCCATCTTCAAGATTATTATATAATGCAGAAGAAAAATTTCATCAAGAGCAACCAAGATTTATCCAAAATGAAAAAGGCAGCCTTTAAATTCTGTGTTAGGAAAATATTCTTCGGCTGCTAAATATACGTTTTTTTCATAATTTGTAATGATATTTGTCGTTTCAAATGAATATCACGTTTAAATTTTACTTAAGTTTGTACTTAAAACTTCCTAGTAAAAAATTTAAATTATCAACAAAACAAAAATTAACAGTTGAATTTAACTAAAAATATAAAAAGGGACAAGGAAACCCAATTCGATGAAGAGCATTGCCTAAAATATATAAATGCCTAGAACCAACTTCCAAAATACTAAAATATATCACTACATTACTAAAATATTTCACTTTTTCGTTACGATAAAATTATAAAATTCATTTTAAAGGAGACCAAATATTTTTAATAAGTTTTTAAAACCAATAAATTTTGTATTTCAGCTATACTATACGAAATGTTTTGTTGTTAAGACTGTGTCCGAAATCCATGAATAATATTTGTGAATACAAATTTTTGACATTTGTTGGAAAAATATTCACCTACATTTCCAATTTTTAATTTCGCTGTCCGAAAAGCATTAAGTAAATTTAAAAATATTTCCCCCCCCCCCTCATATGTTTAAAATTCACATTTTGTGAAACATAAAATCTATGAAGGAAAATTACAATTATAATTGTGTGCATTATTTATTGAAATTGTCATAGCAACAAAAAACTTCAAATGTGTTTCTTTGTATATATTTTTTGTATATAAGTATGTTTTTTTGTATATATATATTCGAGTGTGCTACGCGATGACTGTTTAGCTTTTATTATAGAAGCTTTTCGCATTTGTCAAAAATTATCATAGATATGGAAAGCAATTTGTCATAAGTTTCGGACACAGTCTTAGGAATAATTAAAAATCAGTTTTCGTTTTAGTTTTCCTGTGGGTAAATCGCTCTAACTTAAAATTAAATCAACATAATTAATGCTAATATGGCTTAGAATTGTCTTTCATTTTTCGAAGGATAGCAGAGTTCTTAAACGAAATTCATTCTTTAAATGTTGACATTCCATGTATAATCCATGGGTATATATATAAATATATATATATATATATATATATATATATATATATATATATATATATATATGTATATATATATATATATATATATATATATATATATATATATATATATATATATATATATATATATATTTAATATATGATATTTCATTCCATTCATCGAATACCGAGAGTCCGGAAATCTAGTGACTAAAAATAGGAAGGTATCTTTTAATATGATGTTGTGTTACGCGTGCCTGTTTTTTTTATTAATTATGGTAGAGAGTATATTTTCTGTGTGCATTCTCCTTCTATAGTAAAAATGGCTTACTAAAAACGAGATTTAACTCCAACGTTAAATCCGACAACCTTTTTGATGAAGCGTTTAAGAAGTCATGTAACTCGGACATTTTCATGCTAACAAAAGTTATAATTGATCAATGAAACGAGTTTGGTCCCAAAAATATATTTTTCCTTGTTTGCGGCCATAAGGGACTTATCATACAACCATTATATCTACTACAATTTACATCCTGTTCTTATGTACACTATTTTTTTTTGTGATAAACATGACAATAAGGATTAAATTTAATTGATTTTATATTCCCAACAAATTATTTAAATATTTATTTTGTACTTAAGATTTGTATATAAGATTTTTATACCATACATTTTAACCACAACTACCTTGCCAGTATATTTTATTAAATATTTACTTACGATATTCAGAAGAAATGAAAAATGATACACTATCCTAAAGTTAGAATATATCTATCATGTACACACATAAAGTGTCTGTGTGTAAAATCAATTTTTCTACATCATTTCATATGATTCAAGAGTTAAATTATCATCAATAAAAATTTTAATCACGTTCCAAGTCACAATATCGAGCAAAGTTTTATAAACATTCATAATTATAATTCTTGGTGCGGTTCGGATTATTATTATTTATGCTATTAACTATTATAATAAGATTAAAATCAAAAACAACAACACAAAACATCTTATAGATTAAATAAAAGAAACCGATAGTTTTGAAATGTGACCCAAACAAATAGTTCAAACATAATAATTTTAAGTTTAAAAGTCTAGTGATCCTTTCTTAAAGTTAATTAAATTTTTTTATTATTTTTCTTTTTTCAGGTAATTTTGAAATCATTTAGCAACATCACAAGTATACATAAATGAGGTAGGTTTTTAATTACACATAAGACGCATTTATCCAACTCATTCATTGTGGGAAAGCCATTTATACATAAACGAACTTCGTCTAGTTAAAACATTAAATTTAAATTGAAATATTGCATAAACAATCTTGAAATTCCAATTTCTTATTATACAAAAAAAATATCTTACATATTTAAAATATATAAAATACAGTACGATCTAAAGATCACTTTACAATTACGATTAAGTTATTTTAACTGTGTCAAAATTTTGTTTCTCGTAATTTGAAATAGACGACAGGCCTACATAAAGTGACTTGATTTTTTATCAATTATAATGTACTCTACGCAATGTATTGAGATTTTATGTTACTAAAAACCAAGAAGCGATAAAAAATTAAAATATCATCACAGACAAAACGAGAAGGCATTATCAACTTTTTTGTCAAAATTGACGCATGTTACCGAAAAAACAAACAAAACCAACAAATAATTAAAATGTTTCTTTTTGTACTAAAAACATGTGAACTATCTTTTTGTTAAAAAGTAGTCAACATATGAACGAAATTATAAAAAACTATTATTTTGTGACATTTTTTATTTGTTGTTAAGTTATTTATACCGCGAAAAGTTCCTTCGTCGTATACCGAATATTATGATGGTCTAAAATATAAATCGTATCTTAACTAAAATATGACTAATCGGAAAATACTTACAGCATGGAATAGCACATTTAAAAAATAGTTAAGGCTGTATACGAATTGAACTACCATTCAGTAAAATTTTAGTACACGAAGATAACCTCAAAAAATTTACTAGGGGAAAAAGTCAAAGAATACATTGATACATTACAGAATTTGAAGGCATCATCGTAACAAGCAATTTATCAAGGTGTTTTCACTGCGCTCATTACAAAAAATAGGTAATATGTTGAGAAACGCACAATCTATGCTATATCTTAACGCTTTAGTACTATAATTTAAAGTTATGCTCATAAATTGAATTTTCCGCCTTGTCGGTAAATACAATTATTGCATCGCCTTGTCGTTAAATACGACAAATTTTTCAAGTGTCAAGTAGAAAAGTCGCGTTTTTTCTACGAACAACTATTTGAGGCACAAGTTTTTATTTCACATTTTTTCGTTCAAATTTATATTTAAATTAATTTCTTTAATAATTATTCAAAAATAGTACTAAAAATATCCCATTGCTAAGTTACCTCATCAACTCTGAACTGCTCTCGATAAAACCAAAGGTTTGTTTTGAACTCATCATAATAAACATAATTAAATAATTAATTTTAAAGCAATTAATTAAAATATGTAAATAAAAATAAATTGTTCAGATTGATTCAATAATTTAATTAAAATAAATTAAACGAAAAAATAAGAAGTGAAAATTAGTTGTTCCATACAGTTGTTCAAAGATAATTAATTGAAGTACTAAACAGTACTAAAATTTAAAAAGTTTTGCTCTTAATTTATAAATTTACTCCGTAAAACTAAATTATGCTTATGATAAATAATTGTAAATCATTCGTTTACTAATTTTTTAACAGTGTACAGGATAAATTAAAATACCGTATTGAAAAGCAGAGTAATTAAGTTGTTGCTGTGTGTTCGACGTTTCATACATTTAGCATTTTTTATTCTGTAAAAGTATGACTTTTTCCACAGATTATTATTAATTTGTTTGATAATTAAAATATTTTACTTTAAAATATTTTATCCTCAAGCCGATTTTAACAAGTATATTTACCAAAGATTTCGGACTATTATAACGCCTTTCAGTTATTTTTAGCACAGTAAAAATTTACTACTTACACTAAAACTTAATGATTTAATGACGTACTAATTCGCTTACGCCCTTAGTAAGAAAAATACATAGCTGTGAATAAATGATTGGGTTATATAATTCTGTACTAAATTATATTAAAATTTTGACCCCAAGTTTACAATTTAAATACCTTTTAAGATCTATTAAATTATTCTTGCATCACATTTTAAAATATGCAAATTAAGGTTATGCATTTTTGACATATTCATTTATATATCTGTTAATCCTGCACCGTGACAAATTTAAAAACCAGATAATCATTTGAATGATTAATTGATACATCTTCAAAATTAACCGCGCAAAAAAAAAAATGAAACACCTTAACATTCCATAACTCTTAAATCATCGTCAATACACCGCTATATTCATGTATGCGGTGATTCAATTTAATTTTCGTAATTTATATTTTGGAGTGTCTTCTCGTGACATTTAAAGTGTTTAATTATTTCTTAAAGAAATGTATTCAATCGCAAAATGTATGGAATGAAAACAATAACCGACTTGACTAGAAAATTAATTATACCGCACATTTTTTTAATTTTTTTTTATTAATTTAATTATGATTAATACAACAGCAAGTACAATGAAATTATATAATCAAGATGCGTGCATGCGTCTTTAGGTAACTGTTATTTTCAGCTATACATATATAAATATGCAAATTAGTTTGTATGTTTTGTTTACTTACTGAGTTTCTGTATATATTTACTTATAAAGTAATTATTTCCGGAATTTATTTATAAAACATTTTTAAGACGTTATCGATCGAACGGTTAAATTTTTGTTATGGTTTTTTGGTCGAACCATAAAAAAATTATATTTCCGGTCACCTACAAATGGTCGTCTAAATTATATGTAACTATATACATATAGTGAAAGTGAATATTAGGTGAAACATGCCAAAATATTAATCTTCCCACAAAAACCTTTTAAGGGTTCGTTTCAATAAACATTTTAAGAAAATGTAATAGTAAACAAACCATACGTGATTTTACTATTTTTATGGCATAATATGTATAGCATTTCCATATAACGAACAACAACGTGACTTTTTATATGATCGTAAATTATTCACTCAAGTCGAATGAAATTGATTTTTTTTATTTTGTTGGTCCGCACACCATCGTAACAAACTCATCTTTCGTGTAACAACAAAATTCCATTCACATGTCAACTAAAATTACACAATATGTTGTTCAAAATATAAAAATAAAACAACTTTCGAATAAAACTTCGAATTTGACTCGCCTAAGCAATTATATTTCATAACCAAAATATATTATAATCCACCTTGACCTCACCATCACCATCACCAGCATCATCAAAGTTATCTTGTCTCTTTGGTTTTATGGTACTTTTTTGTATCATTTTTGTAAAATTGTAGAGTTGGAGAGTGTGGAAAGTAAATAGATTTTCCTTTTTACTTAAATACATTGTGTTGTTACATAATTAACGATAAAAGTGTTAAAATAATTATCTGATTTTTAAGTACTCACACTTTAAGTGCAAGTCTCTTTAATTTTAAAAGTTTTTTTTTTATTTTTTTGACTAAATAAGAAAACAACAATTACATGAAAGCCCCAATCTATAATATATTTTTTTTTACGATAAAACTCATTTTATCGGTGGTTCAATTGAGATATACGCAACGGCCTAAAGAACAAACATTTTATGGGCGATAAAAACCAAAATCATCATCATGATCTCTCGCAGTAGAACCAACATAAAAATCGTTTAAGTTTTCATCAATCGTTAAAATTTTTAATATAGGAAACGGCGAGATTCCCGTTTTGTTGTTATCTTATTCTTAAATAGAAAAATTAAGAAAAAAAAAATATCGGAACATTTATTGAGTTTTGTCAGTTATAAAAATGTATATGTATGTATATCTATATACTGAAAAAACTTGATTCTTAATTAGATTCTTTTTACGGAATAAGAAGTCGTCGAAGACAGAACACAATATACTGTTAACATAGGAAGTTACATTTATATATATTGTACGTATGACAATATAGTATGTGACTAGAATATATATTTTTCCGAATAAAAAAAATATTTAAATTTAGCTGATATATATAACTGTGTTAAAAAATAATTTTGCTTAATTGTCTTAAGAATAAAACAATTAGTGTCATCACGACAGTTGGTACAGGGTTATTACTAAACGAAAGAAAATAACTAACTAATTTACAGTCATGTACAAAATTATTTGGATTCTATGTTTTTCTTAAATTTTTGATCAAATTTACCGGTTCAAGCTCAAAAATTGCTACCGTTAACAATCCAATAATTTTGCTTAATACTGTATAAATGGGCTCCATGTTCATGACGTACTAATTACTGAGCAACATTCTGATCGCATGGTAATAAAATGGGATGCCTCTGATTGTACGGCAAATCGACCTTATCAGAATATTTTTTGAAACAAAAAATGGTGATGGTCTTTTAAAGCGGCTGTTATACTATTGACATAGGTCCTAGCACGAATTGCTCGAAGCTCATTTGAGGAGTCTTGGTTTTGGACCAATCTACGTTTACGGATTCACGTTTACGAATTGAGCTATTTTTTAATTTGAATATATTAATAAAACGACGTATAATTCATTCGGCCAAATTCCCCGAGACACGTGGTCATCAGGATTCGCCTTAGTTGGGACACAATGCCACTTCTATTTTGATGAATGACCTTGGATTTGCGAAATACAAGTGCTAATAAAATTTTTCTGGCGATGATTGGAACTAAACTGGATATTTATAATTAACTATAATCGTTTAGAAATTTGTGCTACTATTGTAATTTCGCACACAATTGGCACTTGAATCACTATAGATCCGTGAACTTCAAATGTCTTATGATGCGAGAGCATTTCTTTTCGTGGAATAGAATTTTTTTGTAAATTTCCAAGTTGTGTTTTAAATTGTAATCATTCGTCATTTGATTATCCTTTTAAATAAATAATCCATTTTAAATCTCGCATGGCTCACAATGTTTGCTTAAACGATTTTCCACAATTGATCTCAGTGGATCAAAAAATTTACAAATTTCAGACAGCACAATATGTTTTGTAATCTTTGAAGTCAAATTTTACTTGTCACAGATAATTTCCAGGTTAACATTTTTCGTGTTCCCCACTCCCAATATTTCCGAAGGAGATTCCCAATTTGATAATTCGACATGATTCGAACAAAACTTACTGAGCTCAAAGCCACCTAACATCAATAACGCTTTTAAGTCATTTGAAGCCTGATAATAAGTCATCTATATGTAAAAATCTTGATTAAACTCTGTAGAGGCTTCTGGAAAAGACTCATCCACTGAAAGTTGCTGAAATGTTTTAGTTGCTAAATAAGGTGCATTAGCTAAACCATATGTAACCGTTTCTAATTTATAATATTGTAAAAGATTCGATGAGTTATCTCGTCACCAGTTATACCTTATGGATCATTATCACACAATTTCACACTAATTTGCCGATAAATTTAGAAATGTACATTCATTTTTTCCGAATCAAAGATATTTCTAAATTACCAATCCTTTATTGATTGGTAGTGAGATCGAATATCTTTCATTCTACTGATTCTGCCTTAATCCTATTACCACATAACATAGAACACTCTCATACAAATGTGGTATTTAGTTACCTATCGTTAACGATTCTCCACTGAACAAAACATTCTACTGTGGCACGAAACGTCGACGTATTCGATGCAAATTTAGAAACACCTTATGATGAATTCCACTACCAATCTCAGCCACTTGTTTCGATATTGGATGTTTTTAGACGTGTAATAAGTTACAAGTTCTTTGTGTAATGAAGTTAAAGCTAACCTTGGTTGATACCAACAATAAAAATTAATTTGGTGCAGTACACCAGCATGTGTCATTGATTAGTTTTCCAATGATCTCGCTTTATCTTTTGTGCGTTTCTGGTTTTTTCTTAATAGGAAAAGGAAAAAAATTAAATTTTTACATCAGTTAATTTTCCCAAATTTAACTAGTCCTTTGTAGGAATATTCGCATAACATGCGAAGTTCACTTTTGCATCCATATCGTTCATATTTTATTATTTCCTCACCCACACAATTGTAGGCAGTATAACTAATTTTCTCCTCCTTGCATTCACTGTCAACTTCATCAACACCATAACTCTAATCAAGTTCGCATTCATTATATAGATTAAAGATGATGCACCATTTACTAATGTCCCTAAACCTTTTTTAATTTTACATGTATTTACATTTTCCTAATTAACTACCGACTTTTGTGTTGTTGATAAACTTTTCCAGCCTGCACTTTCGATTTCAGTTTATTCTTCTGCACATTGCCAACGGTTTCATAACACTTTCGGTGATTTTTTTGTTTCAGTTATTATGACTAAGTAGTTATTACAGCTAAAAGCGTATGTTTTGTTTGATTTATTGTATTCGAAACCAGTTTAGGGCATGCATTCTCAACTCCAAATATTTTTCTAAGCCCTACATTTAATAACCTTATACGTTAAATATTCGCTCTGTTAGAGACTGTTCACACCAAACGCGAATCGCGAATTGCAAATATATTCCATACGCGAATTCGCAAATTCGATGCACACTAAACTCGAGCGAAATTTTATGTCAACATCTATTTATTTTGGATATTTAATAAACAAATGAAGTTCTATTTGCAATGGTCATAATCAAAAATAAAGATATAATATTTAGGTAAAATATTTTTTTACGATATCACAAACAAATGAATAGAATTTGAATTGTGATTTGAAAAATTAGTACGAATGCCAAAATTCGTGCTAGTGAAATTGTGTGGAACGCGAGTGGAAAGTAATTTTTACACCAACGAATTTTTGGTTTATGACATATTAAATACGAATTTCCTTTTTTTCATTATTTTGAACTTTTTTGGGAAGAAATTTAGTTTAAAATTAAGTATTTTTATGTAAGAGTATCATAAATAGAAAAATATTTTGTATATAATTATTTTTTATGTCATAATATTCTAAAAATAGCTTATTCGCATTTCGCAATTCGCGGTTGGTGTGAACAGTCCCTTAAGGATTTAACAAAACTGAACGATGCTTTTTAAAATTCCGCTGATCGAACATGCAATCTCCGTATATCGCATTCTTGCTTAAATTTCTTACAGATTCGTTGGTTGGCACATTCTCGGCTATATGGCTCAATTTTTTTTTATTTCTCTTATATTGCACATTCGTGCACACTACGTTTATCTAATTTATTTATTGTAAGTTTCAAGAGAATAATTAAACACAACTAAAACAATAACCCAAGTAAAACAAGTGATTTTAAAGTAAAAATCATATTTCGACATGTAAGAATGCGCTACTACTAGCTACTTAGATTTTGTTTTATTTGTTTTTTTTTAAACTACGTACATTGATGTGTGAAAAAAATATAGAAGAGAACATTGACAAATTTTGATATATCAAAAAATAACAAATACTTTTGCCTACGACTGTATACGACAGCATACGATTTATATAATAAATTAGTTTTTTAATTAGCTTTCCTTCTTCTTTCTTTTTACTATTATGCAATAAGACAATTGCACGATAAAATCATATCTTCTATAAGTTTTTCAACATAAAAATAAATTATGTATTTGAAATTAAATTAAAGTTTTGCGACAGACATTGTTATAGAAAATTATGTATATAAATATATAGGATCCAAGGATTTGCTTATACACGTACACACTTTAATAAAATTTGACAGGTGAGTTGTTTACGTAGTTTGTGGATAATATAAAAATTTACGATTGGCGTAAAAAAGTTTTACTATTTAATAAAATCGGCCAATAACTCATGACGATGATGATTCATTTTTCAAGACGTATATACAAATATGATTCAGATAAAATTTTAGAATTTATTGTATAACTCTATATAAACGAAAAATTGTAGGAAGGAAATTTAAATTTTAAATTACTAAAGCACCTTGACATTAGCGTAATAACATTCCATACGTAAATATGTTTATAATGTCAGTCGTTTACATAAATATATAAATGTCTGATTAACCATCTGTTAAATTGGACGTTTTTTTTTTTTTTAAAGTTCGCGATACATACAATATTACTTTACGTTATACGATATCATATCCGCTCACAACACGATGCAAGTGAGTAAAATTTATCGTTTTCTTAATTAAGATGAGAATACAACAACAGGAATAAAATAGTTTTCTATCATTATGGCACCGAGATATAAAAAAAAAATTTATAAAAATAACAAAAAGTGATATAAGGAAGAAAAACACCAAGTTTTCCGCTTTTCATCGTTTGCAACATGTTTCTTGTTTGTTTGCTTGTTTTTTTTTTGTTTTTTTTTGTTTTTTGGTTTTAAATTTCGTTCAAAATAAATTATTTGATGGCAACACAAGATAATAAAGCTTTTGGTTTGGAATATATGTGTATGTATTTCTTGTATCTAGTCTAGGGAAAAATGTGAAGTGACAAAAACAACAAAAAGTTTAAGAATATTTTTATTGGTGTAGAAATTTTTAAACAGAAAATGAAGGAGTTAGTGATATAATAAGCTTTTCGAAAGCTTTAAGTACATAAATAACAGTAAAATATATTCTAGCTAATAACAAAAGAAATACATTCAATCAAGTTGTATAATTGTAATGGTGTATATAAGCTTTTTGAGGTCATCAACTTCTTTATTATATACTTCTGACCATAATCAGAACTATACTTGCTTTATATCTAAAGATTTAATATATCGCAGCTTTGAAGGTTAAGTGTTTTATTTACTCAAAGTATTATGTAAAAAAATATTTTTGAGTATATTATAGTCCAGTTGGAATATTATGCAAAAAAAAAATTATTGAATTAAGATTTTTGAGCTTTCACAATTTGTGAACTAAATAGCCTAGTCGAAAAATAATTTATAAAAATGTATGAATATTTAACAGTTGTATTTATAAGGTAGTCGAGAGCTGAATAAGGCAACACTCAGCATAATCGGGCCATAGTTGAATGAAACATCTTACATACAAATTGTTTCTTAAAACTCTCACAACCTAATTTTGACATGTTTAGGTCTTTGGACTAGAAGTTTTGGAATTGATTTGGGTTACTTTGGGAAATGAACCGGTACAAATATGAAGTAATCATATTATCGTGCTAAAAATTTATTTGTTAGATGCATTACGACTATAGGAACAAATGGACGATTTAAAAAAAACAAAATTTCGGGTTAGCTCGAATCAAAATTAATTTCAGAAAGGTCAACTCCTCAGCTACAAGCAAATTTAGTAAATTTGACTATCATTTTTTAATTGTAGGTAGCACGTTTGAACCGCAGTGATGGCAGAAAAAGTGAATTGGGAATAATTATACTCCCAAAAAAAAAACATGTTGAAACAGAATAGGTTGATGAGGCTATCGAAGATCAACAGATTAATTTATTTCCTGGTAATACTAAGAAAAACATCCTCGTTTCAGGACAAACCAAGATAAAAGGTTAACGAGGATTTGGAAATGATGATTAAGAAAGGAAAAATTGTTTAAAAAATGAGTGGAAAAGGACCAGATATTTAGATTCTGACACTCACTATAGTTCTTATTAAAAAAAACTCTCTTAAGTTAAGAGGTTCCTCTTATGTGCGATTATACAGTACGCATAATTGAGAGATTATCTTAAAATTCTCTTCAATTTACATACTTATAAAATAGATGATATTAAAACTATTAACTTGGAAGTTTCAATATGAAAAAAATTATATATAAAAGTGTTTAAAATTTTAAGAGTCCAACATCCCGCTAACTATAGAGGATGTGAGGTTGCAATATGACTTCAAAAAATGAAAAATAAATCGCTTAAAAAAAACAAAACCATGTTCAATATGGATGAGAGACCGAAACAGAAAAGATGGCAACTAATAACAATGTGAGAGCACAAGGTGAACTCGTAACCTCTAACTTGACATACTCTTAAGTAGTGGTCCAAGTTTTACAAGATATATTGAAAAATCTAAAAGCTCACAATAAGCGATTTAATGCACAAGAAGTAGGTTTTCGAAGGTTGCATAAGTAATAATGATACTAAAACCAAAAAAACCGACTGATGAAAAATTGTCGTATAGGCCAATTTTTGCTTGAAACACTACCAAAATTATTTATTTTTTTCACATACATATGGACTAACGTTATTACAATATATTGTTAATAAAGAGGAATATGTCATTATCTTAACGTAAAGTGGTGTAAAAGTATCCGAACGTTAATATTTCGTAGAATATCGATTGACATTATACCGACTCACTGTTCCAACCAAAGCCATCTTTCTGTTTATTGCATATGTTGGTATGCACCTGAAATGCATTATCTGTTCAAATTGGACCAAAAACGGTTAAAGGTTACTTCAACGTATTTTACTTGTCCAATTAAATTATATAAAAAAATAAACTGCTTTACAATTCACACAGTATATTGCATTAAAAGTTACACAACTTCCATTTGAAATTACTACATTTGTCTTGCTTCAAATAACAAAAAAAAATTTTACGTTTTTCTCAATTATTGGTTTTCACCCAGTATCTAATTTTTTATTAACTTACATTAAAAAAAATATCTAAATGATATTTATGCCAAATCCTAAGCATATACAATCAATCTCTCATTACACGCATATATTATGCTGACGAATTATTATTACACACATTACACATCGATTTTGTTTCAAATCTAATGGAATATAATTATGAGTTGTGAGTGAGTAGTTTATAAAAGAATGCCGTCGCTCTATTTTATACAAGCCCAGATTTTTAAAAATTTATTCGAAAGTATTTGTGAAGCTCACCTTGTACGTCATAATATGTATACATATATATATATATATATTTATATTTATATATATATATATATATATATATATATATATATATATATATATATATATATATATACATATGTTATGAATGAATCATTCGGTTCGGTATCGTATACTTAAAGGTAATCAAACATTTTTCATTATCTTATAGAAAATACATTTTTATGAAAGTACATAAATTAGATCTAATGCTGTAAATTGAAAACATACTGTCGATATTACGAAATTGACCTCCTTGTTGTATACTTAACAAATTCGCGATTTACATTGTATACAACTGTATATTTATTTATATACAGTAGGCTCGGTGAAATACTTTGCAATTAATATTTTGAATGTATATAGATCCATATGATTATCGCTTTTTATGTAGCAAGGCTTTTTTGGTAAGATCGGCAAAAGCAGCGCTTCTTTTTGATTTATTTATTTTCATTTACTTTTATTCGCCAGCTTTTTAGGCACTTCTCAATTTTCATTAGTCATCGGAGACACTATTACTGTACATATTATAGTTGAGCAAAGTTCTGAACCACATCAACCGGAGAAAATATAATAAATTACATTACAAATATATGTAAAATCGGTGTATGCATTTCAGTGTTTGTTTTAATAGAATAGCTTTTATACAATCTTTACCAAAATTATTTGTGCATCGCAAAAGTTTAACAAATCACTCAAATCACAAAAAAACGATATATATCCTTTTTAAAATCGCATTTATTCTTATTAAATTTTTAAAAAAATATTTACTCCTTATTTCAAAAAATAACAAAAGAAAATCACAAAAATTATTTCTAATCCTTTTAGTTATTATTTTCTATTACAAGTATTTAGTCGATAAAATGGGTAAAACTAAGGAATTCTCTTTGGAGGTTAAAGCCGCAATTTTAGGGAGCTATTCTGCCAAAATGCCAATTTAGAGTTAGTACACGTGCACAACATCTATCGAAATTCGAATAATTATTTATCGCCAAGAATTTGAGTGTGATTGCGGAAATCGTTTGAAAATGTGGTTACATGGTATAATGCGTTTGGCAACGAAAAAAACTATACGATCTAGTCACGATGTCGGACGATGGAAATAAATACTTGATAATTTTGAATGAAATTTGTATAATTTCATTAATTACGAGTTTTATTAATTAAATGTAGTTAATATTATCGTATCGTTTGCGTTTAAATTTAGTTTATAAATTTTATTCATTAAATCATAAATGAAGAAATCGTCGCCAGATAATTTTTTGCGTCTTTGCTATGTGGCAACTGCAGCATTACGGCCTTTTCAGTAAGAATTTAAAATATTATGTCGTCAACTTTTCGATTAACTAAAGTGTAACGACTTCAGTTTTTATATAATCCAAACTGAAACATCGTATTCAAAATTCTTTCAAAAGATTCGTTAGCAGAATTTATTTTGAGTATAGCGGTTAAATAAAAAAAAAATTAGAAAAATCTGTGAACAATATATTGCTTGATAATATATCAAGCTCTTTGGTTATTATTGAGATTAATGATTAACACCTTGAAAGTTCAAGCTATCAGTTGAATTTAGCAATGGAAGAGAAATTGCAGCTATCACTTATTTTCTTAATAATGCTCGCATGTTATTTTTATTTTTAAATACCGATATTAGTACCATTTTCTCGATATTTACTACACTCTTTTGAAGCAGAGTAAGTGTTTTTATGTGACATGCCTATATCATCAAGAAAAGTTGACATTATTACTTTGTTTGAAATAGGTCGATCGGATGACTTTAACAAATATACAAATTAGTCCAAGAACACTGCCTTGTGACACACCTGTACTAATGTTGTTAGACCAGTAATAATACCATTTTATTCAAAAAGCTGAAGGATTGTTGGAATAATAGTAGGATTTGTGTTAAATTTGTCCGAAATTTTATTCCAATGTGATAAAGATACATTTTCTTGAGGAATATTTATCAGTTCGGTGGCTTTGAAGATGAACGTTATTATAGTATTTTGCATTTTCTGATGCTATATCTGCTTTCAAAATTGAATGTCAATTTCCATAAATTTTAAATTTCTTTGGATATTATTATATTATCGATTTTAGGGGACTGCAAGCATTAAAGCTATACATGGTCCAAGGTTAATGGTAATTGACATTTTCCAATTGCCTTTTTTATCGTCTTTATTCATTTACTCGAGATCATTTTTTTATTGATATGGATGTTTTTTTTATAATACTTTGAAGATCATCTTCATCTGATTCTAAAAAAATAATCTTTTACAAAGTTAATGTCCAAATATTTTAACAGCATTTTTTTATGCAAAATTCGTTTGTACGTTGATATCCGCCATTGTGAAAAAACATCATCAACTATATTAAAGGAACATTCCGGCGTTGAATAATTAACTAAATTGCAGTTCTGATATCGTTCAAAGTGTAGAATTCCGTCTGCAATCAACAATTTAAAATCTTCAGTGACCGTTTTTCCTAAGGGTAACAAAATTTATCAAATTAGTAAAAGGTGAAATTTTGAAAAATTTTCAGATTCGTCTGGTTTCATCGATAACTTTTTAAGAATTTTCCGATAACTCTAGTGGGAATTCAAAATCGTTGTTGTCAGAGTAGTCAGAGCATCACCATCAAAATGTTGTGTATCATTATTTTCGCATTCATCGTCGTCTTCGCATTCATCATCCACATCTGAAATTCGCATTTGAAATATTTGAAGTCATGGAAGAGTCACTTTAGAATAAGATCGTTCGCATGATTATATAGCATAATTGGCTTTCAGGTTAAATCTCATTACTATACTTGACCATAATCGCAGCACCCTCATGAGCGAAATTACGTTCAAAACAGATAAGTGTAATTTCAACGAATTTCTTTGTTTCCGTAGCGTCACAAGATCCAATTATTTTGGTTAAACCAAGATTGAATTTGTCAGAATTGGCAGAAGTATGAAACGAATAATATTATTATTAGCCCATTCGTTAACTGTGATCCTGGAAACAGGCGTGCGGAAAAACGATTACTGCGTATCTAGGCGGAAACGTAAGTCAAAATACATGCCCGGATTTTTGTCATGACCTTTTTATTTTTTTAAGCCATCTATCGGTAATCTATTGAATTTTAATTTATTTTTTTATTATAAATAAATTCATTTTTTTCACAAATTCGATTAAGAATCCTTCCTATATGATAAGAATCATATATTTTATTTAATTTAAAGTAGTGTATTCTAATTTAAACGCAAATGTTTTACCTCACGTTTGTTCCCAGCACAATGCTTAATTTTGGTTGTTTTGAGGTTTTTCCATTAACTGACGTTTTAGTTCGGATTTTGTTCATCACACAATTTTATTACACAGTTTTGTAACATAGCCTCGAATAGACCATTTCAAAATTAACTCAAACTAATATTTTCCTCCGGGCTTTCGCAGAAATATAACCTAAAGTATATTTTTTAACCTTTGAATAATTTGTTTTGTATAAAATTAGCATGAAGTATGCCAGAATTTCCGAAATTTATCGGGTCAAATTTACAAATCATCGCGTCAAATTTTTAGAATTCTACCTTTTTGCTAAATTTAAAATAGAAGCCGCTATTCAGTGTTGATTATGGCCACGTTAGTACTAAATCCAAGCATCATTTTATGTTCTTTGGCAAAAAATTTGGATGTAAATCAAAAAATGAAAATTTTAATTTTGCCTTCAAATTTTATTTGTTGTTAGTTTGCAGGTGTTAACATAAACCAATGACACTCTAATTGTAGTAATTTGTAACTCATTATTTGCAAAACATTAATAGTGAAAAGAACCAAAAGAACGCAAAACCAAATTGATTTGATTTTAAGTGTGTTAGTTGTGGCAAAAGGAGAAAGACGTATATTTTAGAAATAAAATACATCAAGCAAATTTTAAAAATTTCGAAACACAGTAAGAAAAGGTCACGAATGGCTACAAATGGCTTCAGTTGGGAAATGGATAACTTTTAATGTGCTAGTGTGAGTTTTAAAATGTAAAATGAAATTATTGGTTTACATCAGAAATGATAATCTGATGTAAATCAATATTTTTGGGTAAATATTAATCTTGTTGTTTTCGATTTTTTTCATTTTCTGTTTAACCACCTTTAGTAAGTTCCTAGTCTTAACTTTGATGGTGATCGACAAAAATTTGGAGGATCATTAGTCTAAAATCATAGACATAGTTAATATTAATCTTAATCTTACAAAATTCGTTTGAAAAATAATGGTCCAATATATTAATTCTTAATTTTTAATTCTTTGTATTCTTTCAGAATAAAAACCGCAGTCGGAAAGTCCGCAGTTGTTTAAATCATCCAACGGGTAAGTTGAAGCTTTAAAGTGCTTTATTTTGTTTGTACTTGAAATATTGATCCACGCTTCCAGTGGTTGAGGTCTATCCATTTAGATGTGTCTCAAAACAAATCTCATAGTAACAAGATGCAAAACGATATTTAGGAAAGTTCTTTCCATTTTATTTCAGGTTACAAATCAAGTTAAATACCAAATAATTTTAGTATATAGTTTAAATTTATAAATCTGTACGACTTATTTGATATCCAAAAGTAGACTTTATTGCTAAGTAAGGTCAACAGCACTATGGGGTTCCGTTTACCTAAATTAAAAAACCAAATGACATTTAATTATTTTGTACCATTCAATTTTAACATTTTCAATGTGTATCGTGTACAACGATATAATCCGCTCTTGTACACAACATCTTAAAGACAAATTAAATTAAACAATTTGTACATGATATAATCTATGATTCACCTTGTGCATCTATAGTTTTATAAAAACAAAAGAGTATTCTAATAAAATATCCAAACTATTTAGTTTGTTTACTATAATTTTTGGCACAGTACAGACATTTTCCATTTAAACGAAAAAGCTTTAAAGTTTTTTTATTTTTTGTGAGTGCTCTTTATACATTAGAGTAGTTTAAAAATTACTCTTTTAAGATTGTTGCACCTGGAAAATAATTTGAATTAGTTTTCTCTGTTGCACATATAGTATATACAATACGGTATATAATGTGTATGGAAAACTTTATTTTTATACAAAAGAATTTTGTTTTTCAGCATAAATGAACAAAAGTTTTCCATCTATGTATTTTACAAAAATTTCTACGGTACTTAAGTATCCTAATTTAGATGAAAAAATGTTAGTTTTTAAATGGAAAATAATTTTCACGGAATTTAGAAAATTTTTATAATTTTATTTTGTTACTATATATAGTATTATACAACAAATTTATGAAAAAGAAATCTTCAAGGAGTGATAGTTCGTCGTGTGCCATTGTTAATAGATTTTATAGCTCTTTGTTTTAAAATTAGTGATAAGTTCAAGATCACGTCATGTTGCAACGAAATTAAAAAATTCACAAAACGTTAGGAAAGTTTTTTTTTTTTTTTTTTTGAAATTTCGAATATGAATTAATCATTAATTTTTATGGTCATGGTCTTAAAGTTGATATGAAACATGCAACACGTACATTATATATGACAGATAAAGTATGTCAAGTTTTGACAATACTATAGAATAAATTAAGATGTTAGTGTATTAATAGTGTTTTCCTGTTCTGTCCTTCACAAACCAACTAAAGTATTAAAGTTAAGTCAAAATGCTCTTGTTCTTCTGCAATATAAAAAAAAATAATCAGAACCGAACAAAACTTAGTTGACCATTAGTGCCATAACACTTTTTTTCGTTTGAGATAAGGTTAAAAACCTCCGTGATCACTTCGATGCAGTATTCAACATTTGAAAGAAAAATATCTCTGAGCGCATTGCTGCGGCCCTTACAGTATCAACAATCTGGCTGATTCAAATTCGATCCCAAACTTGCTCTGCGTATGGTTCTAGACAACCTTCAAAAGGTAGTTCAAAAATTTTCATTTTCCTTAATCAACATAGTGGAAGTTAAGTTTTTTTTAAATATCCGGTGCTCATGAAGTTCGGCTCGCTTTTTTAAATATCCGGTGCTCATGAAGTTCGGCTCGTTTTTATGGTTTTATATTGTAATTTCAGTGGTTTTAAGAATCGTAAATTCAATCTCAAAACTTCTAGTCTTAGTTAGTCTGAAAAATATGCCGAACTTCAAATGGGTGTAACTCCGGTGCTAAGGGAGTTAGGCAATTTTTAATGGTTTTATATTATAGTTAAAGGGATTTGAAATATCTGAAATATAGAAATATTTCTATAATTTAGTAGAAAAACATCGATATTTTCACTTTTCAGAAATTAGGACAGATTTAGAGTAGGGTTGTGCTCTTCAGATTTAGAGTAGAGTTGTGTTTAACCTTACTGTACCATTTGTTTGGTAGGTTTAAAGTTACACAAAAATAATTCTTGACACCAGAAAGCAGTACAGTTTACATCTTTGTTTAGGTAAGCTTAATATATATATATATATATATATATATATATATATATATATATATATATATATATATATATATATATATATATATATATATATATATATATTTCGAATAAATTTAAGTCATATTCATTTAAAAGTATTTCAGTGCTTGTCAAAAAATTTACCGCGAGCGATTGTTTCATCAATATGATCAATTTTAATAAATATTTTAACTAAAATCGGCATAGTCGACTGTCGAGGTCAATTGACAAAGCCAACCTCTACATTCGTTATGTAAGGGGTCTAACATATTAAAAAGTATGTCTATCACTGAGTACCTGTATCATAAATTATTTTATGTTACATTTTATTATTCTATTCAGGAATTTTTATGACATACCAAAAAAAAAAAGAATTATTACTCTTACCTTTATCTTATCATATACATAAATACATAATCATTTTCATAGAACCTCAAAGATGTTGTGATAAGAAAAATTAATTTTACTTCATGCATGTACTAAAAATATAGAAGAGATTGGGTAAATTCACTTACACACATTTAATTATCACTTATGATAATAATGTAATTTGAGGTAGATTAAGAATTTAACAAGAATTTGTGTACATATATAGTATGTTCTAGATATGAACACATCAGAATGATTTACATATCAAAAAGAAAAATCTATTGTTCAATACATTTTCAATTCAGAAAATTGAAATATGTTTGTAATTATAACATAATAGCCACAAGTCATTGTACATATATTTTTTTAATATGTTTATGCTTTAAAATTTAAAATTACGTTGACATAAATCAACGTGTGCATTTTTTTGTGTGTAAGGCACACCTCAGACTTTATACGGTTAAAATACTTGTTTCAACTTTTAGTTTTATGGATTTTTTTTAGACGACAGCATTTTTCGTGAAAATATGAATGGAACGGAAATTTGTATTAAGTAAAAGTTGATTTACTGTGCCGCATTAATAATTAGTTAACTAAACAGGAAATTATAATAGCCCAGTGACTGAATTAAATATATATTGTGCAAATATCATAACCCTTGAAATGTTATACTTTCATAAGACAGGTAGTATCTTAAAATGTTCATAAGGTTAATGTTTTCATGTTTTTTGTTGGAAAACGCACGAAACATATTTACGAGAGGCACTTTCTTTCTTATGTATATAAGGATAATAATTTAAAGGATAAGTGTCACAAAAATTCACCCTACAATTATTTTAAACTCATTCACTTATTATGTTTTATGTTTTTTCATATTTTTTAATAATAAAAAATAATAATTATACAGACTAAAAATAAAATATGAAAATACAAGTGAAAAATGAAAATTTAATTGAATTAATTTTTCTTTTTACTCTATATATACGACTCGTTTGAGTGTGTTTCTTTTGTTTTAGTCGAAAAATTCATTTTTTCCTTTTACTTTTCCGGCTTTTAAAAGGTAGTTTACCAGCACGTAAAGCATAAAAGCCTATGTGGTCGGGGGCAATCAAATGACTCGTTAAATACATATCCGAATATGCATGATAAAGTTGGTATATCGTCACAATAAATATTGGTTGTCGTACGTAACGTACATAGTTATTTTTTGTTGGGGTTTCCACTTTTGGTTTGAGTATTAACTACATTTTGGAATTAATTTACCATCTGCATCATTGGTTAAAAATTCTAATGAATGTAATACCAAATACCTGTAGACTCGGATTTAAGTTACATTCACACTTAAGCGGTAGATTTTCATTAGTCTATTGAGTATTTTAGAAACTAAACGAAAAGGTTTCGTTAAATTGTCGTTCAATTTATATTTCAACGTAAAATATGTTGTGACAGCTTTAGGAAACATTAAACCGTATATAACGTGCCTACATTATTGTAGCTAACCTTACAAAACATTTTTGAAAAGGAAATGTTTTTTTCATTGGTACATTTAATAATATTTGTACTGCTATAATTGCGTTTAGGTTTTTTGGTAACAAAAACTTTCATTATTTCGTACTTTAAAAATATTTTTGCGCATATTTTGTTTGCCATTACTTCAAATTTGTCCTTAAAATTAAAAAAAAAATTAATAATCAACATCATTATAGGCCAGAGTTGACCCTTACTGAGGTATTTTTACAAGATCTTTCAGACCATATTTTTACTATTGGTGATCGTAGTAGGTGGTCAGCTCAACGAACGATTTTACACCCAATTGGTCACGACGTTGAGGTCATCGGCGAGAATCGAATCCACGACCATGGTGTGTTCCACGGCCAACACCTTAACCATCAATATACGACCGGTGACAACATTAAGAGAGTTTTATCAGTTTTTGCTTTAAGTTTGAATGTATTAATGCGGTGCCACACATTTATTTGCTTCCCACACAATAGTCTGTGTTTTTATGATTTTCTTAAAAGAGTGCATTCCAAATGACAGTATGATGCCCCTTTTTTATTTTTCAAAATTTTGTTTACTTTATTAACGGAAAACATAAAAAAAAGCTAGCGCTTAATTTATTTTCAGTATCAATTTCAGGGTGATAAAATAATGGACCAATGAATTTAGCGCATATTTGTAGTTGGCTCAATTTAACTGTTGGTAATAGAAAAAAAGTAAATTATTGTTGCTCAAATAATGTAATAGTGTGTAAGGACGAAAAGTAGCTGAATTTGTTTCTAGTATTATTTTTAATAGTTTGGATGGTTTGCTCAAATTTTATAGATAGCTATTGGAAATGCAAAAGGGAAAATATGTTTACTCATTTGAAAATATTATTTTCACTGAGCAATTGGCGCAGTGGTTAAAGCTGCGGTATTTGGGACGGTAGGTACCGGTTTCTAATCCCAACCGAAGAGGGTTTCAAAAGAGATTTGTCATCATCTGATTACGATCGGTGATGACGAAGAACACAAATATGAACCTCTGTTGGTGTGCAGATTCCATGGGCCGAACCATCGTCCATGTCAGTACAGGCTGACTAGAGCAATGCAATGTGAAGATGGATTTAAAATCGAACCTGTATTTGTGCGTCCTCCATTTGCTTGGTTATGGCTTACGGTAGGACGTTATAAATTAACCGCGGAAGAGTTGGGAGAGCTTCAGCCCCAGAAAAGATTGCAGGGTTCAAAAACAAAAAAATAAATAAAATAAAATATTCTTTTCAAAACAGAGAAACTCTTTTCTACAAAAAAAAAAGCTTGCGCTTAATTTATTTTCAGTATAAATTTCATGGGGACTGGAGAATGGCTTTACAAAAGCAAGAATGAGCAAAAATTGCTCTTTTTAAAGTTGAAAATTTTTAGACTGAAAATTTTAGCTTCTACTCTTAATAAACATTACCTTAAAAAATGTATCGAAAATCCAATTAGTGTGATGCCGTGTAATGTCGATAAATAGTTCAATTCGTTTCTACAATCCTTTTAAATCGAACTTAAATTGTTTGGGAAAATATAGCTCAAATTTACATTATAAATTTAAAAGTGAATTTTATCTTAAAATCATATAAGGAAAATGGGATTACCAAAACTTACTTTTGGGTAACTTTTCTAAAAATGACCTACGTAATAACAAAATAATTAAATATTTTGAGCAACATTTAATCCTTTTATTTATAGATTTGCTTATTTATGACTTAAGTATTTGGATATTTATGAAGTAATTTAAAATGAAATTAGGACTATGAAACTAATTTCACTGACTATGAAACTATGACTATGAATTAATACACGCCACACCGGTCATACTTATAAAAAATAAATGGAAAACACAGAAAACAGTAAAAAATAAATAAGACAGTGTATTTTGTCAACAGTTTAACGATCGTTAAAATTATTTAAAATAATCAAAACAAAAGCCGTGTTCCTTTGCTACTATTTTTTGAAAAATTTTGTTGTTGCAATTCAAATATTTGCTTAAAATTTTTAAATTTTTTTAGTAGAATTTTTTGAAGATGAACTTATTAAATAAATCTGTAAAACCATAGTTTAGTTTTAGTCCTTAATTTACTAAAACTATAGTAAAACAGCTAACGCTTAATTTATTTCCTGCATACATTAAATACAAATTGAAATATGGCTTAACAAATTATACTCATGTTTATCATGATTGGCTCAATTTTGATATAAAACAATGAAAATGGTCATGGAAAAGTAAACGTGAAAAAATTGATGCTCAGTTGTATTTGACATTCTATATGAGATACGAAATGGTTTCTTTGATTTAAAAATTACTAGCATAGATTAAACTGAAAGTAGATAGCAACAATTGCTCAGTTTCAATTTGTTAATAAATGACCTGCTTAATTACTAGCTATACTTTATTGGGGATTTTACAACAACCGTAGCATGCATTTCAATGCGTTTAGATTTATTTAAAACTAACTTTTTGTTAGTTTTATTTTAAAATAGGGCGACATTTTTTATTTTAATTCTTATTCACGTGCCCAATAAAAACGCGCTTAATGAGTAAGATCGAAAAGTATTGGAATTCGTTTCTAGTACCATTTTTAAATGATTATAGTTGGGAAGATTATAGATCAAATTAATATTTTCCAACTTTATAGATAACCAATGAAAATACAAAAAGAAAAATATTTTTGCTTAATTTAAAACCTTTGAAATTAATTTTAATATTGATCTTTATTTTCGGTTGATCTATTTGATTTAACTAAAAACTATTTTCCATCAAAGTGAAACTAGGAATTGCCAATTGCTCAATTTAAACCATTAATTTATTACAGTAACTATGAACTAAGCATTTTTATTAGCTGATGTTTTTTGTTCAAATAGTAGCTCAATTACTATCTAGTACGTCTAAAGTATTTAAAAATAACTTAACAGATTTGTTTCATTATAATAAATAATCATAATGTAAAATACAGTGAAATACAGTTAGAGTAACTATTTTTAACTGATTTCAGGACCAGAGAATTTATCTTTAATTAATAACTGGCTCACTTTGAACTAAAAAAAGGAAATGTGTGATTATTGCTCAATTATATTTTATATTGTAACTTATCTATTAAAATCGAATTTTAATTGCGATTGGCTTGTTGTACATTATTATTCACGAGCATTGTCTAAACTATGGTCTCAAAAGAGATGCAATTGAGTCACAGATGCAAGATGTAAATATTTTATTTAGATTTATTAATTTTTTGGTCAACGGCGAGAATCGAACTCTGGTGTGGTAGGTAAGTATCTTCGACCACGGGCGTTAACACAGTAGAATTAAGCTATCATTTTGATTTAAATCAATAGTTGTGAGATTAACAAAAAATGGGAGTTTGTAATGGCTTAGTTTAAACTGAAAATATGTAGTGTGGATTGCTTCTTTGAGAAAATTGCTAGTTTAAAATTACTCTATATGAAGGACGCAAAAATTGCTCATTGCTCAAGTTGTAAATTATTAACCACCAGTCTGGCTTTAATTAGTGATTTTAATTTAATAAAGCTTAAAATGTTAAAAAGTAGCTCAATTCGTTGTTGTATTTATTTTAAGCCGAACATAATATTGGTTAGATAAATATAGCTCCAAATTTACATGGGAAATACAAAAAAGAAAATATTGTGGCTCAGTTTTATTTCCAGTTTATGTTAAAATAAGTTCATATAAAGAAAATGATACTACCAAAATTTAATTTTGAGCAACTTTTCTAAAAACGTAAGAAAAGAAAAATAATTAAATGTTATGCTCATTAGTTATAAGTTTGCTTATTTATGATATTAGTATTTTGACATTTATAAAATAAGAATTATGAAAAAACACAAAAAATATAAATTCAAATTTATAAAATACCAATCGAATAAATCAGACAGTTTAGTTTGTTGACAGTTCATCAATTCATCAATTTCCTTTGCTACTATTTAATTTAAAGTTAGCAAATTGAGCTACTGATTAAACTAAAAAGGCTTTTTGAATGTTTGTTTGATGCATGGCTTTAAAAAATATTGTAATTGTAATTTAAATATTTGCTTAAATTTTTTTAATATGGTGGAAGATGATCTTATTTAATAAAAGTGCTTTTTACACCTTCAGAGTATAATAAATTTAGGAACATTTTATTCTCTTCAATTATTTTTTAAACTATACAACTAAAATAAACGTTTTTTTTTTAACAAAAAATATATAGGGTCGACTTATTAGTTTTAACTTAAAATATATAAGTTTCTACTTCAAACAATTGAGCTACTCTCTAATTTATTGAGCTACTGAAGGAAGAATACGACATTCAAACAATATTTATTTTAAATAAATGTAATTAAATAAAAACACTGTCAAATTACTGAAAATTTGGATGCACAGGCTTAGCAAATTACAGTTATTTCAAAACATTTATATTAATAATCACGCTAAGTCTGCTAGCACGTTTTCCGTACTGATCCTGAACCAGGAAGTGTAATGATCGACTCCAGTGAAGTCGAATTTTTGATTGAATATGCGCCAACAATGGCCCCTGAAAACCTTTTATTATAATTTTACATAATAAAAAATGAGAAAATATGGGAAGAAAACAAATCCTAGAACTAATTTCTAACATAATATTTTCATTATTGTTATTATTATTTTTATAGAATTAAATTAGGAGCGCTTTTATATCATTTTCCTTAATTTTTGTGCTTTCGCTCATATCACACATTTGATGGTATCTCGCCGTGCTGTACCAAAAAAAAAAAAAAAAAAAAACAACAAAACAAAAAATGTAATTGTAAATTTTATTTTTGTTTTCAAATTTTTCGTTAAGACGGAAAAGTTTTGTTTCGGAATGAATAAATTAAGAAAAACTGTTTCGTATATGAAAATTGATTAAGCTGCTCCAAGAATATTTTTGTTTTTTTATTTTAATACATTCGAAGGAGGGTGATTATAATTTTTCCGGATGTACATTAACTGTACTAGAAATATCAGTTGCCATAGGTTGCGACAACAGCAAAAAAAATCAAGATATTAGACTCACACACATCGCGGTACAATGCATTACAAATCGTATTTATGTTTCATGTATCCAGCATTCTTTAAACACATATATATAATATGTTGCGTATGGTAGCATTAAGTACATAACATATATTTCGAAATGTAATTATTAATTTTATCCAAAAAATTTCACAAGACTTAAATTTTTTTATTTTATTTTTTTAAACCGATACATTTCTTAACTACATGTTTATTAAATCTAAAAAGACTCCAACGGGTGAAAGTTATAGTGTACAGTGTACACATATCTTAAGTTGTGACAATAGAAATTTATTTTTAATTTCTTTTAAATATTAATAAATCACTTACGTTACAAGACGCACATAATACATGAAAGTTTTATTTTTATACACCTTTAAGATGAAAGACACGGCGATACATGGGTTTAATGACGAATTGATTAAATTATAAATTTTTTTAAGTGCCGGAGGGATTTTTTTTTAAATCCAACTACTTCATAATAATCGTAGAATGGTCATAAAAACAAATAATATGTTGATGTAATTTTCACAGTTATATAATAAGAAGATGTTGGAACAATTATTATATAAGAAATATCTTCAATTGGTCGAAATTGTTAAATTTAGTAATTGTATGATTTACGAGGGCCGGATGAGAATATCCTGACTTTTTTAGGATTGATTGTTTTAGCAATGCTTTATGATTTGTGGACAAAATAGTAAGTTAACTCTGCGATATCGATAAAGTATGATGTTCGTATTTTACTAGAAGACATAAATAAAGTGGAAATATTAACCCATATAGCTTTCCAGAACTGCAGTAGAGTCGGAATTCGGTTCTGAGATGAATGTTAACCATTCTTGTAATATAAGGTTCGTTTCTCGACTTTTGTAAAATCCAACTGAAATGCAAAAATGGTTTTACTCACAAACTAAAAAATGGTGGCCACTATTACGATTTGAATTAATATATATTCTCTGTAATTAGGGAGCATTTTCAGATCCCGTAAAGTACATAGAAACGACCATGGTATCTTAAAATTTCTCCATGATATCCATTCCTTTAAAAGGTCAATAAGAAAAAAAATGTTTCAGCTAAATATAACCGTAAAATGTGCATACGTAAAATAATGCGAGATTTATGAACGGCACATGGAACATAAAATCACAGTTAAGTCACTTACAAGCGTTAAACTGTTTTATGTCAGGATAAAAGTGTATCGTTTGGGACACGTTGCTTTCAAAGACTTAAAATAGATGTTTTCTAACCAGTCGTTGCGCTTTACATCTCAAACTGTTTAATGAAATCTTGCTGTTAGTTGAGAGGTGAGAGTTTTGAGAAGAGCAAAATGAATTGTTTCACAATCACACGTAAACCTTGATCGCACCTAGATCTGTTGCTCTTCAGGAATCGACGCAGTACTTGACACTTAGAAGCAGCATTTTTTATTTTTGGAACATTTTTGGAACGTTGGTGTGTTAAAGTTGTTTCGGATTTACTAAACAATGATTGCATATGATAAACAATGTTGTTATCATTAGGACTGGAAACTTGCTAATGCATTGAACTATTAAATAACTGTAAAGTTTGTAAACTAACGAACTACTGGCGAAAGTATGTAATTATGAAAATCAATTTTCCATCCTGTTGAAAATTTAGAAGTGCCTTAAAGCGTTTTATAAGGATAGCACTATGAAAGGTTTTCCTGTTCAGGCTCCTGAGTTTCTAAATATTTGATTTTCAAAGGTTTCATTCGGTGGTTATGGAAATGTGACGTCATGTTAAATTAAGTCATATATTGACAAAACCATTTTTACCATTTTGAACACAGTATGTTCCGAAGTAACTAAATTAAAGGTTGCTTTTTCTGCATAGGATGTCATTGCCTCCAATAATCTTTTTGATAAAAACTACTGTGCGTGTATTGTACCTAAGCGTACCTGTAATAGACTAAACTAAAAACATTTCACTCCCTAAAACCACCAAAATTTCTTATTAAAAACATCGCACCCATTTGTTCCAAGTACTCAGGATTAAAATTTAAGCTATCTATTAAATATTCATAACATTCCGTATAGCTAAACAAAAAAAACTACAACTACTTAAAAAAGATGGCAAGCAAAAAAAAACTATTATAATCATAATCATAACAATATAATAATTTCTTCTCAACTTAATCTCAGTCATTTTCAGATATTTAAGCAATAAATAATAACCATAAGACATAATAATAATAAAACAAAACGGAACGAAACTTTTACGAAACTGGGATGGATTTTAATATCTTTATATAAAGACACATTATATGTATATATAAGAATAAGACTCTCCCTATGTGTATTTATATCTTGTTACAAATATTATGAGAGCTTCAAGTATATATACATACGAGTACATGGATGGAAAATATATCCTTTTGAATTGGGAATCCGTTTTTTGTTTCATATTTCTTGACAGAAATTTATTTATGAGCTTATTTTACTACTCGCATTGAATGCAATTTAAGTTTTTGGCTTATTGTTATATTACTGCAAAACGGTTTGTCTTGAACAAAACGAGAAAAGTTGAATGCATTTTTGAAACATCTCTCTTGAGCACGTCAATTAACCTAATCAATTAACCTTTCTAAACGTTTCTGAAATAATTTTACGAAATAAAATTTTTAATTGCAAAAATATTTCACAACTGCCAAAAGTTTTTTTTTTTTAAATTTTATTTATTTTTAAATGTTTATTACGTTAAATATAATTTTATTAGTCTGTAGCCATAACGTATGTACAGATAATAGACGAACAACAAACCGATTAAATGTTTATGCACTTGAAGGTTTATATTATATTGGAACAGAAACTAATTTCCTGATTATTTATATCGTACACCTAAGATAAATAAATAAAAAATATGGAAATGAAAATGAATTTTGTCGGGAAATGCTTAAACTTAATCAATAAAAAGATGTTTAGTAAATTCGAATCGAAAATCTATTTAGGTTACAAATTAATATTGATTTGCATTTTGTCATTTCAATAATCTTACATCATCTCCTTAAATACAATATTGCAATCTTTCTGTGTGGTAAGAGTTGAAAAATGAGGATGGCGGAAAAAATGTAGTATCCATCAAGATACCACCAGTAGTAGTATTGGAGGAAAATAAACTTTTGAGGTCCATTGAGCAGGCAGCAATAAGACGACTATATACTCAACGTGGTAGTTACAATTAATGTCAAGTTTGACCAACAAGCTGCTAAATTGGATCACATTCGAGAGGCTCAGGACAAAGAAATGCTAGAGCTTAGGCGGGGCATGTTTTCATTAATGCAGATAACGCCGACCATTTTAAACTTTACATAAGAACAAATACCGCAAGAGATAAGCAATGAATGAAATATTGGCAGGAGCATCAAACTGTCAAAGTTGTGAAGATATTCCACAAATAGAGGTACTCATAGAGAAGACCAATTCTGTGGAATAATAAAGGCCGAAATTCTCATTCTCGTCCCAATGTTTTAATGCCAGAAACCTGGGAACTACGTCTGATATAGTAAGAAACCAGCAATTCTGAAACCGATGACGCCGTCGATTAACCGTTACCATAGAAGTGGACGACTAGTGCAAGAAGTGTGAAATTTTTGCTGCCAGCATAAGGGTTCCCAAACCAGAACTAGACGAACAGGGCAACTGAGAAAATAAATAACTGAGTATGCAGATTCCACTAATGGCACAAAAAACTAGACAATAACCAATTTAAAACCACCACTATCGAAGCTTTACTAACTGAGCCAGATAAACCTAAAAATTTGAAACAATTTTGATAACAAACAAGTAGTTTGGGCTTGTGGTGGACGAAGGTAACACACTTTACCAAATTTATAGCAAATATAGTGGAAATCTTTCTATTTTTAGGATTTGAGTTGTACTATGTTTTTTTTATTTTGCTCCATCATAATTATACCTACTCCGACTAGCCATTTAGCTAAATAAAATTAAAGGTACAACTATTTAAAATAAAAGCAAATAATTTAAATACTATAATACTCATTTGCTAGATGGAAGATGAACGAGCCGAAAAAATGGACGAGGTCATACACGTACGTTTGGTCAGCCAGTTAGCCAAGCAACGTATAATGAATGCACAATGTAAAAACTCACTAAATTTTTATAAATGAAAGTCTCAGTTTTTCTAAGCGTCAACTTTATAACCAGACAAGAGATCAACAACTTAAACTGAAATTTAAATAGTATAGTTAAGATATAATAGTATATTTTTTTTGTATTATCTCGTTTCTAGATAATAGTTATCAAGGTCTGATCTCCACTTTCTCGTATGATAAATTTGTGGTCGTCCATCAAAATACGGTTAAGAAACAATTTTCGATAAATTTCTATAATATTCCACCCGATTTAATAATTTTCTATCTAAAAATTTCAGGCTTTCAAATCGTAGACTGTTGTAACAATAACTAAAGGTTCGGAGGTATAATTGTAAATATTAAAGATCATATACAGTCTACTTCTAGTATTCTCAATGTGGATGTTGCTAATATTTTTTAAATATTAGCTACATCCACATTGCCAAAGTGTATAGTTATCTGTTAATGATGGCTTCTTTTGGGTTAAGTTCGTTAGAGGGCACTCATACAAGGATAACAATTGTTATCACAATTGTGATATAATAATTGACCATATGTAGCTTTTACTACAGTAGACTATAACATACTTCTGATAAAATAAGACAGTACTGGATTTAGAAAACAATGAGCTAATTTTTAGCTTGAGGCCTATTTTAATTTTATTTTAGATTATTCAAGTTCTTCTCTTATGCTAAAAGGTTTTGCCGTTGGCTTTTTTTTCTGATGATATTGCATTATCATATGGAGGTTGTAATTTTGATTCAAAAGTATGCAATATGAATTATGATTTAATGTTAACGTACGATATTCGAGGCATGGTACTGAGAACTAAAACTTCCACAGTGCTTTTTAATGGGCAGGCACTATTGGTGAAAGCAAATATATCAACAAAAATTGATCGCCTTAATTTGAGTATTACACCGGCTTGTGCAATATTATTCAAGAAGTTAAATATTTCGCAAGTATATTGAAGTCTGGCTTAATTACCGACTTAACTTTAAAGTACATTTAGATATAATTTACGTAAATATTTAAAATTTACTTAAATAATTCAAGCGTTTTATTGTTAAAATTAAGTATTTGGATTATAGGAATGGAAACAGTTAAACTGGTAATGGAAAAAGTGGAACTGTAGGCCTAGTTTTCGGGTAATAATTACCTTCATAATTCTTTTTTGTGCAATGTATATAGATCAAGAATGTTAGAAAAATATGAAGCTCCTCAAATTGATATACCATACTTAAATATAGATTCTACAAGTGCATGGTACAGTTTTCCTGTGCATAATCCTCGCAGATTGTAAAATGTATACAGTGCAGTGATAATAAGTGATAGTGATACCCAATTTAATTACGAGTCAATTGTAATACCTTAATATCTAAAATCTTTAACAATCACAAGTCCAAAACACTGCTCCGAACAATGATTCATATTCATCTGCAAACGCAGTAGCTTGACCAATAAGAGAAATATCAAATATAGAATTAAAGTAAACAAGAACTAGCATGGGCCCCAGTACAGACTCTTGAAAGACACCACAAATTAAATTACCTGAATAACTAAGTGAGTTGTTTATTGTAACAAATTTTTTTGTTACTCGAACCAATCTAAAATTTTCCCTCCTACACCAAAGTTTGATAATTTAGCTAAAATTAAAATTGTAAGTTATATTGTGGTTAACCGTATCAAATGTCTTAGAAATATCAATAAAAAGTACCGATGATTTTAGTGATTTCTTGAAACTGTCATGTGTATGACTCAAAAAATGTAGAATAGCTTCCTTAGAAATTTTATTAAGAAGATTTAATTTCATCTATAGTTTTAATTTTTTTATGCACGAGAATAGTTGTTACCTTCGAAAAATACAGTGGTACCATATTAATTTAAATATTATATTAAATTTCTGTGTGCCATCCGGTTTTACAAATACATAATCAAGGCACGCTAAATCCCTATAGTTGGTTCATTTACGAGACAAACAAAACCATATAAAGCCAGCATTGAAAGATAGTAAAAGCACCTCGAGTTATTTTGGTACAATATACAAAATTTTTCACTCATAGTAGCTGTAAAGTAATAAAAATTGCCTAGCATATCATAATTTAAAAAAATAAAAATATTAGTGCCTTGCTTTGTAAAACACGATCACTTACAATGGAAAAACTACAAAATTGTAAACAAGTACAAATCGGCGGAGAAACGCGTAGAAAATCATTAAAATAACACTCAAAAACTGTTGAATATTCATTATAACCAAATAAAATACTACCAACATTTGATAAAAAATGCAAGAAAAAAATTAAAAACTGTCAATTCACAACAACAATATACAGATATACACATAAACACATAAAAAAATCATTTGGAAACGTTCTTCAATTGATTTTATCTGTTAAAGTTGATTGAATGGATCGATGAATAGGTTTTATTTTAAGGATGTCATCTGATTCGATTAATATTAGAGGCGTTTAACAACTGGTTCGACTTGTCTTGATCGGCTTCCAGAGAAAACCATTTGGTGTCGTGGGATAACCACTGATCCTCTAGTTTTTTTACTCTGTTTTCCAATAAAGAGTTTGTAGTCCTTAGTTCGATAACAACGCCATATAGCTCCTCCAACGCTGTAGATTGGTTTTCTGTTTAGCTGCTTCATAATTTCAGGAAACCCAAGTGGTTTGTCGTAACAAAGTTATTTGAAAAAATCAGGTGCAAAATATTCAGTTACTAAAGTTAATTGGTTTATATATATATATATATATATATATATATATATATATATATATATATATATATATATATATATATATATATATAATTTGTGTCGTTTCGATATTTTAATAGCTAAAACGCACTTAATACTGATTTTCAATATGAAGCAGGGCATGCTTGTGTTCATCAATTTATATCAAGAAATTATATTGCTTTTTGCTGATTCATATAAGTACAAAACAGTATATTTTTTTGTAAGCAGAATACTGGCAGTTAAAAAAAACTATCTGCTACTGCCATAGCATATTGTGCCTTCCATATGTTTACTAAAAAAAAACAGAAGCGGTCGGTTCGGTGGCACGTTTTTGTCTTTCATAAGAAATCAAAAGGAGAGACAGAGACTTTTACCTCCATATATATCCATCTCTTTAGAATATAAATATAATTTATATAAAATATGCAATTTTATTAGCACCTACATTTTTCACTCTTACAAATTATCTCTTCTAATATATCTTATTCTTTTTGATATAACAGCAACTTTAAAATTTAAAAATACGATAAGACCAAGGGAATTAAACGGAAAATAAGAGAGAAAAAAAATGTCATAAAATAAGATTACGTTGATTAAAAAAGATGATGATAATCATTATTATGACTATAATGACAATCACGATAAAAATAGAATATAATATAAATGTATTTATATTTAAGTAAAGGAAATTAATCTTTATATACCCTAAAGATATTTTACTTTCCCGTTGTGTAGTAAGGAAAGTTATCGTTTCGAAAATTTAACATCAAAGTTTGATGTGATTTTATTTTAAATAGCTTCTGAAATAGCTTCTAACTAAATTTAATTTTTTTTATTAATAGATTTTTAATATTTTATGATGGAAACTAAAAAAAAATTAAAGCTAAACATACCGATGAGTAAACCATTTGATAGATAAACCACATATATGCGTGGGATTCCCCAAATTTTTTTAAACAATAACACATATATGATATCACTCGGAGTTTTATGGGAATGCCAAATTCATCGCGTGTCATCAACCTGACTTTAGACTATCTTAATGGAGTATCTATTTTGGTAAATAGATCATTATTGAGTCATTGGCTAATTAGTTTATTACAAATTAAAACCTAATAAGGCAATTATTTGCGTAATTCTCAAACGAAACGTGACTGGAAATCGTTGTTATTCTTTAAATTGAAATAACTACATTTTGCTGGTGGACCCTTGTTATGAAATCCCTTTTTTTCTTTGTAACTCTTGCTGTTTTAGTTGGACAAGTCGATACTTCTTCATTGCGACGGCAACTTTTCAGATTTTCAGATCATAAATTGACGGTTTGCGGACATAACTTTAAGTTTAAGAGACATAACCACAATGTTGCTAGAGTGGAATCCACTGGGCAACAGTTGTTAGTAAGAGTAATTGAAAAGTGATGTGTTGCATTTTGTGTTTATCTACTAATCATATTCTATTGGGTTAGGTCGTGTCACAGCAAAATTATGGGTTGTGTCTATAGGAAAAAAATTCTTTCTGAAAAATCATTATACATATAAGATTACAAATGAGAAGATGATGATAAAACATGATTTCTTAGAATATATATATTTTTCGTTTTGAAATTAAAGACAGGTACAAATGAAATTTTACTTTAAATATTGTTCGGCATTTTTACATAGAATTAATAAAATAAAAAAAAAACTGTTGACCAAACTTTCTACGCCAACGATCTAGATATTTAACTTGAATTCTATACGGTTGAAATGTGTTTAAGATATGTTGATAAGATTACATAATTTATGATCTCCTTTAAACAAAAAGATTGTAATTTTATTATTTTTTTTATTGTTTAATTTCAGGTTCTCGACAAAATTGAATTAGTCCAGCAAAGTACTTAATTTAAGTGTTGAAAATTATTTAGATGGTAAGCATTTTTAATATAATTATAATTTTTGTATGTAAAACCACTTTGAATAATAGCCAGTTCATCATTAATCTTCAAATATAGACAAATCATTTTGTTCTACTTTATGTACATATACTTAGAGTAAACTACAAACTCATTTTTATATCATCATCAATCCCGAATGTAATACAAATCATAATCCACTACCGCACATCGTTTTTATTCAACCTCTAGGTCTCTCACTCTCTCGGTACCAACAAACTAAAATCATAAGAAAAAAATGCATAACACGAGTGCTACACAAAAATAAAACAAATTTATGGAAAATAAGGAAATGAGAAATTTTCTTTATAAAAAAAAAAAAGTTGTTCATTTAAGAAAATGGAAATAAATGCTGGAAAAATAAAATTAAACGTTAATCATAATGTAGCTGGCATCTTTTTCTTTTCTTTTTCGCTTTTCTCCATAATTTGCACATTTACACTATATGCTTTGCTTGCATACAAGCTTTTTATCAATGGTGCTTTTATGCAATAAAAATTGTAATTTTATTTGTATTTCCGGCGTTTGGGGTTTTTTCTTTTACTTTTTTGATAAACATAAATGAGCTTTGTTATGGCTTTGGTTGCATACAATTTAATAATTTAGATTGATATTTGGTTTGGGAATTATTTGTTTTTTTTGTTTTTAGCAAGATTTTGAATCATTAATTTTAAAATAAGTTATTTGAATTGCGGTGGGGAATGAAAATTTAAATTTTCATATTAATTTAGTACCAAGGAGCTATACCTACAAATTAAACTACAATTTGATCCGATAATTGAATTAATATTTTTAAGATCTGTAGCGAAACTATTCGATATGAAAATTTATGTTTTATGGTATAAGTATAATGACACATCTGATTTATTGAATAATAATCTCAGGCAAAAGGTTTGAGAACTATCATAATAAGAGCTTTATCACACAATTTCTTTTGAAGGCCCAATTAAAAACATAAATTTTACAAACTATCAGTATTTCGATGTCTCCATGATGGTTAGCAAAAACTAAATTTTTTGTGGTACTGGATTAAATTTGAAAAAATTGAGCGATAAAGTAGGTGTAGTGGATTTTACACCGAAACCTCACTGAAATGCTCTAGTACCAAATATGAAACCGGTTGTATTTAGCTAAGTAATTTTTAGAATAATCGAGACAGTTTTCAGGAGCAAAAGAAAAAAAAATTGTGGACAGTTTACTCGATATTTCAAAATATTTGTGTGAACTCTTTTCCAGGCAAATGTGGCATGGTAATTTGAGATTTATTCACTTTTCAAGGAATAAATCAATCTGGATATTCTATATAAAACAATATGATCATAACAATAAAACGGGTTTTAAAAGAAATTGCTGACCCGTTCTGACAATTGCTGGCAGTTTTCTAACACTGTTGCCATTCAGCCCAATTACACAAATTGTTTATCGGTTATAATTTTTTCTAGTGTTTGGTTTGAAACAGATATGTCAGCTTTTTTTTAGCTTAAAATTAGGCTGATTCAGTTCTATCTCAGTCTGAATTTTTAAAGGAACATCTTACGGTTACATCATTTTCTGAGTCAAATAATAAGAGTCCACTATGTATAATGTATTTGCGTCAGACGGTAGGTCATCAGATTATAAGTAAAGTTCTAAGATCGTAAATTAAATTTTAAAATATTTCATTGTGCTTTAGCCTAAATTTTAAACCACTCCGATTCAGTAAATAAATTTTCCCATATTTTCAAAATATTGAAAAACTATTTGGGAATACTAATGTTTCGCTTGATAAACTATTTTTGCCCTAAATCGCATTGCACTGAACTTCTAGTGACAAAATGGCATATAACTCTGAGAAACATAGCTCACATTTTAATAAGAATACAAAGGTTTTTATCGAACTCTTCCAAGGTTTGTCGTCGACCATTAGTTTTAACATTAAATTTATAAGTCTTAAAAATAAATTCGTTACAAGCCTCGCGATATTTCATGAAGTAACCAAGGATTTGTTTTGCGTTTTTGTATACTGCAATAACATTTTGTCCATTGTATCAACTGCTCATTTTGTTCCAAACCCAAATTTGATTGATTTCCGTTCAGAAAATATTTTACCAGTGGCAGTGAAGTAAAAAAATTGTCGGTTGTGATATTTCATCGGCTATTTTTATAAGGATATATTAGCTCGTTATCTACAGGCTCATTTTGTTTTTTGTATTCTCGATTTTACCCATTAATTTTTGTCCATTAAATCGATATGCTGTTTCGGAGTTAAATAACCAGCATATTCTGATTCTGTGCTTGGCCGCTTTAGGAGAGATGTATTGTCTCACTAAACAGAAATACTTATTCATTAGCTACAATTGAATTATGAGGTCTAAAGATTGTTGTCAAAGTCATGCTTAGTAGTTGGGAAATTTCGCTTATTGGCGCTTCCTTTTCAACTTCCACTCAGATCTGACGAATTGAAATATACTCGATGCGAATGAAACGCGTATTATTATATAAAAACGCATCAAGCACCATTTTGCAGTTTAGTAATGTAGTATTTAAGTTTTCGTCTTTATCCTCAGGATACTTTTTTTCATTATTAACCTTTAAATTATTATCATCTTGATGATGATGTCCCTGAAGATGGACTAAAATATGTATATGTAATGCTAGGTAAAAAGAAATAATGTATAAAGGAAAGCAAAAAAACAACATTTCCAATATAAAATTTACTAATTACATTTTTCTTTACCCGAGTAGTTAATACTCAAGATTTGGAACTTGTTTAGTCGACATTGCAAAGGCTGCAGATAAATTAAGCAAATTGGAGCAAAGAAAGCTGTTTTCGAATCAGAAATTTTAATTTTTCGATTGCTCGTGCAAACGAGCGGCCACAATGTTTCCTTGAATGCGTAAATCAACACTCAGGGAATATTCTAGGAAATAATAGAGTACAGAATAAATTAAAGGAGCATGTAAGTTTTTCAAATCAAAAATCAGAATACGAGGTGGGTTTAAAGTTTTACAAAACTGCTATACCTATTAAGAGTAGCTATAGCTTAAAATCCAAAATTCAGTTTTAACATTTTAAGTAGCTTATTATGTTTAAACCGAAATAAACTTCTTAATTTATGTCGTTACTTTTAAGCATGCTTTTTTGGTATAAGATTAAAAAATGAAACTAGAGTCCAAAAAGCCATCTATAGTTAATTTTGACAAATTTTTAAATGGTTTCAGATTACCTAAATGAATATGATAACTGGTGAGGCGTCAATATAAATGCAACTATTTATCGTGAAGCCATTTTGTAAGCTGTGCTTAAGTCCTGGCGCTGCAAACATTTCGCCTGCAGATCCTAAACTTTCCAACAGGATTCGTCACTGTCTCATAAACCATGCATCAACCAAGAATGGTTGAAAAACAACGTTCCGCACTTTATTTATTCAACAAAATGGCTAACACACTCTCCGGGTGCAAATCGGATGGACTTCTCTAAATTAATTAAGTGTGATTTGACAAGTTGCTCCAGTATAAATCAAATTAACACAAAAAAAATAAATTATTAAACGCACGTTTAATCAAAATTTTAAACTAAATAGTAAGTCGATATTTCTTTTAAAATGTTTGTTTTTGCGAAATTATTTTAAATTTCGCGAATGAATATTAAAAATAACAATGCAGTTTTAAAGGGTATTATAAACTTTATTAGGGTGACCGATTTCAGGGTTGCAGTTTTTAGTTTACTATCAAAAAATTCAAATTAAAAAATCTAATAACAAAAAATTTAAAAAAAAATATGATGGCCATTTTGATAAATTGATATTGATATAAAAATGTTAATAACCGAGAAAACTATGATTTTTTTGTATGACTAAAAATACGTTAAACTACCCGGTTAATCGGATCTGATAAAATGTTTAAAGTTGACACAGAAAAGTTACACATTTTAAGGCCTTCGAAAATTACTTTATTAAAAAACTGCTACAAAGGCGGCCATTTTAGTTTCTTAAGAATCGGCTTACGAAAAAAAAAGTTATCTTCAAAAAAAGGTTTATTGTTACAATAGTTAACATAAAGAAAGACATGCGCTTAAACCATTAAGCAAAGCAATTCACTCATTTTGAAGATGATAGTACCACTAAAAAAATTGTATTTCTTCACCGGATTTATTTGATTAAAACCGTTGCTTATGTAAGTTGTGTATCTTAAACAAATTGTAGTAAAATTGTTGTGCTTAAGTAGTGCTAATTTTTGTGCTTCTGGACACCACATTTTGTCTACCAGTTATGCCAAATATAATTTATTTCATGTTCTAAATGCATCTACCACTTGACCGACATTCCACATAACACATTTTAAATTGATCAATTAATTTCTAATTTTAATGTATATTTAACTACACTCTATTTTTATGATTAGTATGGTTTTCGTTTCCATCCATTTCATTTGAATTAAATTCAAATTATGTATCTAAAAATATAAAAGTATAATCGGGTCTTCCAACAACAATTTTTAAAAGTAAAATTTTTAAGAGACGAGACATTGAAAAAGACATGGTTATATTTTGAACCATACCTAATTTAGTTTCGATTAAAATTAAAATTAGAAAAAAATTCTAAAATGATGGATTTGATTAGAAGCGAAAATTTAGTGTAATAAAAATTAGGCTCCTAAAATTGTTTACTATGTATATAATCCCATTATAGAATTTTGTTTTAGTTTTCGTTTCTCTTATATAATTTAAAAAAAACATAGAAAAATTAGATCTAGATATTAAATAACATTTTTGGATTACATCTCTAACCCCCTTATGTATCTCGTAACACTTGATATAAAAATGTGTATATAAATTCATAAATCATAAACCCAGTCAAGCTAAAATTAAATAACAAAATATAAAATTTATCTTAAAAAAAAATTTCAAAAATTATTTTTCATAACCTATAAAATGTATATCGGTTTTTCGTATTAATAATCAAGTATCAATAACCGTAACAGTGAAAATTTCGGTAGACAAAGAATTTTCATTATATACAATTTTTATGAAATTTGTTTATTTATATTTTAACTACGAGTATATTCACCTAATAAATGTTAGCTACGCACATTCCGATATATTCTGAGATAGTGCCTCTAACATTAATGCTGCGTGCTTTATACTAACAATTTCGTCTAAATCCACGACTTTTTTAAATTGTTGATTATTTCGTATCAACCATTCATAGATGCCACTAGTGTTAATATTAAAAGATGTAATATTAGTTCTAATCGACCACCGCAAGTGCTTGCAAGTACTTGGGTGAGTGTGTGTCTTTGCTAAATTTGAACTACTCGCATCTGCTCTAAATATTTTTTATGAACAGTTAGAAACAGTTACGCACCATTTTATCGCTAGGTGGATCTATGTTCAACCGCTTGACAACTAAAAATTTCAAAAAGACCAGTTTTAAATTATTATTTTAGGTTGGTCGATTGGAAAGCAACTATTAATAAGTTACACACATGACACTGCAAATTTCGAATCATTAATTGAAGTTAGACCTATTGAAAGATATTATAATTTGACATTTAAACAAATTGAAACGAAAATCGCATTTCATAATACAAATTAAAGTGACAATTCGCATCCGCACAATGGCAATAAAATGAATTGCAATCGGGTTTTAATCGGACCCTAATGAAAGCCAATTTAAGTGTTTTACTATTCAAATTCAACTTTTCCTGATAAAAATTAATACTTAAAGTTAACAGATTAAAATTTAAATGTCTAAATGTAAAAAGCTGCCATGTTCAAAATTTTGAAAGTAACATATTTTACTTTGACTGAAACGCAAGGATACTAACTGTTATTTTATGTGTCCCGTTTTTCACTCTAATTCAAATAAATTTTTTTTTCTGATGCGTTCCTGATTCACTCAAACGTAATTGCATAATTGATTTAAACAGGTTCGAACCGATTTTATAAGAAAACAGTTTAATATTTAATATTTAAAAATAAATTAAATACAAAAGACAAAAAAATTCAGGAAACCAGAAAATAGATTCTTAAAAATTGAGACAAAAATTAAACTGAACACAATAATTCGCTCTGCTCTATGCATACACTTTTATTCCATTAACCCAGGGCCTGGGTGTTCGTTTTGTCAAATTCGTATATTCTGATTGTTCATTTTCGACTGAAATCATTTGAAATTTTTTCACAGGCGTTCAATTTTTGATTTCAATAATTAAGATATTCCAAATGCCAAGCCTTGTCGCATATTGCCAAGTTCTGCAATGCTAAAGAGCAAATAAGTGGAAACTGCTGAATGGTCAGACATGACCACATATAATATGCAAAGAAAGCATTAAGGACTAATAATATAAACAAACTTTGAAAGAAAAAGGTAGACAATGTTGTGACTAGGTAATTTTATTTCAAATCAGTATATCTACGTTCAATACTCTGATTAACCTTTGGAATACATAGGTTCAGAGAATTATGAAAGGTCTCAAAAGTCTTTAAATAGTTCAAACATTGGCATAATAAGAACACAAACGAGCGGGGGATCCTTGTTAAAGGGTTTGTAGCAAGACCAGTCCTCGTTGTTATAAATAAAAAAGTTTAGCCAAGCACTTTTTATCACACTGATGCATAAAATATCGATGATGCAGTGACAAATGGGACGGTTAGATTGGCGACACCAAGTCTTTACGCAATAATGTCAATGAAAAGATAACAAAAGCATCATGTTTCGATATTATTGATATCCAAGAGATACAAAGAGCATGGCCTATAGTATCATACGTTTCCAGAATGAGTGTCTTAATAGAGGAGTTTTAAGCGTGAAAAACGGGTAAAAATTATCATTAAGGCAAGAGACGAGATCCCACTGGCCCAACTTCCTAATCTTGCTGCTACCAGTTTTTCCAAGTTGATGAACGGGTTTTAGAAAAATTTAAGAATATGGTGAAAAGCAATTTAGGGAAAATAAGTCTACAGAGGATGCTATGGTGGAAATAAACAACATATAGTCAAAAAATCGAAGCAAATCTAGTGTGACCAAAGGGTGACCCCAAGGACTTGTATATTTGGAGCTTGTATATTTGGTGGCTTTGGTTAGATTTTATAATTACGAGAGAAATAACTTAAAGGTTATTAGATTTTTCCATTTACTGCTTACATCCGTGTATCTTAACATGTTAACTGTCATCTCTTGTCACAGTATTTTATTTGAACTTAACTTTGTGATAAAATCAAATAATGGTCAATGATGCTCTTCATTTTTATGAGTTCAACGTCATTTTATTTATTTGATATTCAAGAAAATATCAAAATAAAATAAATAATTTAAAATATTTTCATCTCCCATTTACTGTTGAAGCACCATTGGAAGTTGAAATGAAAATTATTGATTTGCTATTATTACGATGATATCTGAATACGACAATAAAATTGAATATTACCAACAATACAAATGAAATATATCTAGATGTATTACCGATAGCTTCCTCCACAGTCAGAGTGAATTTTCTTAAGTAATTTTTGTGCCGTGAAAATGAGAGTAAATAAATTTATTCACACATTTTGGTCCAATTAAAGATTATATCAATTAAAAATTATCGAGGAATCTGCAGTAACTAAAATGATATAAAATTTATAGTGAAAATAAATTAATTTTATTAGCATTAAAATTTTCCTAGTAAAATGAAAACAACATAAAAATATTTATGTTTTGATATTAATTTTCATTTTTCATTTAAATTAAATGTAACAACCAATAAAAATCAAATAATAATTAAAGTGGTGTAAATTTTCACTATAAATTTTTCGTCAATACGTGACGAAAGTTTTTCATAAAAAATTAATATCAATATAAAAAATAGTAAAAAATATAATATAAATTTTTAATTTAATTAATTAAATTTTTTTTATATTTATTCTATTTACGCTAGATTAATTTAATAAATAAAATATTTAACGTGTTAAAAATTAATAAACAGCAACAATGTTGATTTGATTTTCCGAGAATTTTATTACCACGCGGATATTATACCAAAGTATGGTGGCAAAATACTTTGTCGTTTTATTATTATCTTAAAAATTAGGTATCTAAATATTTAAATCATTGGAGGATTTGATTTTTTTAACGTGTTTTCGAAAATTGATTTATTCAGGTCACATTTATATACCTTTAGCCTTTTTGGCCTTTGAAACGCAGCTTCAACTTATCAACACTTCATGAATGAAAGGTTACAAAATCGCAATTTCATATTTGTATGTACATTGTGAAATTTAAATGTGTTTTTCAAGAATTTTTCAAATTTATTGCAAAAATTGCACATTTTTCTAGTGAATTTTGGAATGCATTTTATACATTGAAAATATGTCTAGGCCTTGATTATCTGGGTTGGTTGTTTCAGAATTTTTTTATCCATTTGTCTCTCATACTTTTCCAATATATTCTAACATTTATACGTTGATTCAATTTCTTTGATATATTTTTAATATGAATAGTTCTATAAAACAGTTTGCAGATTCTGTGCCACAAAAATATTTTCTTTCCAAATGCACAATAATCGATAAAGAAACCCGCAGAAATTAAAACGGATAGATAACAATGAAAACAAAAGTAAAGACAGTATAGTTTAAGTACAATGTTATAGCATAAAACATAGAGAAAATATATATAGATATATGTACAACATAAGTAGGTTCAGTGAACTTATTGTTTATAAAACAACATAAGTTGCATATAACATTGATGCGGGTACAAACAAGTAAATAATTTATGTTTGGTATATACATGTGAATTTTAATTATTAACTTTTAACTTGATTAAATTAAGAACATTTATCTATGTCAACAAACGTGTGACATTTTTTTCCCATTGTACCTTTGACACAATACACTTTATTCGATTAAACTTTAAACCAATCAAAAAGAAAACAAAGATGTTCAATGTTTTAAAATAATTGAAAAATCAGTAAAAACCAACATTCATTTCAAATCGATCCAATTGAGAACAAAAACTGTTTGGTTCAACTTCAATGATTAATCCAAATCCAAATAAAATAAAAAAAAATTCTCTAAAGAATTTGTACGTTGAAAATTTTATGGGCATTTTCTCTATTGAATTTCCAAAAAAAAAATCATATGTGATATAGACGTGCATTATTACTGTACAGTGTTTTTATAAGCTTCCAGTATTTGTGTTGTTATCTTTAAAAAAATTCAATTCAAATTCATTTTTAAATGTCAAAAAACATTGATAAATTTTGAATGGATTATAATTTTACTTTTTTGAGGTGTTGTCAACCTGTTCTGCGCAGAAAAAATAGAAATATATAACCATAAGCAGGATTCTGCTCAGCAAGTAGAATGCACGTGTTTAATGTCATATAAACGGTGGTATTCTAGTGCTTTTGCTTTCAGAAAAGCTAGCTTATTATATTTTTTCACAATTGATGATCGTTGCGTAGGTAGTCAGCCGACATTGAACTACTAAGTTCAATTATTTGCTGTATAGCTGCGTTTGTTACTGGTGGATAGATGATTTGTAGTTGCCTATGTTGGTTTCTTCTCGCACAAACGCGGTAGAATAACTAATTTGTTCTTAGGTCATTTAATTTCACCTGATTTTGTCTTACTTGTGACTACCGTTATTATATTATCGTTTACATGACGATATTTTAAAACTTTTCCAATAGCCACTGATTTACTGCAGTATTGGGTTCTCTGATCACTGCTTTATCATCGACTATTATATATGTTTGGCCTTCTCTCCATTTTGTTCGTGGTTCTAACGATGTCAAGTATTCAATTTGCTATCGTTTTCAAAAATGTTGGGCTAATTGTTGCACCATTTCCAATAGCATAGATCGGTCTAGACCTTAGAATATTTGCGATTTCGGTGGTTAAAATACATATTTCCTCAAACGTTAGAATATTTTTACCAATGACCCTCTTATGATAGCATTAGACCGATTTAATCTCAGATTTCTAAATTGCTTCAAAGTGAGGCGTAATAGGCGGATTAAAACACCCAGAAATTTATTTTCTGGAAAAATAGTCACATATAGTTTTCGAATTTTTGATTAATTTGTTGAAAGTTTCTTGTAATGAGTTATTGGCGCCAATAAAATTGATCCCATTATCACTATAATTATTTCGGCACACTCTTATTTTTGCTGTAAAGTGCGCCTAGAAAAGCAACGATGGTCATGTCACCGACTACTTTAAAGTAAACTGCCTAGGCAAATGAACTGATATATATATATATATATATATATATATATATATATATATATATCTATATATATCTATATATATATATATATATATATATATATATATATATATATATATATATATATATATATATATATATATATATATATATATATAAGATTTATACTTTACAAGATTTTTGACTTCCGCCTCTTCGTAGGTGTATTGTTAAAGGACCTGAGCGATGTACACCGACCTCCAGTAATGGACTTAATAGTTCGACTCTAGAGAGTGGTAGGCTACCCATCAATTGGTGTTGTACTTAAGATTTATATTTTGCATAGACGATACAATTATTTATAACTTATTGAATTAGGATTGGACCGTTGGGATATCAATAATTGTGTCGCTAGCGTTAGAAATGGCCCAGCATATTTGTTATTTAGATGGGATTTAAGGATTGAGACGGCTGCATATGTCTTAACGTATTCGTCATATATTATTACTGCTCATGCTGGCATGCTTTATACAGTGCCTGGAACAATTCATGCTTTTGCAGATTAACTCTATGGGATACTGATATTTATTGAGTTTTAAGTTTGGTGATGTATCAAAGTATGTAAGCTAACACTCTTTGTTGTTTTATTATAATGAAGAGTATTTTTTGATTATATCGTCTGATATAATCCAAGGGTGTTGATAGTCGCGTAAAGCCATAATCCGATTTTAGTTCATGTGGTAGTAAGCCTCAAGATCTGCCGGATTATCTGATGACGGAACGTGATGCCATTGATTGCGTAACAATATTTCTGCAGTTCTGTTGCCCAAAAAGGTGGTCCAACGTCTGGGATGACTGGAAGTCAATCTAAAACAATTTGAGAGTCAGTCCAGGCACATAAACTTTAAATAGAGCATCCGAGAATCTCTGAATTGGAATTTTATCGCATTTACTTCGCTGGATACATCTGGGTATTGATATCAGTTTAACGTTCTGTAATTCACTTCGAATTTTCTGCCATTGTTTGAAACATTAATCGGAAAGCGGACCATCTCAGCTAAAATTCAACATTTGAACAAATATTTTGACAATAACAACGTCCGGGATTATCTATTCAAGGGAATTGAAAAGATACCTGGCTTCAGATTTTAACTGATTTTAGTTCGTTTTGTGTTATTTTTAATTTCACTGTATGCCAATTGGTATGAAAGAGGCCCCGCCTATCTTTCAACGTTTAGCAATCACTAAACTGGGTTAAATGGTATATAGTCATATACGATCGTAAAAAAAGATCTCAAACTGTAACAACTTGAAGTTTTATGAGACAAAATGGATTGCGGGGTTTATGAGACGGAGAAGAATCTTATTAGAATGACAAGGGTCTGCAGCCAAAATGTTTGCGTGCCAAAGAATAAAGCACAGCTTCTGAAATAATTTCGCGATATACAGTTACGTTTATCTTCACGCTTGCTTTTTCGTGGCTATCCGTAGGTGTATATTTTTGTATGGAAAATATACACCTACGGATAGCCACGTTGCTCAATGTGGAATGGAGCCCCATCAGAAAAGCTCATTTTTCAGTGTAGCATCCTTTATGTGGCGATATATTCAGTTCAGCAGCTAATTACCACTGAGTCTGGCAATGCTGATTGCTGCCAGTATCGTAATGACGAGAAATGGTGCGCTAAAGATGTATGTACATTGAGATGACTTAGTGCTCGAACAATTTTAACCTGTGGCTTTCCAGCCAAATAAAGCGCAATAACACTGTTGCGTTTGAAAAATAATTTAACAGATATATCGGTATGAAGTTTGTTGCAATTCTATTCAGCAGAATAAAAACAGATTTAAAAAAGTATTCGATAGGAAATTTATAATAATTTTGAGGTAGCCAACCGCTTGCAGGCTTTTAAAATAAAAATTCAAAGTTCATATGGTGTTCTCTCTGCATTCATTCGTTCGTTTAGAATATTTTCGCAATAATCAATCGATACTATAAGTTATCCAGATTTTACGGAAGAAATTGACTGAATTTGCCAGCAGATTTCTCAATTGCATGAACCTTATTCTACATTTGAAAAAGTGTTACTTTACTTTAAAACAAAGTTCTCTAGACTAATTTGTGATCAGATAATTTCATCTGAAACCATTTACACTTAGACTAGTGAAGTCTCACTTTTTCGTCTGATACAAAAAAGGCAAGCTTAAAATTAACGCCATGTATTAAGAACCGAATTCATTTTGAAATGTAAAAACCTAAGCCATAAAATATCAAACCAAATTTTAGAATTTAATATGCTACTTTAAAACTAATTTTGTAAAAATTAGCACCTGTTAGTTTAAAAGCATAGACTATCAACGTATTTTGCATTTCTTAACTTTCGGTCACTTAAAAATCAGATAAAAGCTGCAGATAAAACTTTGACTATTTGACAATATATGAGTTTGAACATATTTTATATGCTAAATAATACTATGTAAAAGTCTTAGATGAAAGATCCATATCTGTAGTTTTTATCTGTGGTCAAGCACTATATCAAATCGGAAGTTAGGTATTTTATTAGAATTTTCAGATTTTATTTTAAAAACGTTTTAAATACAAGTTTCTTAATTTTTTTAGTAATATACGATCCGAAAATAGTTTAAAGATCAGCCATTTTAAAAATTATAATTTTTATGCAAAAATATATTGAAAAAGCTCAAAATATAATCATTTTTAAAGTTGACTGATTTAACAAGATTTCGAATGATTATCAGACTGAAAATTAACGGTTTAAGAATAACGATTATTTAAGTAGGATAATCGATTTTAGGAAAATCGTAACTATTTTCACCAAATTTTCCAATTCCGAACCTATGATACGATTAGAATGACTAATTTTATGAACATATGGCACGCGACTTCTAGTTGTCTAACTTAACGTATAACACCTAAAACACAACTGCGAAAAAATACGGTGATCTTCGGCCCAGGACAGATTTGAAAGTATATATATATATATATATATATATATATATATATATATATATATATATATATATATATATATATATATATATATATATATATATATATATATATATATATATATATATATATAGACATAAATAAATTGTTGCAATGAAAATCAAAAAATACACAAAACTGTTGATATTAAGAAATTTTATGATTTATATAAAGACCAAATGTTTAAGATACAGCTATCGATAGCTGTTTTGCCGACTAATGTGTTGATCGTTAAAATGATTAATTGGTTGGCGTTTAATAATATATAATTCTCTTATTTTGGCATTATTTTATCGATCAATCTTAAAATTAGAATACTAACATCATATTTTGGCGTCTGACTTTCTATATCATAAATCATATATGTATATAAATATATATATATATATATATATATATATATATATATATATATATATATATATATATATATATATATATATAACAATAATATACGTAAGCGTAACTGACATGGGTAAATCGAACTTACCGATTAAAAATAAAAATTATGAGGCAAGATCGTTAAAGATTTTTTGTGCAGTTAGGGACAGTGACTCACAGTGAAAAATGGTATATCTTGAATTAACATTTCTTAAAAATCGGTTGGAATCTTGATTACTCTGGCTCTTTAATAAAGTCATGAAGCCAGGAAACACTCAAAATTAAATATTTCTCCAGTCATAGGAATAAGTAGGGCGGCAAAATAAATTCTATCTTCAAAAGAATTTCTGTTTCAAAGATTTGTTTGTATCAACATAAATTTTGTTTATTGTGGATCATTTAAACTGTGACGCACTGTATATCAAAATGAAAATTGTTACCCTTTTGTATTATAAAAGAAACTCTAGACATTATAGCAAACAATTTAATATTATTTTAAAACTATCTAATATCATTATAATCGTTAAAAAAAAGTAATGGAAAACTTTTAACAAATAAAAAGAAAATATAATTTTCCATCATTTTTTTTTTTTAGCTTTTACAAAACTCTTTTCACCGTATAAACAAGACAAATTGTATTCTTTTGACCACTAATTCTTTATTCGAGCCAGATAATTCAATTGATTTAACCTATAATAATCTTTGATTTTCTTTTTTTTTTTTTCCAACACCCCTTTTACGGAAACATATATATTACACACACAACGTTGCCTTAATATAATACTTGAGTAAATAAAAATTCATTTTTATGGATAAAGTTAAAATAATTTAACACCTAAAAAAATTTTCTTTCACCGAGAATTTTCTAAATCAAAATGAAAAAGTTTGGATAATTTTGTTCAATAAAAGCTTCTCGAAACAAACAAACAAAAAAAAAAAAAGAAAATAGAAAAGTTTTACTAAAAAAAAAAAAAATATTCTTCAGTACAGTTTTTAGTTTGTAAATTTAAATATTATTTCAAAAATACAAAGTAAATTTTTTGTATAAGTATACAATTTATGTTGTACTTTATGTTTATACGCCATACTTGCATAACCAACTGTATACTTCTTTAAATATGCTGATTTAGTTATAATGTAATGTGTGTCAAGTTTTTTAATGCGATAGTTTACTTAACTCGTTTTAAATCTAAATTACAGACATTACTGGGTGAAGAATTCCCATGGTGCATTAGAAGAAATAAAAACATTTAATTTAGTTTTATGTTGGTAGTAAAAGCTCGATGTATTGAAAATATTTTATTATTGATTTCATGTTAGATTCTCTGTAAAAACGATTATCATAATGATCGTAAATATTGCTAAGTAAATATAAAAATAAAAATAAAAATTATATTTCGAACATTAAATAGTTTATTATTTATTTTTATGAGAATTTTTTTATTTTTTTATTTTTAATATATTTTAGATTGATACATTTATACAGGGTGAGCTTTTGTATAAATAGTAGACTTTTATCTTGAGAAGCGAGCTAAGCACAAAATAACAAAATAAGCTTCCGATACGCAAATATATATATATATATATATATATATATATATATATATATATATATATATATATATATATATATATATATATATATATATATATATCTGCAACTTACTGATCCCACATTTAACCAACCCAAAAGAATCGATTTGCTAATGGTCAGCGATCAGTTCTTCGATTTACTGAAAGTGGATATTATAAATTTAAATAGTAGCTGAATAATAGCCCAAAATACAGTGTTTGGTTGAATTTTTGCCGGCTCATGTAGTGGTATTAATCAGCAGCCAGCAAATATTAGCTGTCTACATTGGGAGGTGAACAAAGTCAAGTTTTTACAAATTTTGAGAATTAGAGGACAGCACACTGACCTAATGGTGTGGTCTCCTCTAATTCCCAAAATCATTATGACATTATGCAAAAGGCCTCCAAAATATCATAGGGAATGAGCGTGTAAGATAATGGTTCTATGGTTGGGTTTAACGCGTTAATGAAAATGTCGCATGCATGTGCTTGAATATTAGGGAGCTTATATTAGGGTATTAGGAGCTTATAATAGATGCTATATTTTATTAGTTCAACGGTTGTTTCATTTACCGAATAAAACTTGCTTCATTTAGTGGCTACCGAGAAACCAGAGCAATTGTGACATTATACAGATATATCATTATTTTCCTTCTCTCACCACATCTTGTAACAAATTACAAGATCAATCAAGATCCATCAAACATGTGTTCCAACTAGGCTTGCCACCCGTCCTCGTTTGTGGAGGACAGTCCTCCTTTCGTAAGAAATTTCCTCCATCCTCCACGAACACAAAAATGTCCTTCACCAGCAAAATAAATACCATATTTTGTAGCGTGCGACCCTTCTTGCAATGTAAATATGAAAAAGAAGGGCTGGAAAAGGACGAAAGTTTATTCGGGGTTAATTATTTCACCGTTTTAGATTTATTATCAAATTATTACCAGGTAGCGATGAGTCAAGAATACTCCAGATATAATACCCATAACCGCTTTTGTTACTGCTGATTGACATCAGCAATTCAAATGTTGAATTGATTAGTTGACGAGACTAATGAGGAAATAGTGGTATATCTAGACAATATAATAATCCCAAGTAAGATGATCGTAGAGGGAATGGAAAAATTAGAGCGGTTGTTAGATAATGGTAATTATGGTCTGTTGCTTAACCTGGAAAATAGCATTTTTGTCAAACGCAAGGTAGAATTTTTAAGACATGAAGTGTTAGGATCACGAGTTAGACCCAGAAGATTAAAAACAGATGTCGATTAAATTTTATACAGCCGAAGAACAGAACTCAGATACGACTACAGTTTATGAAATTGATGGGACTCTTGATGAAAGTACATGAAAAACTTTAATATTGTTAGCAATATATGACCCTAATTTAGAACATGAAGTGGTTACCGATGCTTGTTCGAAAGGGTTAGTTTAAATTTTGTTGCAAGTCTATCAGTATAAAAAAGACGACATGTGGCCTATTTAAATAGACAGACCACCCAATGTGAAGAAAAGTATCACTCATAAGAAATGGAAGCCTTAACCTTCATCGTTTTATAAAATTGTTCAACAAAAAAAATTTAATACCAAAAATTTCAATCTGGTGGCTAAAATTTGCAGATTACGATGTTTTCATGGGATATCGGCCAGGCGTACATATGAAGCATGTGGTGAGTCGGAATACTAACGGTACGGAAGAACTGATGCATCCGTCCAGTTTAGATATTTATAAAATGACTAATGATAAGCTTGATGGTATGCACCTATTGAACGAAGATCATAGGAAAATATTTATTACGTTGAAACGACCACATCAAATTGCAGATTAACGACAAATACTCCACGATTATTTGGCGAATAAATGTCAATTTGTTTGTAAGCCTTACGCAGGGCGCATAAATGTGTCATTCCTAGCATGATCAAGTGGAGATTCGCCTAACTAAATCATGACTATATGGGATATGTGGAATTTAGAAGGCAATAAAGATGTTCCAAAAATTTTTTTAGATTGGTCCATATCCTTATACTCTTATACGTGTAAGTTGTTCCAAAGCTTTGGCGAAGACAATGACATAAAGCATGTGATGAACGCAACCACAACGCCGAGAGCGAATGACCAATTGAAAGAAGATATAACCGCACAATACTATCTATGCGAAGGGCTACTATATGCGAAGAAGACAACAAATGGGATTTCAAAATTATTCAATTGCAATGGTCATTAAACAACATACCAAATTCAACTACTGAAAATTTGCCACAATATTTAGTTTTGACTTAAAACCCGATGAGTGTATTGAAAAACAAATTATTACTCGCCCCTTTACAGACAAAAATCCAATTGCTGAATTCAACGAACTAAAAGAAATGGCTGTTAGAAAGAAAAGCGAGCTGCGGTTAAAGAGAAATTCGATAGTAAACACTGGAAACCAAGGAACTATTAAGAGGTTAGATTTTTAATGAAAGTTTACTTTTATGAAACGTTTTTAACGCCTCTACGACGTTTTTATCGTCGACAAAAATAGATTGAATTTTGAACTACTCTGAAATTGAATTTAAAGAAATTCTTCGGCACATATGTTTTGTCAAACAAACATTTTTTGGAGTGTTTAAAGCAAAAGTTTAACTGTCCTCCTCTGGCATTTTCAAAAGGTGGCAAGCCTAGTTCCAATACTCATTAATTTTTACTACAAATGTTTTAGTATCTTCTATCTAGCACCGTTCTTAAGATAAAAGTTTGACATTTATTAATAAACTCAGCCTATATAAATTACCATATAAACAAGGTGGTCCAAAAGTGAACGATCAAAGGACAGTTGGTGAAAAAAATTTCATTCAAAATTCCAGAAAAATTTTTAACTCAGAATTTTTAAATTCAGAAGTTCTTAAAAAAATTATGTTTGACTTCGAACTTATGTAATAAAAAAATGCATGCAGATATAATTATAAACCGCAGCGCACTGTATCTCCATAAATATTGAAAATATTTGCACGATCGGTATTTTTTTAAATTATTTTAATTTTGAAATCCTATGTCTAAGGTCTTCGTTATCAACAAATTTTTTTATGCCGTTAGGTTAACACAACCACTAAATCATTCCATCACTTGCTTTGAATGCTGTATTCATATAAGCTACTAATTTAAATGCTGTTACTTTTAATTCAATTTCTCGGACTGGAACCTCGCATTTTCGTTAGTGTGCATGCTTATACAATCACTTACTGAAGTTTATCGAGTTTAATCTAAAGCTGTACATAAAATAAATGCAAAAATTGTCCTATTTTTGTCCGTTACCAATAGGTTTCACTTTATTCGTTTTTCGGATTTGTGGAATGCAGTTAAATCATCACAGACTTCTTAATTCGGATAACTGAGGCTTATGAACAAAATTAGGAAGTTTAAGTCTATATTTTTTATGAGGAGCAATAAATTATTTTTTTAAATGAAGGTTCCCATTTTATGTTAAAAAGTTCTATTCGTCGATTGGCACCTTTTTTATAATTAGCTTTCCAATAAATAAGAGAAAGAAAATTTTGGGTAAAGAAATGGTTTTACGGACATGACATAATACTTAAGCTTTAAGTTCAAAATAATGTATTTTAACGTGAGTGATGAAATACAAGATCATGTATTTATGTTTCATTTACTGGATTGTAATGGATCTGGATGTAATCCACTTTGTATGCCAAATGAAAACGTAAGCTCGTTTAAATAGTTGGGTTATATTTCGGTTTTAAAGGCAAAACATTAAACTTCACCAGACATTAATGTCTTTTTATTATTTTCGAAATATCAGTAGCTCAAAATTTTTAAAGTGTTTATATTACACTTAAACAAAACGACTAATATAAAAATGTTAGTTCTTAATAACACGGCTGTCCAACTGACATAAAATAAACTATTACAATTGCAACATTCTTCAATAAAAATTTTAAAGATGGCGTTATGTGAAATCAACTTACAATAAATTTAAAATTATCAAAAATCAAATGTCGACCCTCCTAATCAATTTTGAGTTAACATTCCACGAACACTCATTGCTTCTGTATAATTGTATTAACTTCAAAGTTTCGGTTTTCTGGTTAATTTCTTTTTAATAATAGAAAGTTTAATTCAACTAAAATGTTTGATAACCAAAGAGTTCACACTTAGCACTAGTGGAATATCTGTAAGTCTGTTAAATCTTTAAGTCATCAAATTTGAAACACCCTGCAAATATATATATATATATATATATATATATATATATATATATATATATATATATATATACATATATATATATATAATTTTTTGACATAAAAAAAATCGTTGAAATTTCAAATTAAAACATAAAATTGCAGGATTGCAATAAAATTGTTTGCCATGGCAAGAGAGCATAACATTTTTTATTAAAAACACATTTATCGAATACCTAACCAGTCCGATTTTACTCTATAAAAACATCAACCTAACCGATTATTTAATAATGAAAAAAAGGTCTTTTTCGTGACTTTCGGGCGATCAATCTGAAATTATCACCAAAAACAAATTCAATGTGCAGTAAAAATTTGGAAGTCAGTACCCTTACGACATATTTATATTACTAAAATATAATTAATTTTCCATCTGTTTATTTAATAGTAAAAGTGTGACTCCGTATAATGGAGCACGTCGTAAAAATACGATAAAATATGGAAGACGAAAAAGAAAAAATAAATTTGTCGGTTAAAATAAAAACGATTACTTTCTACTCGATAATAATAACCGCAGGACAAATTGAGCAACTTTTATTATAAATTTTCAATTTAATTAAAATTAAATTGAAATAGAGTTCGAATAGAAAACAAATATAATTTTAGTAAAATATACATATATAGTTTTGCAGGTCTTTTAAGAGTCTAATTTAAGCTGTTGCAAGCCAAGTCGAGGATAATTAATCATCAAAATAATTAATTTTGTATCGGATATTCGGATGTCCATTTAATAGCAAAAGTGTGAAAAAAATAAAAAAATAATTTCCAAGGCGGAACAAAGTCAATCATATTTATGCACAGTGTATTTATTATGCATCTATGGAGTGCAGAATTTGAAGTAAATGTATAATCAATTAGTTGCTCAATATATTTTTATTTCAAAATATTAATATTTTAATTTTAAAGTTGTTTGTTAGTACCGGACAATTTTTTGACTTTAATTTTTAAAAATAATTTGGTATTTTTGATAGTTCGGAAAGATTGTTTCCGAAATATTTGATCGTTACATAAATTATGTTAACATTAACATAGCCTAGCATCGAACTTTTGATATATTTTTGTATTAATTTCGATCAAAAAAGATTTTCTGGACGACTAATAACCAAATATGGGTCTGTGCTTGAAGGTTACAAAAAAACAATTATTTTTCAATGTTTTACAATTTAACAATGTTGGAATAGACCAAATTACGTCGGTAAACTATTTTTACAAGATTTAAAAACTCACCTATTTGGCAATTGTTCAGCAAACACGTTTTTATCCATAGAAGTAACAAAACCAGACATAAAGTTTTAAAATGTTCTTTGCTAAGTGGAGTTTGCTGTTTTGGGAGTTAACAGACGGATCGATAGAAATTTGGTGGTAAACCTGGAAAAGGTCCAAAATTGAAAATACAGTGCAAGTTGTTATGCAGTCTTGCAGCTCTATTAAACAACCGGTAGTTTTCACAGTCCCATAAACTACTACTAGGTCTTTAGATTTTTTTGTCATCATTGCTTTAAACTCCGCTTTTGCTATACTTGGCTAAATGGTGCATCTTACAATTAATAGCGCAGTTTCCAAACAAAGAAGTACGTTATGCATAACAATCCCAATGTTTGGGTCACCAATATTTCATTAAGTACAATTTGGGTCACCAATATTTGGTGAGAATGAGACAGTTGTGTTTAAAAAACAATTTGATTTTTTTCCTAATGGTCAAGTGTTTTAATAAGTTTTTTTAAGAACTATAAGACTGATTACTAAATAATACAGACATACAATTTTGTCTCGACTGATCTCATATTGATAAAATATTACTGTAAATATTTTTAAAAATTTCGCTACAAGTGAACTACAAGTGTACTTCTTCCACAATTAAAAGTGTATAATTTCAAATCAAATAAAAATGAAAAAAAACTTGAAAATCCGTTAACTAAACTTTGCTTAATTTGGATGGGTATGTAATATAAATTGAACAAGAAAACGAAAAAGGTGATCAAGAAGACGATCATCATGATCAAAGCATAAAAAATAAATGTATTGACCTATTAAGAGGTTCTATAATGTGTAAGTGTGTGTGTGTGTGTGTGTGTGTGTGTAGACATACGAGATGTTGAATCGATTAGAACGAAAACAAGAAACTACAAAACCTGGAATTATTTCTTTGGGTTTTCTTTTACAGATTGCTGTAATTTTTTTATTTTATTTTAATGTTTTATAAAAGATTTTTAGTTGTTATCTAATTAATATATTTTCTATCTAACGTTGTTCTAATTTTATTAGTTTTGTTATGTTTTGGTTTGGTTTTTTTTTCAAATCTGTTTTCGTGTATGGGAAATACTATACTGAGGAATAAAATTTTAGACGATACCAAAACAATAGACGAACTAAAAAATCGCATAGTTTAGAATTTAGAACATAGAACAATGTTAAATTATGTATATAGTGGAAGCGTAATTTGTATTTTGTAATGTAGTCTGCATGTTGTACTTAGAATTGTATCATTGTTGGCATCAGGTTTTAAATTAAAATTGTCTATTGCACGAATACTGTTTGCCGAAAGCTTAGATATCGCAAAGAAGATTAAAGAACATCCTCTAGAGTATTATGTCTGAGAATTAACTTCTATTTCAATGATGTCTGCTACTTATCTTTGTTGGTAGGATAGAATTATTTTTGAATTCTATTAGGTGTTTCTAGGGTTTACATCATAGAGGAATATTTAAGGCCATTTATCTTGTTATCCCAACTCTAACTTCGTCGAAATTCCCTCTAAACAAGCAAATATAGTCAACACTAATGAGTAATACTTTTTTTTCTATTAATCGAATAAAAATTTTTACAAATATCTCAACATTACAAATTCTTATGTTTTTCAAAGTAGGTTAAGTAAAACATCTATAAAAATGTAAATATTCATACTTACATGAAACGATTCATTAAAGATTTTACTTTCATTCAAAGAAATAGTTATAAAATTACGTTATACCATCAACATATTATAAAAAAAAATTAAACCGTTGAGTCACAGTTATTTAGGTACAGCTGCTAATAATACCATAAAATTATGAAACTATAGCTTGTTAACACTATTTTTCGATCTTAACTAATTTACTTTAATATTTTTTTGTGCATAGACCAACGATTCTCATAAATCTTGAACTTGGGATTTTTATTAGGTTGCGCAATATTAGCACCAAATAAAACGCAGCTACTAGAAACGGAAATTACACTCACGACAGTCGTGACATTATAATATTTTTAATAAATTGGTCATCGCATGACTTAGATTAAAGCGTTTCTCTACTACATTTGTAGTATAGAAATTTCAAATATTGAGCAACATAAATTTTTTGCAATTATCATCATATTTTAAATTGCTAATAAAAGTTAAATTAAAAAAATTATTGCAAAATGGAAAATAATATTGAGCAACAACTGAAATTAAATTTCAGTTTATAGAGATTAACAACACTTAAGGTTTAGCAAGAAAATCGCTAAAAAAAATTAAAAACCATTAATTGTTTAAAATTTGCTGATGCTTGATGTTGCTTTAACTTTATTGAATGTATGCATATTCGATACAAATTAGTTTCTAAGTCTACACCTCGTCGCTATTTGGAATCTAATATGTATTTGCAACCGATTATGCAAATAAAAAGACCGAGAGGAAACGCTCTGAAATTTTTTAAATGTGGGTACTTATGCCATTATTTTATACTATGTATAAGTCATCCTTCGTTTTTACCTTCGTATGTTGGAAGCTGTGCTCGGGATATTTATACGTTTGTTAAGAGATGTCCTAAACATATCTCAGACACGAAGGCAATCCTTAGAATCGACCATTGCATAACTATATTAAGCAGTATCGATGCTGTAAAACTTTTGTTTATCCATTTATTAAGGATTTTGACAAATTCACTCCAACTCAACGAACCAGCACAAGCCATAATTTGACTTTTACTTAATACTTAAAAAGCTTATATAAGGGTATGCTATATTAATCAAGTGCCTATCATCAAGTGGCAATTAAGGCGTGTGATGTCCCGAAAACTACTATTAGAAAACTACAATTAGAATTTACTAGAATAACTTTTGGTCTACGAAACGCTGCGCAGTCTTTCCAAATATGCTCATGGATTCCTTTTTAAGAAGGTTAGATTTTTACTTTGTTTATACATCGAAGATCGGCTAATTGCATCTAAATCGGAAGACGAACAACTATGGTCTTGTAACGAAAGCTACTAAATCTATGTTTGATGTGGAAAAAATACCATTTTTAGGCCATATTTCCTCATCAGGAATAATTAGAGGATGCCTTTGGGATCCGAGAATAAATAAGTAAAATGTTAAATAAGAAAAATTCCCATTTTTGGTTCAAAGAAAACTATAGTTTGCGAAACTTCCACCGGGCGACCTGGCCCTTTGTACCGAACAGATTTCGTCGGACAGTATTAGTCTATATACATAACCTTTCACATCCCGGCTTTAAACCTACTTTAATTATCGTAGAAAACATATTTTTTTGAGCTAAAGTAAAATTGACTGTCCGAAATAAGCACAAAGTTATCTAAGGTGCCAAAAATCGAAAATTTGTAGACATTTCAAAAGTCAATGAGAAACTTATCCGACCACCACTAACCGTTACGTTAGAATCCATCTCGATATAATGGGACCACCACCATCTTCAGAAGGAAAACTTTAGTAGAACGATGACCAGAGGCCATTCATGTACCTGATATAAGACCAGAAACAGTCGCGGAAGCAGTGTTTACTAAATGGATTTGTCGGTACTGCGTGCCATTCTTTATTAGAAAAATTTACTAGACAAATGTCATAAAATTAACCAGAAACGTTGGCATGGACAAACATAATAAATACATCAATAACCTGCCTACACAAATGTGTAGGTAAATTTTGATTTTTCTAGTGAGAGGTATCGAAAATTATTTTAAGATTAAAACAAAACCAACTTACTCATTTCTGTATGTATTTCAACCCAATTCTCTAGAAACAAAATTAATCATATTTAAAAGTCAACTTCATTTGTGTAAGTAGCCACTTTTTGTTAGGTTACAAAATTATAACTAAATATTATTTTACAACATTAATTTTATCATAATTTTCTAATAGATGGAACCACTATTAATAAAAAATGTAATATATACGAAATGAAAACCATTCGATTGTGAACAAAACAGTTTCAAACAACCCCCAATTATAATTTTATTTTATAATAATAGTTTAAATTTGCTCAATTTTGCATGACCTTTTTTATAGGTGACAATGTTGGCCGCATATAAATCAACGCCAAGTTTGATGGGTTGAGACAATTAAGCCGTTAAAAACCGGTCTCAACAATTAAACGAGTTCTAAAGTCTGCGTACAACATGGCTAAAGTTTTCCTTCGTGTCTTCTTTCATTTTTCTGGATTTCAAATCAAACGAGATCTACTTAAGGTATCTATTAATTTACTATACCTTCGATTCCTTTGTGCCTTTACTACTCGCTGTGGTAAGTATAATCATGGTATATAAGTCTGTCGTCTTACCGTTTTTGCCTTTCTAAAAGCGATTTTATAATTTTAATAAAATTTTTAGAAATACTATACAAAAACTGTCAAAACTGCATACCAAACATCTTGTATATACATAATTTATTTTCTGTCAATAAAATAATGAAACTGCCTCTTAAATTACATCATATTTTACCATCCTTTAGGAATCATATCCAATGATTTATTTCTGAATTTGAGCTAAAACAAAAAATAAAAATCTGTTGATCCTTTAAGCTATTAAATCAAAAGATGAAGAGAAAAATAAAAGTAAATTTCGTTTATCCTCCCATAACCCCTCGATGAATATGATGATGATAATATGATTATTGTTCAACTCTAAAACAAATCATAAATAATAATATTAACAAACGAAGAAAGTATAAGAATACAGAATAAGATTCAGATTTTGTTGTTGTACTAATCTTTCAATTCGTTCCAAAATATTATTTGGGTGGACTCTGAGTCTAAATTATGATATCACCGTATAAACACACAAATCAATCAATAACCATACCACCGCAACATCATCACCGCAGCATCGATCATGAATTTTTCAACGTTATTTGACTCCCATTGGAAATTCTAATTAATTAAAACGAATTTTCCTAATAAAAAAATATTTCTTACGTAATTAATTGTTTTAATAATAACGAGAGAGAGACTCCTACCCACAATCCGCGAAAGCATATCAATATTAATGATTTAAAGATGCAAAAAAAATGATTAAAAGTTAATTTGACAAGAAATGGAATATTCTTGCACGACCATCTGGTATTATATAGTACCAAACATCTTAAGATAGAACTGGTTTTATGATACGAGTATGTATGTATTTTATTTTATTTTTAGAAATTTAAATTTTTTCGATCGATAAAAAAATTTTCATTCTCCGTTAGAATATTTTAGCTCAAATTGTGTTAAATGTCTTAAAGTATCGTTTCGTTTTAAAAAAAGTTTGTTTTCATATTTGTTGTGGATGGAGGGTAACAGTTAAATTCTTTCAAACTTATATAATTTAATAAATGGTAGTGACATACAAATATAATTTATGTTTGGGATTAAATACTATAATGATATGTAAGATGCTATGTCTTCCGTTTTTTTTTATTCTCTTGATTGGAAAATAGGTTAGCAATTTGGTTTTTATTGATTTAAAATCATAACATCTTAAGTTGCATCTTTCAATAATGGATATATTCATTAAGTTGTTAAATTTTGATTGATTACGGTTTGGCTATGAAATTTTTAATTAATTTTGTTGTTGTCACTTTAAATTGTTTTGATAACCTCTGTCATAAAAATTATACCATGGTAAAAGTGAATACTTAGTAAATTAATTTTACAATTGATTTAATTTACCATATAGAAAAAAAAAAATTCGTTGTTGCAACATGCAAAATTTAGAAGGTACTCTAATTACATTTTTTTAAATTTATTTTGATGGATTACTTAATAAAAGTGAAGTTACCGAGGCTTGGTAAGATCGACGAAAACGGTGTACAAAAAAAAATGTTAACTTGTTTTCAGACAAAACTGCACTCTTGAAACGAAAAACCTTTTTTTAAATTATTGTTTGATAAATTTCGGATGAACAGAACGTTTAAATATAGAAATGAATTTATTTGGTCGATCTAAATTGTAAACAAAAGTCATTATCAGGACCCTTTTACCTTTTTGAACAAATCATAACCATCATATAGGCAAGTTAAACGGCTGCCTAGGGTGCTAAAATCGGCCAATACAACAATACAATATTCCGATAATCGAAAAACATTTCGTTACAGCAAATAATTTTGTTCAGCAAAATAAAATTTAACAGTGTACTACATTATTGGTTTAAACAACTAAAACTCAGTTGCAAGATTTAAACAACCCTTCGTCGAATACTATAAATGTTGTTAATTAGCAATGGTAGGTAATTCAAATAAAATAAGTATTCAGCAGAAGAGATTTTTTATATTTGCAACATTGATTTAAATGATCCTGGAATAAATTGTTCATAGACGAAAAAATTTAACAAATTATTATGTCAGCGGTTATAAAATAAATTGAAAATTACCCATTTCTCATCAACAAGCAAAATTTTGAACTTTCATTACGCAGCTGAAAGTTGGCAGTCTATCGAAATTGATTGCAATATTTAGTTAAAATGGCGTATTATAACAGGGCATACCATAAACGAAGCGCAGCAGGCTGAAATAAAGCAAAATTAAAATTACAGACAAAGTATTCTCGAACGATTGGTTGAATTCGTAAGAATTCTGGGTGAGCAGAATTTAGCCTTTCGAGGAAGCGAAATTGAAAAATTATATTCTCCAAGAAATGCAAACTTTTTAAAATTTGTACAAAGTTCTTGTCCTTTACTTATAGGAAAGAATGTTAATTCCGCAAAATATAAATATATCGTCGTTGGCTGTGAGTCAGATTTCGGTCATATTGAGCAAATTACGGTGATCAAATGACAAATTGTTACATGCGAGGGAAAGATAAAGGTATTATGAAACGAATTTTAAATATTAATCCCAGAGCCTAATTCCAGCAAAATGATCCAGGATAAAAATTTAAATGTTATTTCTGTAGTTTTGGCACAATTATTTTCTATTGCGAGGACGTAACTAAAGATCTAATGATTTTTCAACAGAATTTGAATTGTAATCTGTACGTATAAGAAGAAAAAATTCCCAATTTCCCTATAAATGCACAGCAGAACATTGAGAACGATTGAGCTGCCTAAGTTTTTGTACAAGTAAAGTATTATTGATTTTGCAAATGCTTTGCTAAAATCCGAAAACACTACATCTAATGCTAAATTGAAAAAATGGCTAAATAGAAACAAAATATAACAAAACTCGGACCTTGACCTATCATTCGAATAGTTATGGAGTAGTCCATATAAGATGGAAAGCCCACGGTAGTTTTCCATATTTGATCTACGTCCAATTTTAAAAGATTTGATTAAAATCGGTTTCCAAATATCAGGAAATAGCCACCCAAACTCATTGTCCACAATCATGTGGTCTTTGTCAAAAATAACTGTTTCGAGGAACTGCTTGAACTTGTTTAAATCAGTACTCGATAACGGAGTTATTCTTTGTAAAAGGCCTATAAAACTAAAACCAACATTTAAGTTTGTTAATTTGAAATTGAATTACCTCGTAATTAATTTCGCAAAATTTTAAACTTTAACATTAAAATACAAAACTAATTTTAGTAAAAATATATTTGGAATTTTACCAAATATGTAGTTTTGTTAATGCTCAATTGGGCCAGTTTGAAATATTTAAATCAACTTTCGAAATCACATGTCTTTTTAATATTGCCGCTAATAAAATTTAATTATTTCAAACCAGATCGGTGGAGTAATTCAAGCTACTGTGGCTTAAATATCATTTGTATTGTGAAAACTAGTTAATTTGGTCAGTATAATGGCATACAAGTAAAAAGCATAGAAATTTCTAAATTAAATTTTAAAAGCGCATTTAATTAACGTATTTGGAACCAAAATAGACTAGTTTACTTGGATATAGATTTGCAGCCCTTAGTTTGTTCCACATAGCATATACCATTTTTTAATTCGTCTATCTTTTACCATAAGACTTACAAATTAAGATGACAACATCAAAATCGAGCGTAAATATTTATCGTTCAAGTTTACCTTGAAAATGTATCTCATTAATCTAAATAGCAAAAAATTTTGCAAGTTTCCAACCAATCCCAATTAGTTTGAACACCAAATTATATTCTTAATCAAAAAATTTAAATCAAGGTCATTACATAATGCATTAAAATTACTTATGACAACAACAAACAAATTTAAATGTCACCGAAAACATCTTACATATTATATTCCCACACGCATACACAAAGTACAGTCGCCAAGATTTAAATTATTACACAACATTCCAAAAACAATTTTACATTTTTATGCAAATTAGAATGAAAAAAAAAAATTTTATTTTACACGCAAATCGAACCAACGTGTAATCAATATACGTATATCGAAAAGCTTATAAGCTTTAAATTAAAGTTAATAATCTAATTAATGCTAAATAAATTTATGATACGATGTTAAAAAAAAAAGTTAACATTTTGCTAAACTAATTAATTAATTAATAATTTATGTATAATTAATTCATTAGAAGTTTTTCTTTTGTGTATATGTACGTACCGTACCTACTCGAAATTTTTGTACAAAAGAAAATTTCGAACGGAATTTCATAATTTTTGTACATAATCTTATACATACATATACTGTAAATAAATTCAGATCATTTAATGTTAATTAATCATATAAACTTTTTTTTTTGTATGTATTTTCAGATCATGCGATCACATATGATGAAATCAATGCATGATTCAACTAACGAGATACGAGTTAAATTTCTATAGTCCTTATACGACTATAGCTAATAATTTAACATTGGCACGGTAAGTAACATAATATGAGTTAACATATAAATTTGTAAGACGTGTGTTTACAAAAAAAGTTATTATAACACACACACTAGCACTTAATATATGGTGTAATGTCCCACGCTATTGCATGCGTTATGTTTTTTTTAAATATAGTTGGTACCTTTTGTTTGTTCACAAATTAAAAATTTCTAAAACATTGCAAATATAAACCACTAAAACCCATAAAAATTGTGAAATTTATGACCAAAATGAATTTTTCCAAAAATGAAATCTGTGAAATTAATGATACGTCTTTAAATTTAAATGAAGCGACTACATCCGGACATGAAAAGAAATTGAGATGTCTGTCAGCCACATTTAGGTCAGAAAATCATAAAAACCTCTTCAAGTTACGGGTTGATGATTGATTTAAAAAACACAAAATTTAACGAGAAAATGTCCAAATTTGCTGCCAAAATGATAACTGCACATTGTTTTATTTATAGACATTGGAAATTATGATATTTGGTCATTTCAATTCATTGTAAAATGAAATTGGCCCATAAAAATTTATGTGCAATGAATTTATCGATTTTTGCATGAACCTTAGGATGAGAATATAAAGTATATACCTCAGGTACAATATCGACACAGGTAACGAAATATTATCAAAGTTAAGCGTGTACGAAGTGTGGTTTAGAAAAAAATGATAAGTTTTTTTCTAAAAAGGGGTTTCACGAGTCTAGAAACTTATAGGGCGGTTAGGATTCTGAGTAGTTTTTAACCAATTATTTTCAGGAAGTCTATGGAAAAAAAGTTTCAGAAGTAAAGTTTAAAACTATGCTATGAGGAACTTTAATGTATGATTAAACGCAGTTCCCTAAAATCAATGATAAGCTTGCGTAGATAACGGTTTTTATGCTCTGAGAATTATTGTTTATATATATATATATATATATATATATATATATATATATATATATATATATTTATATATATATATATATATATATATATATATATATATATATATATATATATATATAAAAAATTATATATATATATATATATATATATATATATATATATATATATATATATATATATATATATATATATATATATTATACCGGTACCGGAACAATAATATAACAATAGCCAATAACTTTAAAATAACGATTAAAATTATTTTTTTTCTTAATAACGGAACTTTAATTTTATGTCACTACATAACGTCATTATACGCAATAACAAATCCTGACATCTTTATTTTAATTTTTGAAATGTATTATAAAACGAAATGTATAAATTTCGAAACTGTGTAGAAACAAACTGTGATTTGCGCTCCGCCATCTTCGATTGATTGTGTGTACGACTTCATCGAGAACAAATTTGGCAATCTTTTGTTTCTTGTCTTTCTATGAAGTTGCAAAAACTATTCTTATTTTTTAAATAATCAATAAAAATTTTAGTGACCAAAGTGTATAGAGTATAGACGATGGGTCATCATGCCACAACACGACATCCGAATAACAACGTGAAACGCTATTTTAATTGCAACGCGATCGGTGATAAAACAAATACTGAGGATTACAAGACGGACTGTGATCCTAGTGAATCAAAAATAAAAAAAGAATCAACACATGACACTTAGATTAGAGAAAATTTGTGAAGAAGTGATAAAGTTTCTGATCTCACTTAAGTTAGATTGCGCGACCAGATTAAATCGATCTATATTGGGCATTAATATACAATTTGTTGAGAACTCTTCAATTATTGTTCGAACATTAGCAATGTTACAGTTAAATAACAGACATACGGTTGAATATTTATCATCTAAAGTACTTGATATTTTCCACAACAAATTTACTCTATAACAACAGATAATAGCGCAAATATCTTAAAAGCTACTCGCCTTCTTCATGAAGCAGCAAATCAAAATATTGAATTCAATTTCGATGAAAATGATGAAGATGATATTGATGAGACTCAGCTAGCGTCAGAACTAGAAGAATTTCTAAATGTCTTAGACAATATTATTGAAAATATGAATATTATTGTAAATAAACATAATAACCATAAAAGTGCACTTTTTGGTTAAAAGAAATTTGAATTAAATTACAAGAAATTAAAGACAATAGTTCCCGCGGTTCTACTGCAATTGTTCCACCAGAAAATTTAGACATCAATGCCGAAGAAGAGAATGAATTTCAAAATATGTTATCTGAAATTTCAGTACTTCAGAATGATACTTAATTAGTTAGTTTAAAAGCAAATGTGAATGGTGCTTCCTTATTGGAGGGATTTGATAATGTTTCTCGTATCAGTTACAAAAAATCTATTTTGGAATATTGGAATAATCAGAAGACTGAGAGGACAGTTTTATTCCACTTATTAAAATTAAAATCATTTTGTTTTTTTTAATAACGTTTTACGTAACGTTATAATAACGTCAGGTTACAAGTAACCGTTACTTTATAACGTTATTTTAACCAAAGCAAATGGTTTGTAACGTTATCAAACTACATAACGAATAGGTAGGTTATCCGGTGATATATATATATATATATATATATATATATATATATATATATATATATATATATATATATAATATATATATATATATATATATATATATATATATATATATATATATATATATATATATATATATATATATACATATATATATTCATGATCACTGCTGACTCTACTGTTTGTATTAAACTCTGCATTATCATGGATTAAATTGTTCGTTTCATCTGCAATTCGATTTCTTTTTTTTCCATTTCGGTCATCATCTGTTGTCCAACCAACCATCGTAGTACATCTTCATATATTTTCCGCAGATGTCAATGTTCGGTTTGGTTCTTCTAACCCTCCGACTTTTGTCACAACAAGCGATTATTTACTTGAACTTCAATAACCTTCTATGAGCCCATAGGTAATTCGGTTGAATCTTAAGAGCACTAGCAAACTGTGTTCTCTTGATCACTACAATGTCACCAATCTCATAACGCGGTGCAAGTCGTCGTTTCTTATTTTGTTTTATTTAACTTCCAAACCTCACGCACCCAAGCATTTTCTGGCCCTTGCTTTTTCGGGTGAAACATTACTTCGAAAGCAGTACTATTAACAGTTTCATTAAAATAATTATTTATATACCTCTTAACGACGATCTACTTTATCCAAATTTTCAAGTCTGCTTGCACAATGGAAACATATAAAGCAATTATAGGTACTTGAAAAAACCTTCGATTGGTCTTTTTATTTTTGTTAGCTTTTTGTGAATAATGGCACTATTCTGAAAAATGATCATAGTATTCAAGCATCGCTCTTTCATATTTCGTAGCGAACCTCTAATCGATGACGGAAGGATTTTGAGAATTCTAACTTAAACTCCACGGTTGTGCGCCACGCATTTATATATCATTGGCAAGTCCTTGATAAAATACTCCTTGTGATTGCTGCTGATAATCGTTGAAGAATAAAATTCAAATTTTTGGATTCCACCTCCAGGTAATAATCGACATAATCTATTGTTTTGAAAGTCTTCTTGCTCCAATTCTGGGATTTAATTCTTCCTAAAGAAAGTTTGTGAGGCGACGTACTTTAATTTAGTGACAGTCACTTTTGTTCGATTAACTTAAGGTTTTGGATAACCTTCACAACTTCACCATATGGATTTAATAGTGGATACATTGGCCTCAAATTTGGGCTATGAATATTCATATTATCTTGATCTTAAATCTTGAACACACACGGTCCTTTTTCAAAAAATAACATAACCTGGTGATTGCTTGCGCATGGCAACTCTTGTGTCCAAATTATCGTTGGACTTGTGCTCTAACCAAACACGATCATTTAGTTTATTCACAAACTGTTGAATGGTGAAAATTTTCTCATCAGAAAAGACAATTTTTGGAATCTCATTACGTTCGGCCAAAGCCTTCAATGCTCGTGTTCTTTCAAGCTAAACTTTTTCTTGCCTCCGTAAGATCTTGAACTTTTTGTATCTAGTAGAGCTTCAATTGTAGTTCATTTTTCAATATGGTTTGAAGGCTGTATCGTGAAACATGTAGACGTGCGGCTAATTGATTGGCACTTTGACGAGGATTTCGTTGGATTCGTTTCTTCACCTTTCGTATCATTTCTTTTGATGTTGCTGTCTTTTTAGGACTGCCTCTGTTGCGTTTAGCGATGCTACCAGTTTCGTTGTATTGAGTTATGGTTCGATACACAAACATTTTATTCACATTCAAATACTGGAGCTGACGAACTATTGCTGTTTGTGAATTTCCACCCAAATACAGTGCAATTACACTATTACGTTTGAATTCCATTACGATTTTTTTAAGATATTAATTTAGAACAATTGTTTGTTGACCACATGTAAACAACTAACCAAACATAAAAAATTGACGCGCGAAAATGACAACTACACAAATGACAGCAGAGTGAAGTTAGTGACATTTGGTCTCAGCCATCCTGTATATATATATATATATATATATATATATATATATATATATATATATTTAAATATGTATGTATATATATATATATATATATATATATATATATATATATATATATATATATATATATATATATATATATATATATATACATGGAACAACGATGGGATTTCTAAAAAATGTTACCTTCTAACAGGTAACATTTTTTAGAAATCCCGTCGTTGTTCCACGAACGAAAGTCATCGCATATTGCGATTTTTTTTTTCGCGAAATCAGTTCCGCTTTTATTTACCAATAGCAACTGCACAATGTATACTTTCATTCAAACACCACCCTATAGTACTACATAAAGGTCTATTGTATTTCATTCTTTATATTATTGTTCCATATACCTAAAAAGCTAATTTTCTAAGCAAATTAAAAGATTGTATACTGTATGCATTTAACATGCGCGTCCGCTGTCGAGTGTTATTTAAAATTACTCGACAAATGTAACCTAAATTTAGTACGTTGTCTGACACTTTTATATGATTTAATGGGGCATTTACCTGAGTACGACACCTGATTAATGAAAAACGACCTTAATGTTAGCGTTGGCATCATCCTAAACTATTGACGCTATCGTGCAACATAAACAAATTTGTATGCCTAACAACATTTAGTAACTTATCTCTATTCCATTTTTAAATTACGGAGCAATTGGCACATCGCATATGAGTAGGTACCAGGTTTCCAATAGAAGAAGGACTTTATAGGAACTTTTCATTATTTGATTTGATCAATAAACCACCAGTTGGAACTTTTTACAGATAGCTCGGTAAACTCTAATCTAAATCTAAAATACAGTTACTTGTTAAAAGTTTCAGATGTGATTTGCAAAGTATCTGTCTCTAATCCTATACGAATTATGTGATTAAAAAATGGATCAATATCTAATATTCTGCAGGGCAACAGTGGCCTGTCAATTTTAAATATTATTATAAAGGAAAATGTTTCTTTTTGCCTAACTCCCAAATATTTATACATATATATATAATTTATCTAAAAATAGACTTGAGAAATCAGATTTTGTATTACACAGTAATAAGCATTAGTTGATGTTTTAAAAAATATAAATTATGTACGTACATTTTTTTTTTTTATTTCAATGAAATTATATGTAATTGAAGATTAGATTAAAGAATAAAAATTACAAAAAAAAAATAAAAATGAATGAAAAAATATCAGCAAAAATAAATTCATTTTTACTCTCCTCCAGGGCTAAAATCCAATTTTATGAGAGATACAAGATGGAAGAAAATAAAAATGTTTACTAAAAAGCACAACATAAAATGGAATTTTAAATTTTTTATTTTTATTTTTTAATCTTATAATCATATTATTTATTTATTTATTTGAAACAACCGTGCTCGCATCCTTATCGAAGATGATTAATATTTTGTTTTTATATACTAATTGCGGAAGATGTGTAGTATGCCTTTTTCGTATTATCTAATCGTAAAATTTAGTAAGGAATGTGGGAACCAAATTTTCAAGTACTGTTATAATGTTCAAAATAAGAAATTATCAAGAACAGTTCAACATACTTCTTAATATACATCTTATAATATTCTATTCCTACAGATTTACAAACGCATGCTTCTAAACGCCTGCAATATTGTATCGGATCCGGTGTGTAAATGCATTGCGCATCAGTTCTAGTGATTTTGGAATTTATACAGACGAGCTGGGTTTTATTATGTATTTCTGCAACATCATTGTAAGACGGTTCTTCGCAAAGTTGTGTTGTCAGTTCTTCCATAATCACATGGCTGGAGGGATTTGTATAGTTATACAAATATTTGTATCATTTCATCCCGAACCGCTCGATACTTGTCATAAGGTGATTTTTTTTTCAATTCGAGCTTTTATTACGTTCAGAGACTCTAAAATTTCCTCATCCTAATCTTAATAGATAAATTTAGGTATGTGAAAAATGAAAATCATTTGTGTTAGTTATGGAGGTTAAATCAACCATCCAAGTTTTGTTATCAATAGATTGTAGTTTTCGCGTAGTATTTGGTAACCTTAGTTCGATTTATAAAATGTTACCTCTTTCTGTCAACAAGACACACCTGGGGGTGTATTTGAGTCTGTTAATGTAAAAATCAATAAAAAAGAAAATTCCTATCGACCTAAGTTTTTCAGTGTCGCCTAAATAATCAAAATAAAAATTTACACAAAAAATAAGGATTAAAACCATGGCCCTTATATTTTTTAATAAAATATCTGCATAATAATAAAATATTTAAAATGGCATCTTTTAACAAGGTTAAATTTTATAAATAGCGGATTTAATAGTTAACGAATTTATTTTATGTATAAATGATCAGTTCTAAAAAAATATTAAACAAATCTAACACTCGTTAAATGACAGCCGAATAAAATAATAAATAATCCTTCCTGCTAATAAATGAGCTGCCATCTAACGAAAAAATTCTGACTGTACGAGAGTGCCGGTTATAATACAAAATATATGGACTTTACTTCATATAACGATAATGCTTCTAACGCAGAACAAAAACTATCCAACCAGAAGCAGACTTAAACGAAGATGATACACATAAACGAACGTTTTACGAACACTATAATATAACTCAACAAAAAGCATAGCTGGTACCATGGATAACATGTTAGGCGAATATATATTTACCAAATATAATACATAGAGGAGCGTGCAGCAACACCAAATATCGCCATTATTTAAATAACAGAAATGTTCTAGAAGCAATGCTTCAGCGCATATAATTTTTTTTTTTGAAACAGTAAATACAGCAATTGCATCACATTCTTTGGACGAAAGGAATAAAACAGGTTGTTTAAAACCGAAAGGAAATACTTATGGTGCGTACATGTACGTGATCAAAAAATTGATTCGCGAATCAAGGGGAAATTTGTATATTTTTCATATGAAAAATATATAAATTTCCCCTCCTGAGTTGAAATAATTTTAACTTTGGGCACATTTTTCACCGCAAGCATCCAACATAATGAAAAATAAATAAAAATTATGAGCAATAATTGTGCTCATTATATATAATTTTGTTATTTTTTGACATTTCTTATTTTGTTTATATATACTGTTGTCAATTCACTGACAATATTTAAGTCCCGCGCCATAATTTCGATAGCGGTTTGTCTTATAAAGACATTTTGGGTATTATTACGAATTAATTAAATTCAAAAAATTAAATTACTCAAAAAAAAAATTAAATTACACGAAAAATATTAAATTACACGAAAATTTAAAATCACCGAAAACAAACGAAAAGAACTTATTACGAAATTAAAATCAACCAATAAAAACAAAATGAAGTTTAAAAATTTAAATCACCGATTAAAACAAAGAGCAAGAATTTAAAATAACCGATAAGAAATTAAAAATGGAAATCTAATCACAAAAAATCGCACAAATATTTCGTATACCACAACACACAACACACAACCACGACACACAATTAATATGTTTCACATGTCAAATAAAATAGGTAATAATTTTGAGCAAAAGCTTTTGTTACTAACTTCATCCTGTGATGAAATTTTTTTATCACGTACATGTACGCACCATTAAGGCCATGATTCATGTACAAAATTTGTATATTTGATAGACATAAATTATAATCGTTTTGATTGGTTGAAGGTCCGCCATATTTTTTTATCGTATATTAAGAGCGCTGTTTAGCACAATGTATATTCGAAATAAAAATGAATTTTTAAGGTCAGTATGTGACCTGTCAGTATGTGACCACTGAGTGGAGAGCACCTGTTAAAAGTCGTCCAAGGGTCACGAATGCAAAACAGTGTGCCGGTAAGGTTATAGCCTCTGTAATTTTGGATGAGAGCACGGAAAAGTATTATTTGTCTGTCTTCAAAAGGGAGATACCATCAATAGCGAATATTAACTGGCATAATTGATGCGTTCGAAGGGCAAAAAATGAAGAAGAAAAAACGATATTTCGCCAAGAAAATGTACCGTGTCCACAATTCATTAAAAACGATGGCCGAACTAGACGAAGTGGGCTTCGAATTACTTCCCCATTCATCGAATTCTCTAGATTTGGCTCTAGTGGCTACTAGCTGTTTCAGACTTAAAAAACTGATCCAAGGAAAAAGTTTTGCGTCTAATGATGAAGTCATCGCTGCAACTAGTATGAGTTATACCGTTATACTAAAAATAATACAAAAAGAAATAACAAATAATTTCGTCTAAATAAAAAAATGGGATCCTACGTGCGGCACATGTTTGCTGATCCCGACTTCTACGTTTAAATTTAAATTGAAAAGTCAATTCCTTACAATAGATGTCACTATTAGCTTTTAATTAAATGAACTTTAAGAATAAAACTCATTAGAAAGCAACTCATCGGTGGCTATCGCAAAAAAAAAAGAAATCTACAGCGACATTATCAAACAGTGCATCCAATTTTTGAAACAGAATATTCAAGAAATTCTGAAGTTCATAAAGCAAAAATCTTTTACTGATAGCGATTAAATCAAAGAATCGTTTTTGACTGCACCATTCATCACCAGGTGTTTAATAGTTATTAAACAAAGATAAAGACAAAGTTATTGTAAGGTTTTAGGGCAAAACTAAATGATTTAAATCAACCACGCAAATACGTATAAATAATAATTCTAACTTTAGGGTGATACTCTTTTGAACAAATTTAAAGTTCTAATCTAATCTAATCTAAAATGAAATCATTTATTAAATCGTTTGAGAAACATAAAAATTTTATCTAACTCTATATTATATTTAAAAAAATTGATTTAACACTAAAATCAAATGAAACAACTGTTAAACTGACAAAACGCATTATTGAATAACATAAGAATCTACCTAATATATTTTACTATACTTCTAGAATTGGATAAGACAGAATTAAGATTATCAAACATTTTAAATTGAGAAAATTTTATAGAATTTTAAGACTTAGTTTACTTAAAAAAATCACACAGAGCAAATGCTTATTTTGATATAAAATTATTATAATAATTAATTTAACATAAAATTATAAAAAATATTGAGAATATAAACGCAACATCAGCTTGTACTCAACGATGATCACAAAAAAGTAAAGTTATGTACACAAAAAAGTATGCTTGGTGACAGTATTCAATATTAATATTGCATTTTTCATGACTCTGAATATTTTAAAATTAAGTGACCAAATTTTAAAAATGTCAGAAAATAATTTTTTTTTTAAATATGTACCAACCAAAAAAAATGGTGCATATATATATATATATATATATATAAAATGCACAACAATTTATAAATGCATTGGCATGACATAAAATAGCCACTAGAGCTTGCACTATTAATTTCCGGTGCTGTACATGTATTGATTTTATTTAACAGTTGCAATTATTTTTTTAATATACTTATTAAATTGTTAATTAAATACAGTCGATAAATAAAAATAAAACTTAAATATAGACTTTAAGATTAATGTTTTGGTTATTCTCTTTCTTCGTCTTCTTTTGTTCTTATTTAATTGTTGTTATACCGTTAAATAATAATAAATTGGTATCCGCTACACATGTGTATAGCTGGTCAAAATTTTCTAAATTAAATAGTTCAGCTAACTGACATAATTCATCGAGTACAGACTTAAAAAAAAAATTTAATGCATCTAACTTGCTTTTCGATCAATAACGGTTGGATGAAGATACAAGTTTTCTTTATTTTTATTTTAACTAAAGATTTTTTTTTATACATACTACAAGTAAAGAAACAGTATGGTTTGGTTAAACTATCATTGAAAACAAGAAAATCTGGTCAAATTAAGTACCACAATCATTGAAAATATAAAAAAAAATAAACGTTTGAAAAAGAATCCGCGAATTCAAAGTGACATTCATGACAATATATTTTCTTATTTATACATACTCGTACATAGAGAATGTGTGGGCTTTATTATATTTACTCGTATCTGTCTATTACTTATTTTTCCCTTTTTGTTCAAATTATAAGCGACTGACAAAACGTGAAATTAATTTTTAGAATATATACATTTATTTTAGCAACATCAATTACCCAGCATGTCATGTTTACCTAGGTTATGGTTAAAAAATGTATATATACATACATAGATATATGAAAATCTCGTGTAAATGCCACGCAAAAATAAGAAATTTTATTATTGCAAAATGGAAAAGTATGTCTTAAAATAATTGATGCAGTGCAAGGTAGTTTACTTACTTATATATGCGCTCTACATATTCGAATATGATATTTAAAAAGCAACCTTGGTTACGTCATGTGCAATAAAACATAAAAATTCGTTGAGGGAATTAAATAGAAAAAAAAAAACAAAACCTAGGGTTGTAATTTCCGGAGAGACGAACATAATTGACCCATTTTCAAAAAAAATAAAAATAAAGCTTTTAAATGTAATCATAATAAAAGTAAAAAGACATATATGTAAGACGCTTGCAATACACCACTAATCATAAAATGTAAGGACGACTAATGCATTTTTTTTTGTTTTTGTTAAAAACGAATAAAACTATAATCGATTGGTTGCTGTAAAACAAAAACAATAAGAGATTAAAAGATGTATACTTACGTACTATCTGGTCAGATTGAAGATAAAATAATAGACAAGATACAAAAAATCTTAAGATAAATTCTTTTAATGGGTGATCCAATAGGTAGTTTTTTTTTTCAATCTACTCGCGAACAAAAAATTTGGCTCAGTTTTGGAGTAACCGGAGTTATAATCTTTACTAAAGCACAACCTTTTACTAAAGCCGGAGATCAAAAGCTTGAAAAGTTGCAAGTCATACAAAATCTACATCTGCATATTGATCTGACTGATCAAGGCCATCTACATCGAGGTGTCTTCCGATGTATTATCTGAAGGATTCATAAATGCGTTGCGAAGATTTATTGCCAAGCGGGGAAACATCGCCCATATGAAGTGACAATAGGACAAATTTTGTAGGTACCAGTAAATTACTACAGCCAATAAACTGACACTTCATTCCTCCAACATCACCACATGGTCACTTCATCGGTGGACTTTGGCAAGCTGGAGTGAAATCGATTAAGAACACTTGAAAAAATGAATTGGAGACTAGAAGCTGACTTTCGAAGAAATTACCTGTTTATTAATCCTTTGCGTGATTAAATTATTAATTATTAAGTAATGTGCTAATGAAAAAAAAACACCTCGGGTCGTTTTGGAAAATTAGAGATGAATTGAAGCCTTCAACTAGAGGGAAGATAGGTAGAGTTACGGAGTTACACCCTGGCAATGATGGTCTCACTTGTGTCGTAACATTAAAAACCACCGACAAGTGGTTGGCGACACAGTAAACCTTGGGTACCGAATTCAGACCCCATCCAATCGAAAAAACGAATTACTATCAAAGAATGGAACAATTCAGGCATCTACTTTGACAAAATCAGCAAGGTAGAACTCTTAGCAACTAAATGGAAGCTGATAATTTGTTACAACCTGGCCAGTTATTGGTAGGAAATCGAAAGAATAGAGACTGGATTGTAATCACTTGCAAGACGATGGCAGTTCAACAACATCAAACAAGATAATAGGTTCCTCATAGCGATTAGTATAATAATCGCTATGAGGAACCACATAATCGTGGGAGAACCAAACGAGGTTTGAGTAAGAGTATTGCGGACTCATGATAGGAGACATTTTTGGAATATTATCTCGAAGACAAACAGCACAGTATATAAAGAGCAGTTCAAACAAATCCAATTGATCGACGAATACCGTTGAAGGGGCTGAACAATCAGACTTCACTTATAGACAATACTTCTTACACTACTTCTGTCATTCCAATTAGTATTAATCAAATACAATTATTGGGCTTATTATTGCTGGCCAAGTACATCTTTGTAGACCAATTTCGAGAGTACTTTTCAGCCATTTCCTCCGATGATAAAACCACATGCCTTGCACTAGCTGAGAACCTACTGATATGCAATATATCCACATTACATACTCGATAAAACGATCAACAATTCAACAGAAAAGCTGTGTCCTGGAGGAAACCACATCACAAAATTATTTCATCAAATCACATGCATCAAATCAGTGGATCTTTGAAGTAAAACAAAAACTGACCATAGACATTGTTTTTGAGGTAAAGACTTATCCTGTGATATTAGAAAGGAATGGTATCATAACATTACAACCAGCTTGCACTTTTCGAAGGAATAAATTCGGTTTTACCATACTTACCATATTTGGTATCGGTGTAAAAGACTTCATCCGACCAGAGTGCCTTCACAGAGTGATATTTCACACATCTTGGCTCTCTTTTGCAAAATTTCTGCGTATGGTTATAGCCAGAAGAAATGCTCGTGTTGCTAATAATAGGCTAATTCAAACTGGATTCGGGACTTGAAAGGGTTTGGTGACGATTCATATCAAACCAGAACTACATCTCAAATTATCCATCTAAGTGCTTGTAATGACAAAAATTACAAGCCAACTGTCATCACAAAACATGAAAATAAATTTTAATTCGAGATTAGCTGATCCGCTATTCAATATCAAGGACACCATAGATATCCTTATTGGAGCGGACTGATTTTCCAATGTATTGCAAGATAATCAAATAAAAACCACACCAAACCAGCCGATTGTGCAAAATACAGTGTTTGGTATAGTTTCGACCACAAAATGGTCGACATTGACAGAAGTGTACATAGATTTTGGGAATTAGAATCAATCAATGATCGGGAACTTTAGCTTACGGAAGAAGAAACGTTTTGCGAAAATCAATTCAAACAGAATCTGAATGATCCTGTAAAATGATTCATAGTGAAACTGCAATTTAAAACCTCTTCACTTTCCTTAGGGGAATCACTTAGCTCGGCAGTTCAGTGACTCAGAGGAATGGAACGCCGTTTCATTGATGATCCATATTTTTCACGACAGTATCACAAGTTCATGCATAAATATGAAGAGCTCATCTATTGAGATTCCTCCCCCAAACATGTTCGACATCAAGTTTCAATTACAGCATCACGGATTTTTCAAGGATTTAAGAAATATAACAAAATTAAGATTTTTGTAAACAACATTGGCATTTCAAAACATTTTAGATCCGTCTATTTACTTACGACATACGAGCATTATGCTAAAACGGTTAGGTTAGCACCACCATCAGTTTCAAATCCTTAAACCCGTTTTTAGATGATCCTGGTTTACTACGCGTTCGAAGGAGGCCGCAGCAAAGTTTAGCTTCATAATCTACAAAACACCCGATAATTGTTAATCCCAAATCCAGAATCGATCCTCTAAGCCTTCGTGACAAACATTGCTGGTCCATCTCTACTGCTGGCTCTCAAATGGCAAGAGTATTAGATTTTAAATGGCAAATACAAGGCATGGAAACCAATCGAAAATACATCATCTGCAGCAATTTTAAGGCGTAATGCTTACCAAAAGTTGAAGGACAGCTTACCAAATTTACAAGAACTAATCCGCCCCTATTTTAAAAACTGGCATATATTAAGCTGGACTTATTTTAATACATTTAACAAAAGGTCTACAATTTTTTACTGATACATTCTAATTAGAAAAATATGCAAGATTTCATTGACATTTGTAAACAACATCCTAAGAGATTTAGCTAGAGACAAAGAACGGTTTTTAGGAAAATTTATCATACGTGCGCAGTTGCCTTATTTGGGTTATGTAAACTTATCTAAGCTTATAAAAAGGCAATCAACCTCCATCTATATTGGATCACCCTTTACATACAATGTTCTCGATTTAAAAATAACAGTGATTTTATTACAATTTAATTTTAATTGCTTTCCGAACAGCCATTCGTATGTTATGTTTCTGCTTCTTTTGCTTAATGATCAAGAGTATCTTAAAAAAAAAAAAAAATAAAATAAAATAAAGGCAGTCAGTACAAAAGATGATAATATTATACAGCGAATAGCGATGCAAGAATATTAAATATTTTTGTTCTTCTTAATCAAAATAATTATGGTTATCATTCATTTAGTTGGCTTTACTTCGCGCATATACAACCATATATATATATATATATATATCCATATATAAATACTAAATAGTGACAGACACCCAGAAAGAAAATGGATTTTGATTGATGGTTTAAAGAATTTTCTGTTTAGTTTTATGGATGAATAAATTTTAATAAAAAATCTATTTTTTGAAGAAAGATAATTAGATGATAATAGAAAGATAAGTTTCAGAATTTGTGGGTTTTTTTTTATAACAAAAGACAATAAATTGATTTATTGTGTTTGATTTGGTAAGTTTAGGGTGGCTAAATTAAATACGGTTGATCTAATGTTTTAATTGTTATAGTAGAAAAATATTTAGATAGCTATTTTAAATGTTTAGTGTAATCGACACCTCAGTCGATAGTTGCTCAACATCTTATCGATCAGATGTATTCATACAAATTTTTTTGTTTCGTGCATCTAAGATAAACGGTTTTCCATTTTCGATTTTCAAGAACAGTTTTTTTGTATAAAATGGCAGGATGTCCAATTACAGTTTTTAGCTGCACACAGAGATACTGTGAAAAATTGTTATTTAATCCTGTTGCTTTTTTATACAAAAAGTAGGAACTCGCGGTAAAAATATATATAATAAATGGAACATTACTTTTATATTGTTACTCCCTGCTTGGCTTAAGTGGCTTTTTGTTCAAGTTTTATAAAGTCTTTTCTATTCCAAAACATATACGTTACCCTTATGTTTCTTAATAAATCTTCCTCTTGTTACAGTTTAAAGTCTCCAATGAGCACAACGCACTTCGATGCGTTTAGCGCTAGAGATGATAAAAAACCATAAATGTGATTCTGAACTATATTTAAACCATAGTCACTTACAAGTGTAGACGTCAGAAAAAGCTGGGGACAATGACTATTTTGACTATCTTGTAGATAACCCAACTTACAATGGGTGACCGCTACAATAACAACCCCCCCCCCCCCCAAGTTGAAGGGCCGCAGGTTTTAGGCGATCGATCGACACTGATTAATGTTTTCCATTGATCAAAACAACAAAGTGTAGTCGTAATCTTCTTGTCACTTTATATGGTCCTTCGTACGGAGGTTGAAATCAAGTGCGAATCTTATCTACTCGCGTACAAAAACAAAATCACATTTCGTTATGAGGAGGTTGTCGAGTTGCAGTGGGACAAGATTTTGTATAGTGTTGCGTAGTTGGTTGATGACTGCGTGTCAGTTTATGCGAGTGAAGTGTAAGAGGATTTTAAATAAAGAAATCACCGAGTATAGTTTGACCGTAGACCATCTCGGCTTAAGATCTTCTTTCTGTGACTCGATACCAAGTGGAACGATATAAGTATTTGTGAGCTTCAATGTATTGTATTGCCTCGAGCTGGGAGTGCAGCTTTAAGTTGTCGATAGAATCGATGATGTTGTCGATAGATGCGATGAGACCCGATTTTCGTATGCGAAGAGTTTAAACTCAAATTGCGTTTTTTGGTCGGTCTTGATTTCAAGCGGAACGCCGAATCGGCAATGTAGTTGTTTAAGAATGTTTAGGCCGTGGTCTGTACCTGAAAGAGGTTTCGCTATGTCCATGTGAATATATGTTCAAATCGACCGGTTGGAATTTTTAATTGTCCTAAAGGCGTATTTGTATGCTTTTGAACTTTCGAATTTTGGCAGGATAAACAAGATTGCATCCAGTGGTTTATGTCCTTGTATATAATACGCCAGAAATATCGAGCAGTAATCAATTTACGAGTTGCGCGGATACGTGGATGTGAAATATTGTGTAAAGTTTCAAATATTGTATGACGGCTCTTTGATATATGGACAATTGATTCCAGTTGATGTTTCCCAGTATATTTGAAAGCTTTGTGCTCGATCGTGCGGAATAATGTATCCGCAACGACATTGTCTTTACCTTTCATAAGCTGAACAGTCGTAGCAAACAGACTGATGTAATCCAAACCCCATGCTTGTCTTGGATTACATTCAGTTATAGGCAGCCAAGTGTTCTAGTTAGAGGTTTGTGGTCTAGATTTCCTGTCAAATGCTGAGTATTTTTGTTCAGACTCTTGACTCTGTAGATTTCTTAGAAAACAAACCAAGTAGTTCTCAAGTTACGTTTTTGTATTGTTGTAGTACTGACCCTATAGCAGTATTTCATGCATCGGTTGTGATACTAAACTTAGCATCGTTCAGCGAATGTACTAATAAAGTTATGTTTTCCAATTCACTTTTGAAATGTGTGTCAAAAGAAAATCGAGTAAATTCCAACCAAAAATGCATTTCGAGCTCTTAATGTTGCTGCCAAATTCTTCGAGTCATTGAAAAAATTGTTCCTAATAGCGTTTGTGTCGTTCCTCATTTTGTGATGCGACAAGAATGTCGTTGATATATACGTAAAAACAAAATCTTGATCGCGAACGACTTTATTGAGGAACTGCTGAAACCTTTGGGCGACATTTCTGAGACCGAATGGCATTCAAGTGAATTCTAAGAAGACAAATGAGGTTGTGATCGGATAACGATCTAGTACTATGACTGTATTGAGCCTTCGATAATCACCGCAAGGTGTCCAAACTAGATCTTTTTTCTTGACCATATATGACGTGCACAAGAGGCAGGAAATACATAAGGCAGGCAAATTTCTCAGTCCGCCATATATTGGATTTAGTCGACGTAGTCTTGATACGTGAAAATAACTTATCGTACAATATGATAAATCACGGAGTGTTTTAGGGGTAAATTGTAGTTGAGCTTCGCTGTTAGGTAAGAATACTTCTATAGTAGCGTGTTATAATCGTTGTCGTTTGTGTTTTAGCATTGATTGATAGCTGGTTTACTGAATTAACCAGCCGATTGCGATTGAAACCGACAAGAAGCCCGAATTTTCTAAGAGAATTAGCACCGATGATTGGACGATTCACATCTACTAGATAAAAACGTGCGTGAACAAACGATTGAGTCTGAGATTTACCCCGAGCAACTTTGTGCCGTAAATATTGATAATTGTGCCACTAGATTGAATATTACCTATTTATAAAGAAAAAGACATCAAACAAATCTATGATAATTTGTAAACAAAAAAAAAGCATTATACAACATCTCAAAAAGAACTTACACAATTGTGTAGCATAAAACATTTGTTTACAGTCTCCAAATGCACACAAATATTTTTTTTAAAAATGTGTATCTTACTTATACGAGTTTTACTTACAACATACACAAATGAATTGAATGTATTTGAACCCAGGATTAAACGTTGAAATTTTCAAAGTTTATGAATTTAGTTAAGTCGCTATAACTTTAAAATAAACTAAACAAATGGGTTTCTGGTATACACAATTGTGTATACTGATTGCGTATGTTAGTCCATTATGTGCCTAAATAATTTTTAAGTATATATTCGGCGAAGTAATACTAAAAATTTTACTATATGGATGACATTTGCAAAATCATTGCAATATTTCCCAAACTACGTGCATCCAGTCTTAAGGTTGTTACACTAATCCAGATAAAAGTAGTATCCGATAAAGTTTTGTATGAAATACTTGTTGAAATGACAACATGTCAATTTGCAATTCAATTGTTTTCAATTTCAATTTTATTAATCGCCTTCGATGTGAATAAAATAAATTGTCAGATGCATTTTATAATTCATTTTCTATGTTTTCCATAGAGTTTACCTATTTTAGTATTTCAATGTAATTTACCGTACTTTCTAAAATAATTGTTATTAAATAAATTTTTGGTGCGTTACTTTAATTTTCTTGCATTTTTTCTATTGTCGACAGTATAGTATCGTTCAATGATTTTTGACATACATCAATTCGCATTCAATGTTATGATACATAAGTTTTTTAACCAAAATATTTTGGTTCTAAATATAATATTTGGTATCCTTTGTTCCTGTGGGAAATTGTTTTGTCCATATTTGCCGCACTCTATTTAAATTCAAACAATTAGTGTTAAAAGATAGTATTCGCATATTTATTCGATCTTCATAGACTCATTAGAGCTTAAACCACCATTAACAATTATATCCTTCCTATACAAGGTGCGACATGCTTATTGTTGAAATGCGATAATAAATACGAAAAACCGAGTTTTTTTATCGTTTTATAAACAATGGGTCTGTTTTTTTTTGATATCGGAGAAATCGGAGAGATAAATTTACTGTCAAATTTTCAGATATGCGTTTTTTTTTAATATCCGAGAAAAAAATTATCTCTCTGTGTCGTTTTTTTTTACGCTCCGATAATTATCGGATACGATCTTTTTACTCTGAAAAAATGTACAGATTATTTTATATTTTTTAGTAAATTCTAAAATGGCGTCTCCGATTGATGTTGAGCTATCAGGTGACAAATAAAACTTTAATTTAGGGAGTTTAATGCTGAAATTCATAAAATAATTTATTATTTTTGGTACTAAAAAATAACACAAAAAATATTTTTTTCGATCTGATAGATAAAAATCGGAGAAAAAAATTATCAGATATATCCGATAAATAATCTCTCTGATCTCTCCGATTACTCCGATATCAAAAAAAAACACGGCCAATAAGTTCGACATTGTTATCCTAATTAAACATTTAAATGTAATAAAAAAAATAGTTTAGCTTAGTGATAAAAAAAAAGTTTTTATGTCGCTTTTGTTTTTTATTTCTGCTCTAATTAAACAGAATAGTTAAATTAAAATCCTAATTAGCATTCAATAAAATAACACTACCAATAAAATTAATCAGACGAAGAAAACTTTTCTGGTTCAGAGCTGTAGCTTTAGTAAACATGACTAAACAGCCAATATATTGCCTAAATTAGCAAATATTGAAAATGGAAGATAATCCAAAGTTAAGTTTTATAATGGATGCCTCTAATTTAAACATGGTAAAACCAAAATTAGCTGAAACCGTCATCCCAACCAACACCAAATTTAAAATCATCATCAGCAGGATATATGGATAACAAAAACTCCAAACCATCGTTTCAACATTTCACGCACTATTTAGACCTATGAAAAAATGTGAAAGCAAGCACTCCTGAAATAAGAGTTGAAATTAAAACAACGAGTGAAGTCTTTACTAAGTTTTACCCGTTAAAAAACAAATTGGCCATCTCCTAGCTGATGGCATAATAATACCTTCCGAAAGCCAAAGTTTTTCGAAGCTAGAAAGTCAACTTACGAGTCAACCTAGATAAAACGGCGTGTTTTAAAACGGAAACCGAATTTCTTGAATTTATCACGAACAAAGAAATTAAGCCAGACAAAAAAAAGGTTCGCTTTTTAAAACATCAAGAAGCCCAACAACTTGAACGGTTCAAAATCTTTTCCCGGGTTGGCATTCTATTATAGACGTTTTATACTGGACTTAAAAATAGTGAAACCATTAACTAATCGAACGAGAGGAGGAATAGCACTAACCAGAAATACTTAAAATAAAAAAGAAATGTTAGTCTTCATTTGGGCATTATCCTATCAAAACCGTGAAATTTATTAGACAAATCGGAAATCGGAAATCTCCAAAATCTAGAAAATGGATGATGGTTAGCATATCAAAACTGCCGAATTTATGCCAAAATAAATCGAAAATTTTCAAAATCTAGAAAATGGACTATGGTTAGACTATCAAAACTGCCGAATTTGTGCCATAAATCGAAAATTTATAAATTCCTTCGGATTCTATAACGGATCAATCTTTGACATTGGTCCAAAGGCGAATAGGGCAACAGAAAAGCTCGACCAGAAAACCCACCTAGATGCTCTACGTTTAAGGACTTCCGCTTAAGATATATTTTCTTTTCTAAAATTTGTTTGGAAAATTATTAATTCCCAATTTTGTTTTATTAAATGTCCTGTTCAACTTACTTAGTTATAATTTTATTTCTGGGCATTCCAGATCACTTGATACATGTATTACCGCAGTTGATGCACCTAAGCCGTGTACTCTTGTCTAAATTTATCAGGCATTGTCCTGGTACATGTGAATTGGTATATTTTACACAGTGATACTGTATCTTACTGCAAGAAATACATGGCCAAATGCTTAACATTTTCGACATTGCTTAACAGGCTGTTTGCGTTTCGGTTTCCAGCTTAGTCTTTATCCACAAAAATGAATAATACCATTGATTTCTGTGTTTTAAGTGATATGCTCAAGTACGACTGTAAAATAAGACTGTTTTAGTTTGCCAATTTGGTTACTTGGGAATCCTCTCAGTATAATAGGTAATCGACTTTTTTGTCGAAGGGATGCAGAAATTGCACTGTCCGAATTAAAAATGTTAAATTGTCCACCGATCACAAAATTAGTGACATTTGAAAAATTAATTGAAACATTAGAATCTCGTTTCATATCTTCTTCGCAGGAGGAATGAAGAATAGGAATGTGATCAATGAAATATTTGGTTATGCAATATTTAAACCGTTTGCTGATTACTCGTGTCTAGAGTGGAAATCCTGAAAATTGCAATTTTTTGTTCCTCAAAGAGAATTAGCATCTAATTATACGAAGCATGAGTTTATCTTGCGACGAAGGCAACATGAATGTAGAAATTGGATCCAAAAATAGAGTATCGAGCTACAAGAAAACTTGTAGGAAAATTAAAATTAATTTTATGCCGCATGGGGTCGATTATCAATTTCATTTCCTTTCAATTAACCTTAATCTTTGGTATTTAGAAATAACAACAACAAAACTTCGATTGATAAATAACCATCATTCATTTAGGCAAAAACAACAAGGCGTACATTTACATCTAAAAAAATTTTGTTTACTATTTTTATATTAGCAAATCACAAGGCTTAAAAACGACATAATCAATCTTTAACGAATCCTTTCGCATTTTTGTCAAAACAATCTTAATTATTATAACACGCACAAAAAATTTTATCCATAGATAATATTTTGATACTGAAAAATTCTCACTTTTATGGCTTTACATTTCATAAAATGTGCTGCTTTAATGCTGCAACTACTGTTTGATCTATTGATTTAAATGCATGTAGATATTTTTAAATGCTATTCAAATCTGATAAATAAATGAAAAACAAATTAAATTTCCTTTGATTTTTAAGATGACTGCATTCATTGAAAAACCAATGAATTAATTTGCGGTTGACTAAATTTAATTATACATTAATCCATTTATGATATCAAAAAGCATATAATACTATTATGCATTTATCGAGGTCAAACTATTAAAAATATTTTCGGAAAATTTATAATTTTCACACCAGTGGCGTTTCTTTGAAAGTGGTTTGTTCGAATCAAATTTCAGAGTTAAAATCACTGGATATTGTCGGGTATATCATTTTAGTACAGTAAATTATAAATTTAGTACATTTTTACGAAAATGGTCAGCTAATTTGATGGTATAATCAATAAATCAATAAATTATTTTTTTAGTACATATTTACCTCAATTGGCATTTCAAAACTCCGAAAGTAAAAGTATTTCGATGAATGCAAATTATGATTTTTAGGGTTACAAAACTGACATCTGTGACAATTCGATAAAAAATGGCAAATGTCGGGTAAATCGTTTGGTATAGTAAATTATAATGTTAGTACTAAATAAACTCAATCGTACAATTTGGTTCTTATTAAACTAATACTGTTATGTGATGTTGTATTTTAAGAAGGAGAAAAAAATCCTAAATTACATTAGAGTGACAAAGACAATCGTTTTTTGTAGTTTTTTAGAAGACAAAACCACTTTGTCTAAAGTTACTTTCGTTAAACGTGGGAAAATCAATTATAGCTATTCGAGGTTAAAGCTTCGTTTAACGAGGGACATTTTATACTATATATTTCAATATATGTCTATATTCATGCATTTGTAATTTCAATGTTTACAGAATAAATTCAAAATTAATAAAAAATAATTCACGTTAAGTATTTCTATCACAAAATGTAATTTTTTAAAGATTGAACCACTTTACTACAGTGATCATGGTCTAGATCATATTCTTATATAATTTTTTCTGCTATGTCAATTTTGTTAATAAATTGGATATACCAAGATTTTTTGTTATGACGTAATCTTCGCTGTTGGCTCCTGAGTCAGAAGAACTAATTGTATTTACAAACATAGTCCGGATTTAAGATACAGTTTTCGGATGTCAGTACTCCTTCAGTACCATTGATTACTAGAAATACTTTTCTGGTCTATCCACTGTCAATGTTAACATCTTCATTTTTAACTACTTCTGGTTTCCACATAGCATTCATTGTTCGTTTTGTAATGTTGTCGACCCAAACTAATCCAATATTTTCAATAGATTTCTTTATATCGGATTATTTGCCAAGCATGCATTTAAGATAATTCTTCGTTTTTATGATCTATCACATACTATAAATTTCCAATTGCTGGAACCAGATAATTTTTTACGTAGTCAGTACATACCAAGCTCGTCATCCAAGGTTTCGTATTCGACTTTTAATAAAGAGGCAGTGGATATTCTAATTCTGAAATTAGGAAGCAACAGAAATGAAAAAAAATGCAGGCTAAAATTACCGCGGAAAAAATTGCAAACATATTTATTTTTTTTGTTCGTAAGATCGAGGATTCGTTATTCGATAGATCGTTTAAAGGGGTTTACCTGTATTATTAAAGCATTTAAACAGAAATTTCTCAAGATTTTTTAAATTTTTACCGCAATATTTACACATTATAAATAAACACTCTTCTGTTTTTCATCACGTTACTATAGAAATTAACTCTTTGCAATCTCTGGACATGACTCTGAAATTATTTGCACTTATATGTGCATTTATTTTTACCCTCATATTTTGAGGCATGAGACAACCACAAGCATTATGGTTACCTTTAGAATTCAACTATATAAAGTTATCAATTTTTTCAAAATAATATTGTATTTCGTGAAGTTTCATTTGCTGTGGCAGTATCATCTTCTGTATCAAATTGGTATTTAATATTATCCATAATCTCTTTGTAATACAAAATTATCTTTGTCGTTTCGAAGTCGATTTGTTCACCCTCTTAATAGATTTTTTAGTAGATTCAAATCTGAATCTACTATTGAACTGCTTTCAGCAATTGAAATTCCTACCATTTTTTCGTCTTCCAAGGTATCAAATAATTTTTTTTTAATTTTTTTATAAGAATAGATACTTAAAAGAACAGTCATTTAAAAGTTAATTTTTTTACAAAATAATAAAATAAGCAATAAAACCAAAAGGATATGTCACAAAATTATTTTGAGTTTGTACTATGTGGGTGAAAATCAATCAACATTTAAATAAATCTAGCTTAAAAACCAAAAAAAACTCTATCTAGATTTTTCATAACGTGAAACAGTTGATTAGTTGAGCAACAAAAAAATCAAGTAAAAACATAAGGTTATTTAGTTTTATGACCAATTTTATATTTAACCGTTATAGTTTAGACCAAACAAATAAGAAAATTAATTTTTATAAAAATTAGTACCTAAATTTGCATATGAACTTTTCTCTAAACGACCTTTTCCAACTTTTTATAAAGCTTTGAAGTCTCCTTGTTCAGTCACACACAAGTATAAATAACTAACTAATTAATTTTTGAATTTTTTGAATATCCAATAAGGAAGCGTCTTGGACCGACCATCTTAGGTAATGCAGTTTCAACTGTATGTCTATCTAAACGGCCAAAATTTCACACCCACCCATTATAATTTGTTACACTACGCCCCTGCTTCACAACAGCAAAACTCTAAATACACATTCGTCTTAAAATAAAATTATGTCAAAATAAATTTAACTTTGTTAAATAAATAAATAATTTAACATGTTATTTTTTATTTACTTACAGATTTTTATAAACAAATCAACATCAACAAAAAAAAAAGCACCCAAAATACGATATATGCGAAAATTTTGTATCAACAACCAAATCAACGATACAAACAAATAGTTAACGCTTTTTTTTTGTAAGCTCGATAAGCTTTTTATAAATTAAGTTTGGATTTTTATTTAAAACAGACACCGCCGCCGCAATAATGCGTGGAATCAGTTTTCTATTTTCAACGTTACTGTTTGTAAATTCAACAGTTGGACAATGCCCATGGCAACGGGACATACCAGATTTACAAACAGAATGTTTATGTGCCTATAACTTAGGTCATGAATTATCAGTTCAGTGTGACCAGGTGAGTGGAAAATTTATTTCGATAGTTTTTAACGATTTTTAACTGTTCACTTTTTTGCAGGTTGACTTTCCAGTATTAGTAGATGCCTTAGATAAATTTGCTAGAACAACTCCAATTGATTTATTGTATATAAATAATTCAACAATAGAAAAACTACAAAATAATGTATTTTCTAATTTAAAATTACATAACGTTCAATTAAGTAGCTGTAAAATGAAAATGATCGAAGATGATGCGTTCAAAGGGCAGGAGAATGTATTGAAAAATTTAAATCTTCAAGACAATTTACTCGAAACGGTTCCAATTAAAGCTCTTAAAATTTTATCAATATTAAATTTGCTTGATTTATCGAAAAATCATATCGGGCTGATTCCGGACGATTCGTTTAATGGTCTTGTCAAATTGTCGACACTAAAATTAAGTGACAATAACATAACAATGGCAGCAAATGCTTTTCACGGGTTAGAAAATAGTTTAAAAAATTTAAATTTAAAAGGTACACGACAAAAACGTGTGCCAGACGCTGTACGTGGTTTAAAAATGTTGGCATTTTTGGATTTATCACAAAATGGTATTCGAGAATTGCCTGGAAATGGTGGCTTACGCACATTCGAAGGGCTCGAATCGTTAACCGCACTTAATTTAGAACGTAATTTAATACAAAATTTGGGTGAAACCGCTTTTGCCGGTGTACGAAAATCGCTCAGTTCATTGAGCCTACTAAATAATTTACTATCTGAATTTCCGGTTGGTGCAATACATGCACTCAAAGAATTACGAGTTCTAGATATTGGATTTAATTTATTGACTGGGCTTCCGGAAACCGCATTCCGCGGTAATCCCAGTATAACACTTCTCGCTTTAGACGGAAATCCAATACCGACTGTACCCGAAAAAGCATTAGCACATTTAAACAAAACGTTACGTGGTTTATCACTCGGCGGACGATTTTTACACTGTGACTGTAAATTAAAATGGGTTGCTGAATGGATTCGTAATGGTGATTTACAGGTAACGTCACGCGAACGTAATCCACAGTTTTGCGGTAGTCCAAATCGGTTTCGTGATCGTGGATTTTATTCGATTCAACCAGAAGAGCTAACGTGTCCCGAGTCTGAAATTGATTTAAATGGCCCGGTTGGTGTGATTGAATCGTTAATCCCGAAACCGATTACGAGTACAACTACAACAACGACTACTACATCTCCTACAACAATATTAGAACAAAAATTAAATCGAACAACTACGTCAATGCTAACAACCATTAGTTCATCGAGTCAAACGAGTACACCAGGTACGACAACAACTCTAACTACATCCACTCCAGAAACTACGAAATTAAGTACAACTACAATAACCACAACCACTACAGTTGCACCAGTGACCACAAGATCGACACAATCTCAAACGCTAACGACCACACAACCACCACGAAATACACCCGGCTGGAGAAATAACCCACCACAAAATGCGCCAGTACATAAACAGCGGCCACCGCTAGTTTTAGGTTTTCCACCACAACGTGCCACTAAAATCGAAGACAGCGAAATTCAAGTAAAAGCAGCATTCCGAAAAGATAATTCCGTAATCATACAATGGGATTCAGAAACTGCAAATATACTCGGATTTCGCGTCGTTTATCGGCTATTTGGTGACAAAACGTTTAAACAGGGACCACCGCTCGAGGCAAGCGAGCGTGAATTTAAAATAAAAAATGTTCCATCACAAGAATGTATTATTGTTTGTGTCACATCGTTGGAAGATTTAAATGTGACACCGGAAACAGTGCCTTATGGACAGTGTCGCGAAGTACGAACCGAGACATCGGCCGCATCGAATATGGATAAAATTACGATTGGAGCGAGTGCTGCAATTTGCGGAACAATCATTATTGCAGTTATTATATTCATTGCTGCTAGCAGGTAAATAAATTTTACCGGATAATATTTTAAAGTATTGTCTCTAAATTTATTTATTTTTTTCTTAAGGAGGCGATCGAAGAAGTTACAATCGATACACTCACAACAAAAAATGCCATTACCAATTGCTGGCCTACCAGTCAACTGTTGTGGACCAACACCAAGTCCGGGTGGTGGTCTAGGATCATTAGCAACACTATCAGCATTTAATACACACAAGGTAAACAAAACACATCGGTATAGTAATAATAATAGTCGTAAAAGTTCGACAACAAGTAATTATTACTATAAACCACGTACAACACAATTATAACAATCATTTTACCTATAGCTGTCTATCGTATTATGTTTATTGCTCTATGCATCACACTATTCAATTAAAAATTATAAAATTATTATTCACGTTTACGATATAAGAGTGTAACAGATTTTTTCCTATATTTCTTAAGTTCCTAATAATTAGAGTAAAATATTAATAAGATACAGATATAACCACAACTCATTAAATTTTGTCGAACAAAAAAGGTCAATTCTTAAAATAAAAAAAAACCACAACAAAAAAAAATAAGTCATTAGGTACAGAAAATATAGAATTCACAGAATCATTCATTCGTAATGAATGTGAGAAATTAAACTATTTAACGAAATATTTTGCATGTCACGATATTCAATTGTCACCCAAAAAAAAAAAACTATAAATTTTCAATGCCAACGATTATACGGTTAAGCGACTATTAAAAGCTGGAAAGTAATCATCTTAAATATTTTAAATTGAGTGATTTTGTTCCACTCAATGATTTTGTCGAAACATCATCTTTTTTTTTCATTTATATCGTTCTGGACATGTTATGTAAACACTAAATTATGTGCTCATCAAATGACAAATATTTGCGAAGCACTCAAAAGTTTACGAAAAAAAAAATCTTATTTTCCCCACAAATCTTTTCTAATTTATTGTGGTCATTGTCATTGTCGACAAGTTCTAAAATTAAAACTAACATGAATTTAGTATATACTATACTCTGTCGTTTGCATGTTTCGTAGATTAGTTTTTAGTTCGTTACACGAGACAGTGACATTTATTTTGATCGAAAACATGGAACCATACTCGTTTATTTACATCGTGTTGGACACAATTTATTTTTTTTATTTTGATTGGATTACGATAAACAATTTAATATTCGTGTAAGGCACGATGGGATATAGAATTAAGAATTGACTGGCGTATGGGATAGTGTAAATCGTCTACAAAACTACTTTAATCTAGATAATAATTTAAAACCAAAAACTATTGTACTAAATAAGTAATAAATTATATTAAGTCGAACTTTTGTTTTTTAATGAGCCTAAGCTAAGTGTCCTAGTTACTAAAAAAAAATACAAAATTTACGGTCAATAGTTGCACAAAAGCGAGTTAGATTATAATTAGACGTAATCTAATTATCACACTTTCTTAGTCGATATATACATATATCAAACATGTCTGTCTGTTATACTCTAATTATTTTTTAAGTTTTTTTTTTAAATATATTTTAAATTATTAATAAAATAATTAATTAAATTATAGGATTGGGATCAAGTATCAGCGTATAGTGGGAGATCGATACCAAGACCGAGAATCTATCCGATGGATAATCAAATTGCCGATGATTTACGAAGTCACGCATCACATTTTTCAGCAATGCAACAAAAAGTTGGTAAGGCTAGATCAATTGCTGATGGGCAATCACAACATAGTTTTTCTAATCATTCACAACGTGGTTATTTAGGAACAGCATTTCCAAGTAATTTAGTAAATTCAAGACCAGGTAAAATGGCCGAATATTTTTTTTTTTTTTATTTAATTTTTATAACTTTATTTTTACTATTAAATATATAGAATTGCGACAATCGAGACAATCTCTAGCAGCTGCCTCGGAACGAATGTCACGTGCCTCTTATGCTGGTTCAATGCACGGTGCTCCAGCCCATAGTATAGCATCTAGTTCACGGAGAACACGACCACGATCAAGATCACGGGAACAATTAGGTGGCGCACATGTTCATTCATTGCGTCCTGGTAGCCGGTAATTTAAATAAAGGGTTTATGAAAAACATTTTTGCAGGCACATCAAACCATTTTTTCATCTTATCGTTATAGCTATTCGACAGCCGGTTCAACGCATACGCTAAACAACTATTGTGATACATCAGATAATTGGACAGATCATGACATGGATATTTATATGGCAAGAAATGCAACAACACGTAACGGTCTTGTGCCATTATGAGGGCGGCTTTATATTTCCTGATACTTTGATGTTGTATTAAATTTAAACGAAGTTTTCTGACACTATTACAATACATAATAGTAAATTAATAAGTTTTCTATTTAATGTAACATCACAAATTAATTTTTTTTTTTTTAACGAAACACAATATTTCTAAAATAGGTATAAAAATAAAAAAAATTAATTAATTTAATATATACATATCGTAGGACTACAAATAAATGAATAAATATTTTTTTATATTAAATAAAATATGTAAATAAATAATTAAATTAGAGAGACATTCCAAACTGTCGTATTGTTAAAGGTTTCATTAGTTTATTTATGATAGACTCTAGTAGTAATTTTTTATTTATTTTTATTTTATTTTTTCAAATATTATTATTTTGTAAATAAGAAATAAATAAATTTTTTTATTTTTTTATTTTTAATTAAAAATTTTATATCGTAAATACAGCAAACCAAAATAATATAACATTATCGTTTGGCATTTTTTTTTACAATTATTTTAAAAATTTTAAAGAATTATTTGTGCTGGTAATTTTTAATTATAAAAAATAAATAAATAAAAATATTAAACGAAAAAACACAGTTCATAGTTAACGTTGAATTATATTTATAATAAATTAAAAAAATAAATTGAAAAATTTATTTTTTTGTAATAAATATAATTTAAAATATAAATAGATAAGTATTAAGTAATTGAGTAGATTTATTTAAAAATTAATTTGTGTATATGGGAACAAATTATATATTTTTTGAAATTTTCAATAAAATAAAAAATCCCAATACAATACATCCACAACACTGCCTTTGCATTACGAGAGACAGCAACATTCAACAATTAAATATTTTATTAATTATAAAAATGTAAATGTAATTATTAAAATAATGAAAAAGTGCAATTTGTTTATAATTTTTATTAATTTATAAAATTTCATTGTATTGGGATTTTAAAATTCAAAATAGTTTTTAACTCTATTACTATATTATTTAATTTGAACAGTGAGATTAATTAATAAATTTTATTTTTATTTTTGTTTTTTATTTAAAAACAAAAACTAAAACCACGAAATATTTTATTTCTCTTACAGTTTAAATTAAATGATTATATAAGTAAATAAAAATAAATAAATTATGTAACTATAAGCCTTTAACAGGGTAAAACTAAAATATATAAAATATTTAACACATATTACCTTAGGCATATTTTTAAAATTAGTCATTATTTTAATTTTTGTGTGGCAATAATAGGCTTAATAAAATTTAATTTAATTAATACAACATTTGCATTGCCTAAATGTTAATAGAAAAATAGAAAATAATTGCACAATAAAAACAAAAAATAAAAACTAGGTCTAAATTTACACCCATAATAAAAATATAATAATAATAATACTAATTAAAATAAAATCGGTGCTGATTTCATAATAAATATAATAATAAAATAAAATAAATGTTGTTTTTAAACTTTTTGTTTTTAAGTTTAAGCACTTGATTGTTAATTTAACGATTTTTTTTATAGAACATTTTGTAGAATTATTAAAATAAATAAATTGTATTAATATCAATATCAATCAATGAGTTTGAATTTTTCGATAAATGAGACCTGCCTTGCTTATAGATCAATTTAAAGTGCAAATAACACTTTTGGAACAAAATTATAGAGACACTCGATGATCTCGATACAAGCTTTATAAACGAGATATCTAATATGAACAATAAGAGAGACAGCCAGGTCCGATTACCGAAGGCTGTTTGATCCCAAACGTCATTTAAATTCTCGACTTTTTAAATAAACAAAGCAATACTTTAAAATCTATTCTATTCGATTATTATGTTCGATTCTATTGTGTTGCCTGTCTCACATAGATCGGACTCCTCTTTTTCTATAAAGTTTTAAATTTTTTGTTCCTAGAATGGCATGTTCTTAATCAAGTTATTTGCCTTATCTTGTAACTGTTAATTTTAATTAGTTTGAACCAGGGCCATTTCGGCGGTGTCATTTATTTGCCTGTTGGTGTGAATAAGCCTTTCTGTCATTTTAAGTTCAGTGGGTTACACTGAAGTCAAGCATATAAATTGTCAATGTAATATAAAAAATAAACTTCCGGTGTCGCTTATTATATGAAACAGACGTGTTCTTATTGACCTCTTATTATCGAATATCATCAGGTTATGGGCCCAGATTTCCATAAATAAATGTTGTTTAAAAAGGAAACAAGTGTCTGACGTGTATTTTGTGGCAATTATTATGTGTTGAAAATTTCAATTTACATTTTTTTTTCGTGTATACTGAAAAGATCAGTATGGCTTGAACAGATGAAATAATCGCATCGCTAATGTTGGCTGGGCTATCTGATGATTACAAACCACTAGTAATGGCAGTAGAAAATCAACAACAAAGTTGACAACGGATACAGAGAAAACATTGCTGTTTCAAAAAGTGAAATACGACTCAAAAAATAGAGATAATGCAATGTTTGCAAAATGGAACAAAAAAAACAATTTCAAGTTCAAATGTAATGCGTTCAAATGCCAGAGATCGTCCAAAGAAAAGGGAAAAATGAAAATATTTTGTATACGACATGACTACTTAGTTTAAATTCATGTGTTTGGTTTATTGACTCTAAGTCGATTGTTGATAAAAATAAAGTGCCGTTGAATAAAGTAGTTGTTGTTGTGAAGTTAACATAACCCTATTGAATGGAACTTTGAAAACTAATGCAACGATGACGAATGTTGAATATGTACCGGGCTTGTGTGCAAATTTGCTTTCTGTAAGCCAGATGATCAAAAACGGCAATCGTGTTGCATTTGATAAAGAAAATTACAAAATTTTCAATGCAGAAAATACCTTAATGGCAACGTCTCGGCTGGATTGTGTATTACCGAACTGTGAAAATAAAAGTGAAATTTCAATGAATGAAACGGCAATGAGTGGCAGATAATAATTTGTGGCATCAGCGGTTACGTCACATTTGTGAGGAAAATTTAAAAAAGGTGTGTGGCGTCATAATTGGCGTAAATTGGAACAAAGGACAACAAATGCATTGTTTGCATTGAAGGGAAGAAAACCCGTGATTTATTTAAAGATGTTGGTGCTGAACATTATTTAACATTATTATTAAACATTATTTATACATTTAAAGATGTTGGTGGTCCACTTCAAGAGCGGTCAATTGGTGGTGCGGAATATTTCGCTACATTAGTCGATGATTTCAGCAAAACGATATTCGTTTTTCCGGTAAAAGAAAAAACCAAGTTTTCAACACTTTTTAGAAGTTTAAGGCTTTCGTCGAAAATCAGTGCTCAGGAACAATCAAAGTTCTGCGCACTGATAATGGAGCGAAAAGCGGAATTGTACATCAAAAAACAGCACCATGCACTCCCGAACAAAATGGTGTTGCATAGCGTATCAATAGGACACTTATGGAACGAGTTTGGTGTATTTTAATCGATTCCGGCTTGAGTAAAAGTTTTGGGCGGAAGCTTTATAAGTGCAGAAGAAGAAATTCGTAATTTTAAACGAATACTATTGATTAAAAACAATATCGAATACCAAACGAACGAAGGTAACACTGTCGCCCTGAAGGTATTCGCGTTATTTCTTGACATAGGTGTCGATATTAAGAAGGTTGGAGTCTCCGCTTTAAGAATGAATGAGAATTAGTGAATTAAGAAGTGAGTCCAGTTTTCAAGAACTTTTTCGATGATTTCAAAAGGTTTTAAAGCTGAAATTTGGTTATCCGAATAATTGTTATCCTTAACGAAACCCCTTAGTAAACTGCCAATGGTATCAAAGCTCCACGCAGGCCAATTGCATTCTACAAACGACTGATTATTCGGATGCAAAATTTGATGCGCAAGAAATTAATTTTCTGTCGGCTTGTATGGCATGTGGCGCCCTCTTGTAACTAAAGCTCGTCCCTATATATAGCGTCCATTTAAGGCCATGAAAAGTTGATTAGCATTCCACTGTAACGGTTACCATTTACAGTAACGGCGTTTCCAGCAGCGTTTTCGAAGAAAAATGGGCCATAATTATGCCACCAATCTAAAATCCACACCAAATTGTTACACGCGGCAGTTCTGCTTGTTTACATATCCCCCGAGATGATAATGCTCTTCGTCTGAAAAGACAATTTTTCGACCAAAAAGGACGTCATTATCAACCTGGTCTATGGCCCACACAGAGAAGTGATATCGAAGCGGATAGTCATTTGTATGCAAATAATTCGAGGTCTTTGTGAGTATTCTCCTCAGACTAGTGTTGTTTGATTTCTGCCAATGGTTTACACTTACACTACGTTCCTTGAACGGTTGTGTTTGTGAGGAAAGCGCTGAATCATGATACGTAGTTATTGATAAATGTAGTGGAGAAGTTATGAGCCTTTACAAATTTACTAGTAGTAACTTAGTGGTTCCGCAATGTATACCCAGTTGATGTATCGCAAACGACTTCGAGGCGAAATAGTTTAAAATGTATTCATGTTGGACTAGAGCCGTTTACAAGGCTTTATATTAGAAATTTTTTTGAACCATAGATCGTTCGTGATGTATAGGAGACTCTGACGAATGACTAATGTCATTGAAAAGAAAATACATGAGCATGATATGTGGCTCCAAAAGCAAAGATAACGACCAATAAATCTACGAAATCATGAATTTGATGAACATTCCTAATGTGTGCCGAACGTTAAGTAAACGAACAGCTAGTATGCTTGTTTGGTCCAATTATTAACTAAGCAGCTTACTTCATGTAGACTCAAAAAAGTGAACAACGTAAATGTAATGTGAGAAAAATAAATTATATTGGTTTATATTATAGGTATAAACAGAACCAGAGCGACAACGACCTGCGTCAACGAATAAATATATATTTCACCAGCGATATCGCTGTAGTAAACATAACGAACAAAAGCGTCAGCGTATCGCGACATAAAAATAACAATGAAAAATTCAAAACCATGGCTGCTTAGTACCCATTTTATTAAAAAGCCAACTCAAAAAAATAAAAAAACAGTTGGCAACATTGTTTCGCTGGCGATAGAATTAGAAATAGACTCTAAATTTTTTTCAACGAAAAAATCGTCGTCGCTATCTTCGATGTTTCTGTTAGCATACTATGCTTTTAGTGTATTTTAATTTGACAGGCGTCGACGCTCGTCGTTGTCGCTCAGCATAGGAATTAAGCACGACTTTTAGTGATTAAAAAAAATCACTAACGAAAAATAATTATTAAAACTACTACAATAAGGTTACATGATACCAACTCAAAACACGGAGGATTTACATGATACCAAAAAAAAATCACTACACAAAATTTATTTTATGAGTACATCCATACCAGTCGATAAACAAAAATCATTATAGAATTGATAACAAATATGCAATATTTAAAATAAATAAAAGAAATTATGAATTACAAATACATATCATACAATGTTTTATTTTATTTTCATTTATTTATTGTATATAATATATGAACTTTGCCGACAAAATGAATTTGATCAATAAATTTGTACATAACCGCCGAACAATATTTAAACAACGGAAAACTAAATTTCTTTTTGTAATAGACTATGTGATAAACGTAAATCGTCTATCACATAGTCTGTTACAAAAAAATTTATGGTTTTATACAACATAGAGAATAAAATAACAAAATTTAAATATTTAGATGTTATTATATTATATTTATTTTTGTATATTTTTTATATTTAAAGGCAAATAAATATATCAAATTTAAATTTTTAGCAAAGCAAAAAATAATTATTTTTATATTGACAACAACATATGTAAATGTCAAAAAGAAGTATATAAACAATAAACAAAAGTGTTTTTAGACATACGTTTTTCTTGCAAAGTACAAGAAATTATTTCGTAGTGTTTTTAGACATACGTGTTTCTAGCAAATTACAAGAAATTATATGGATTTTTTTTAATCACTAAAAGTCGTGCTTAATTCCTATGCTGGTTCTGTTTATACCTTATGTATAATAAATTTTATCGGATTGTTCAGCACTTCGACACTAGTACTACTATTCCATTATTAGGTATTTGTTTGGTTAAGACGTGTTAATAGATCATGTTTCCCAGAAGAGGCGCCACAAACAAAGTATGTAGTAATCATTGCCACAAGATGGTTTGAATGAATATGATAATCGGCCATTATTTTTTTTGTAACATTAAACATCGCCATTTTTACGACATTCATACAATATTTTGTTTATATTTTGAACACTTTGACAAGCAACATATAATAATGTACTATGGGATACGCGTATAATAATGTACTATGGGATACGCGTAAACCTACCACTTTCTATAAGATGGCTGCATTTTCGTTTGTAGTATAATTTTAACAGTCCGACATGACCTATAGGTGGATAAGACGTTGTAATTTTAATTGGCACCCTACAAAAATTTGAAGTATCAGGAAAATTCGATATATTGGTTTACGTACATGTAGTGACCATACCTAATCACTTCTAATAATTATTCAAATATTATAATTCGGTCGCACTACATTGACACAATTCAGTGATATATAGTTCTAGTCTAGACATAACAAATTACAATCAGTCGTCATGGCTGATGTGATGACAATTTACTTTTAACAAAACTTAAACCAAATTCGTTATATTGGTGATCCCGATGTGATTCGTAGACGCATCTTTCCGCAGGAGTACTGTAACATCCTTATTGGCTCCATATTATATTGAAATTTGGGAATGACTAGATGTTGGGCAGACGATTCTGTGATCGTGCGAAATTATAATCATTCGAAATTATGTATAGTTTATGTTAGCTCGGATACCGAAACTAACTACATTTTTATGTAACAAATTCAATATTTTTAAATTTATAATTATAATAAATAAAATAATTATCATAGTAAAATGTTAACTTACCCCGGAATTGGAATACAATTAATCACTCGATATCGCATTTCTTGGCAGAATTCAGCCCAAAATTGGGCAACCGCCTTTATGCCTCCGTAATGAGAGTAGCAAATGGATAAGATACATCCCAATCGATGAACTAATGAATCAGGATAGGCTGTCTTGATCTGCATTGGATCAAACTGCAAAAAATAAAATATGTAATGATAGTTTTAACGTTAAACGATATAAAATGCATACAGTCTCATTGGCCTCCTTATTCAAGTTTTGTGAATAATTGTAGGGCACCTTTTTTTGGGCATCAGGAAACAAATAATATAATATATTCATCAAAATCTGATCTTCAATCGGACCATCAAGCTTTTTTTCTTTTTTAGTCTCATTTTTTATCCATAAATTACGAACAGAAGATTTAATGGATGGCTCGGTGAGGACATCTAATGGATTTTTTTCAATTACCGCATTACCACTATAGAATACCACATCATCGATTAATTCGGGAAGTGTTAATTTAATTTCGGTTAAATTTAAGAAAAGCGATAAGCATCGAGACATTGAACAAATTGGTATGTCTTCGAATTTAACTCGGATCGATAGTGTTTCTTGTAATACATATAATGGTATAGTATTACAGAAGTGGGGGGTTAAGAATGTATATACTTCATCCACTTTAGGTATAGTACAAAATAAAATGATTTCCATGACGGGATCTATTCCGACACCAAATGGAAATACACAAAAAGTTTCGTTGGCTATTTTTTCTTTTAACGGAATTGATACGGACGGTTCGCCGCGCTCATCTCGAAGTTCAATAAAAGCATTTTGCCGTGACGACATATACTGAGTACTATAGAATTTTGTCAATCTATAAGTTTCGCGAGATGACAGTGTGATCTCCCCGCAAAGGTTTGTTATACCAACTTTTTCTTTAAACATTTGCATTAAACGTGATATATTTTGACAATCGGAAGGTACTGTCGATAAATGGATTATGTCAAAGTTTAGTCTGGTGGAACGAAATTCACAAACACCTGTGTAATTAAACATAAATACAATCAGTAAATTTTTAATTTGGATTTTGTTTTTGGTCTTGTGTTACATACCCAAGTACACATGTTGGATTTTATCAAGAACATGTACAAAAACTGGAACTTCACAGTTACATTCTGCAACAGCTATATGGATTGAACTTAAAAGTAGTCGAACCTGGCTTTCGTTGGTAATAGAATTTCGGACTGGTGAAACGACTACAAAATCTCTTAGACCATACCATCGTGCAATTGGGTGTATAGTTTTATCTGATTTTTCGTCTATAATACAATAATCATTTTCAAACGACAGCAAATCGACAAACGCTTGACATGTCTGATTTTTTCCCAGCTTATCTTGCTTAGCCAATTTTTCAACACTTGCACTTGTGCTCGTCTCAATTTTTGCACGATACCGTGTCACAACCAGTTCAACGTCCGCAAAGTAAATCGATTCGTTTAGAATCTCCCATTTACACAAAGATAATTGGTTTTTTGTCATATCATCGCCGAGTTTAACATAAAGCAATTTCCACTCATGGAAGATTTCATCGAGCCGTGCATTAAACACTTCCCATTCCGAAGCTGTTGTAAAATCTTGCTGGAAATATTCATCATCATTTAATTCTTCGGCCATATCCCGAATCCTAATATCCGATATGGTTACTATAAACTATTTATTTATTTTTATTACACGCAAATGAGAAACACAAATTTTCACATAAAAACTTTCACAACAAAATCAAGAAACGTCAAATTGTCGTATTTTGTTTTGTTTCCAATTTGTAAATAAAGCTTGATTTACATGTAAATATCCCTGTAACGGGCCCGCATACTACTAATTTACCAACATAACAAAATCATTTTTTGCGTAAATCATATTTTATGTTTCGATAGATACAAAAGTATATTGTTATTGTTTAATAATATTCTGTAAACCGCGTCTGTAACTTTTTATGTCTTAAATTACAACAACAATTGCATAGAAATAAATTGGACACAAATTTAAGCTAAATTGAAAAAACCAAAATTTAATTTACATAAATTTAATTGTATTTTTGGTTAACGGAATTGCCACATGAAGTCGACTCATATATTCATAAAAACTAAGTCTGTTGCATTGGTAAATTCCAACTTTCTAAATTCCCTTAATTTTTTTATAATAATATTATTTTAAAACTGTCATAATATGTCGGTAACAAAGAAAACATAGGCGTTTATCTCTTTAAAAGGAAAGAGAAGAAACAAAATGTGTCAGCAACTCATCAGCAGCAGTCGGCTGACGGCACATTAAGTCATTATCTTTCCCAAGTATAACAACGCAAAACTGAAAGTTGAGCTACTGTATTTTCCTTTGGATTTTGGTAAAATACTCAAAACTAACAGAACTCGAATACGTCAGAAATATAATATAGTATTAGTGTTTATAGTATACAAAATCCTCTCTATTACAAGCCGTATTCATTGCATACTAATGCTAAGTAAAAAACGTGTCGAGATATGGTTTCGAAAAGAATATAAAAAAATATAATTCGCATAATATAAAACAAGAGAATGGTTGAAAATAGAAAAAATTTCACAATACGAACAAATAATTTCACAATACAAATAAATACAACACAATTTTGCTCTTATTAAAAACGTCTCTATAGAAAGACCAACTATTCAAAAATTTAAAGGGACAAAGCGCCTCTTTGATCTAGTATTGATTGTGTACAGATATAGCGTAAAATAAGAACAAAAAAATATTTTTACTAACACTAATATAGTTAGTTTTTTTATGTTATTTATGCTTTGTTATATGTATAGTACCAATACTACTTTATTGAGGCAGATATGTAGTAGTATCAGTGTACGAAAAAATGAGTTGGGCTTTTTTATAGAGATGTTTTTGCTCTTATTAAAAAATAAAGAGACTGCAAAATACTCAATTATCTATACACATTAAATAGTGTGCGTAACTTAGAGATAAAAATGTTAAATAGTGGTAGTCGGAATGAGAAAATTATACATTTTTTGGTATGGATTTTGATAGCACTAATACACTCAATTGTGTACATAGGTTTTGTTTAGCTGTGTCAACGAAAGTTACAAGACGGCTTGTATAATAGAGAGGGTTTTGATAGCATACTATAGTAATGTTTTTTTTCTTTTTGTGATCAAATTTTTTGTGTTTTTGTTTAGTTTAATTTATGTCGTTGTCGCTTGAGGAGTGTAAATATGTGTTTTGTGATAAAAAAATTTGTATGGACGCCATTTAACATTTTATGCTGTTTTAATTTAATTTTTAGAGGTAATTAATTTTTAGTATAGCTATTTAATTTTATGAACGAAGTGTGGTGGCCGAATATGAAGAAGAATTCCAATATCATAGTGCGTAATTGTTTGGAATACCAAAGGTCAAAAGTGTCAAGATATACAAAGCCTAGGAAGCGTACAATGTGATATCTAGCTGGTTGTCAATATCATAGAGCCGTTGCCAATACCATGTGGACAGCGTTATTGCGTAATCATCACTGATCGGTGATTCACTGACCAGATGGCCCGAAGTAATTCCATTGCCTTACATCTCTGCGTACACAGTCGCATTTGCTATTAATGGTTGGATTCCTAGATTTCCCTTCCCTGTCTCAATTACTACAGACCAGAACACGCAGTTTAAATCTCAATTATTCATGGAATTCACTCAGCTAATAAGTTTTGTTAAAAAATGCACAAACCGAACTGTGAAACTTTAGGCGGCCAATATGTGCTATTGCTAGGACTTCGTAACGCATTCATGGAAGATTTAAACACCTCTAGTGCCGAATTAATTTTCGGTACAGGTTTACGTATCCTGGCAATTTCTGCAATCCAATAACAATATTCAGCTTCAATCGAGCTTTGTAAACAATTAAAATAAAGCATTTTAACGATTTACGCTCGACACCGGCTACCAGACATAAAACGGATTCAATTTGTATTCATAAAGAACTAACCAATTGCTCACACGTGCTTTCAAGGACGGATGTGGTAAGCATAGCGTTACAGCCACCGTAGTCTGGACCTTATTCAGCGGTCAGGCGAAACAGCAACACGTTCACAATAAACATCAACGACAAATTCGTAAATGTATCCATCGACCGTGTTTCGGCATAAAAGATTCGTAAAACCGTTTCGGTATTTAAAAGTCCTGCAATTTGCGGAGCAACTATGAGAGGGTCTTATCACCGAGTGGCAATATATTTTCTCCACCCCCGGAGGTCACTAAAGAAATACAATAACCCTGGCTAACGGTTGCGTTAGTGCTGCTACAAATAATATAATGAAATTGAATTTTAAATAATATAATGAAATTGAATTTAAAAGTTTCAGAATTAATAAATAATTCACAAAAAAAAGTTGTGCCGAAACCCGGGATTGAACCGGGGACATTTAGATCTTCAGTCTAACGCTCTCCCAACTGAGCTATTTCGGCTATGGAAAGTGATGATATATTTTTCTTTATATCTATAATTGTGTGTTAAACATCTACTTTAGTTAATTTTACTAACTATAACTGGAGTGTGCCAGCTTTAAAATTAAAGTACAAATTTAGTTTGATTGCAACTATAGACAAAAAAAGAAAATGCCTGTGTGACGCTATATCTTTTTAGTACAAAACTAAAGCTTATGTTGCTATAAACTGGTTGGTTTCTTCGGTTGCGTACGTTAAATTTGAAAACTGATAATTCTTGTCTCTGTGATTTCCAAATTTCTGCATTTCAATATCACAATATGGTACAATTTATATATATATATATATATATATATATATATATATATATATATATATATATATATATATATATCATAAAATTTGTATATATTATAAACGCGAGTGTCTGTGCATGTGATTACGTTTATTCAGAACTAGCAGAATTTAAAGAGTGCAACACAGTCAATATAGAGTTTTATGGTTATAACCATAAATTTACGAGCTGGCAGGAGCGGACAAAAACGGAGATGGAACGACGCAACGAAAGGTAAAAATTTAGTACCAGATACATATTAAAATAATGTTTTGGCAAATGGTCTCGCCGTAAAACGAATTTCAGTAAATGAACTAATGGGATATATCCATTGAACTTGCCAATTCGCAATTTATTCTGCGTGTATTCGAAGAGACGTAAAAATTATTATACGACACCTTATTCAGCAAATTTTATGGTTCAAAAGTGTGTTGCATCCCTTAAATGTGCTGACATTTCATATCTATAATCTAGTCCAATTTGTTTTAGCTTTTAGTAACCAAGCGTCAAAATATAAATACACATATAGGTATATATATATGCATAAGGAAAATTTTTATGAAGACATTTTTATATTTTAATTTATAATTCTAAATAATTGGAAAGTGTTAAAGTTAAATTAGTGGAAATTTAGTAAATATTAGTGTTTATAGAATGATAATGCAATATGTTAAATATTAAATAAATTAGAAATTTATATAAATAATGTCTACAATACCATGTGGATCGACGGATAATGGTATAAAGCCAAGAGTAAGATTTGCCGATGATGTAAAACGAGAGGATGGTGTTATATCGTGGGTTAAACATGAAGGCCATCCCAAACCAGGAGTACATGTCGTAAATAATAAAATTGATTCGGATTCGGAAGAAACGTCAAGTAGCGAAAGTTCATCGGAAGCGTCATCGTCTTCTTCATCGGACGACGAAGCAAACTTATCAGCTTCTGTAGTTCAAACAGCATCTAATACATCATTGGCAGAGGTCTCGATACCGGCATTAACCGCATCGTATAGCTGTTTATTTTGTGAAAAAAAATATAGTGTACGCGAACGTTTGCGAAAACATATAAAAATTCATGTGAAAACCATGAATTTAACTTGTCCCATTTGTCAGGAGCTGTTCGAAGAAAATTCGATTCTACGCGATCATTTGATGACACATTTCGTAGACAAACCATATCGATGTAATTATTGTTTTAATGCTTATCGCATTAAATCACGTCTCGAAACTCATATACTTCGAGTTCATCATGCGACTAAAAAATTTTTGTGTGATCAGTGCAATTGCACGTTTAAGCGTCAGGCTAAATTAGATGCTCACAAAAGTCTTCATGCCCGACACATACAATTATTTTGTCCAACTTGTGGTAAACACTGTACGACCGAGGAAAGTTTAACAAAACATTGTGCTAAATATTCACATCATGTTCTCGAACGATGTGTCCAGTGTTCGGAAATGTTTTCGAATCATATGGCATTAGAAAATCATAAATTTACGGTGCACGGTATATGTCACAGTAATTATTATACGGTATCGGCCCTACCATCGGTAAATGTGACGGGCCAACCAGTTTTTGCATATGACCAAATTATAGAAAAAAAATTATGTAAACTATGCGGAAAACGATTTTTAACAGCCGCGGCTGCTAAACGACATGTTCTAAGCCACAATCGGCCGTACCTCTGTAAAATGTGTAATAAATCATTTACTCAAATTAGCTCACTTAATGTCCATATGAAAATTCATTCGGATCAAAAGCCACATAAATGTGAATTTTGTGGTAAAGAATTTCATCTGTTCGATCACTTGACACGCCATGTTCGAGTGCACACCAAGGAGAAGCCGTTCAATTGTGAAACATGTGGCAAAACTTTTACGCAACAAAATTCTCTAACACTGCACATTCGGACGCACACGGGAGAAAAGCCTTTTATTTGTGACATATGTGCTAAGGCGTTTGTGGTACGAGATCATCTCACGAAACACTATCGAGTTCATACGGGTGAAAAACCGTACGAATGCGATTATTGTAAGAAAAAATTTACCCAATCGCAAGCATTGAAGAAGCATATTGATGTTCATAAAAAATATAATAAAATGTAAATTAAAAAATAGTCGTTACGTATCGTATTGATGAGATTAAGTTCGTTAGACCACACGGATTAAATATCGGCCGTATTATCTTGTGAATATTTTATAAATTGTGAGTTTACCAGCTACCCGCTAAAAATTTGCAAATTAAATGTAATCCACGTTTATTTCCAGAACTAAATTAATTGTTAGCCTCCCAATGATGATGAGGATGATGATGATGATTAAATGGAGGAATCAAATGATGTTTCACCCCCCACCAAGCCCAACATGTCGATTATTGTCAATACGTGTGCATCATCACCTAAACTAAAATTATAATAATAAAAATAATAGAGATAATTCTCGTAAATTAATTTTTAATTTTTAGAATAAAGTTGGATTTTCAAGATAAAAATAAAAATACAGGCCGTTTTGGAATACACTAAATTTACAACGTTCAACAGGTATTTCGAGTTTTGATAGCCGGCAAACATTTTTCGCCACATCACTAGTTTCTAATCATATTTTTGCAGCTGACGTGTGACGCAACAAAAAAAATGTTATATTACTAATTTCAGTCAATCAGCGTCCTTCATGCATTAAATATTTAGTACAATTTCGCGTACAATCTACTACACTTTTGTGTTTGTTGCCATAAAAAAAAAACGAAATAAAAAAATTCACAGTATTGCGAGCTGTCAAATCGTTAAAACAGCAAAAACATTAATATTTTTCGTTCTTTCGTTTAAAACTTAAGTTAATTTTTTTATTTATTTATTTCTATTTTAGTTTTAAAAGTACAATAAAATTTTATAATTTACGAAAATAAAATTAAAAAAAAATATAATAATCATTCAAACGTGTATGAGTAATAAAAATAATAATATGTCGTGCAAAAATGTAGTGAAAAATTTAATTTCCAAAAGTATCAACAAAAATGTCGATTTTTCGAATCAAGTGTGAAATATAATTTTGTGTTGAAGAGAAAAATCCAAAAACACAAAATAAAAAGTTTGCGCATCTTTAGAAAATATAAAAAAAAAGGCAAAAAAATACTGTTCCAAAAAGACCGACAAAACACTACAGGACATTTCAAAGGAGGTCAATTAGGATTAGAAAATCTATGTTTTTTTATTTTTGTTTTTTCGGAAAATTTTTTTTTTAATGTTTTTTTATGTGAACTTTTTTGCGTTTGGGTGATTTTGGTTGAGAGTAGTAATTTTGGACTGTGGAAAAGTTTGATAGGTAGCTAGCTAGTGTAAAATTAAAAAAAAGTGATTTCGAGTGATTTTATTTGTGGAAATAATTCATAAGTGATTTTTATACGTAAATAATTTTAAAAAGCCGGAAAATTTTTTTTGTTGTTTATAAAATGCCGAAAGAGGATTGCGATGAATTTATACCATTGGAAAATTTAGTAAAAAATTCGCAAATATCTTCGGTAAATAGTGAAAATATTACACCATCGATAAAAGGTTTTGATAGTTATCATCAGAGCCTTGGGATTATGATCGAACCGGAAAATGGTAGTGCTAAGAATGTTATGACAAAAAAAGGACGAGAAAGTGGTAATGGTCGGAAAGTGGTTGGTGGTGGCAGTGATAAAACTAATAATAATGGTCGTACTAGCCGTAACAGTTGTAGTGGACGTGAAAATAACGACGACGATGATGATGATGATGTTGATGATGATGATGATGATGACGATGTTATCATTAATGAAAATCCACCACCGTTAGTCGTAATTGATGACGACGAAGAAGATGATTTTATGGACGAATTGGAATTAGATGATGGAGCAGAAACATTGGAACTAGATCCGGAAGAGATTGCACGAAATTTTCATAAATTTTTAGAAAGTTCGGACGATACATCGACATTTAATAATATCGACGAGTATAGTAATATCGAGCCAGAAGTAATATTGGCCGAAAACGATTCACTCGAAATGATAACGGAATTAAATTCAGAAATGAACGATTCAAAGAAACCATATAAATGTGCGATATGTGGTCGAGAAGTAGTGAGCCGGTACAATTTAAAGCGACACATGATGATTCATACAGGTGAAAAGCCGCATGAATGTGAAATATGTCATAAACGTTTTCGGGAATATAGTGACGTGAGGAAACACAAAAGGATACATCAGGCAAAAGAGTTCAGCTGTAGTGTATGTTTTAATAATAATAATTTTTCTAGTCCAAATGATCTTAATAAATGTTATTTTTGTGAAAATAATAAACAGAAACTGCAATCGGATGAGGCCTATCGAATTATAAAGTTGTCGTCCAAAACGGATGACCTTGACGACGAGGATACCGTAAAAATTGAACGAAAATTCGTAATCAATCCAATGAGCAGCACATACCTAAGTACAATTTCAACAACACCGCCCCCACCTCGAATAAGGAGATCATACATGTGTGACTATTGTAAAAAAATATTTGGCAGTAGTCACAATTTAAAACGACACGTTATGATCCACACAGGTGAGAAACCATATAAATGTTCTGAATGTGATAAATCATTTCGTGAATTCAATTGTTTGCAAAAACATTTTCGTACGCATACAGGTGAAAAACCATATAAATGTGATATATGTAATAAATTATTTCAAGATTCAAGTAATTTAAGTAAACATAAACAAATTCACACAAATCAGCATCATGAGTGTTCGATTTGTGGTAAAAAATTTAATTATTCAAGTAATTTATTCAAACACTTGCGCATACATACCGGTGAAAAACCATACAAATGTTATGTATGCGATAAAAATTTTCGTAGCAAACATCATATGCAAAATCATGCTCTAACACATTATCGAAGTTAAATATTATTATGTAAAATTCACGTTCCTTTACTTTATTACATTATTATCACACATATACACACACCCCCCCACCCACATACTGGGCCATATCCATAAATACTCATCTTTTATAATTTAATTCAAATTTTTATTTTAATTTCATTTACCTACTACTAACTAATTATCACAATTCTATTAAATAAGGATATCACCGCCAACAAATAATTAAAATGAAAATTCAAAAAGTAAACCAAACAAAGAAAATAAGAAAAAAGAAAAATTTATTTTTTATATCTAAATAAATTTAAAATAAAATAAAATTTAATAAATTAAATTATTTATTTAAAATAAATTTAAAAAATTCTAAATTAAAATTTAAAAATTTTATGTTTGCTAAATTTGAAAATCAAGTGGAAAATCTATGACGAAAAATCAGACACATTTTTTTATTTATGAAAATTTTATTAATGAAAATTAAAAAACTTTAAAGATTAGCGTGCCTTAATTTAGAAAAAAAAAATTTAATTAAAAATTTATGGAAATTGGAAATTTTTAGAATGTAAATTTTTTTTTAAATATTATTTTTATACAAAACATAATGCGAGATATGACGTGTATACGATTTACGATTCTGGTAGTCGTGAATTAAGTAGGATAGGGCACCAGTGTCCGGTCACTTAACGATGTCTTTTGACTAAATATCACTCAAAATTCTAATGGAAGTTTTAAATCAAATCATTGGAAACATATACAATATTCCCCGCCCGTCATGAAATAATTTTAACTTTACGCCAATTTTGACCGCAAGCATCCAACACAATAAAAAAAAATCTGAGCAATAATGGTGCTCTGTATGTATAATTTTGCTATTTGGTTTTAGTACTTTGTATTGATCTCTGATGTAGACTGCACTTTGGTTTGGATTATTTTGTTCTAGTCGTTGTATTGGAGTCATTCCATGCCTATATTCTCCTCGCCATCTTGGGAGAGAATGATAAAGGCGAGCACAGTAGGTTTGGTCGCTATTGGCCAGTATGCCAAAGGAATTATCATCGAATCGTCGAGCTCGAGATAGCTGATAGTTCAAAACTGGAAGTAGAAGAAACGATTCATCACCAACAAAAACAAACGGATGCTCTTGTTTATCCCGTAGTATCGTAGGCGAAGGACTGTCCAATCATCACCAAGAAAAAAAAATTTATCAGAATGACAACTCCTATTTGCCGTCCATCACTTCTATACAATTTAAGAAATTACAAGGAAGATTAAAGTTTCAGGAAATATCCTTCCACATTGTACAAGCTGGTTTATAAAAAAATTGATCTTTTAATAATTCCCATAATTTTGTACAAGTGTCCCTTATTATTTGTGAGGTAGTGCTTTTCCCTCACACCATATCCTTATTTTCCAGTTAAGATCATAGAGTGGAGACACTCGAAAGGTAAGAAGGTGCAGGCGACATTCGATGAACGTTAGCAAACGTGTTGCCATTCAGCTTCTTCTAGCGACAAAATTTGCATAGTATCCTTGTTGGATTCACGAATTTTCGCAAAAAAAAAAAAGTAAAATACACAAATTAAAATGGTTGAAAATGACATATGAAACGTCAAGTAAAATAGCTCAAAATTTAGAGCCAAAACTTAATTTTTGTTACTAACTTCATATCGTGATTAACAATTTTTGATCACATACGTAAACCCGTTTTAAAAGAGGTATAATACTAAATTCGTTACTCTAGAAAAATGTGGCAACATATCGCTTTATTCGTTTGCACCTCGTCGGAAGTTCTAAGTCTGCAAAATTTTGTATACAACTTGAACTCTGCATCAGATTGAGGTGAACCTAACTTCGTCTCCAAAATTTTTTTTGCAGTTTATTAATCGCAAAAGAAAAGTAAACGGTTTTCTTTTCACAAATGTAATATTTAAACTTGGCGTTTCAGCCTTCCGTAGTTTAATTTATTACGCTTTTCGAATGATGACATTTTCGATTACCTTGGTCAATTAGACCGTCAAAAAAGGTGCTGATGAATATGATTCCACCAATTCTTATTAAGAAGGCCTAACTCGCCTCTTGCATTTATATTTAATGAAAACCTTTATACTTACTTCAGCGCGTGTTGTACTGTGGCAGATCGACTGTTACAAATCTATCTGATAATCTTTTGTGGCCTTCTTTTCAATAAAGTTGCTTACTGCCGTCAACTTGATGTGGTTTGAATATATTCCTCTAAAGCCTTTAACAATATCGATCACTCTATTCTGATAGACAAAATTTAGAAGTTAACCCTTCCATCTTTCTGTTAGGTGGTTGAAGTTTACGATCTATCTATTCGCAATAAGCTAAAATCCAACGTTCATCGTTATTAAAAAATCTTTAGCATGACTTGGACGCTTTTTCTTTGTGGTTGATCAGATATCCCTGTCGTTTTCTCGCTCCCACTATTTTATCAGTCATGGCGAAAAATTCACTTTGTTTTCGATCTTTTCGTTCGACCTCTCATTCATAAGGATTATTGATTATACTATATTGAAGGCTGTCAGTCCTTATTGGGATCGTTTTACTCTCATTGGTTTGCAGTCACTGTTGCATAGGCGTGAAGTGGCTTATGTTGAATTTGTGACAGATGTCTTCAGATGCTCGACTTGGTATTTGCGCTCCTTACTAAATTTATCATTTTAAAATTGGTTATAATTGCAGTAGCAGTAACAAAATTACAGGAAAGGTGTTCACCAGATACCGTCAAAATTCGAACTGGAAGACTTTTTGCTTCCCGCAATAAAAACCCTCTGTTTATAAAAGTAACTTCATCCAAAATATACTGACGTTCTGTGGTACAGAAACACATGGCATATTTCTAGTTGCTGACTAGCAACTTCTTTTTAGAATTCGATTCGTAACTATGATCTAATGGTAAATAAGGCTGAGCTTATCTGCACAAATGACGCGTTAGTCCGGAAATTTGAATTTTTAGACTTGTGTCACATTTGCTGCGAACGAACGATATATAAATAATATTCGAACCAGGCGAAACAAATAGTATAGTTGACGAAAAGTATCAGGTATCCGATTATAATTTTTTTTTGTTGTAGTTTGTCGAAACGAAAAGCAATATTATATAAAAGACGAGTCAAGAAAATTTATACCTACGTAAGAAATTTTACTTACACTATTTTGTTGGGAATATATTGATTTTCCTTTAACAACTTCTTGGGTTCGAATTAGTTTCATTTTTCGATAGCACAAAAAATATTTTGTCTTAAACCGCACGGCGTTGAGAAATGTGGGGACAAAACAATTCAAAATATATGACATTCAAATCCTACACCCGAATTTCATAGAATTAGGATTTGCATTTTTCGATTTATCACAAATTTTAGATATTATTTTTATTACAAGGATATCCTCATTATTTATTCACATGCTACATTTTTGAATCATAAATTCGGTTATCCCTTGAACAATTTTCAAATTTACACAATTTCTTAATTTTCATTAGTAAAATTTGATTTTGTTTGTTGAGTGTATTGCCGTTGGTAGATGGTTTTTAAATTGTTTGCATCAAATATCAATTATTATCATCTCGTTATGGTGGTTGGGTTTCCTTTTTATTTAAATATATTTTCTTATGAATGTAAGGTCGTGAAAATAAGATGATTTATTCAAATTTTCTATCGCTTGTTTTTTTTCCCATTGCTTTTAATTACTAGACTCTTTTTGCTGAATGTTTACAGTTGTGTATGATGGTGTTTGTAAATAACTTGTACCAGGCTACACAATTATGCATATGCCATTTGATATTAGTCTCGTCCATAAAATCAGTATAAATTATATTCAGCGACACAATTGTGTAGGTTGATTTAAAAATACTACGAGTTTCGGGTAATTTAACTGTAAATAGTTACAATAGTTAAGCGTTTGTGAACATGATACATCAATCAGCAATGCCTTTTACGAACTAACAAATCGGACACCGGTTCGTGTTTATTTACTTTCAATATTGTTGCTGGACATAGTAGAGGTGAACATAACCATGATGAACCGGGATTTGCCTTCTCATCTTCCTTACTAAATTTAGCTGTTTTTTTTATTAACAACATGACTCAACAACTTCTAATCTTAAATCTAATAAAAGACGTTTCAAAGATGCGTTGCACCTCGAATTTTTTTAAATTCAGTTTTAAAAAATTAGTTTTTAATTAACTCAACATGGAAGCCCAGAACCACGAGTTTTTAAGTGATACAATATAAGTAAGACACAATTGTGTAGGTCAAACTTTCAATCTTTCGTTTTTTTTTTGTTTATTTTAGATTGCTCTATGGCCGCTTTCTCGTCAATTTTGAATTCCAAAGCTTTTTGGAATGGGGTTGACGAGTCTATGTAGGTGATTCTCTCCACCAGAACTCCTTTTTTGCCGGTTTTTTGGTTACTTTAAAAAAACTAGTAGTTTCTATATTATCCTGATTAACCTCCTCGTTCTCTACAAAAACAATAGGAGAATCCGATGAATTGAATATTTGAGTGTCCGTTCTTGTAATCTACGATAGAAAATAAATTTTACTATAGGTATCTGGCCACGCTTTTTTTTTTGGTTCATTTTACTACTCAGATACCTACATAAGAATTTTTCCAGTTCTAGAAAATTGATAGTTCCATCTCCATTTTCAAGATTGATGTCCTTTAAATTAGTTTAATTTAATGGTAATTGGTTTTTTTACATAATAAAAGGAAGTAATTACTTACCACTACGGTATCCGCTTTTAAAGTTTTGTACAAATTATGTAATAGTAGAAAATCTTCCGAGTGAGGGTAGTTGCTCTGTTCAAATTTACTCTGATTAAATTTGCAACTTCCAATAATTTGACTGAATTCTAAAATATTTATTGTTTGGATATCCGTGCCGTTTGTACTTCGAATAATCTACTGCACTTGGATTTAATGAATATGGTCCACAAGTGCGATATCTGTTAATAATAGTTTCCGATTTTATAGATTTATCAACATCATTTTTTAACGCAGGCCCGAAGTATTAAAACTTATGAATTTCTTTCGTCCAGCCCAATTTTATGGGTCATATATTTTGGCTTAATGATCCTCGTAAAGTTGTGGTAAAGACAAATTAAAATGATCTTCAGTTCGTCACATAATTAGGAGCTAAAACAGTTCCGCCTTTCGGCCCCAAATAAAACTCCAGTTCATATCCTTGGAAAATTCTACTGAATCTTTAAGAACATCATTAATTAAGTTATTTGCCTTAGGTAATCTTCTTAAAAAAACCACCACTTATATTTTTTTTCAGATATACAAGCACTTGAGGAAGTAACCGTTTCTGGAGTTTTAATAGAAATTTCTGGGTGTCTATTTAAAAACCCTTAGTACGATTTAGTTTCCAGATAATTGTTTGGAAACAGATTTTTCCGGGGACAGGAATCTAAAAATTATTTTACAACCCTACGATCCTCGTGCTTTCTCCTCGAATGATCTTCGAAAATCCATTTAATAATTCTGACTTCTGCTTGAGTTAAAACGGGTGAAGGCCCCATTGCACTTTTAACAAACCGGCGATACATTTTTAAATCGTTCCTCGTAGAATGTTGTATTGTTTGGCCGCAGCGTGGATATACATGCCACTTCGACATTCCCTACGTTATGGTTGCTTTTTGAAACCATTACTACTGGCTTTACTGAAGATAAAATTTAAAAGCTATAATAAAAATAAATGGTAAATGCAGTTATCTCCGAATTACAAACACGGATTGCAAAGTGAGAAATCTGTGCTTATTATTGGCAGGAAACCATTTATGTAACCAACCACTAATGAGCCACCTGGATTATAACAGGAATGACGAAATATTTTGAAGTTCAAAATGTTAAAGTGAAGCTGACTATAATATAGCAACCTTTAGCACTGTTACCAGTAATGTTTGATACTAAATTTTCTAAAATTAGAATACGTAACTTGTCTAATCATCACATTACTTACACTTTGAATTGTGGCTTGTTTTACGTTTCCCCTAAAAACCTAACAGCTTCGACCATTTTTCGAACAGGTGTGACTCGAATTAAGTCTCTTGGTCTATCAATTTATTGGATGTATGCATTAAAAACCGGAATTTTTTTATTTTATTTGAGCATTACCCACTACTTTTTCTCATCTTTCTGACAATTTATGGATTCCATCCCATAAAAACTGCGCCGGCTTGGCGGCCAAAAACGAATCGAGCCAATTTTCGATACCTTTAACTGAAGTGAAGCGTATTCCTGATAGGGCATTCTGCATGGATCGAAATAGGTGGTAGTCGGAAGGATCAAGGTCTGGGCTATAAGGCGGGTGAGGCAGAATTTCCCATCCGTTATTCTCCAGGTAATTTTTGACCGGCGCCGCAATATGTGGCCGAGCGTTATCGTGGTGGAAAATAATTGACTCGTGTCTGGTCGCATACGTTGGCCGCTCTGCCTGGATTTTCTGTTTCAATACTTGGCACCAGCTCATAGTGGATCACACCTAGTTGGTCCCACCAAATGCAGAGCATGATCTTGGCCCCGTGAATATTCGGCTTTGGTGTCGATGGGTCGACCTCGCCTTTCTTGACATACGCTTTTTTGCACTTGGGATTATCGTAATGGATTCATTTTCCATCGCCAGTGACAATACGATGCAAAAACGACTTCTTTTTGTGGCGATCGAGTAGCATTTCGGACATGCAAAATCGTCTTTCCACGTCTCCTGGCTTCAACTCGTATGGCACCCAATTTCCCATCTTTTGGATGAATCCCAAGGCTTTCAAACGTCTGGAAATTGTTGCTTGATCAACTCCCAATGATTCTGCAAGTTCTTCTTGCGTTTGACATGAATCTTGATCTAGTAATGCCTCCAATTCTTCATCCTCAAACTTTTTCGGCTGACCAGGACGCTCTTTGTCCTTGATGTCAAAATCACCATTTTTGAAGCGACTAAACCACTAAAAGCACCGTGTTTTTGCAAGAGCATGCTCACCATTCAAATCCACGAGCAAACGATGACTTTCAGCTGCAGTTTGGTTTGCGAAAAAGTGACTCAACCAAACTTCCCGCAAATGCTGTTTTTTTCGCAAATTTGATAAATTTTCCATCCATCGTTGAAATCGGTTGGATGTGTATAATCAAAACAAAAACTTTTAGCTGATTTTGACAGGTATTGAATAGGGCTTTCAAATGACATATATGTCCATGATGTACTATAACGCATAAACAAGTAATGACATCTAGTATCAAATTCCTGTTTTTAATGCATACACCTTATAAATTCTGGTACGCCGAATCTGGCGATCCATGTCGAATATATCGTAAATGCAATGGTTACGGCCGACATATCCAGCACTAGAATAGCTTGCGGTTATCATGAATATAGATCGATGGGCATGACACTGCTTATATGACATTGCTTACTATTAATTTGACCGTTGCTACGTCACCTGGAATTCAGTATTCCCAGGAAACTCTAACTGTTTCACGACGTTCGTTTTTTGAAATTTTCGTATTACTTGCACTCTATCTTGTGCTGGTAGAATACCCTGACTAGTCACATAAAGTTTAAAAAAAAACTGTCAGGAATGGATGAGATGTGACTGCACCAATGGATGATGTCGTTTAGATAAAGAGCTCGTAAAATGAATTTCCTCCATCAATTGTTCCGCAGGTTTTTGGAGAAAACCATTAGCCAACTGACTAATACAAAAGCCATGATTTCATATTTTATGGGAAACGTATGCTGCCAAATGTGTAAGGTCGTCGTGTTTCTTGCAAGTATGCGGTCATTGTCTTTGATCAAGGAAACTACTATTTCAAAATTACTGCAAGGACCAACTAAAAATTAAAAGCCCTTTTAATTCAGTTTTTGTTTAAATTTTAAGTCTATATTTAAAATAAGAAAAATTATAAAACAATAATTGAACAATGCTTTAATAAACAAAAAGCTACAACAATTAAGTATAATTTAAGTATTATGCTTTTATTTCTATTCAATTTACAAAGCATTCAAAAATACAATATATTGTAACGGAAGCCGCTGCAAAACGATTTGAATATATTAGTTAGTGCTATAATGCCTACTTAAAATATGGTTTCCTTTTAAATATGTTCAAAATTCCATATTGAAAAATATTCGGGATTTTTTTTTTATATCTATAGAATATTTTATGAAGTTAACCATTAAATGGAAAATAAGGGGAATTTAATGTTGAAAAAACTTATGTGTTCCGATTTTATTTCAATAATAGCTTGTTTTATAGTGCTTGTTGAATTTTAACTTTTTAGGTCACATGCTTGTCTTTTTTTAATTTAGAAGAACTTCATTAACAACCAATTTTCTGGGTTAATAATGCCATCATCGACGAAAAGCTTCGGAAGCTTATCGTTTTTTAAAGTAAAAAAGTGCGAACCAAATTCGATTATCTTACTGAACCAATTAATGATTTTATTATCTGTATTTCGTATTTCAGTACTTCAGGGCAGAATTTGTTCTTCATCCACCTAGTCTTTGACGTAAAATCCAAACTTCCAAGAGGACTTTTTTGCAAAAAGGGCCATTGTTATGATCACGAAAACAATTGGTGGAATGAGTTTAATTTGTTCGTTAATTTCACAAAATTTTTAAAACATGCTTCAACGTTTGAAGCATTAAAAGCTGTTACTCGAGCTAAACTCGTAAATTCAAATTTCATAATCTTAATAAGAAATAACTTATCATGTAGCCACAAATTCAGTCGCTTCCAACTTCTTAATCTGTGTTGCTATAAGAGAGCTTTTATCTTCCGAGCTTCTCTTATCCCGTTAATTTGAGAGGATTATCATCTGCTTACGTTTATATATCATATCGAGTTCTTTGCACTAGTGAAACCTTTAATTCGAATATTATAGTTTCTTCTATTTTTATTGGTTTAACAACGGTTATTTTTTATATGGCCGCTTGTTGACTCGGTTTTAGATTATGAATGACTTGTTTAATCTGCCACTGAAGTTGTTGTGGTGTTAGGATGAGCGGATCGAGTCTACCTTGATAGACCTCCGTAAGAGTTTCGATTATTGAGGATTGAAACGAGCGAAGCTTTATCATTTCCAACATGGTGTGAAGCGCAAGTTCGGTGAAGTCTTTATGTGTGGGAGTGACTATCCATACAGTAGTTCTCCCTTAGGTTTTTGCTAACAGGCAAAAGGGGCACTCTTTATAATGCCACAATAATTTCAATCTCACAATAATTATAAATTATTACACACGATAATTATACATTAATTACTTATATTCAATATGATATAATTTTATTTTATTTTAATTTAATTCGATACAAAAAACTTTAAAGTGTAAGAAAGAACATGCTTTTCAATTTACATTTATATTTCGACTGCTGATCTCGAAAATTCTTCTCCACTCTAACCAAAAAACGTACTAAACTTTTTTCTTTATTGTACTCAAAAAGCGTACTTAACTTTTTCTTTATTGTCTCCTCCTGCCCTATTAACCATTCACTCGTTTTTCGTATTCTTGTCGTCGCCACATATGAAAGACGATTTTGGTAAGAACCATATTATAGCTTTGCATTTCTCACTTTCCTTGCAATTGTGTTTCATTACGTTAACTGTTGAGTCTAATATCGAAATTTGTTGTTGGTGTTTCTGATTTGGATATCGCTGTTCTATGCTCTCTTTATAAGCATTGTCGGCTCGTTGGTCTAGACCTCTAAATAATTCGTTGGCAATTGTATCAACGAAATTAAAGAGTGATGTTTATAAGTGAATGTTTAAAAGTAGTATTCGTGTTCCATTTGCACATATTTCGTCTAGTTGGCGAGTGCAGTTCCCGAAATGGTCTAGCTCTTGCCATTATGATGTGGGATTATAGTATGTTATAATTCTCCATTCTCCATTAATCAGACTTCCTTGGCCCATTTTATCTAAGTATATTCCAGGATGGGATGTTAACTTTGATATGTTGAATTTCGCTGTTTCACCAACTAAAACCATTGCTAACATGTACATTATTAAGAGCGTGTGAAGTAATAATTTTGTTACTTTGTTGTTCCCTCTAGTCACTGGCCTGCGTGGTTTTGTTTGCCTAGCGTAATCGATTGTGAGGTTTTTGCCATCAGTTGCAGCAAACGGTTCCTCTTTTGGTAGGGCCGAATGTGTTTCAACAATTCCATCTCCTACCCATTTTAACGATGGTAAATTGTCTTCAATTAGAATTATGAGGTCACCAATTTCAATTTGAGGTTTTGACTGTAGCCATTTCGGTCGTTGTTGAAACCTGTGAAGGTACTCGTTAGTACATTTGCCATTTAGTTAGTCTGTGGGTGTTCGTATTCTCTAGATTTCTTTCGGGTATTGACAAACCTATCAAAAAACGCCCGGGTGTGAGTGCTTTAAGGCCAGTTATGTCATGGGACAATGGACATAGAGGTCTTGAATTTAACACGGCTTCTTTTTGATTTAAGACTGTCGTTTATTCTTTGAAGGTAACCGTACTATTCAACCGTACTAGCAGTAACTTAAGCTGCGTTATCTCAGCGTGAAAACAGCTGCCTTGAGTGTGCCATACTATAATTTTGTCTGCTGAAACCATGAATTTCTATTTCTGATTTATTTGTGAAACGTATCCATATTGGAATTTTCAGCTCATTGAGTAAGAAGTGTCTGTGTGTATACGATAGCTATTCCTGGGCCAGCTCTTCGGAAACTGGCTCATCCCAATTGAGCCCCGAGAGCCAGAGTTTTTGTAACATGATTTTAAGGATTACAATAATTGTGTGATTCACCACTCGAATCGACTTATAATTACTTTGAGTCAAGAGTCAAAATTGGAGAAAGTTTCGGCAACTTCTCCACTGAGATGGGGACAACGACTCAATATTGGTGCACCATCCATCTCAACCATGGAACAAAGCAAAGGGTTAAACTACCCAAAACCTAAAACAGGCAAATCGCTCACCCTCCCGTTAAAATCTACGTCACCATTGCAACTCAACCAAGAGAAACAGACACCCATCCGAAACAACACAAGGAGTCACAACCCTTGACAGCATTTGACCGGATGATAAAACAACAAAGCATAAAAATGCGAAGCTCGCGAAGTTGTCACTATGGAAAGAACAATAAATCAAATTATAGACCTTCAAGAAACCATATGTGTGATCAGATATGCATCAGATGAGGAAGGAGAAGAACTATTATCAATAGATCATCGTTACAACATCATAAGCAAAGATTATGATGAAGTTGTAATAGCCATTTAAAATGCTATCAAACAAAATATGTTGCGAGAACACTGGAATCAGAAAATAATGTTTTAACCAGTATTTTGTAATGTTTAGTATCCAGTACAGTCATCGTAAACAAAGCTAAAACGGTGAATTTTATATTTTTAAGTGTACATTTGTTTGTCATCCGAACTTGGCCATAAGTTTGGCTCATATCTGTTGTTTTTTCGAAAAACTTTAGAAAACGAATTTAACGAATTTTATATCATAATCATACTTTTATATTTCCAAGACTTTTAAACTTAGTTTAAAAAATAATATCACTTACATGAAGGCCTTGAGCGCATCCACTTCAGATGGGGCACACATTTTTTAAAAAACAAATTATTTTGCAACATAAACTTAAAGTTACATCTTGCAAGACAACATACATTATCTTTTCAAAAATATTCATAAAAAGTAATCTAATGGCAATAAATCGAATGACCGCAACGCGAAATTAAGCGCAGAACCTTTGCAATTCGTCTATATTCTCACGCGTAGTATGACAAGTTGCACCGTCTTTTTGAAAATAAACATCACTAATCGCATGGTATCGCATAGAATTGATGGTAATCGAGTTTCCGTTCTCATTTTCAAAAAAGAGGTCCGATCGTAACTTTTGACCAAAAAGCAAACAAAACAGTCATTTTTTGAGGATGCAACGGCTGCTCTTGATATTCAAACGTCGCGAATGATAATCAATCAGCTTGATCCCTTTTGTTAATTGGATCTTGTATGCATGTAAATTTAAGTCTTTGTGCATAATTCGCAACAAACTGATCTTTGAAATGCCCAATTTAAGTGATCGACGCGTTCTATTTACCATAGAATGCATAGTCTCGAATTTACTCACAAAATCACCGATGGTTGTTTTATTTTGGGCAGTTATGGCGAACAAAATATTAATTTTGTAGTACTTACTCTTGAATAAATTTAACACGGTCTTCAATTGTATACCACTCCATAGGGATAAATGGCAAATATCCAACTAACAAAATGACAGAATACAAACATGGCGTCTTTGCAAAATTATTTTTTATTTTCCTGCGTCTCATTTGGACAACCCTATATTATCTTTAATGAAAATGGCAGATCTCCCTCTTGCCCTTTCTGCTGGATGAATAGATCTTCTTTAGTTCCTTATTATTCTGTTGGTTTGTTGTACCAGGGTTTCTTTGATTTTACGCAAAATTTCTTTTTTAATTTTTTGTATTTCTTAAGCTACATTAGAACCACGGTAATTTGCGGGGTATTATCCTTTACAAATTATGCATGTAGCTGCAGTATTTCTGTCTAATGTGCCTAATATAATAAGCTTACTAGCACTTTTGACACATCTTCATGCCCGCAATATTTCTGGGTACGATTATAACTTTGTCATTTTCTGCATTGAACTATTTTTGAAACATTCTTCCTCATTGGCTATATTCTGACTCATGTTTTGAATTGCCGAATATTACATATTTTTTGGATGTTTTTTTTATTGCCAAATGTAAGCATAAAAAGCGGTAGGCCCCTCCTTACCAGGCCGCGGCTTTCTTTATCGCTTTCAGTTCTGTCTTTTTTGATAATATTGATAGCATCCTAAATATCTAAACCTTTATGCTGCAACTCTGCTATTATGTATTGTTCATAGGTATGGTGTAGCAATCTAGCGATAACCTTAATTGGTCTAGCTTGCTTATCTCCATAATTAGATCACTGCAGCGTTAAGCTTCATGGTTAGTATTCGATATGTTTCTGAGTCTGGTGCATTTACCTTTTAGACTTCGTTGTTTAGTGCTACTAGCTTGTAATCCTTATCCGTGATAGATTTCATCAATTGATAGTAGGGTAGTCTTTGATACCAACTATATTAATAGGTGGTGGCTGATTTATTTTCTCTGGTTTGGGATCTTTATTGCACTGAGTTGTTTCATTACCTGATAAAGATGTTACTTGCTTAATATATTTTCGGTGCTTTTGTCTTTCATTAAGCTGAGTTTTGAATTTCTAATCCCGATGCATTTCTCGTTCGAGCTCTTCTTCATCTGTGTGATATTCGATGCTATCCTTATTGTTTACATGTCGACCAATGATGCGTTTCACATCTTCATTTTCTTTCTTTAATGAGATAACTTTGACACCATTTCTTCTAGGGTTTTTAGATTTGCACAGAGATTACTGTTTTCACTCTCTATGCTTAGAGAGTAAAAACAGTAATATATCTTCACTATCTTTTCTTACTGGATACGGAAAAAGTCTTCCTCATATCTCCTATCGAATTGACTTTTTCAATTTTTGGAGATCTCAATATTTTGTTACTCCACAGCAGTAGCACTGATTGTTGTACTTCTAAAACTTTGCGGTCATCGAAAACCGACGACTGAGCGCACGCACTTTCTCCAGCCGCCGGAACTGGGTCTCCGTTCCCTGCACCATACGATTTTTCCTTATATATAATTCGCCATATTGGATTATTTTGTTCTGGGTTTTCCATCCATATATGTTTGACAAAAATACATCGGCAGATAATTTTGTAACCGTCAGATTTGATCGAAAGTATGAACCAACCCCATCCCACCAGCAGGTATCATTAATACGATCAAATCTAATAAATTTGTAATTATTAAGAATTCCAATCACCAATTTTTAAAGAATATTTTATATTGACCTGCAATTTAACATCTGAATTCTTGAAAAGAACACTTTTTAAATTGTACTTGCCTTCGACAACCGCTATTTGACTCGTGAAGGCCCTGATGCTCAAAAATTTGTCGTAGTAAAATAACATATAAAAAGCCCAGTAGGCCAGGTATGAGGTTTAGCGCTAATTCCCGTAATACAAAATTAATGCCTAACTTGAAGCAGATGTCCCAAGCAACTGTTCGCCATCTTCAAAATATCATCCTCTTGAATTGAATGGTCGAATCTGGATAGATGTAACCAAAATGTTGATGCAACAGGATCACAGGGTTACTAGACGAAATACTGGAATAAGCAAAGTTAGATTTACTAGAGTCTAAAACAGCTGCATATGACAAATCGAAAGCTCCAATTAGCTCCTCAATAAGCTTTCCAATAGCCATAATTTCACCGTTTAAAAGATACAACTGCGGCGGCAAAACCATACAATCCAAAGATTTGCAATTGATGTTTTTTGGGAAAGCCTGTTAATAACAGTTATTTATACTCGTCGCAAAACTACATAGTATTGAGGTACTTGAAGCAATGACCAGATATCACTTGGTCAATATTCACAAAATCCAACGCACGAAATTTTTTGTCAATATTAACGAGTGGAACAAATAACCCGCAGTCAATGACACAATGATAGATTTGCATAGATTTGGTTCGGGGTCGATACCAATAAAGCCAAGAAAGAACTGTAAACCGTTTATAATTATTTTAAGAAATAATTGTGTAATGTCTGTCTCAGAACTTTTTTGAAAAGTGAAAAATTAAAAATAAATTTTCTTTAAAAGTTTTTTTTTATAATTAATTTAGGAAGTAAATTTTCTAAAATTATGATCCGTTCTAGGTAATCTTCGCGTCGTTCAAGGTTTCTAATTTTTTTTTTGTTTATTTTAGAATAAATTCTATTTTTAACTCAAATTATATGGATTTCGTTAAATGATTGTGATAAAGTTTTGGTTACTATTTATCCATGCACTCACTGTTGGATATATTTTGAACCAGATTTTTATTGACATCACATTTTTGCCTAACTAAATAATCGTCGCATTGGTCTTCAGAAAAACGTTTTAAAATTTATGCAACCGTATCTACATCGTCGAAACTTAAAGCAGATCGTAATGTTTTTTTGAGTGCCGAAGTCTTTCGGAAGTAACTGTAACTGCAGATCGGCACTTTTCGTGAAACTATCGCAGCAATCTGTAAGATAATTTTATGTTCAGGATAAATTTGTGTCTTATGATTAGGTAGGCTGATCAAATATTTAGAACGTAACAAATTATGGGGAACAAATTTGCTGAAAAAATTGCCCCTACTCAAAAAATAATTAATCAAACCAAATATTTTGGAATTTCTTTTCAACAGAATTTAAAATTCAATGAATCCAAAAAAAATTATTATCATGACTATGAAGAGAACCAATATGCCCCATACAACTTTTGAGTACCATAAAACCTATAAATAAGAAAGGTATCGTACAGCATGAAAATTTATTCGCAATAATACACAAAAATATTTTGTATAAAAATTTCTACAAGGGACATGTCTATTTTCTGCATAATGTCAATTAGCAATGGAAGCACCACAATGCTTCATATTACCGACAAAGAGACGTCCCCCTTCTCTTATCAGGTCCGAACAAGTCAATAATAGCGTGGTGAGAAATCTTGAAGCTCCCAGCTACTGAATTCGCCATGAACGGTTTTTTGTTTAAGATAGGGAAACGTGCGAATTGGTGTTGTATATAGTTTTTATTGGAGCCCGTATCTACCAAAAATTTTACAATTTTGCCGTTCTTCGCTCTGTGTTATAACTATGGGAGCAAAGAACTCCTTAATCTAAAAAATTTACATCATATAATTGTTTGCTTTCTTCCTCACCATAAACTTCTACCGCGTTGTCTTCGTTCAATTCAGGTATATTCTTTAATCGCATTATATTCAATTAACGTTTGTAATTTGTTCGTGTTGACATCACTGACTGACTGGTGAATACCTGGTGAGTAAGTTACATATCCGTATTGTAGTCTGAAGGGTTATTGGAATACTCTTGGGAATTGCAGGTTTTCAAAACTAAATTGGAGTCGACTATAGGTCGGAATGTTTTTGTTGAACTTTGTTGTTTGTGAAACAGTCGTTTGTAGTCCGAAAGAAAGTCTAAAGAATGTTTGTTTCGAATTTCGAAAGGAAATTCAAAGGTGGTGGAGCTGGTGTTTTACGTCTTGTGCTTTGAACACTATGGTAAGCATATTGTGCCCTATAATGCATTTTTTGCTGCTTCAGACATAGCTGTAATGCTTAGGGTAGGTCCTAGACTCGTAAATACTTAGAAGTCGTGATAAACCTTCTTTCAAGCCTCTGATGGTTGTAACTAGTGCTTTATCTCGGTTATTGTCGGTTAGGTTATTTATAGATTCCTGTCCTATGTTTATAGAGGACAGTTTATTTAATATTAGGGACAGTTGTCGATGTACCATTCGGTAGAATTCTTGAATCGATCGCCTCGGAAAAGCGTCATCTTTTAGTACTTGAGGTGCCTAAATCACGGTTATCTGCGTAATGCTGGGTGAGACATGCAGTTTTTTGCAATTCCATTGAAATTAACGACAAAATTAAATTTGTCGATTGACGGATTCCAAAAAAGTTATTTTGACCAACTCATGGTCTTATTCGACCAATGATTTTTAAATCTGTCTCGATGGACTCCGTTGAAATATCTTTGATAATTTCATGGCAGTTCGTGCACCACTTTCTTAGTTCTATGCCAGTCTGCAGTATGTTCGAAATTGTTACTCTTAGCTCTGTTGAATATACTCCTGTAAGCAGATCGTCCACGTAGTCATCTCTTTCCAGTACATTTGCTGCGACGGGTATGGTGCCTTTATGATCTAGGGCTAGATGTTTAAGATATCTCGCCGAGAAACGGTGCTGAATACGTTCCATGCTTCGCTGTTGAATGTTGATTCAGCAGACGAGTTTCTCCACAATATGAGTTAAGATTTTTGACCGTCTTTGTGAATTCGAATTTGCCGATACATTTTAACAATTCAGCACTAAACGCATATTCATATGACCTCAGGAACGACCTACAATTGAAAACAGACCATTCTGAACCACTGGTGGATTCATCGAACACCAACAGTAATTTCGCTAAAGATCTGTTCGGTTTGATCACACAATGATGCGGGAAGTAATAATTCGGGTGATCGATGGTTTCCGGATCGGCACGTTCCATGTGTCCTAAAGTTTTGTATTAATCGGATGTAACTTTTCAATAATTCTGGCAACTTATAGAGTACTCTTATAGTTCTCCTATAGGTTGAAGAATAGGCGAGTAACGAAACAATATCTCTAGGTTAAAATAATTCTGGATCGGCTAGCTGGATGTTCGATGGAATTTCCCACGAATCGATGTTATCAACTGGATTGACAGGCTGGTAGCTCGTGACCTTGAGTAGCACTTGAACGTCTAAAGCTATATCAAATTGGTCGTGTTCGATTTTAAGGTGATTGTTGAACTGGAAAGTGAACGTGGTAGTTAAAGCAGCGCCAAAAATGATTGAGTCATACAATTTAGTTGCGAGCCGGAGTCTAGCAGTGCTCACCCCACAACAGAATATCCATCTTGGTCAATAACATTGATCAATGGAGTAGCCAGACAGAAAAATGATTTTAAATTTGGCTTAGATTTGGGTTTTGCTAGCGATAATGGAACAGATATGGCAACATTATTGGTTTGCTGATCGCTCTATTTGTTGACTGATGTACATAAGGCCATCCGAATTTGTATACGGTAGTACTGCTTTCGTTGGTGAGTGATGTACTCCTTTCGTGTCCTTGTGAAGGAGCGAATGATGTAAAGAGTTACAGTGTCGGTAGCGAAGAGTCACTGGACTATTGCGTGATCATAACGTAAACAACCGTAGCATTATTTAGAGTTAGTTATGAAATTGGGGCATTGATCAATTGGCATGTGTAGGAATTTATGACATCGAATAATAGTGTGCTCACTGGTTTGGTATTGCACGCAATAAAACTTTGATGGGTTCGTAACATTAAGCGATGTTGTAGGTTTGACCACTGGTTTTGATACTATCTGAGTAAACTTTGGTTCATTGTGATACGGCGATCTTTAACACTAATAATGTTGAAACACTAGCAAGTGCCAATTTAAGATATTGGAATTTAGTGCGTTCTATTAGGAATGGATTGTCGTGGATAACGGCGTCGAAAGTACCAATAAATGAGTTCCACTCCCTGTATCCACCACTAAACGTATAGGAAGCTCTACTCTTGGAGTTTTACTTCAGTGGCTTGTACCATGTGTCGTGCTTCTTTTAGCCCCTCCAATTTCTCCTCAAGGTCGGAAACAATTGCAATATATGACTCCTCAGTCTTAGTGGATCTACAGGCATTTTGCAAAAATTAAAATTGTAACTTACAGTTCGGCTGGAGTATAAATTGTTTAATATAAGTACTGCTTTCCGTTACTGTAAGCACCGCTATTTCGACCACGTACCCAGTAAAAAGGATTCCGTCACGCCCCACAATCAAACTATTTTGTATTTTGCCACAACTTTTCACTACACTATCGAAATTCTATCACCTCTTAATGCACTGATATATATATATATATATATATATATATATATATATATATATATATATATATATATATATATATATATATATATATATATATATATATATATATATATATATATATATATATATATAGTATATGCTGATTGTGGAATCCTTGTTCTGACACCAAATGATGGAGATTTCTTTTAAGACATCTGGAGCTGGTGGTCGATGCTTGAACAGATCTATTAGACCGGCATATCGCAAACATGTGCGATATACAGCCCCCTTCTAGAAGCTGATCATGTCTAACGCTCGAATAGCTCTGCTAGAGACTATCGGTTGAGTAGCACAAGCCTCGCTTAATAAATGTGATATACCTTTAACATCTTTATTTGATAGTTTAGTTTTCATGTTAGACTTTCCATTGATCAGCATTACTAACATTTTTCTCACTATTCCCATTCATACCAAATAAAGATAGCCTAAGGGAAATGATAGGACTATATCTTTTAGCAATGAATCATTTATATGATGTTCCTCCTGAGTTTTGTTACGAAAACTTTCATTAAACTAACCATTAAGACCCTTAGTTGTAATTTTTTCGGAATTTACGGTAATGCCATAGTGTTGGCACTAATCGGAAGACCATCGAAATTGAAACTTAATTCCAATTTCGGAGAAATGTTATTCAATTTTTGCAAAACTTTTGTTATCGTATTTTGTATACCGAAAATAACTTTTGTCGGTGTCTGCACTTTGGAAGAATATCTGACAAATTTACATATTCCGATCGATGTTTCTGACTGCTTTTCGATTAAGACATAAATGCAATGTTTTTTTTAAATTGTGGGTGCAAGAGTATATTTTCGTGGAATAGAATATCCTTCTTTAAAGATTTTAATTTTTAAATTAAATCGACTAATAGTTGTATATAAAATTCCCCATATTAATCATAGCGCCCCTGATAAGTTTATCGTGCTGTGTTGTGATGCAATTTGTTATTTTCGTTCGCGGTGAATTACCAATTTACACATTACTGTCAGATCTATGACTCGATATTTTGTAACATCAACAAATCCGTGGTTTATACCATTACCAAAGTACGTAATTAATTTAAGAATTTCCAAGCGTAAAACTAAAAATAGTTTACGCCACACATAGTTTTCTTAACATTGGAGTGCACCGAAGTGGAACAGAGTCGCGAAATATTTCTTTTTATGTTTTTGATTACGTAAAGATAACTAAAAAAAAAAACGGAAAATCAGTGTAGTAAATTATCAGACTCGAGAGATCATCGATCATTTTGGTTTGTTGCGTAATGAACTTTATGGAGTTCAGTGTGCCCTAAAAAACTACTCACATATAAAATATGGAATTTGTTTATAGATTTTATTCGACAAAACTTTTTTTTTTGTGTAGCATGTTCATAAAAACTGTGCGGTCGTTGTGGTTTTTTGCGTACCACTATACAAAAAAAAATTATCTGGTAAGGTATTTTGTATTTGTGTAAAAGCAAATTTGTGTAGATGGTATTAGGTAGGCTATATATCGTCCACATATGTAAAATGTATCGTTTATGTTGTAAATTGAAAAAATTGATTTTTGTTTTATCGTTTTAAAAAAGCTCTTCGACATCAAAAAGCGAATTTGGTGACGGTGAAAATTAATTTACTTACCATATTTGTGTATATGTGCGACTACCACTATATATATTATACGTACGTACAGTTAAATAGTTTTTATGTCACGCCATTATGTTTTCGTGTGAAATGGAGCTAAAAAAATGTTTATAATTTCAATATCAACAATCTAAATCTAATAAATCAAATATAAAAATAATTTAATATTAGAATTTTTTTTTTTAAATTACACGAAATAAATTTGCATTTCCTCATTTAAAATTTCAGTGCTCGAGTATTCGACGCAATTGCACATCTGTCTGTCTTTCCATTAATATTTTTTTTAAATACTATATGTGGTTCGAGTCAAAAGTAACGCCAACAAATTGGTGTATGAACCATAACAGTTGTTTAGGCGATTTGCGTGTGTAGGAGTTTTTTCAGTTATAGCCTGTCGACGTAAAAACGTCAATAATTTTGACATGAAATACGACGAATAACAGAAATGTAATCGATCAATTTTACGTTTATGGTTTTAAAGTAATAATTTGATTCAAACTGTTGGTAAATTAGTGAGTCATAGTCATGCGACCATTTTGATCGGGTAAATTTTAGGACTCGATTTTGGGTATAAGAAATACGGAAATTTCGAAGCGCATGCTCATAACAGATTTTTGGAATTTTGCAGTGTGTTAAGCCATTGTGACGGATTGGTGGCGGACATAATTTCTGCAACACGATTTGCTTGGAATGGTTTCAGAATCTGTGATTTCGACATCTAATGTAATACGATTGTTGAATTTGTATATAAATAAATTAACAGTTGCCTTGTTAACTTAAGAGATTCTACTGTTAATTTCAATACTCGGACAAGTAACGTAGTACCGCTTAGCTCTAGTTTCGGGATTGTGAGGGCTTTGATAGATGCAACTCGGATTTTCGCCATTATTGGGTTTGCTTTAATATTTCCATCACTTGAAACGACTCGAGAATTAATAGTGGCTGCGTAGGGATCCTTTGATGAATCTAAAAATCCGTGGAGTTCCGCACTTTCACCATTTGTAAATAACCATCTGGGAGATTTTACCTCTGCCAACAGCTCTAGTTGCTCGCGGATTGATAAATAATTCTGCAAGATGTCTGGTGGTAACACGTTACGGAATAAAATTTTCAACACAATCGTAATGGGTGATTATAGTCCCAATGGATGGAAAATGCTTGACGTTTCCGACAGATATGCTTGCTTTGTAATCTTAGATGGTGGCGCTGGTAATGATACTTAGAAGTGGAAATAATCTTCAACTAGATTATACTTTTCCCTTACATTGAAATTACTTGAGTATTATCCGTAATTTCCCATGATATCATTTCTAGATTTTCCGGTTGGATATACTTCAGGAGTAAGGCATGATTCGCCGATCATTTTCGTATATTGTATCCACCACATTTGAATTTTATTGGCTTCGGAATATGACTTTTCATACTTATATGCCAAAAAATGTAGTGAAGCGGTGGCTACAAATGGTGCTGGTGATGTACCGTAAGTTACTGTCTAGATTGGGAATCTTTGTCTGGATCAGAAATAGAAATCTGACCAATAAATTATCATTTAATGAGTAACCATTATTTGATTTGGCGGAAGCATCTCCTGGGACTAACTTCATTTGTTCTAACTTCAGATAATCATGCATAAATTCAGTGTATGCTGTCTTTAATTTGGGATCATGGTTTAACAGGTTCTCCAATGAATAATATCGTCGCAGCCCTTGCGAATACTTTTATCCAATTTTGGGTGCATCGAATTTAAACGGAATTTGGACCATTACTTTATTGCGTTGTAATTTAGTAGTTGCATGAAATATGTCAGAACATTTTTGTTCTTCTTCGGTTTTGTTCAGCATGAGCCGATCTAATAATATTTGCGTTTGGAATGAAATTGGAAGCCTTGGAATTAGATATGATTTCTCCAAGTAGCCATCCGAATTGGGAGTTTTAGACACAAGGATACTCCAGACCTTTGTAAATTTTACCATTTAACAAAACGTGGAAGAATCGTTCACATCCCAATTGTTGATGTAATGTTGGATTTACTTCGATAATGAAGTTATGTGTAGAACCTGAAACCAGTAAGCTCCGACAAGTTACCCAGCTGCCATATTTATCTTAGATAAAGAATTTGGCGGTTGGTAATATAGGAATATTATTTTGTTGCACTGGAATATTCTTCGGGCCGATTGTTCGGATCAACTTCATCTTGGATTGAGAACAAGGTGAATGCTGAATGTGATGAATTTGACGTATCGGGTTCAGTATTGGTTTTGGACGATGAAACCGTGTAGTTCGACTGAACATTCGTCTTATTATTTGGTTGTGTCGCCTTCAATAAATGTTGGGAGTGTTCATTAGTAGTATGCGAACTGAGTAGTATGTAGTGATGTATTATGTCGCTTTGAACTTTTATTGCAGTGCCTTATGTTTTTACAACTTTAATGGTATGCTGATCACTCAATCAGTTAAAACAACGCTTTGAATTTGTGACGAAGGGTCGACGTCGATTAATTGTCATCTATTGAAATTTGGGGTAAAAATGCACATAATGGAATTCACCCTCACAAAGAGGACATGAGGGTGGTTGCCCTATTGAAGGAAAGGATTTCGGATTTTATAATGGATTTGAACTAAATGTTCGTCTTGGAAAGGTGTCAAGTAGCGAGTTCGACTGCTAAAAAATATTATCCATGGTTCACGGTGAACTGCCCTTTTTCTGAGCGCCTTTAATCCTCAAACAGTCTCATATATTTTAACATAGAGCTTCGTGATATTTGTGGCCGATGGTTTATTAAACCTTGGTGACGAAAGAAATTCACGAATGTAGCACTCAACTATGCCTTTTTTGTCGTATTTTTTAACTAAATGTTTTAGTGCTTCTATATAATTAGCATCGTCGATCCGAAAATGGCAAATTGTTTTATATGCGGCACCACGTAATTGACCAAGAATATTTAAACTTTTGTGCGGGCGATAGGGTTGTATTTTCATGGATCGTTGAGACAAATATGTTGTAAAATGAGTTCCACTGTTTTACATCCCTATCAAAAAATGGAAGATTCAATTGCGGTAACTAGAAATCAGAACTAAATTCTGGCTTGGTGTCATTTTTGGAATCTTTCTTTACCTGAAACTTACAAGAAGTGTGCAAAACTTATAATCTAAAATATCTTATACTAAGTCTTAACCTATGTTAGTATGTACTTATGTTAGCACTTAGTAGTTCGCTTGCTAATTCATTGGGATGGTTTTCCAATTTTGAGTGGTACTTCAAACTGTATGCTTTTATCATTTGGTTTACCGTTTTAATCTCTAGGTCCTTGTGGATGTTATCATTTCGAAAATACCAAGCAGAATTTGTAATTTGTCCCATTTGTCCAAATGGGGATTAGGATCGCCTTGTAAAGTAGAGCTTTCAGTCTTTTGACAGTTTTGCTCTTCTTCCAAGTACATTTTTGAAGAATTTAAATTTTATTTGTTGTCTCAAACGAAGGTTTGACGTTTTTTTGTTGAGGAATCGTGACATTGTTTAATTTAACCGATTTAACCGAACGAACATGCCGTTTATTTAGTGTAAACGCTATATGTGCCCGATTTGTTTTTTTATCGCTTTTATACGCCGCTTTTTTTGGCAGCCGTCAATTTTGAAAAGATGTGATCTTGTAGCTCTCTTGATGCAGTTTGCGGCTTTTTATGTGAATGCATAATAGTAGTGTCATCGGCAAATGTTGATGTGACCACCTTTTCAATGGTAAGTAGATTAGCTGTGTACAGCAAGTAAAGCACTGGTCCCAACACGCTTCGTTGTGGAACCCCTGCGTTTATGAGATTCAGTTCAGTAATGGCTTCATTTTTCTTTTTTTCATCACTTAAATAATTAGGGAGCTCTATTACAAAATCTTTAATCGTATGAAAATTAAACCGGTACACATAAACTACACAAAAAGATTCCATACCTATTATAAAGTTTTATTGCAAAACATCAGAAGTGATACCATTTTTAACGTAACCAACAATACCACCGGCTGAATAGTTATTGTAATAAAAGACGTGTTTCGTGTTCTAATGTTACATCAGTAGTCCCGTGTCTTTATTATACACACTAATTATAATTGAGTTACCCTACAAACCATACATTCATTATACGTTACATCCCCATTTTTTATAATGCTACATTATAACTTATTTATGTACGTCTTGTAGATACTATAGGCTACCTAACTTATCATTAGCATTCTTTACGTTCACGATGTCGAGCGGTTACAATTTGAGAACGTAATTAGACAATTAAATATAACTTGCAACAATATCATCACTACATGTATATGTATAAACTTATAATAAAGGTACTATTTAGTAATTCCTGGCTTCCCTTTTTTTTTTTTTTTTTTTTTTTTTTAATATTACTTACTAACTAGTAATGATAAAACCTTTTGTTTTTACAGGTCTAATTTCTTAACTGGTTTAATGATACGTCCGTATCTGCTTGTTTGTAATTCAGATCTCCTTCCTGCCTTATTAGTCACCCGATTGTTGACTGTATTCTCGTTCGCCTTACTGTTGGAATTATCTAGATTGTTCGACCTATCGTTGTCCTCATTTGGCATCTGAATTATTATTTGAGTTTGTTGTTCAGCCCCGTTACTATTGCTTTGTGAAGGCATCACTACCATTTCTGTTGGTGTTTGGATTGACGCTTTGCACTTGGCAATGTGTTTTGAATTTCTTCTTAAAACACTGCCATCAGCTGTTTCTACGATTTGACAAACTTGGTGCATTTGACAAACTTTTGATTTTACCCGATACCCATTTTCTATGATCTAACTGGATTCTAACTGCATCCCCTGGTTTAAATTCTTCTGATGGTTTGCTATTTTGGTCAGCATACTGCTTCTGAATTTTACGAAGGATGGTGAGACGTTCGGATACATTCTTTACCACAACTGGTTTTAGTAATTCTTTTGACGTTGGTATTGTTGATCTGGTGACACGACTAAACAATCTCTGGTTTGGTGATTGTAAGTGTTCATCTCGAGGCATGTTTCTGTAGTTCAATAAGGCTAGATACACATCTGTATCATCTTTACTGCATTTTGTTAGTAAATTCTTCGCTGTCTCTACAAATCTTTCTGCTAGACCATTTGAGCGTGCGTATTTTGGACTCGAAAATTGCTGTGTGATCGACCAGTCTCTCGTGAACTTTTGAAATTTTTCGGACGTATATTGTGTTCCATTGTCTGACTCTAGTATTTCCAGAATACCATGCACCGAAAACCATGACTTTAACTCTTTGATAACTTCATCTGAATTTATTCTGCTCATCAACTTGAAATCAAAAAATCCCGAATAACTATCGACTAACAGCATATATTCGTTTCCTTGAAAGTGAAATAAGTCGGTTGCTACGATTTCAAACGGATACTCTGGTACTTGTTTATTCATTAGCGGTTCTTTCTGTTTCGAGGTTTGATTTTGTTGGCACACAGCACAACTATTCACATAATCTGCAATGTCTTTAGTCATTCCACGCCAGTAGAACATTTGCCTAGCTCTACTACAACATCTTGTTATACCAAAATGTCCAAGATGAATTGCTTTCAGCATTTTTTTTATTTGTGATTTTGGAACAATTATTTTCATTCCTTTAAAGGTAATACCATTATAATACGCAATTTCTTCTCTGAAATTATGGTACGGCTTAATCACCTCACTCAATACTTTTGTATCCTCTGGCCATCCTGATTGTGAAATTTTTATCAATTCTTGAATTTCGTGATCATTTCTTGTTGCTTCTACCAGTTCAGATTTGCACTGTTCGACATGTTCAGTACTAAATAAACTTGAAATTCTTCCTCTTCTTCAACACTATCACTTTTACAGTCTCTACTGAGTGTATCAGCTAGATCCATTGTTGTTCCTTTTTTATAAATTATCGTTGGAGAATACTGTTTTACGTCAAATAGTATTCTCTGCAACCTGGCTGGTGCTGAAGTCAAAGATTTCTTGAAGATGATTTCCAACGGTTTATGATCGCTTTGTACCGTAAGTTTTTTTCCATATAAATACTCATGGAATTTTTTACAAGCCCATCTAACTGCTGCTGCTTCTAATTCAATTGGTGGATATCTTTGCTGAGCTTTGGTCAATGATTTGGACGCAAATGCTATCGGCTGACCGTTTTGTAACAACGCGGCTCCAAAACTTTTATAACTTGCATCGACCTGAATTGTTACATCTTGATTGGTATCAAAAAATTTTAACACTGGTGGCGACGAAAATGCTTCTTTAAGATTTCGAAAAGCTTCCTCGTGTTGATCAGTCCACATCCATTCCGAATTTTTTTCGAGTAAAAGTCTGAGTGGTTGTGTTATTCCTGATAAATTTGGAACGAATTTTGACAAATACGTTGCCATTCCTAGCAATCGTTGTAGTTCGTTCACGTTGTTTGGTTTATTTAACTGACGGATCGCTTTTGTCTTTTCCGGATCTACTAACAAACCATTAACACTAAAAATGTGGCCTAGGAACTTTACTTTTTGAGAATTAAATATGCATTTGTCTTTGTTCAGTTTAACTCCACATACCATCAACTTTTTGATTACCCTGGACGTAAGTCTTTCGAGTTGTTCCAACGTTTCAGCATGAATCAGTATGTCATCCATAGAGTTCTCAACATTCTCCATTGACGATAGGATTTGCCCCATTACATCCTGGAACACTTCAGGAGCAGACGCTAATCCGAACGGCAATCGTTTAAATGAAAATCGTCCCCAAGGAGTGCCCATTGTCAGATATTTTTGTGTCCGTGGTGACACCTGTATCTGCCAAAAACCTCTTTTGCAATCCAGTATTGTAAAATACTTAGACTTCTGTATTTTCGACAAAATCTCCTCAGCTGTTTTTAATGGATGATATCTTCGGATTATATTTTTATTTACGTCTGTAGGATCAATACAAACTCGTAGTTTATCATTTTTCTTCACTATTACCATAGGCGATACCACTTGAGTAACCTCGTGTGTTTTCTCTAGCACACCTAGTTCTACCATACTGTCTATTTCTTATTTCACTTGTTGTTTTATTGCCAACGGTACTTTGCGAACCGGTTGAATTTCAAACTTTGGATCTTCCACCAAATCAATATCGTAGATGTAATTTTTTATACACCCTAAACCGTCGAAGATTTCTTCCAGCACCTTCAGTTCCTGTACTCTAAGCACTAATTTTAAATTTTCGCAAGCTTGTTTTCCCAAAATCGGTGACACCTTTGCATTCACTACTAGAAATTTGATCTGATGATTTTCATCTGGAACAACACACTTTGTTTTAATTTCGCCTATTACATTTAACTTCTCGTTATTGAACACTGTCAAGTGTTTTGCGTTTGATGGTTTTATTCTAATATTTATTTTGTCTACTATTCTTTTTGGAAGTACGTTACACTGCGCGCCTGTGTCAAGCTTGACTTTGACATTTGTTGTAGCTATTTTTATTTCCTCATACCAATTTTTGTTGTCGTCATGATTGTTTTCATGAACTGATTCTACAAAAACATCTTTGTCGTTATCACTATTCGTTGAATTTGAATCTTCGACTATCACTTCATTTGTCTGTTTTTTACTTGACCTACACATTTTTCCGAAATGACCTTTTCCATTGCATTTTTTGCAATTTTGACGAAAAGCCGGGCAATTTCTTCGTCCATGTGTGGTTCCGCATCTCTTACAATCAAATACTTTCGAATCGCTATTCTTTGAATTATTTACTGACTTAATGTTTTTAGGTTGGGAATTATCACGTTTGTATTGGTGTTTGTTTATTGCATCTACGTTGTTATTATTTGAGGTTTTCATCTGATTTATTTGTCTAGAAGCTGCCTCACTCGTTCTACACGTCGTTACTGTTTTCTCCAGCGTAATATCATCTTCTGCTAGCAACTTTTCGCGCATGACATCACTTAATATTCCGACTATTATTTTGTCTCGGACCAAGCTGTCTTCCAATATACCGAAATTGCATTTTTTTCCTTGTGATTTTACTTTGGTTAGGAATTCATCAAAAGTTTCGACTTGGCATAACTTATTAAATACATAACGCTCAAACGTTATTGATATTTTTGGTGCGAAGTATTTTTCGAAGTGTTCTTTTATTTTTCCTATATCCTTGACGTCATCGTCGGATAAATTAAACGTATTAAATATTTTGATGGCTTCATAACCTATACTCGACATAAACGTGGCAACTTGTATTTCGTTGTCCTTTTTGTTTAGCTGTGTGGCAATCGAAAACCATTCGAATTGTTGTTTAAATTGTTTCCAACCTTTCGACATGTCTACACTATTGAACAGTAATGGTGGTGGTGGTCTCACACACGATGATGATGATGGTGGCGTCGTTTCAGCCATTTTGCGAAAAAAATAAATTTGTTTGTATTTATGTATTTATTTTTTCGTACTTCACTAGACTTCTCTTTTCTTTTCCATTAATATAAATTATATATTTTATTGTATTTGCACCTCCTTTTTTACTGTTTTTATTTAACTAATTTTAATTTTATAATAACTTTTTGCTTTTTACTCTGACACCATGTAATAAAAGACGTGTTTCGTGTTCTAATGTTACATCAGTAGTCCCGTGTCTTTATTATACACACTAATTATAATTGAGTTACCCTACAAACCATACATTCATTATACGTTACAGTTATTGTTACAACCATCAACTATTACAAAATTATTAAGCTTATAAGAATTTACTACTTGTTATCGAAACTTAAGAATAAAATATCTGGTAAAATTTTGTGAGAAGCGAAATAAGCGAAAATTGAATCGTCGTTTTTACGAAGATTTCGCGCGTTTTGATGTATGATCCAAAAATTGTCATGCATATTAGATTTAGATGATGTTGTTTTATGTATAGGTGAGTATGAGTGACCGTGATTTAGTTTAGATACATTAATCATTGCGAATTATGACATTATGTTAAACTACTTTAACGCTTCAAGGTCAATCATATCACCTATATGACTATTACATCACTACGATCAGTTTTCCGCACCCGATGGATTCGCTCTATTTGATCTTCTGCGATAAGCTTAATCGATATTATTTTCTTAATTCAAGATTCAATCCCTTATTGGTCACACTTAAAATTTCTTTATCTGAAGCTGCTATTCCAATAAAATCGAGTGAATACTCATGTTGCTGTTGCTCCATAAATTCTACTCTTTTTTTGCAATTTGGTGTATTCCGCTTTTAACACTTTATTTTCAGCACTATCATACGCATGAAATCCTTCATTCATTTTTTATTATTCTCCATAGTCCACTCTTTAAAGATTGTTATTTCTTGTAACACCTTTACAAGCGTAGCATTTTCATACTCATTTAGTGTCTTAGAGATGCTAATAGCTCGTGGTGATGCTAATCGATCGTCAGCTGTCCTAGATTTTTAGAAGCGGGTAGAACATTGCCAAGATTTTTTCTCGGAATGCATAAATTCAACGTCCCTCGGATTTAGTGACACACAGATAGGATAGAAAATATTTTAGCATGAATTGCAAGTCATTTTCGGTGATTCTCTCTGAATCCGGACATTACACTTGACACACGACATTTTTTAAATTATGTTTTTATATTTTCACTTATTTAGGAATTTACTTCAATTTGCGTATTCAAGGTTTATTTCTCGGTTTAATGCCTTGCACTATATTTTGTGACAAATTATTACACATTTGAAAGTTCAACACTAATATGCTGCACAAAAAAAAACTATTTTGAAATTTAATATACATAATTTATTTTTTTAAATTTCACGTTATTTTTTATATTTAATTTTTAATTTGTTGCTTATACATAATTAAAAACTTATTGAATTCGTTGTGTACCCGTCAATAACTCAATAATGAGTATATACGAATATATGAGTTTTATGCATTTATCTGGTAATACTTTAATCATTTTTCCGGTAATAAAATCATGTCCTGGAGCTTTCTTTGGGCTTAGACATTGTTAATAGTGGTTTTAACACTAATTTTCCACTTAAATTTTATAGGTTTTAAGATGTAATCATCTTTTGTATAATCCAGCAGTATACTAATAGTTCTTAATTTGCTATGTGGTTGGAGAAAACATTAGCCTTTTCACTGCCACTTCTGGTCCAGTGGCCATCTGGTTGCCTGATTGATGGATTAATTTTTTTATTGCCTTCCATAGTGAGTAATCGGGTTTTTCCGTTGCTGAGAGTTCTTTCAAATAATTCTGTATTCCTTGATCTGCTTCCTCTACCAAGGCTCGTTTTAGAGCTTTAATAGCTTTATTTAATTTGCATTTAAGTAATGAGACGTCTGGAGCTTGCCGGCGTGTTTTCCGCTTTTCTTGAATTAACTGCTAAATGTTAGGTGTTGGCCTATTGACTCTTTCAGAGCCTTTAAAGCTAGGTGTAGCCTTTTTTCAGCTATTTCTATTATTTACGCTAAATTTTCTGTTGCAACTCTAATATCTTCTGGTGTGAACAGTGGGATGTCCAGTTGGCAGTTCTGCTCAATGACATTTCTATATATATATATCCCATTTACTTAATTTGCTTGTTAGACGTATTGGTGGTTCAATTTTTAAGGCATCGGTACTCAATTTGACTATAATTGAGACTATAACTATCTAGATATTAATATTTTGTGCAGTTGTAAATACATCGCGGTTGGTGGAACAAATTATTAGGTGTCTTAAAGTCCTTATAATTTTTATAATTAAGGTTAAAAAAATTATTAGGTTCACTTTCTACAAATATTCCAGCGTTGCAACTATCTGAATCTGCCAATTGTATAGTATACCTCCGCACATAGTACCCCCAGGACAACGATATATTAACGATATGTTCGGCTGAACTAAATGCGGAAAATTAAATAGCAATGAAAAAAAACAATAAATAATATAACATAACTTGACGGGGAAAACTGAAGGTGCTTTGATTCGAATTATTGGGGTAGTTTTGCATTTCAAGACTCACGACCGATATGATGTTCAGCGATGTGATGGCACAATTGAGGCCCGATGACGACAATATCAACCGCAGAACAGAAGCCATGTTCGCTGAAATTTTCAAATATTTTGGAAAATAAGCACTCTACGAAAAAAATGCCTAGAATTAAAATTTAATCATTCCACGGGGAAATACATTAGTGTTAAAATTAATACCCCTCCTCTCCTTGTAGGTGGGCGGAGGGGTATTTTGAAATTTAAATAGGAACCTCTATTTTTTATTGTAGATTCAGATTCTACGGCTAAAAAAAATACTTAGTCTTTGTCTGAACTAAAATTTGTTTTAGACAAATGAATCGACAACAATGTGTCTGCCTTGGTGTATGTATTAAGCACCAAAATGTGTTTTGTAGTATTCAGGACGTGGCTCAATTTTGACTTGCACCATATGACAGTTTTTGTTCTCATTATATTGGCTAACTGGGTTGAGCAATGGAGGATACAACAAAAACCATCAAAAAAGGAAACAAACCCGGGATATTTTTTGAAAAGATAAAAAAAAGGCAGAGCGGAAATAATATATAAGGGTGTGGTTCTTCTTGATAAATTCTAACTAGAAAACTCCGGCTGGGTATATAGGCGAAACATGAAAATAAAAATTTAACGTTGTTGTTGCTATATTTCAAGTTTCCGTTTCTCTGTGTTGAATACAAAATTTGATATGTTCGTTGTTACTAAAGCGTGTTCACTGAAATTTTTAACCGAACTGTGTATATGCATTAGCTAAATATATATAAATATATGTATATATATATATATATATATATATATATATATATATATATATATATATATATATATATATATATATATATATAAAATATCTGTGTTATATACAGAGAAATCTGCGATTCCGCTTAATAGGATACATAAAAAAAAAACGAAAAAAAATTTTATAAAATTCAATTTGCAATTCCATTCCATGTTCGTGATAAAAAGAAGTTATCTTTGAAATAACTTTCATCATTTCAAATGTTGTGAATCAGCGTGATATGATGAATAATTGAAAATAAATTTTTTTTTTTTAGTTAGTCGTTGTTAAGGTTTTAGCTCCGACCGATTCACTACATAGCATACCCAACTCAAATTCAAGTTCAAATTCAATTATAGATTAGGAATGGCCCGGGGAGAATATGTATTAAATTTTGTTCATAGGTCTTCCTAATAAAGGAGCTGGACATGAAAAAGTTATTTTTATTAATTTTTTGTAGTAGCAATGGGTATACATGATATTAGAACATGACATTCAGTCACCTTTAACATTTTTAAACGACACATCGAAATCTTAAGCACAATTTAAGATTATCCTTTACTATATAAATCCATAATCGTAGTAACATTTAAAGTTCATACAACTACTAAAATTCATTTTTGATAAAAACTTGTTAGGCTTTGTAAAATGTCACTCGTAAATTGGACAAGTTTCTCAAAAAAAAAATCCGGTTAGGGTTTCCATGTCAAAGGTACGACAGTTCATAGTAGCATCAGTTGATGCAGTTGAGCATCAGTTTATCCCATAGTTTTGACTGCTCGAAGTGTAATTGTAATTCAAACATGACGAAAATGTTAATTTCATAATCTCTTACTACTCGTGCAGAGTGAACCATCTGTTGGTCCTTTTGCTATTTGTAAATAAAACTCACATTTTTGAATGAAAAGTCAATTTTTTTTATTGATATTCAAAAGTAGTTCTATGCCATTTATGTATGACAAACAATATCGTTCATATTCCCACCACGGCTTGCCATAACGTTCTTTATTCACTGAAAGGGCATTTTCCTGTTTGTTTTCAAAGAAGAAAAGAGGATGAAGTTCTGCTTCGTGAATAACATGAGGATTCTCCGCTTCCCAAATTCGACAATTTTGCTTATTCACGTACCCATTAAGATAAAAATGAGCTTAATCGCTAAAGATGATTTTTGATGTAAACCCGTTCGTTCAAGCATCCAATTAACAAAACGACGACGATTTAAATGGTCTGGTGGCCTCAATGTTTGAGTTAGTACAGTATAGATGCAAATGAAGATCAACATGCAAAATGCATCATAATGTGGTTCTTGTAAAGTTTAGTTCTGGTTGATGTCCTTGGTTTAATACGAACACTTTCACTAACAGCTGCCTCTGCATCATGAGTACGAAGTGGATAAACATGTTGATACGGTATGCGACTTTCCACTAAACCAGGTTCTTTAAAACAATGAATATTTTGCCAATTGCACGCTCAGTAAAATGTTCATGTCGAACAAAACTCTTACGTAAATTACGAAAAGTTTTTTTTAACGATTATTTTCATAATAAATTTGGACAATCAATATTCTTTGTTCTGTTGTTAGCGAATCCATGATCATAAATGTCCTATTTTTCATATGTCAACGAATTTTTTAGAACAGATAACATTAAGTACTAAAATTCATTGATTGAAAAAAAGACCAACAGATGGCCCTCCCAGAAAAAGAAAGATCACTTCAATTGAAAAAATTCGAATAAAAACAGATGGTTCTCGTTACTTTTTTGTACTAAAGGAATAATGCATTTATATTCAAAAGATTTTAAAACTTAAATTTTTTCAAACCATACTTTCAAATCTTGATTTATTTTTTTCAAGCGCATTTTATTAAAAAAATGGATACTAATGAAATTGGACCTGCCAAGATGACATGGCGTACACCACAACCAAAGTTAAAATTGCGCCTGTAATATTTATATGAGGTGTGGAAAAAATTAATCCTCTAACTGTCTTGTTGAATCTTACTAATGACAAATTCGACCTAAAAGTATTTTAAACCAGCCAGGTTAAAATTTAGGTAAAAGATGCTGAAACTCACCCAGCTGTCATTAAAGCCCTAAGTGGACCGAAAAAACTACCAGGTGGTTATACGAAACTTACATCCGTAAATTAACACTGACGAATTGGAAAGTGAGTTATTTTCTTCGGTCAAACGATGTTAATAACTGCAACATGAGGCAAAGTGGTACGAAAAAAGCCACTCCTACTTTTTTAAGTCGAGCTTCAAGTGAGTGAAACAAATAAAGACTTACATTCGATCAAGAAGTGGTGCAATGCAGTAACTGTCAAAAGTATACGAGCATACTAAAACATACTGCAATTAGATCCAGCTTGTGAAATGTATAGGTAAAGATCTCACAAATCATTTTTAAAGAATAAGAGAGGTAAAGAAGACAAATGCGTGCTCTGTAATGGTAGTCATCCAGCCAACTATAGAGGTTGAAGCGTTTGCTTAGAAGTACAAAGACGCAGAGGTCCCCTCTGCGATAATTCGCAGCCCTCTGCAAATCCAAATCCATCATATCAGCTTGTTAGTGAGACAACATATGCGCAGATTGGAAAATTTGAAGGAAAAGTTAATAGTAATAGCCAAAATAAATCAAGTGGTCTCTAAATCATTCTCCAGAACCCTTAAATTAGCAATCTGGAATGCCAATGGCTTGTCATAACATAGACAAGAAGTTTAAAGTTTTTTGATAGTTGAAGAAATTTATGGCATGCTAGTAATAGAAGATTAGTAGATAAAATCTGCAGAAGTTAGGTCTTCTAACAATTTTGGCCATATACCGCCCACCAAAACATGCAATTAAAATGGAACAATTAAAACAATTTTTATAGTTCTTTGGGTCATCGCTTTATATGTAGTTAGGGGTCATTATAATGCACCATAAAGAGTGGAAATCAAGATTGGTTACAACAAGAGGCCGAGCGTTATTTAAATCAATTCAAAAATATAATAAAGATCCCAATAAATAAATTCAGTGTAATAAAAGAATGTGGAATGTTCAAATCATGTCAAGAAAATGAGGAACGACAAAAAGAAATTAAGACAGCAATGGCAACGATATAGACTAACGGAAGATAAACGCAAGTTAAACAAGGCGGTCAAACAGTTAAAAGAACTGCTGCTCAATGAACAAAATCAATCAATTCAAGAATATTTATCACGACTCTCACCAACAGAAAACACAGATTATTCACTGTGGAAAGCGACTGAGAAGTTGAAATAACCACAACATCATATTACGTCAATACGTTAAAGTAACGGTCGTTGGACGAGAAATAATGATGAAAAGGCTTTAGTTTTTGCAGACCATTTCGAAAGAGTATTTTAGCCATATCCATCAGAAACTACGGACGAAGAGAACAACAACATTTGTTGAATCATACAATCACGAAGTTTTCTCTCTTTGAAGTAAAAACAGTGATACAAAAAAAGTTAAATCTTAAAAAGACGCCAGGATATAATCTTATTACAAGAAAGATTTTTCAAGAGTTGCCAGATAAGGGTATTTGATTTTTACCTACTTATTTCACGCGGTACTTAGAATTGAATATTTCGCAATACAATGGAAAGTTTCACAAGTAATATTGATATCAAAACCAGACAAGTCCCCAAAAGAAGTTACGTCGTACAGACTTATAATCTTGCTACCAAGCTAATTCGTCCTCGAACGTAGTATAAACGATATTTTCGGAACTTTCGGATCAGTTTGATAATCCATTTTTGATTTTTTTTACTTCTCCATCGAGAATTTGTATGTCCTGCATCTACTTTATGGTAGCATTGAGTTCCTTGTTTTCTTGTATAGATTCCGCTAGAGCTTGGAGTAATTTCTCAATTTGAGGGTTTTTAATATATTATTGAGACTTCTTAGCGCTTTTAGCTGTAGTATCGCAACTTTCATTTACTTTTCTAACCTCCAAATTTATCCATGATGCAACAATCATTTCATTTACCTCTCTCCCGTTCGTGTAAGTCAAAGGCATTCAATGTTTCGTTGAAATCATCATCTTTAAACAAATCTTTGGTCAAACTATCACTCATCGCTCTTTTTAACCTAGCTACTATCACTGTATTGTTACCAACCCATTTTAATCCTCTTTTAACATACTCCACAACAAGATCAGTTTTTTCTGAAATACTCCCTGCATTTATTTCAGTAGTGAGTTTGCGAAGAAATTTCTATGCCTTAAAAAAGGTGTGAACCACCGTTATATCGATTATTGAGTTTCTTAACCAACATTACAATACGTTTGGAAAAACCGCTAAACTCAGTTAGTAGTATCGACGCCACCTTTAACATCTCGGGAATTTAATTAACCAGGCTCTAGCGGTTTCCCTTGCAGTTTGCTTGTAGTACACTAATTCTTGCCACTCTGATTAGTCCTGTGAGAAATCTCACATCAAGTACCTAACGGATTCTTAAAGTACAATTCTGAACATAAAAATTCGACCTTAGAATTCGTGTGGCTAAATTCTTTGTATCTCCGCTAATTTAAATTATATCCCTTGAGCGTGATGAATTCCTCGAGCCAAACATATTTAGCTAACGCATATATACAGTTTGGTTAAAGATTAAAGTGGACACGCGTTTTAGTAACAACGAACATATATACCAAATTTAGTATTCAACACAGAGAACGGAAACTTGAAAGACAGCAACAACAACCTTAGGTTTTTTTTCATGTTTCGCCTATATACCCAGCCGGAGTTCTCTAGTTAGAATTTATCAAGAAGAACCACACCCTTACAAATTATTTCCGCTCTGCCTTTTTTTATCTTTTCAAAAAATATCTGGGTTTGTTTCCTTTTTTTTGGTCGTTGTTGTTGCCGCTCTGCTGCCTGTTAAATCTCAGATATCATTTTTATTGATTTTGTGCCTCGTGTTCAAGTGTAGTAGAGTACTGCAACGACATATATTATATATATATATATATATATATATATATATATATATATATATATATATATATATATATATATATATATATATACACCCAACACACACACACTGGAATCGTTCCAACAATCCAAATTTTAATTATTTTGTGTACAGAAAAATAAAAACGGAAAACTCATGACTCGAGAGTTTTTCTCGAAATCTTATCGAATTTTCAATATTGATTTTATGAACAGAACACGTAACGAGAACACACAAAGCTGATATACATTTAACAAAAATACAGAGAACGCTTCAAGGAAAATTTATTGATTTTATGTAAGGAACTCGATGGGGAAAGGCAATTTCGGAAAAATAAGATAACACAAAACATTAGCAATACAATGCATCTGGGAATTCAGTGAAATAGCCTTGAAAGATGAACACCGTACCACATTATGTGTGTATGTATGTAAGTACCGGTCTAATAGGAAGTTATATTATGTTTTCTAATATTATGTGTACATATAATAATGATGATGAAAAGCTTCCGATCAATCTCATCCTGTAGCTCAATCCGTAATTTTGTATATAAATCGATATTTTATGTGACTCGTCCCGAATTTAGCAGAAACTGTACAGAACGAGTATATAAGAAAAGCGCTTCATAAAAAAAAATAACATCAGAAGGATAATGCATTGGGAATTCAATGTAATTTCCTTGGAGGGAAATTTAATTATTTATGTTTCACTGCAAAATGGAACGTACACAGTGACATGTACACACAGACACACACACACACAGAGGATGGAATTAGTGTATGCGGATTGATGTTTATATATTTTTGGAACACAGTTTTTCACAATTTTCCTTCGTTATGTTCGTTTTTTGGCACATGACATCAGAGCGAATAAGGGTGAAACTAACCCAACTATTTTCGAAAAAATTACGTCATTTGTCTGGCTACATAAATCAAAACTGAACCAAAAAAAAAAAAAAATTCATACTGATTTTGTGTGTATGGTATATACTTTGCGTTACATGAATTTTAATCCACATGAAATTTCTTCAAGGTTTTTCGTTTTCGTTTTTTTTTTGATTTTTTTTTTAATTTCATTTTGTTGTTAAATCTACTGTAGCGAATATAATTTTCACTGGAAACGAAGCTGAATGCCAAACATTCAAACATAATCGAGGCAGCTCAGAAGTTTGTTTAACTTTTTATTTCGAGTACACACAATAGAGGTGGAGGATACACGAGAAACACAAGAAAATGAATTTCAAGTTTTAGTTGTTGTATAGTAACCCTATACCGTTAAATTTAATAATTAATTTCCTCATAATTTCTTGCGTCACGTTTTTATTTTCTTCTTCAGTACGTTTTGCTTTTTTCATTTTTTTTTTGTGTTATCCGAGTGGGATATTAAAATAAATTCACCTCTATTTCTCATTTCTTGTAGAAATATGCGACGAATACGAATCGAGTCGAGCAAGCACACACAAAGTATATAAAACTCTAAAATTCATAAACGTGTAACAATATTTTACTGAAATTCATAATTTTTACTGGTGAATTTTTTCTACAATTTTTCTTTCCATCACAAAGTTTATTGACGTTAGAATAACCGTCGTCGTGTTGTGAATATAGCAAAGAAACTATAAAAAAGATAACCGCGAGAAACTATAGTCAGTGGCTCGAAACCATATAATATATATATATATATATATATATATATATATATATATATATATATATATATATATATATATATATATATATATATATATATATATCGGCTCGCGCTTCGGTATACTCGATTTTCATTATTCGCACGAGCACATTGCATATCCACTATTGTTACTGTAGTTATTAGTATTAGTATTTGATTAGCGTTAAGATTGTGTGACTTTCATAATTTTTTTTATTTTTTTTTTGATGAAGTATATAGCATATTCGCGCATATTGTTAGTGTAGAATGTTATGAAATTGCGAAAAATAGCAACAACACTAAAAAAAACTTGTGTTATAAAGTAGTTGAGTTGCACAAAATGCAAAACAAATTTTGCAATGTTTAAAATATTCTTACGTTTTTTTTTGTTTATATATTTGTCTTGGCTTTTTCGCATATATCGGGAAGTTATTTTACAATGACCTAAATTTTCTCAAAGTGAAATAATGTTACGGTACATACGTGTATATAACTTGTCTGTGTTGACATATAAATAATACTTTGCGTTGCAACTTCGTATGTTCAGCACCTAGAATACCTAGGCTTATACCAAAAACACTCAGTTTAAGCCATATTTAGTATCCTTTTCTATTTAAAAGTGTGCTTTGATTTGATCAAAGCTTCGATGAGTTATATCGCTTTACACTAATGAGACATTTAGAACAAGGTAAATATAGTTGCAGTTTCTCAATAATATCGATAATGAACGTCATTAAACTTGAACTTTAAATCGTTGCAATGCAACTTTAAATGTGCCGATAGTTGATTTGGTGTGCCTTGAAACATTGGATTTTTGACTAGATATACAGTTTTGAGCCATGATTTTTGAATCTTTCGAGGTAGAGCGCCAAATAAATTTTTTACTTAACATCCCAACGGAAGTTTTAATTTCGGGATGGGAAAAATTATGAAAAATAAAAAAAAAATTATGAATTATCAGCAGAAACGTCATAATATATACGTTAGAGAAATTTTCCTTAATTTAAGAGATGCTGTAGTGTTATCTCTTGGTGATGGATGATTATAGTATGATTTGCTATAATTTATCTTTACAGTTAACGAACGCCTGGTCCGTTAAGCAAAAATTTAAACTAGTAATCTCCAATCGATGAGTCACGAACGGTTTAAAAAGTTTAAATTGCCGTGTGTGACTTTTGAAGATTTTTTCAATAACTGATGAATTTCTGGGTGTAAAGAAGATTTGTCAATATTTAGTAGAGAGACTCTAACTAAGAGCCAGTTCTGCCTGATATTCTGTTTTTGGATATCAACCAACAAGCCAGTTTTTTAAAGAAAATCTGCCCCAATAATAGTTAACATTTGCGAATAGAAAGCTTTAACTGAGGTAACATCAGCCTCAAACAATTTAAAAGTAGAAACATTTAAAGCTAATTTTGTTAAAATTCAGAGGAATAACCGAGACATCTCGGTTATTCCTCTGAATTTTAACAAAATTAACCTGTTTCAATCAAAAAACTTTTGTGAGGAATTAAATCAAAAATTAATGAGTGGCTTGAAATATAGCCATCATTGTCCATCAAGGCTAGTAGCCATCTTTTGATAGTCATTTGGTTTTTTGAATTTTGCTGAATCTTAGAAATATTGAATGATGAATATATTCCGTAAATTGGATAGCGATTCTACTAGATTTTGCTTCATGGAATTAATGGTGGAATATTACAATTTAGCACTGCTGATGGTATTGCTAAAGAAGCAATACATTCCATTCGAATTGTTTCATAGGCACCATCTGCACGTTCTGCTAGAACTGATAATGTCAGATAATTTTCAAAAATTACCATTCGCATCAGCATTCAACTCAAGAGCTGCAAGTAATTGAAAGGGTTTGCTCTCTTGTCTTGAATGATTATGTCAGCGAAGGTGTTATGTAATCTTGCATCTAATGCACTGACTAGAGTATTTAGTTATTGCTGATCCATTTATTCTTAAATCACTGTTGATTTCCATATTAGGGCCTTAAATGCACATTTTTAAACGCCCTCGGCAGCTCGGCTATCACAAGTGTAGAATTGTCTTTGCTAAGTTCTTTGACTGAAATTTCAAGCGAAGTCAATACGTCAAGCAATTTTTGTGAAGAAATTGTTTCCCTTTCAGTCATGGCTTCATAATCTGGTTGGAGGCTTTTAAACTTTTTTTATTATTTTCCGTACTTTAATAATAGAAGGATTATCCATGTTGAGCTTCAGTAGACCAAATTCTTCTGTAGACCTAAGAAAATTATATCATTATCATTCACGAATCAAAAGTCTTAAACCACGAGTTGTTTCTTCACAATCCCGGCCTCTTGCGGCAAAAATTTACCCTCAAACGCTTCAATATGTAATACTCCTTATTTACGGTTAGGAAAGGAATTCCGTGTAGACTTCACCACAGCAACCAAAGAAAACGGATAACAAAATCGTATAATATTCATAGACCCATGTCTCGTCGCCGGTACTAATGCCTTCGATAAATATTAGCCCAAAGAAAGCATTTGAACTCGTCTCAGGCCTAAAATATTATTCGTCAGTCACAACCATAGTACGGCCAGCTTAAAGCTCTTTATACCACTCGTATGCTTTGTGTTTTTGACATTGACAAGTCCCTGTAGGCAACCGTTAACATTTTCAACGCTTCCGTACATGATGATTTTGTTAAAAACACAAAATTCGTGTTGCAAGCCATAAATTGCAAGGCAGTGTATGAAATATTGAAGTTTCGAAGTATTCGAATATTTGATTATTCGGATTTGAAGCCTCTAATTCGCATGTTCAATGCGCGTAAATCCTACTCGCATCAATGCGAGTAAATCCTATCGAGGCCTGCACCACCTGTAGTATTTAAACAGTCTATACCATTTATAATTTTCGATACAAATAAATCGAAATTAAAAAAAAAAGGAATTTTGGAAGAAATTTGCAAATGCGTAACAGTTATCATGTGGACTCGAAATAGAATGACCAGCTAAATTTAGGCAAGCTTGATTAGGGATTTAGGGTATGTCAGATTGTAAACCTGTCAGGTTGTGAAATGTACTGCCAGGTTGTACACGTTTGACCTATTCCCTTAATTGTCGTTTCGCCAGGTTTCTCCTTTAATCTCCTTTAATTTTTCTTCTCCTTTAATTTGGATCTGAAGATTCCGATTACGTTTTCAGCGAGTATCCATTCGTTCGGTATTTTTTGATATGAGACTGTATTTTCCGGCTTAGTCTTTTAATATTTACTTTTTTGTTCCGAGCATTGCTATCTGCAAGACAATTTTTTAAATTGTTAGCTTGGTTTTTAGGACGAACTTAACCTTTGCGGTTTATGAATTCTAGAACTGATTGGTAATTTCGGTTTCGCAAGCTTACTTTCGAATTATTCGGTTATCACTTATTAGTTCGTTTTCAGTTGGATTATAATACTTAATCTCCGAAACTGGAGAGCATTGATATAATTTAGCAACTCTCCATTTTTGTGATATAACGACCGTATTTGAGTTTGAAAATAGATGCCAGTTCCATAACTTAACCGACATTGAACAATCATTTTCAAATCCGTGAAACGTAATTGTCCAAAATGGCTACTCCGTGGAACACCAGTCTAAATATAAGGTACGAAGTCAATCAATTTCAGTAAAAAGACTAGATTTAACCAAAGATTCAAAAGCGACATCAGCATTGATCTACTTCAAAACCTCTAATTAAAAGTGGCGTGTGGGATTTACTAGAATGTCCTGTCAAGTCCGGACACAATTCAATGTCGACAAAGTCTACAGATGAAAAAACTAGGTTTAAAATATGCCCTTGTTAAATATTGTGTTGAATTGACGCATTTCAAATTTCGCAAAACAATTCAACACATAGTTAGAAGTGTTATCAATTGATGTCGTATAAACTCATCGTCTATCCAGCTCTAGGAAAATTTCGGGAGGTTAAAGCCACCCACAAACAGCAGCTGATCAGTATCAATATAAAGTCGAAGAACATCATTGGAAATAAAATCTATTAATCCGCGGTATAAAAACGTTGTATAAAGACCTATAATTAAAAGCCAAAAAGATAACGGTAATAATCATACCACCATCTTAGCCCTTACTATTGCTTGAATTAAGATTACGGCAAAAAAAAGGAGTAGCATGAAGGAAAATATTCCTCAGATTTCAAATCCGGATTCAGCCAAGTTTCCGATCAGTATGTAGCATGAGATGTGATAGCCGGTAACGTATGAGTATGAGGCGGAGATACTATTCCACTACTGACGGCTCACATCTTTGTGTGGTGACGGCTCACATCTTTGTGTGGTGATACGAGTAAGCGGCAATCCAATAAATTTTCAGACATTTACACAACGAAATTTTTCTCTTTTGGATATGACTCCTCGAACTATTACCGATTACGCATTTTGATACCACGCAATTCGCTTTTTATATAGGGTGTGGAAATGAGTTCCCGCTGTTTTTTGGTGAAATAAAAGACGTTTGTTTGAATCGAAAACGAATGACTGGTTTATTCAAAGTATGCTTCATCGACAGCTGCAACCTTCGCCCATGTTTCGGGCAATAAACAAATTCCGCGACAGAATAACTTCGGTTCCTAGGAAGCAATCCAGTCATCGACCCATTTTTTGACATCTTCGTATGATGTGAAGTGCTGCTCTGCCAGGGCTGACTGCATCGACCGGAACAAGTGGTAGTCTGAAGGAGCAATGTCTGGTGAATACGACGGGTAGGGTAGAATCTCCCAGTTCTGCCCCTCCAAGTAGTTCTTGACAACTAAAGCAACGTGTGGTCGAGTGTTGTCGTGCTGCAAAATCAGCTTGTCATGCCGATTGTCCCATTCCGGCCGTTCTCGACCCAGAGCTAGCTTTAAACGGATCAGTTGTCGTTGGTAACGATCGTAGTACACGATGCCGCTTTGATCCCACCATATGCACAACATAACCTTACTTCCATGAATATTTGCTTTTGGCGTCGATGGTCCCGGTTCTCCTGGCTTGATGCCGATTGTCCCATTCCGGCCGTTCTCGACCCAGAGCTAGCTTTAAACGGATCAGTTGTCGTTGGTAACGATCGTAGTACACGATGCCGCTTTGATCCCACCATATGCACAACATAACCTTACTTCCATGAATATTTGCTTTTGGCGTCGATGGCCCAGTTCTGCCCCTCCAAGTAGTTCTTGACAACTAAAGCAACGTGTGGTCGAGTGTTGTCGTGCTGCAAAATCAGCTTGTCATGCCGATTGTCCCATTCCGGCCGTTCTCGACCCAGAGCTAGCTTTAAACGGATCAGTTGTCGTTGGTAACGATCGTAGTACACGATGCCGCTTTGATCCCACCATATGCACAACATAACCTTACTTCCATGAATATTTGCTTTTGGCGTCGATGGTCCCGGTTCTCCTGGCTTGACCCATGCTGGTTTGCGCTTCAGATTGTCGTATCGCATCCACTTTTCATCTCCAGTGATGATCCGATGTAAAAAACCGTTTCTTTACTGGCGTTGAAGCAAGAGTTCGAAGATGGTTTTTCGGCGCTCGATGGCTCGTTCTTTCAATTCGTGTGGGATCTAAATTCCGAGCTTGCAAACGAATCCCAATGCATGTAAACGCTTGCCAATTAAATGTGGAGCGGTCCACATTTAACTGTTCTGCCAATAATTTTTCGGCCTGACATGGATCTTTATCCAGCAATGCTTCCAATTCTGCATCTTCAAACTTTTTTGGTCCGCCTTCACGTTTCTTGTCTCCAACTTCGAAATCACCATCTTTGTATCGTCGGAACCAGTCTCTACAGGTTGTATTCGATGGAGCATGCTTACCATAAGCTTCTACGAGCAACTGATGCGTTTCCGCTGCACTTTTCTTTAACAAAAAATAATGAAGTAAAACATCCCGCAAATGCTGTTTTTTTGGCAAAAATTTTCAATGAGACGCAAAAAATTGTTGTTTATGTTCTGAACAAATGTCACCAGTGATTATTGAAGCTAATTGACATCTAACCTTCAAAGAACATGTATTGCCCGATTAAAAAAAAATGAAGGAGGCAGAGCTACTAACGACATCTAAGTAAAAACAGCGGGAACTCATTCCCACACCCAAACTCAATCGTCTTGAGCATTGTGCGGAAGTTAAAACAAAAAATTGTTCATATTAGACAAGATAATGTTGTGACACGCGACTTAAAAGCAACTCCTTACTTCTAGCACTGCGTTTCTCTTTTGAGGCATCCGCAAACCCATAAATTTTATTTTTATTTAAGTTGTCCTTTTCAGGATTTGTCGGATTGATTCACGTTTCGAATTTAAATTTTATGTCTTGTTCCTTGCCGGTCTTTCACAATTCCTGCATATGCGCTCCCACTTTTGTTCACACTTTTTTTCCGATCAATATTTTTGTGATTCGATCCCTTATCACAGAAACATTTCACTGTAGGTAAATAAATTACAATTAGAGATCGCAAGTTTGACAAAGTCTCAACAACGCTATTATGCAACTAAACTCACTAAAAACCGAGCAATTGGCGCAGTGGTTAAAGCTGCGGTGTTTGGGACGGGAGGTACCGGGTTCGAATCCCAACGGGGGAGGGTTGCAAAAGTGATTTTTTATCACCTGATTTCGATCGGTGATGACGATGAACACAACTATAACCCCCTGTTGGAGTGCAAAATCCATGGGCCGAACCATCGTCCATGTCAGTGCAGGATTTAAAATCGAACCTGTATTCGTGCGTCCTCAATTTGGCTGGTGACGGCGTAAGGTAGGACGTTAAAAATTAACTGCGAAAGAGTTGGAAGAGCTTCGGCCCCAGAACAGATTACAGAGTTCAGAAACAAAAAAAAAACTCACTAAAACTTACCGCATACCTGCAAAAATGTGTGAACATACCGTCAATACCCGGATAACAACTATTTTCTCTATCTCGCTAATTGGGAAAATAAAAAATAAGATAATACTTCTATCTCAATTTGTTGCCAATTTCTGAAAAGAAGACATTCAATTAATATGTCGTAAAGGTAAAATCAATGATTATAGACTCGTTGGATCTAGAGATATGCATTTCCCGACTTTTTTTCGTTCCCGGGAATCAGGAATTCCCGATTTTGTCTTCGGGAATTCCCGAGAATTCCCGAGAATTCCCGAAAATAAATTTTGAATGAAATTGAGGAAAAACTCTTTGGTACAATAAATAAAATACAACAAAAATTACTATAATATTCTTTAATTCAATAAATTTTCTTTTCAGTCTTGAATTCAGTCTAGTTTTTTTTTAAATTAATCAACAAATCCTAAATAAATAATATATATTTAGAAAACATAACAAATTCATTAAAGTAATTTACACAAATTATAAATAAAATATTAGTACAATTAAATTATACTATTTTTTTTTTAATAAAATAATGTTTTAAAAAACACAAACAATCAATAGAAGTATCCTTCAATCGTGATCTTCTCTTTGATACAATATGCCCCGACACAGAAAAATTTCTTTCGTTTTGAGTGGATGTCGGCTTTATTGTGAGCAAACCATTTTTTAAATCTTGAAGATTGGTGGTCAATTTTCCAGTCGCTTCAAGTATACTAAATTCTTTGTTTAATGTGGTAGTAAAATCATTAGCTATCGTTCGTTTAGATGAGTTTAATGTTGCTTTTATGCAATCTTCTAACTGTTGTTCTAAACTTGTTTTAATTTTTGCATTGCTTTCAACTAAGACTACATCTACATCGTTAAGTTCAGAGCCACTGTAATATTCCGTCGATTCATCTGTGCTATTAAAAAGTCTTTGCATATAAGTTTTAGCAAGTTTAATAATATCAGATTTGGATGTTGGTTTAAAAAATTCATCCTCAATATCTTGTAAATTGTTTGAATTTTGTAAATATTTTAATAGTGAAAGTGTTGATCTATCTCTTCTTTTCGAAATTTGCACTTTTAGTTCATCTAAAAGTGTTTTGCTTAGTTCTGAATTTTCAACACGAAGAGCATTAAATAAAAATTTTAGAACTCCTTCGCTGGTTAAAAGGTTGGAATTTTCACGGCTCAAAGCCTCTACAGCATATTTGACAGGGCTTAAAGATTTCAGTATACATTTTGCTGTATATGTTTCCTCTAAACTCCAGATGATGCCCATATCCAGTTCCATCAAGGCCTTTTGTATAGGATCGATTACCCTTAAAAATCGATCCACCATTGTTTCTAGACTGCTCCATCGAGTTCGACAGTCTAAAAGCAAAGATAGTTCCTTGTTTTCTGCATCCATTATGTATCTTTGCAAAATTGAATTTTTTACAGGTGATTTTTTGAAAAGCTTAACGATTTTCCGAATTTTTTTAATAGTGTCGAAAATATTCATATTACTAGTAAGCGAATACTCTCCGGCCACAAATTCGTTTTCATTGTCTTCATCTTCACAGTCATTGTTGTTTTCGTCACCAAATTCTTCTTCAGCAGCCGCAGAATCATTTTCTATTGCCTGGTCCATTTCCGTTGGTTGCTTAATGTAAAATACGTTCATAATCGCAAGTTGTATAGCGTGATTGTAGCAGAGCTGTGATTCGACCGGTGATAATCTTCCATATTTAAGCATTACACTTGCGCCGTCACTTGTTGTCGCTACAATATCTTTAGTATATTCTAAACCAAAAACTTTAAGTTTTTCTTGTACCATTTGAAGTAATATCTCCGAAGTACAACTGCCCACAAGCGCTACTAAGCCTAGATTATCAGAACCGCCATCATCATAATAAATATGTATATTCAAATATCTGCGATTGTTCAAGCTTGTCCATTCGTCAATTGAAATGCTTGCTTTTTTATTTTTCAACTTCATTTGCTTTATTTTGGTGACAGTTTCCGCTTTAATTTGGTCATAGAAATCGTAGATCAATTTCATCACATCTCTTGGTTGTTTTGATAACGTAAATCCTTGATCTTTTAAGCTTTTACGTATAAATTCACTTTTACATATTTGTGAAATAGTCAGACCGTCTTTTGCTGCAAGCTTAGCCACTATTTCACCTAATGTTGGACGATTGTTTTGAAAAAACTTATCAATGGAAGCATTTGTTTTTGGCTTTTTTGAACTGGGTGAGTTTTGGTCATCTTTTTCATTTCGTTTCATTGAATGAATTTGTTCTAAATGACGATGTAAACCACTTGTGGAAGATCCTTTATAAGCTAGCTGCTTAAAACAAATATTGCACGCAACAATATCTTTTTCTTTTTTTTTAAAATACTGCCAACAATCGTCATAAGTTTTCGTACTCATTTTAGGGACCTATTTAAAACAAAATATTTGTAAGAATATAAAATAATTAAGTTGATCAATCAAAACAGAATTAACCTTTATCTTATTACGTAAAATTAATTATATATGTTTTCAACTTTTATATTCAAATAAAAGAACGAGTAATCACTTGCTAATTAATGTAAAACTTCCCGTTTAAAATCAATAAAAAATATCGAGAAGCACAAGAACTTAATGTATTGCGTTTTGTTATAATATCTAGAAAAACAATTTTTGGACAGAAGTGACAGTTGATTTGATAAATAATTTTAAGGCTATCGTATTTTTTGTTACTGGTTATGTTTCTTTTTTATAAATTGGCGCTTAAGTCGGAAAACAGACGATGAGTAGTTAACAATCGTACCCGAAAATGCTTCATTTTAGCTTTATTTAAAAAAAAAGCGAATTTTATTTACCAAAAAATAAAAAATAAATTTCCCGGGATTTCGAATAGATTTCCCGGGGGAATCGGGAAACAATTCTTGCCGATAATTCCCGGGAATTCCCGTTCCCGAATTCCCGGGACTAATCTCTAGTTGGATCCCATAATATTTATGAATTTCGAATTACATATCGACTATGTTTCTTTTAATGATGTTCGCGAGGATCAAATTTTTTTTTAAAGTTTTTTTTGTTATTTCATCTCAAGTTTTTTTTTATAGTTTTAGATAATTCTTTAATTTTTATATATGTAATTTTATGTTATCCGGATGTTTACATAAAATATATGTTAATTTATTTTTTTTATAAAACATTTTCTATATGTTGCTAAATTAAAAAAAACATTGGAATTTGATGACTTTATGTCTGGAAAAAAACGTACATGGGAAACCTTTAGATGACCCACTTTCTTTGAAAATGGCAGTCCATGTCTCGTCTATGTAAAAGTACTTGTTTTAATTGAATAAGCAAGAATGTTGCTGTTAAATCAAAATATTGTGCAGTATATTCGAAATTGGCATTATTTTTTTTCAACCTTTACAAAAATATGATCTATATAAAGGTGGCTATGTTAGCTATAATTCTAGTGGCCTAGTGAGTCCAGATGGAAAGATGATATCATTGCGATGTACCACTTGGCTGAAATTGTCAAGTTTCATAATAGGGATATTTATGTCGCCTAGTACAAAAAGTTCTAAGTGGTTCTTAGTGAAACCGTCACAACTTAATGAAACTACAAAACGGAATTTAATTTTCAATGTATCATAAGCGAAAACTGGCGAAAATGCGAAAAGCGAAAATGAAATTTCCTTAATTAGTTCATAGATGGTGCTAATGTAAGCGGAAAGAAAAAGCCTACTACAACTATTATCAAATGCTAACCCAATTAATCTTTCCATATAGTCAATCTTTTTAAATCTTCCTTGTGAACTCGGATGTTAGTCTAGTCTTTAGCTAATTTTGAATTTCAAATAACTAAACTTCAATAACTAAAATTTGTCTATAAACTTCAAACTTTAAAAAATATTGGGCAAGGTCACACCTCGACCTTTAAGCGATCAGATTAAGCGCCAATCATTGGCGGCTCTTTCCAAGACTAGGTTCATCGACCTACTTTAATTCTGAATAAACGATTTTCCCGGATTTTTTTTTTTAATTTTAAGTCGGTTTATTCTTATGTTCTGCTGTGCCAATGCTTCAGAGTAGTCTACTTATTCTTTAATTTTTTTTCAAATCAGACCAAATGTTTTTTTTTTCAATACTGTTTGGGTCACTGAATTTTAACTGTCGGGATTACGGATGATTTATCGTACTATATGTTGTCTTGAGTTGTTGATACTTTGAATGTTGGTGGTTAAGTGACTTTTTATTTATATTATAATTTTAATTATTTATTATTCTGTGTTGATTGTATAAATTTTCTGACAAGGATGATAATACAAAAAATGTAAAGGTATATACTGCCGTCCTAAAATCAAAACCGGTATCTACAAAAAATCTGAATTCGGGTTTTTTTTTAGTATTCAAGTAATTGTTTTTTTCACGTTATTCAACTTATTTTTCGAAAGCAAAACACTGTATCTGTAGTTAATTATCCTAAAAAAACAGCATTTGTTTTGTCGTATCGCACGGAATTTCTGTGTGTAGATACCGCTTACAATTTTAGGATAGCAGTATATATACACCTACGAAAATGTATTTCTGGCAATACTATGGTAGACTGTCAAAATATATAAAACAAATATTATGAATAAAGGAGCATTCACAATTTATTATTATTCGTCGCAACAGATTTGATTGGATGTATAGGTGGTGCAGACTGCATCTCCACACACCAACCTCAAAAGATATACTTATCAAATTAAAAATTTAGCTTTAAAATCTTACGGTTATTCCGGTTATGAGAATTCCGGATAAAAGAGGTTCTACTGCAATAAATAAAGTAAAACGAAATAAAACACTGATACTTATATAAAAGTAGATGGTTCTCGTGAGATTTATCTCTAACTTTAGCAAAACTTAGTGATCTTGGATTGCCGGACTAAATATCAGACACCTCTATTTAACTATATACTTAATCTATTTAGTTATGCTTTCCAAGTAAATGAACTAAATAATAATAAAGATTCTGTGAATGTATTCAACTTTTCAAAGTTGATAATTAGATTTCCACGAATTAGTAAATAATTATTTGGAAATTTTAGCTTTCTCGCTTTATGTATAAAATTATATATGTAATTGAACTTGTTTGTCGTTCACATGCTAACGGTACACGTGCTATTGAATTGTATGTAAAAGTTATCAGTCTAGTTGGCTTTGCAGGCAAACAAAACACAAAAGTTTATCGGATTTATGTTAAACTTAAAGGTCACCTATAAATGACCTTTACGTAATAAACTATTTCTTTTGAGATTTTGTGGTTGGAAATCGATAAAGCCTTAATATACTTATACTAGTCTTTATATGTGATCAAATCAGTTAATGGAAATGTATATATGGCAGATGATTACAAATGATTGTGGTCTATGTGTGTATATATATAGAAAGAAAAGTTGTTTTGGAATGTTATGCGATATCTTTAAATCTTAACTTGACTCTTTTAACGAAGACATAAAGATGTTTTCAAACATTATTAATTTGATTGTAAGATGACCTCGCCGTTTTGCATACGCACACACACACACACACATATACAGTTAAATTGCATTTTTGTCGTGCAAGAGAAAGGTCGCGCGTATCGAGATAATCACGACGAGAGACTGTAATGCATTTTTGAAGGTAACTTAATTTAATAGTTACATAAGACTTAATTGGACTACTTCTTTAACAATGTGAGGATGATGACAGTAATTGCACTCTTAACAGAGGCTTTCTCATTTTCATCTAAGCTTTGATAAAATTACTTATTTTGGATACGTATTGTAGATAGCCAGCATAGAGGGTCAAATAATTTAGATTCTTCGATATAAGCTTCCCGTTTGTGGTTCTTGAGCAATCTATAAGTGATGTTGAGCTTATTTTCAAAGTAATCGTTATTCGAATCTTCAAAAATTCGATAGTCGTTCTATAAACACGTCTAAGTGTCATATTCACAACAACCTTGTGTTGTCTGCGTCTAATGTCTGTGTTTTGAAATATTGTTCTCTATCTTAGTCCGTACAATGTCTTTAACTCTTTGGTTTTCAATCGGTTTGATTATTTCTTCAGAATCAGCAATAATGTCAAATAAAGGAAAATCAGAGTGTGTATAGTCTGATGTTTTGTATGAGCGTATTGAAAAGGGTGTCCCAAAATTAACGCAAGATTTGAATTAAATAGAAAACACAGTTTTTAGTGTTTAGATTGTTATTTGTTTATTGAATCATAAAGTACATAGGATAGGGTTATTTATAGAATAACACATCGGGCAAATGGGCTCTACGGCTTTGCTTGGACATACGCAGGAAATGTCTCATGCAGTAATTGAATTGTTTCACGGGCTGTATAGCATGTGGCATCGTCTTGTTGAAACCACATATTAGCCACATCAATATCAACCAATGTCAATGTTGGCAGAAAGAACTGTGTTATCATGTCGCGATATCGACCACCAGTAACAGTCACTACTTGACCAGCCTCATTTTTAAAAAAGTATTGACCAATGATGCCTCCAGCCCAAAATCCGCACAAAACGTGATACGTTGTCATACGTTGTGGATGCATTTGTTTTTTTAACAATCACATGTGGGTTTTCCGAACCCCAAACAAGTTAGGCGATTAACAAAGCCATCAAGGTGAAAATGTGCTTAATCGGTTAGGATGATTTTGCTCGAAAATTCAGCATCCACTTGTTAATGTTAAATAATCCATTAAACGAACTCTCTTTGCTGTGCATGTGGTCATTAGGCTTCAGTTGTTGTGTTAATTGAATTTTGTAAACATGGAGACACAGATCTCTTGTGAGTATATACGCTGTAGAGAGCTTCATGAAATATGCAATTCTTGTCCACGATGTGAAATTGTTGTTCTGGGATTTTCACCAACACTCTCATGCACTGCTTTGATACTGACATTTGAACGGCGTGTTTTTGGAAGACCAATGTGCTTAGCGTCTCCAACTGATCCAATCTCCCTGATTTTGTCAATAAATCTATTCACAGTTAACGAAGTTAAAATATTATTCCGACCATATTTTGTATGCGATTTTCGAACTGTGGCCGCCGAACAATATTTTTGAGATATTGTTCAATAATAAAAACACCAGACTGTTGGGTCGCTGTATGACCAGACTGTTGTTTGCATTCGACATCCTGCATTAAATAACGATCATTGCCAATATATTTAACGATCTGATAGGGGCCGCGATACTGATAAGCCAATTTACGACTCTCCACAGTCGCAGGTGCTTCACTTTTTACCATTACCAGCTTTTTGGTATTTAACCTCGGAGCTGATCGACGATGTTTGTTAAATTGCTTGGACATAACTTCCCTATTCTTCTCCAACAACTCTTTCACGTCTTTGTCTTAAAGTGACTGTCTTCGTATCTAAATATTAGTCTAGATGGAGTTGTTTATGCATATTGTACCTCAACCAATTTAATGTCCCAGTCCTGAATTTCTTCTCCGAAAAATATTTCCAATTAGTCCGTGCACATGGACTAGCAATTTTGGAATATATAATCTCATGAGTTACGCAAAACTCATTAAACTTTCCAGAATTAAATACAGCACCTCTATCAGTTATCATCCTTATGGGCCTATCAGTTATCATCCTAATGGTGCTACGTTCTTGTTTCCTTTTCTGGAGGCTGGATTCGGTTTGACGTGATCCAGGTGAACGGTCACGAAAAGCCTATCTCCTTTGTCTAATGGATGCTGTTTTTTGTAGTACCGGCTTACTTCTTTAGAGGTCTTCTGACTAAAATAAAATAACTAACAGTCTTTAGAAATCCACTTTTTTGAAGCTGGTATAAAACGGTAACAACGCCCAAAGCACTTGAATCAGTAAGCACTTCTGTCTCCGCATTAGGTTTAAATATGGTTATCACCGGTTTCTCAGATAACACTCGTTTAATCGTGTTGAACGCAGCTTCTTGTTCACTTCCCCGAACAAACTGTACATTTTTGCCCAATAGATCCGATTAAGGCCTCGCTAGAATTGCGAAATTTTGAATAATCATTTGTTAATTTTCAGAAACAAAATTCTTTGGTATTACTGTTGCCTTCATCGCCCACAGGGTACCCTTTACCGTTGGTGCTACGACATCATTTTCTATTTTCGAGATCGTCAGACCACTGTTATCACTTTATAATTCGAATGTTTATTCTTTCGGTGGATTTGTATTCGACTAACAAATCTGTTTCCAAGATCCGTAGTACTCATCTTTTCACAATCACAAAGGATTCTAGCAACCTCCGAAAACCACGCGTAAACCACACTAAAAAATTTCTTGCGAATCAAACAGGATCAACTCGTACACGGATTATCTATCCTACTTCTATTTATTATAATTTTAACTTGGTGTGTATGCTTCGTATCGTTGTTCTTATCTGACTGCTTCTTATTTGTCGCGCTGCGCCGTGTCGACTCCCCGCAACACCATGGCCATGTACATAAACATTACAGCACAACCATCCCTACACAACCAATGATACATTCCAAACCGCCTACTCTTAATTTAAATTGCTATAATACTGCAATACTGCTGATAATCTAATTCGTTGGTTTCGGCACCAAAAATATGTTTGTGGCTGCTAATTTGTCCCTGTTTGCTTTGATTTTAATTTTATATTTTCCACATTTTTATTCCATCATCACCATGATCATTTTTGGCTAAAATCAAACCGCATCACCTCTTTCTCTTCTTGTATATTACATTTTTATCTTATCTCTATAGATCATTTCCGAAAGACGCGCCACGATCAAAGTATTTAGTATACCATATTTTTCGCAAGAAACAGCACGATCAAAGTAAATAGTTAGCTATGTTTTCTGAAAGAGGCAGCACTCTCAAAGTGTATAGTACCAAACATTTCTAGAAGATTGTTTTTGTTATATATTTTTTTTTAAATCATTTCGTGTCAAACGGAAAATATAAAATATTACAAATCAACAAAATAGCTCAAAATGAGAAAGGAGAAACACTAAATGTAACATAAAAAAATGTAATATATTAAAGCAACAGATTGTTTGAATCAAATTTGAATGAAAATGATAGTTGGCCATGATTTTTTTCTTGTTTTAAATTTGTTGTTGTACGAGATAGTTCCAAAATGGATTATGTTCGTTGTTTAGTGTATTTATAAACAATTATTCCAAAATATGGCAGCATTTTCGTTTGGAGTATAATCTTGACAGTCCGACATGAACCCTATAAACCATACAAGGTAAGTCTCTATTATATAAGAGTCCCGATGTTGAAACAGTTCCGATGTTTATTGTAATGATTATATTTTATTTTATAATTTATAACTTTTAATATTGTACGTGTTGAGGTGCACCTTCTGAAACTCAACTCGTAATAATATACAAAAGTAAAAAATGTTTTTTTTTTATCAAACAATTGTACTAAATGGTTGCGTTAGTGCTAACATTAAAAGGCGGGAACGTTATACAGAGTCAAAATCGCGTATGAATCAAATTGAGTTGCTTCGTTTGTTTTTTACTGCGTGAATGAGGTTAGACATTACTTGATTTCCGAGTAATAGGATGTTCACTGTAAAAAAATATTTTATTTAGTTCATAGTGAAACTGAACAAATAACTTGGGGTTTGCAATTGCATGCTGCGAAATGTGACATTTAGCGCATAACATGTTAAATTATTCAAATACTACTGAGTTGACGATATTATATCATAATTTTCCCACTTGGTTTTCACCAACACTATTTTATATAAATTAAATCAAAAAATCAACTATATTTTTTCTAGTCAATAAGTAAATTATTTATTATTAATAAAAATAAAATAAAAAACTATAAAAAAATTTACAAAATTTACAAAAAGACTTTAAATTTAAATAAAAACCAGCTAATATATTGGTATCTAATTATAATTTGTAGGAAGATATTCGGCATGACCATTTACGTGGATTTTCCATCCTGCATTATTGAACTCTATCATATTATATTTTATTGAAAACCAACAACAAGAAATTATTATAATTTTTAATGTTTTCCTATTAATTTAATTTTTTTTTATTTACATAAATAATATATTTATTTTTATCCTAAATAATTTATATATATGTTGTGTTATAAATTTAAAAAAAAAAAAAATCACGGCGCACAGTTCCAAAATTAACAAATTAATAATATACACAAAAAAAAAACATAAATTAATTAATTTTTAATTTAATTGTTTGGCTTGCAAATAATTTTTTTAGTGTTATTCTTCAATAAACGAAAAATTATTTAAGCCTAAAAACTAAAATTATTCTACATAATATTATGCTATTTTTTAAATAAAAAAAAAAAAAATACAAATTTTGAAATTGCTTAAAAAAAAAAATTAAGAACAAATTTAATTAGAATTAAAAACTTAAAAAAAAAAAGTTACAAATGACAACTCTGCAATGAGATTATATTTATATACAAATTTTGGAGGTGTACGATTGGATTTAAATCAGTTTTGGCCGTTTCCAATACATTCCACGTGCGCGGTACATTACATTACAATTTTATATTATATTAGTTTTGGTAAGCTTTTGACAGGTGTATAACACCTATAACGTATACGAGATTTGGAGAAAAAAAAAATTATATATCAATGTGCCAAAAACTATGGCCACAATTATACCGATGTTGAAACTGTGATATGTAGATATTAAAAGTCTGAATGAATGGGTATTTTTATATTTTGATAAGATAAGATCTCTACATCGGTGTAATGGTGCGATAGTTTTGCGCATATAATATGTAAGTTATGCAAAATAAGTTAGTAAATCGTGATTTTAGATTGTATTTGTAGTTTTATTGTATTTCGGTTAGATTAATCGTTTTTATTTTTGTTGTTTAGAATTGTAAATGAACAGAAATTTGGAAACACCAGAATATGACATTCATTTGTGCCTACTTCATACAGAATTAAGGAGCTATATTTTTTAAGACGGTGTGTGCCTGCTCGAAACGTTTTTCGAGATTATAACGAAATGAACCGCATGAACAATAATTTCTTATTGACACGTTCATTCGTACAGAATGTTTATTTTTATGTTTTTATCATAATATACAGAATGCCTTAGAATGTCCTCCCCCCACCGTCGTTAGACAATCGTAAAAAAATTAAATTATGCTTAAAAAAAAAAATTATTTATTATTCGAAATGGACTGAAATTGTGATGTTTGAATATAAAAGTAATGTACCGCCGATATAATCCAAAAAAAACTTAAGCTCTCTAACGATAACGAATCCAGCCAAAACACTAATCCAATACAATTATAAAACAAAATTTTCAAGTGTAATTATTTAATTAGGTATAAATAAAATAAATATTCTATTTAATTAAATTAAATATAAAAAAAAAATTGATATCATTTAATCACAAAAAAAATTATTTATTTCAATATTATTTATTATTCATTTTAATATTATAACGCAATAAATATCATACATACAGATAAAAATATTAAATCTCTTAAAAAAACAAAAAAAAAAAACTTTAAAAATAATCAAATAATTTTATTTGTTAAAAACTATTTTTATTTTTTAATAATTAAAAAAAAAAACAATATTTTAGCGAGATAACCAGCCCAATAATAATAATAAAAAAATAAAAATAAACTTAATAATTAATTACTTAATATAATCATTTTTATTTTCACTGTTTTATTAAATATAATTTTATATATAATTAATTTATTTATTATTTTAATTAAAAGCAAAACATATCTCTTTATTTAAATATATTAAATTATAATTTAATAAAAAAAAAAATTGTTTCCAAAAAAACAAAACAAACAAAATACAAATTAAAAGACAAATAAATTAATAAAGACAAAAAACTCTATAAAATAATTTAGGAATTAAATTTAAAAACAAATTAAAAATGCTCGTAAAAATGTATTTATTTATTTACTTAGATATATTATAAAATTAAAAAAAAAATTGAAAAAAAATCATGAAAATTCCATTATTTCGTTTGTGTTACGTTATAAATTCTTTAATTATTTACTACTTTTTTTATTATATATATTATATATTTAAACTATATTAAGTTTTTATATAAATAAATAAAAATTTCTGTATTTTTTTAAAAATTGAAAATCAAATATATAATTATAAAAAAAAAAAATATTAATTATATATATAATATATTTATTATTGAATTAAATTTAAATTATTATCAATTATTATTATTATTATTATTATCATTAATAAAAATTTAAATTTAAATTAAAAATGACAAAAAATAAAAAATTTAATTAAATAAATTATCAAATCATATCTTGAATAGTTTATTACAAACAAAAGAGAGAAAATAAAAAAAAAAAAAACAAATGAATAAAAAAAAAAAAAATTAACAAAAATTACAACAAAAAAAATAAGAAAAATTCTAAAAAATTTATTGAATTGGTTTTATTTTAGTTACTCGTGGTAACTTACTATTCGGAAATTTAACAACAAAGGCCCTAACGTTGACATCTTGATCGCCAAGAACCTTCGTAAAATAAACTATGAAGACCCAGACCCTAGCAGTTAAGTGATGACCTTACCGTTTAGAACCAGAGGGGAATTTTTTCATGAGGAGGCCTTAGACACAATCTTTATTTTGGGGCCCCATTTAAGAAATTTTGGTCAAAATAATAATACTTTATGTCCGATTAACGTAGGTTAGGTTAGAGTGGATGCAACCGCACACTGAGACCGATATCAATTCATTGTGATATCACAGGAGCTTACTTTCCAAATACTTTTTTTGGCACCATTTTGAGCTACTAATGTAGCGTATTTTTGCCCCTTGATGTCTACAAGATCTGAAAGGTTGCCCATTACATATTTACGCAAGTGTTGTATGACTTAGCTGTGCCAAAGCCGGACATTAGCATAGGAAGTGAACCGGTGTCCTCCTCTTCGGCTTCGTCCATATAGCTTCTGCAGAAGCCATTACTTTCCAAAACCAGCATTGTCATGTCTACAGAAAAGCCAGTCCACCTCTCTAATACTAGAGGTCTGCCTTTTTCCTAAGCTCTAGTTTTTGCGTTGTAATAGGTCATGGCACTATCCAGTTGGAGAATCGCACCTCATCTTCAAGTTCGTCTGAATTTGAATGTTGAAATGCTCAAGCATTTCGTTAACCAAACAACACCTTTGACGCCAAAGAAACTAATCTCAGCGACTTGATTGGCGCTTGACTGTCCTTACGTAAAGAACTGCTTAGCTTCGGTTTCAAATAATGACCCATTTTTCGATGCATAATACTAGTGTAGTATAATCGAATATCGCCGCTTCCCTCTTTAGCGAATGGATTATTGTCAAATGATTGCCCGAAGGTGTTTCTCCTGAGAGACACGGCCATGTACCGGCTCTGGTTTAAGACCCCATCTGTTACCAATAGCGTCCTTGCTTGAGTGCATCGCAATAGTAGTTTTATTTACTCTAATATGAAGCTTTCAGCTAAGTTAAATATCTAATATTATGTCCAAACATCTCGCTCTGTCAGTAAAAGCCCGTCTAATACCATTTACGGTAGTCAGGGCAACTACCAAAATTTTGTATCCCTTAGTAATACTACCAGCTCTGTTTTAGATGGGTTTGTTTCCCAATCCAGCTGGTAACTTCCTCTTCCAGCTTATCATATGCTTAACAGCATATGACTAATCAAATTGATTATGGGATACTCCACCACCAAGAATGACTATCTCATGATTGTATTCGTTTCAACATTATATAAAGGCGCCTGACACTGCTCAAATACTGGGTTTTATGTTCATTGGAATATATACCTTTCCAAGGTCTTGAATAGGAAGGATGCAAGTGTTATAGGTCTTAGATCCTTTGGGTAGCCATGCGAATGTAGACCAGCTATAACCATGCCTTAAAGATCACCTTAAGCCATGAGATGATGGTCTCCGAGTTCATCTGGGTTTTCGCTGGTTTATAATCCGATCTGATCCACTCGATTTAAACTTGATCTTTTTTATAGCCTACAGAAGTCGTTTTTTACTTAACTGCTGTGCACAGCGAATGTGATATTCTTTGCATTCTAAACTCCTCTGAGTCGTTAAAGCTCCCAGGGAAGTAAATTTTCATGAGAAGTTTCAAAGATTCCTCACTGGACGCTGTCCATGAACCGTAATTTTTAAATAAATGACACATAAAGTTTCCAGAACGGTAGTTTCCTTTTATTTTATGACATGAATCTCTTCGATTTGACGAGTTACACGGACCTTTATCTCGATAATGTTATCATTTAAGGCAAAAAAACTCAATGTCCATAATCACAAAGTTATGATCTTACCGAATCAACAATCCGGCTCCAACAGTTTCGGTTCCGAGCTTGTTCTTCGTATTTTCGTAGACAATTAGAAGAAGACATCATTATCTACTCTGAGTGGCCAACTTTGACGACGGCAATCCCTGCGCATGCCATATGGTACCTCTTCTCTTAGAGTTCACAGCACCATTTGTTGTCATCAAAATCCTGATATCGTGGCTGAAAGGAACTCGGTATGTGGCATTCTCGTCACGTTTGGGGCCATATATCAACTCTTCTCTCAAATGTCATCAGCCATCTTTCATACTCACTAGGCCTGAGTCCAACACTCATACCCATAAATGACAACGGGTCTGATCAACACCTTGTACCACTTCAGCTTAATTTCATTTGCAACGTATTTTGACTTTAGTAGTTAACATACAATAATGCACGGTTGCCAGAGGCAAGACGTGATAATGGATCCGAGGTATCGGAAGCCCGTCATTCCTTCAAATGTGTGGTCATCATTACTACGATCAATTGCGTCTTGGTCTATAAGACCTGGTCATTTATTTTGATTTAGTTTTATTGATTTTGTAACCAACTGAAGCCGAAAATCGTACAAGTAGATCCAGTAACTCTTTTAAACCATTGCCTTACACTCTAATTACACAGAAATCTTCTTTATGCCAGAACCTTACGGTATAAGATGTTGTTCTACATGAGAGTAAAGAGTATGGGTGACATCATCTCCTTGTGGCACACCAGACCTAACTATAAATTCCCCGAAAGCTTGTTTTTGACTTTAACTCAAAATTATGATCGCGTTACCATTATTGGATTATTGCCATTCGAGACCAAGATAGAAATCTGCGTGTTAACATCGATGTAGTACTCGACACTGGATTTCTTTACTCAATGTTCAACAAGTGTCAAATGCTGTATGTATGTGAAAGTTGTCAAATACAGACTGCGGCGATGTGCAATGAGGACCGATCCTAAGAGAAATGTACACTGGCCATCCAGATACTAAAAAGAAATCATTATCCTTGCAATGTTTTCTCCTTGCGTGTGAGGTGTTCTTGGATTTCCAGCCAATTGCAATAAATTGCAACGCTTCTTATACGGCGCCAGAACATATGGATCAACACTGACGTTTGGCAATCGTCAAAGTAAGTATAAAACGAATCACTTCTGGACAATCTCAATCTCATCCGAATGAGACTTGTAGAACGCAGTCCAGACTAGTATTGTGTGTATAGTGTTTGGTCGCCCAATTCCGATCCAGAATCAAGAATTTGGACAAATTGTAGTCGACCAGAAAGATAAGACAGCAAATACCATCTGATGGTATATCCACAGATAAAATTTTGCAACTTACCTATAGGAATACCATTATTGATTTTATCGAAGGCTTAAGCGAAATCGGTGTAAATGGAGTTGTACTCTGGCTTTTAGAAAGATGGCCGCTGTCTAAGACTAAATTCGTAACCATCGACCTACCGGAAAATAATCCGTGTTGCTCAGGGGCAAATTAACATTGGCACGAAATGCATTATGGTGAACTTTAAAACAAACATACTCCATGTCGGCTATAGTATACGCTCATTCGGAATTAATTTTTTTACTGTGTGTAATTTCATATGTTAAGCGTGTCATTCGCGGAATCGGCAATGGCAGTATCGTCAACGACCGTATCGAACTGTGATATATAAAACCAGAACTTTCGTTTTATCATCTTAATAGTGTAAGACAAGGAACATTACAAAAGCAATTGCTACTAAACCAATCCCTAAAGGGTTTCTTGCTGAATAATATTTTTTTTTGTTTTAATGTAGAGATATAGATTACTTCGTGTTTATCCAAACAATCCTGTTACTTCCGCCCAAATCGAAACATTTAAACTACAGTAATATTTCTTTCACTTCAATATTTTATTATAACGCCTCTAGTATTTGAGGTAAAGTGAAAACATTTTGCGTTGGACAACAATTACGACATCATAATCATCGAGGAACATGACTTACTCTATTGTCGTTTTGAGATCGACACGGGTTTTCAACCAACCTTAGAGATGGCCGGGATTTGATTGCGCTTAAGAGTGAAATTTTGAATGCCTTATTGCTTGTCACCAAAACATTGACATAATTTCAGTTCGCGTTCGAGTCTCCAAGTCGTTTGTCGTCTTAGTCGCGTAACTCGTTTTCCCGTCTTCTGGATTCAACAACGTTCGGACTTTAGCAGTTATGGAAGATGTTGCTATACATTTCAATTTTACAATTGAACCATGCCATGGTACAGCAGAGTACATTTTGAGATCCCGTGTTTTCTTCTAGCGAAATGTGTTTGGGGATTTCGTCGTGTGAGGACCTAGCTGGATGTTCGAGCAAATATCATGCTCTTATTGCAAGTTTATTTTTCATGAAAAATGTAATACTAGTTCTTTTCATAATAATAATTTTAATTTTCATTTTAGGCCGACTATAATTCCTTAAGCGAATTTCTAGAGAATTGTGATTGGAGTTCCCTGTGTCATAGCGGATACCTGAATAAGATTGTTTCATTGCTTAATCAACGACTTGGTCATGGTCTTAAAAGGTTTGTGCAATTAGCTGGAAATCCACATAAACATTATTTTCGATAAACTTGATGTAATAAGGAACTGATTCTTCTTGGGAGACGCCGCAAGAAACTTCATTCGTATTATAAGCGTTACCGTATGCAGCATTATTTATTTGGCTTTTGAGTTTCACAAGTGATGATTTTTATGATTGTTTTGCCCCGCCTTGATATTAATAAGCGCACCGTTACTACACTATGCCACCTATTTTTACTAAGCACGGCATTTTATTATGCTCCTGAGCGCTATTCACTCCACCGAGTTGAATTTTTTAAGATCGACCTAATTCAATTTTGTTTTTATTTTATTTGAATACGTCTAGAAATTCGTTTAGGAGTGGTCCTAGGATAATGTCATTTTTTTAGCACAACAAATATACAGCACTACTAAAAGGGAAAAAAGGATTAGGAGGAACGATCGTGAGAAAGGAATAAAATAAATTCATAAACTTCAGATAAACAATGACCATGAAAGTATTTGTAGAACACGCATAAAGCTCCCACAGTACGCCTAATGGCAAAGAAAATCAAGATTGGTGGATAAATTTACGTCCGTAATCGTTCGAGACGCATTCTCATTCGAGAACGATTTTGGGCCCGATCAAGTATAATATATTATAGTACATTATAAATATGTATTTCTCATGGAATAAAGTAATGGATGGTTAAATTTCAAGGGCCGATGTTGATTTTGAATAAAACACAAATTATTTAGGAAATTACTGTCAATTCTTTTTATTATGATAATATCGTATGGTTCAATTATGTGTGGAACAAAATATCAGCAAATGGCCGCCGTGACCTCGGCGGCACACCTCCATCCGATGGTCCAAATTTTCGATGACGCTTAGGCATAATTGAGGTTCTATGCCGTTAATGTGCCGAATTATCTCATCCTTTAGCTCTTGAATTGTTGCTGGCTTATCGACGTACACCTTTTTTTTCAAATAACCCCAAAGAAAGAAGTCCAACGGTGTCAAATCACATGATCTTGGCGGCCAATTGACATCGCCACCACGTGAGATAACACGACCATTGAATTTGTCGCGCAAAAGAGCCATTGTTTCGTTAGCTGTGTGGCAAGTGGCACCGCAAGTGTGCACTTTATGCACAATGTGCAAGTCTTTATGCATAATGTTCATCAACAACGAGCGTGAAAGTGCAATTGTTGGGCACGACGACGAGTTGAGGTGGACGGCTCTTCAGTCACACTATCGCGAACAGCAGCAATATTTTCTGCAGGACGAGCTGTACGAGCATGCACTGGTGTTTTAAAATCTCCTACAGATCCGGTTTGCTCAAATTTTTGCACGATTTTTCCGATTGTACGCACATTTGGACAATTAAATTGACCGAAAAAATCACAAGGTGCACGATATGCATTTTGATTCGAACGCCCATTTTCATAATAAGCCTGAATAACTTTAACGCGTTGCTCGATTGTGTATCTTTCCATGGTTCAAACTGAGTTAGTCTGAAATTGAGAAATGTCAAATGAAATGCAGAAAAAAATTTGACGTTTAGGTGTGGTTCACATTCAACATCGGCCCTTAAAATGTAACCACCCCATAAAACTTACATCGTGATAAAAATCCAAGGCATCTGACTAAACAAATTGCTGCTTTGCTTATTTGTTCAGCCCAAGATATTGTCTTTGAAATAGTCAAGCCGAGAAAAAGAAGAATAGTTAAAGCTGGATTCACCAGTCAGCAAATATGAGGAATAGCCATCAGTTCAGCCAGAAAAACAAAGGGTTGACATTTGTTGAAATAGAATTCAAACCTGTTAGCTTCACTCCATTCAAGAATTTTATTGGGTTCTCGCATAGACAATCGCGAGAACGAAGAAGGAGATTTGTTGATGAAAATTAGGAAAAGAATTGGAGAAATGACGGATTCCTGAGAGACACCACCGTTTAAAAAATGTGAAACGGAAGTCGCCCCATCCACGACCATTTGTATTTTGTGACAAACAAGAAAATTCTAAATCCAAATTAAAGATCGCTAGCCCGAACTGGTATTCTCGTAGGTTGATCTACGAGCTGTGGTAGTTAGTTTAACGATGGTGAAACGGACTTAGAATATAGAAACCTCTCGTCATTGTGGATATTGAAATCACCTGTCACATCGATTTCAGCATTTGGTGATTTCTGAAGGATGTGCTCAATGGAATCTAACAAATTATTTAGGCTTCGGTAAAGACCGGTAGAGAAAGGGGGTGTGCTTCGAGACATAGATTTCAACCCATCTAAAGCTGAAATCATTACTCGTACTTTGGCCTAACAAACCTGGAAATGGAAAAAGGATATAAATATCCACTAGCTAGTTAGTTTTGAAAAATAAACCGATGGCCGAAGAATCACCGGAGCCCTAAATAAGTAGGTGATTAAGAAAATAAATAAATAAATAATTATATTTTTACTAAATTTTTTATATTTTTTATTTAACTTAAATTTCATATAATTACATATTACAATTTAATATATATCTAGATGTATATATAAAAACTCTAATTAAAATAAATTTAACAATTTTCGTTATTTTTAAATTTAAAATACTAAATTAGTTAAAATTATATTATTAGGTAATTAAAAAATATATTTCTCGTTGATTTTTGAAACCTGAATTTGTTTTTTTTTCGTATATTTAAATATCTAAATTAAATATTAATATTTTTTTTTATTTTTATGAATAATTTAGTTCTGTAAATATGTTTGGGGTGGGTCGATTTTAAAAAAAATAGTCGATCGAGTATATATTCTAGCAGTAAGGGAGCGTGAACAGCACCAGGCAGTGATTTATAATTGATAATAATGTCGTTAATATAAAATAAAAACCAAAATTTATTTGTTATAACACAAAAAATTATTCATAAAAATATATATATATATATATATATATATATATATATATATATATATATATATATTTAAGTATATCTGTATATATATGTATTTATTTATCTCTAATTAAAAATTAACATTGTTTTATTGTTAAAATATTTAATTTTAAATTAAAAATAAAATTAATTTTTTTAACGGTAACATAAAAATGAGCATTTTGTTTTCGATACTTAAATTCTATCAGTCTATAATTTAAACGCTGTTCGTGATTGATAGATTCCCCCCTTATATTAGTGTGTGATGTCCAATCCAATGTTATCTTCTTGTTGTCGCCGACGCCATCATTTATATTAAAGCAAACATTTATATTAATTAAAATATATGGCAGTATTTAAATTTTAATTACCTATAACTCATTTTAAAATTCATTTAAAAAAATTAACTTTATTTTAATTTAAATTTTAATTTGTTCAATTTACTCTATATATATATATATATTTTTATTTTATTTTTTAATAAAACTAATAATTAATAAATAATTTAAAAATTAATAAATTTCGTATGTGAAAAAAAAAAATTAATTACAAAATTATGTGAAGTGGATTTTTTGTCTTTATTTACATAAACTCTTGTGGTGTGTCGATTAAGTAAAAAAAAAAATTATAAAATTATAATTAATTTTTTTTTTATATATATAGATACGACTCTGGTAATTAAAGTATTTAATTACACATTTTAAAGATTTACATTTGTTATTTATAGAATTCCCAAAACTAAAAAAATTACGTAGCATTTTTTAAAATTTCAACTTCGTTCGTTTTTTTTAAAATAATTTTGAAAACACGAAAATTTATACTAGTGCACTTCACTTTCGCTGTCGCTCTTATCTGGAAGACACAGCAAAGAAGTCGTAAAATTAGTTTTAGTTTTGAAAAGAATTCCAAAACAAAAAATTATTTTTTTTTTATTTCGATTTTATTAATTTAATTATAAATTTGCATTATAAAAATTAAAAATCATCATTCCCGGTTGGAGAATCTTCACCTTTTTTTCCGGTGTATGCATGACGCTTCAGTCTATCGTATAAATCGTCTTTTGTACCATACAGCGATGCGTTCGAACGTGCTAATGAATTTAGCTTGCCATTATTTAGACCGCCGCCACCCTCTTTCATATATGTCTCATTGTAAAAGTTTGGCATTTCCCATGCATCTTCTTCGTCGTCATAATAATGAGCGTATGTACTGTGATGTGATGGTGCTATACTTTCAGCATATGGTGTATGAGCTCCATAGTAGAAGTTTACTTGAGATCCGGTTTGATCCGTGGCCGGTGATAACATTTTCTTTGGATCTCGTCGTTTATTTGCACTAAACATAATCAAAAATTTTAGTAACGGAATTAATTAAATATTTTCGTAAATACTCTTACCGCACACAAATCATCCATATGAGTAAAACAATAACAATTATAAATATCACAGCGCCAGCAATACCACCAGCAATATATGCAAACTCTGAACGTTCCGCACATTTTGGTCCCGTAAATGAACCAGCACACCTACACGATGGCACACCTTTCAAGTCTTTGACGCAAGCGCCCGAATTCTCACAGAAACCGTCACACACATCAGTACATTGCATACCAGTTCCGTTGAAACCTGGTTTACAGTCACAAATGAATTCGGATGTTTCTGGCACGAGAATACAATAGGCATTAGCATCACAATGTGCTTGTCCTTCACTAACACTTTCGCAAGGATTTGTACACTCCGATTTACTTGTCTATATAGAAAAAAAATATAAGATTCATAATATTCGACATTACCTAAAACGAAAATAAAATTCTTACCGCAGCCGTTGTTTTTGTACTATGATTTGGTGGACAAGAGACGCAGGACGTTTGTTGAGATTCTGGCTGATAGAAACCTTTTTTACATTCCACACACGTATTCATTGTTCCGTTCAAATATGTACCAGGCGAGCATACCGGTAATGAACATTCTTCAACGGATGAAGCTCCAACCTTAGGTGTTGTTCGGCCAAGAGGACATGCATAACAAGCTGGTTGAATACCTTGTGTTCTGTATGTACCACGTGGGCAAGGTTCACAACGTCCATCGCTTCCCAGTTGCATTCCAGATTGACATTCATCGCGACATTCACCTCGTGACGTAGCTTCGGCCGAACGTGTTGTTTGTCCCAATCCACAGAGTAGACAAGAGAATGATCCTTCTTTTGGTTGATAGAATCCATGACCACATGGACGACAAAGTCCAGTTTCTGGATCTAAGAATTTACCACCTGGACAACGTTCCTTACAATCGCTTGCCGAGCGTGCTCCTAGTCCTGCTGTAACACCAGGACGTCCCGAAATATTTGGACATTTTTGGCATTGCTGTTGTCCGGTTTCTGATTGATATGTTCCCCGAGAACATGGCACACAAGTCTTATTGGCAACATTATAGAATGTACCGATAGCGCATGGTACACAATCGGGAACTTCTACAACTTGTCCGACGGGACAAGCATATTCCGATGTCAAGACTAAAGAAGCTGGATCAGGTACAGTATTTGGTAGGATATCTTGTACGGCGAATTGATCTTCCTCCAAGATAAGTTTTTGTAACAAAGTTTTCACATCTGAACGTTCGCCAGTCGATGAGTGTAAAACAGGATCACTAGACAGTTAAAATAAACCAATTAGAATTGGGTTTTCTGCAAATTAAGCGATTTGTTAAAGCATTAAGCAAATAAACAGTTAGTGAGTGCAATAATTAGCATAGCAAGAAACGTGTAACAATATATCTCGTGCAAATTCTGTAGAAAAATTTCTGAAAAAAAAAAAAAATTCCCAACAACCAAAAACAAAAAAAGGATTCGTGCAATTGTGGGTTAGGTAAATTTAGAAGGATACTACAGATAATAAACATACTTGATCGCTGGAAAAGCAATCTCCAATGTGTATGTATCACCATTTTGTTGTCTTCCTTGGCGTGCAGGTGGTGTGGTTGTAGATGTTGGCGATACATCAGGTTCTGATGATTGTCTATAAGTTTTTCGGTTAATTTAATTCAAAATTCTTAAATTAAAAAAATTATGGTAACGGGGATATCTGAAAATTGCTACAAAAGCTACACATAATCTAGAAATTTATTTAACAAAAACTAAAACACATTTCTAAGGGTTCATGCGGCTCATCTGAACTCTGGCTAATTCTGTTTACTATAAGCTAACAAACACTACAAAACACAAATACATAGAAATAAAATGAAAATTTTTGCAATGTGCAAAACTGCTTGCAATAAATAAAAAGTCACTTCGTGAATTTGAATAACTAAGATTTCTATATAATATCACTATAGTTCTAAACTAGGAGACTTTACTTACTTTTCGACTGGAATTGATGCATCAATAACGTAGGTTCCACCATCTTCACTGTCACTAGTTTGGCGACGAACACGATTATTATTACCTCCGCGATAGTGATCGCAATGTACGTTGATATTAAGTTCTTTACATTCGCGTGAACCTTCAGTTGAGTAAGAACAGAAGTTCCAATCTCTATTGAGTGAGTTGACGGCATTTTTGACGCGTTGTCGGAGTACACCTTGTCCGGCTTCGTTACACAAAACATCAGATGGGAATAGCATTTGAATCCGGAATACACGTTGCGCTGGTTTGGCAGCTATAAATAAAATTATTCGTTAGATACGATTTTCAACATTATACCTTTAATACTTACGAGAACATGATGGATATACAAGCGGTTGAGTTGGATCTGATGTTGGACGCCAGAAACCTTCAGCACCACATGTATAAAATTCTGGTACTGGTTCAGAGAATCGAAGACCGGAATGGCACGCAATTTCACATACTTTAAATTGACCACCTGCTCCCCAATCTTTACAAACTTGGGTTCCACCGAGTGGATCGGCTAATGGTGGACAAAATTCTGATAACAGTGATACTTTGAATGTGCAAATTGCATTATTTCCAGCAGCATCGGTTGCAATATAAACAATATCATAATTTCCCCACAATAAGGTTTGTCCGGGACGATGGCCATTTTGTTCAACGATCTTAACAACTCCAGTATTATCACTGAAATGTGGCTCATCCCAATTGACTAGCGAAGATCCATTTTTAGCAATAACCCATAAATCTCCTGGGCAATGTTCTACTTTCGGTGGTTCCTTATCAACTTCTAACTGTTGACATTGTGAACCGCTATAACCGGCTGCACATCTACGTTGTCCACACGATGATGGAACTGATCTTTCTACACCACCTGATGTCAATTCATATCCAGCCCAGTTAAGGATTAATCCTCGATATAATACAGGTTCACTACGGCAGTCACGAACTTGTTTTTGTAGTTCAGATGTTACATCGAGAGCACGTCCCCAAATTTGAGTTTTGGTGATTTTACCTTGGAAACCAGCTTCGGCGTACGTTGTGGTAGATGTTGGATTATCTTCTGGTTGTGGACGACCTAATACCGCCCACGCATATTCAGGTATTTGTCTACCGCCTCCATATTCAGCTTTACTTGCGATTAAACCTTCTGTAATCAACATCAATTGACCAACTTTTCCATCCCACACAATAGCTACATGATGCCACTGTCCGTCATTTACGGTTGCATATTCTCTGAACGATAAGAAAGCATCTTGCAGATCAGGGAATAGGGAGACTTGTACACCACTTGAATGTGCCTGCAATAATAAGCGACGTTGGGTTGGTACATGTGCTGATTGTACTCCATAAAGTGTGAAAAATATTCCTGAATCATCTTTTTGTGAGAATTGTACCCACATGGCAATTGTTATACTTTCAACACCGCCAGTATAGAATGGTACTACTTGAGCGGCCGTTGACCTGGTTGCATCGCTAAAGTATAAATCATAATCGACTTGGATTGCTATAGGGTAAAAAAAAATCATATTTAGAATTTGTCACCTAAAATCTCAGTTAATTTTTGAGAACTTACTCTTTCTACAATCATCTCCAGTTAAGTTGAACGGACATTGACAATAGAATCGTTCTGTTAAATCGATACACGTAGCGCCTGGTGGACACGAATTATCTTTACAGTCAACAATATCATCTTGGCAGTTCTTTCCAGTGAATCCAGGTGGACAAACACATTTATATCCGACTCCATTATCAACACAGGTAGCTCCGTTTTGACAAATGTTGGCATCACAAGCATCGAATTCATACTGACAACCGACACCTGTATAATCTTCGGCACACGAACAATTTAGTCCCGATCCAAAATCGCGACATTTACCACCGTGCATACATGGATTTCCGATACAACGTTCTGGTGCCGTTTCACATTGTTTCCCATCTGTGCCACTTGGACACACGCAGAAGAAATCTTCGAACAAATCTATACAAGCAGCATCATTTTGACATGGTTTCTGAATTGAACAAACAGCTACCTCTTCTTCGCAACGAACTCCGGCCCATCCTTGGGGACATATACATTCGAACGATCCAACACGATCGCGACAAGTTGCACCATTTAAACATGGCGCTGTTTCACAATCATCAATATCGGTTTCACAAGCTTGTCCAGTAAATCCTTCGCGACATACGCAATTGTATTTGTTATCATAATCGATACATTTTTCTGTTCCAACCGGATGACATGGATCACTAAGACACTCATCAATTTCGGCCTCACACTGTAACCCAACAAATCCTGGTCGACATTTGCACGTAAACCCATCAAGCTGATCGATACATGTGGCGCTATTTTGACATGGATTGCTTTCACAATCGTCGATCGGATGTTGACAATCTTTTCCAGTGTAACCTGGTTCACAATTGCACATGTAGCCATCAACTAGATCAATACAACCCCCTCCATTTTCACATGGTTCATTTTTACAATCGTCAATGTTAATATCACAATTTGTACCCATCCAACCTGGGTGACACACACATTCGTTCGAAAATAATCGATCAGCACACGTACCATGTTGGCAAGGTTCCGTTAAGCACAAATCAATTTTATCATGACAACGCTTTCCAGAGAATCCTGGTGGGCACGCACAACTAAAATCATTCACTAAATCGGTACAGTTGGCTCCAAGGAGACATGGTTTCTCAGCACAATCATCCGTATTAATTTCACAGTTTTGACCTTCCCATCCTGGTATACAATCGCATTTAAAGCGACCTTGTTGCAGAGCTATGCAGGTGGCACCATTCGAACATGGGCTACCATTTGCAGTACATGGATCAATTGTGATGTCACAATCTAGGCCTGTATACCCACTTCGGCAGAGACACGTAAAGTTTCCATAGCCTGGTTCATCTTTGCACATGGCACGTGTTGGGCAAGTCTCATTCTTACAATCTGATTGTTCTTCTTGACAGTTGATTCCGGAATACCCTTGAGTACATTGACATCTATAGCCTTGGGGCAAATCAGTACAAGTGCCGCCATTATAACACGGCTGGGAGGCGCACTCGTCAATATCACTTTCACATCGACGTCCCGAAAAACCAGCTGGGCAGAAACATTGGAATCCATGTCCCATTGGTACACAAAGTCCACCATGTTGGCAAGTTCCATCGGTACATTTGTTTTCTTTACATTCTTCGCGCCCTGCTGCTCCTGGACTATCAGTCTTCGAATTAGATGGACATTCATTACATGTGGTCATTCCTGGTAAGTTTTGATAAAAGTTTTGTGGACATGCTGAACATGGTGCTAGACCAGTAGCCGAGTAAGAACCTGGAGCACATTTGGTTCGACAATAGTCCTTACCAGAAGCTGATGGCTGATATGTATAAGTATTCGCTGGGCAAGCTTGACAATCTTTAAATCCTCCAGTAGGTGGATCAGAAGAGAACGAATTACGTGGACATTCCAGACATGGCACTAAACCAGTTGGAGAATATGTTCCATAACCGCAAACTGGAATACAAGAATGAACAGATTTTGATCCTTCTTCACGAGTGTATGTGCCTTGTGGACATCTTAAACATGCACCTTGGCGATCACGATTTTGATAAAATCCTCTTGGGCAATAGGTACATACTTTTTGGCCTTCAATAGCGTAAGTACCAGCTGGACAGTGCAAACATCTTGGCACATCATTTGTATCCATATTTAGTACTTCCCCAATGCTACAGGTGAATCCACGGGCAATCGTACTCTTCAATGCACGTAGTGGTGGACATTGGTTACCAATTGATGAAACATTTAATAGTGGCTCTATTATGGCACCAGCACTTGGTACACTTAGATCAAAGATGAGATTAAGTGTAGAACCACAGAGATCGTATAGTTGAGGTTGACGAACAGCTGGAATAATTACTAAGATGAAATCCATTTTGACAACATTTTCTTCAATCATTGTGGGAATAGATTTAATGAACGAGACATTCATGTTAACATTTACGGCTGAACAACGTTGTGACAATAAACCGTTTAAGTTATTGTAGTACTGCGCTAATAAATCTTGATATTGTCCCAAACATGATTGGGCAACGACACCATTGGCACGATAAGTAACCGTGGCTGTTACATGATAGTCAGCTTGTTGTGTATTTTCAGAGACACAATCGGGTACGACTGATGTTGGTTTCCATAATCGTGAAGTTTCGCATGAGAATGTTTTAACAGCCAAATTATCAGTAAATCTGAATCCTGGTTTACATGTGGCAATACATTCGATACCTTTATCACCTGGTAAACAATTTATTTGGCCATTAGCCGGCGGTTGCAGCTCCCAATCTACACAAGGCGTGGCTTGCACCGATACTTGGAAGTGGCATGACGCTTTATTGTTAAATCTATCTGTTGCGATAACAGTCACATTTTCAAATCCGCCAATTTGTATGGTCGCCTTATCAGGAATAAACTGAAGCTTAACTTCTCCCGAGTCATCGCTTGTCTTAATCCGTTTTTTCGTATCATTGAAATTAACATCGTAGGTTTCTTGTTTATCAACCAATTCAATGACGTAACTTTGTGGACAGCTTAAAAGTGGTGGCGTTACGTCTGGTACTGTAATATTAATTTCACAGATAGCAACATTGCCATCATAATCGAAAGCAACATATTTGACAACTGAATCTTTGAAGACGTTGATTGGTGTTTTGAAACTTTGCGGCTTAACTTCTAAACGTGCGATGGAGCCAGAATTATCGACTGCTGTTGGTTCTGTGAAATTTACTGGCAAAACCCCACCGTTCTCATCCCGTCGAACTACAATTGGTTGTTGTGGGCAGTTTTGGAATACTGGTGGTTCGTTATCAACACATGGCGAATATCCATAATCGTAACCAAGTAATGGATCAACTTCGGGTTCATCACATCCCATTAGTTCGAATTTCAAACAGGCATTATCCATATAGCTAACAATTCCCAAAATTACAAATCGGGCTTGAACATATTTTGGAAGCGTGATCATAGCAAGTTCTCCATAATTTCCTGGATCGCGCATTGTTAGATTAAAGTTGGGGAAATACACGAAGTAATTTTCGTTTTCAGCTTGTTTATGGAAGAATCGGATTTCAGTAGGCCGCCCTACAATATCGTTTGTGACGACACCTTTAACCAAAATTGCCTTGATCCGATACACTTTCTGTAAATCAACACTGACGTAAGTGAATGCTTCTTGTTTGCCGCACCATCCAGTGACTGAGTTCAATCGAACATTGCGTGCTTCATAGTTTGGTCGTTCAGAAGTAGCATTAATAGCACTATCCGGAATTTTACCGGATGAAAGACCGAGTGGTCTAATTACTTTGCATTCGGGTTGTCTAATACATGTAATTGGACGAGGATTGATTAGAATGTATCCAGGTCGAGCGCAGCTGAATAATACTTCAGATCCTTGTTCATAGCTTTTGGCCACTTGATAGCCATCGTTTGGACGACCTGGATCTTCACAAACTGGACCTTCACAACGTAAATCTCCAAAATCCCAAACTCCGGTGGCTTGGCAACGAACTTGATTATCGTGTTTTGATGTTTGCCCAGCTAATTTGAATGTTTCTTGACATCCAAAGAAAAATGAGCTTTGATATTTTGTATCAACATAATTACCGTATTCGGCGCCTGGCGATGGTAACGGTACTCCACAATCTACTCGTGGGCAAGCTGGTTGTACTCCTGATAACCAATAATCTGGTAAACCAGGTTTTGGATCATAAACGCACTGTCTGAAACCTGAGCTGGCAGTGTTACGAAGTTTTCGCCCTGGCGATGAACATGTTAGTGTAACATTGTCACGGAATGGAACCAACACACTTTCCTCTGGTCGAATAACGGCTAACCCTTCTACTTTATCATCTGGCAATGACACACACTTGGCGTACATACATTCTGGCACTGAAGCATTCCATTGGCCGCTTGATAAGCACAACAGAGATGCACTACCACTCATTACATATCCAAAATTACATTGGAACGATACCAAATCACCAAAGTGATGTTTTTCTTTTGTCGTTAAAAGCTTTCCATTTTCTGGAGTAACTAAATTTTGGCACATTACTGGAACACATGTTTTATTACGTTGAATCGTATCTCCATCCCGTTCACCAGTTTCAAATTTTTCAATTGAATAGCCGGCTGTTCCATTTGCTGTGAATAGCTCATACCCTGCGTTACATGCACAAGAGAAACTTCCTGGTGAGTTGATACATTTTTGTGCACACCCTCCATTATTTTTCGAACATTCGTTTACATCAATGCAATCAAGACGAGTACAGCCCATGGCTTCTAATCGTAAACATGGTGCACCAACGAAATCTTGAATTCTAAAGCGAATGTAGCGAGCTTCAATTGGAATTGGTAGATTTAAAATGGATAGAGTTGGTTCAAGTATTCTGAATTCAACAGCAGTACCATCGGGATTTGCGTAATCTTTAAAGACATCCGTTAAATCATCGGTATATTGTAGTCGAACAGCTGATGTAAATGCAACATTTCCATCAAATCGTTGAACGGACATCGTACGGAATCCACGAATAATTGTTGGAGCTTTAAAATCAACTAAAACCCAATTTGCACCCGGCTCTATCGAATTACCACACCATCCAAATGAATTTAATCGAACCATTGATTTGAAATAGCCATCTTCTGTTGATGACACCGTAATACTATCATCTGGAATACCACCATTAGCAAGACCTAAATCTCCAACAGGTCGACATTCAGTAGTCGGTGCAAATCCTTTTTTACATTGGCAGAAGAATGATCCGGCGGTGTTCATACATTCGGTTGAGGCAAGATCACATTGTGAAGAGCCACATTCGTTTATATCATCACAAGTTGGTGCATTTTCGAAATTTTGTTCAGCATCACATCGAATTATGTTGGAACCAGCTAGTTTGTAACCTTTGTAGCATTGTACACGAGCTTCATCGCCGAACAAATATTGCCTGGCTGAATCAACAATGAATCCATTTTTAATGTCTGGGAATCTAAAAATAAAAAATAAAAATTTGAAAATTCGAAAAATAGGCGAATTAATTTTTGACTTACTTATAACATCGTTTCCTTGTACATGTTGGTACATTATCACTCCATGTTCCATTGGACATACAAATCAGAACGGGATGACCAGTTCGTTCATAACCAGGTTCACATTCGAATCGTACGATAGTTCCATAACTACGACCCCCGCCATTCAAAAGAGTGACGTTAGCATGTGATACTTCAGCTAAAGGTGGACATTGTGATGCTAAACACGATGGTTTACGTTCCCATCGGCCATCAGCTAAGCATGAAATTTTTTCAATAGGTTGTGCTGATGCAAAAGCAAAGCCGGCATAACATTGGTACATTGCAACGCCACGATATGTAACATTTGATGATCCAATTGAAAACCCATTATCGATTTGTGGCACAGGACCACAGTAAACTTGTTGGCATTTTGGTATATAATCAACACTCCAGTTTCCGCCTTTCATACATTCGGTTGTGATACGATTTTTACCGGTAGCGAATTCTTGGCCTACGGGACATGTAAATTGGATTGTTGTTCCAAACGCAGTGTCACGACTTGATGCTAGTGCACCTTCACCAGCTACTAACACAGGACAGTCGGCTGAGAATGTTGCAGACCATCCGGCACTATTGTGCAAAGCATCTGTAATGAATTTAATCAACATTTGTCCAGATGAAGCGGTTAATGTTATCTTTGGTATTGAATTTCCAGAAAATCCGTTTCCTGAATGAAGACGTAATCCTGATGTCGAAGATCCATCATATACTTGAACAGCATCACTTTTATGAACCATAAATTTATCGAATTTTAGTGAGAGTGGCCCACCTGATGGATTTTGAATTATAAAGAAACATTCTTGGTTACTTGGATAATCACCAAGGCCATATGCTGGGGAATATACGGTTCCATTATTTGCTAAAATTGAGGCTTTGCAACCCTGTGTGTAACGAAGGCTGAAACCTTTTTTTGAATCTCCCAAACTTGTCTTAAAATACAAGTAGAGTCGGTTGCCAGTTGAAATCACAACTTTTTCATTATCCTTAGCTAGTCCTGTAAGTCGTGCAATTGGCTTGCTCATTGGATTCTCACCATCACGGATTAAAATGTAATCTCGATTTACATTTAAATCTAAATCGGTAATTTCAATTGATATAATTCGGCCGGGTTGTGCTTGAATAATATACAAACATTCAAGACCACCTGGATATTGTTTAGGATAGCCCGGACTTGTTAGTATCTGACCTTGTGATGTGGCTCTAATAGTTCCACCACAGTTTTGTGGTTCAGTTTTCCATGTTGCTCGGAAGCCTTTACGCTCTACACTACCATCGGATGTGAATTTAACGATCATAAAATTAGATGCGGTGACGTATGGTTTACTTGCAAGATCAAGTTTTCCTGATAGCGTTGCAAGCGAAACTGATTTATCTTCGGTTCTACCACCCACTAATATTTGTACTGTATCAAAAGTTTTTTCTGTATCAAACTCTTGAAATTGTAGAACGATATTACTTCCTTGAGGGCCTTCTAAGGTCCATTTACATTTTGATAGTGAAGCATATTTATGTGGAAAGCTAGGCGATTCAATTACATCACCACCTGATTGCATATGGAAATGACAAGCAGCCGGACAATCTAATTCATCGGAACCATCACCACAGTCATCATTACCGTCGCATTTAAATGCTTGATTGATGCATTGTCCGTTGGCACAATGCAGTGTATTTACAGGACATGCAGCCGCCCGACACATAAATGGCAATAAACTTTCACATGTTCCTAGCTCCCATGATTGAGATGAATTTGTATTAACTGCAACACATTCACCTGACTTCGGGTTGGGTTGATCAAGCGCCCAGAATCCAGAGTATTGTGATACTAATAGTCCTGATGCTGATTCTAATGTATTCGTTCGTAAATCATCGAGTGAGGCTAACCCCAACCAATATTTATCATTATTTCTCCTATCATGACTGGCAATCGATAGTGTAACATTGTTTTCTGTATATGATTCGACAGCGACTAATTCAGCTCCATATCTACAATTACATAAAAAGTTAATTTAAAAAATGTACTCAAGCCAAATGAATTATATAACGAAATGGTGAAAATCATTATGTAACTAAAGTGTCGATAAAGAAGTTTTTAATTTGAAAATGTCACTGTTTGATTATTTGCATCAACGTTAGTTTTAATTAATTTATTTTATTACGTTTTTAAATTAATTATTGGAAATTGTAATTAACAAACTAAATTATAGAGTTAATTTGTGTTGATTAATGATTACCATTTGGTAATTGGCATAAAAAATTGATATTTATTCACAGCGAAACGGTTGGCGTTGATTTGTTGCTCAATTTTGAATTCGAATAAGGGCGATTCACACGGCTTAATTTTATCATACTATATAGACAAGTTTTAGCTATTTTAAAATACGATTAATCGATTTCGTATTTTTTATGTATTTTGTTGAAATTTAATTTAGTTAGTATATAACCAGTACGATGCTAAAACAATGGTAAAGAAATACATTAAACATTTTCATTGTCAATGCGAAATTAGGTTATGTTTTTAAGAACATATGTACATATATACAAAAATCGTTAGTATCTTGGAGTGGAACAAATTTGCGATATAAAACTCATGTTAACTAATAAACTTATATTTTATGTAAGAAAACAGTTCTACCAAACTTGTGAAACATGTCCATCATCAAATAAAAATTATTATTACTTTAAATTTTTATTCAGTTCCGAAATATAAATCCGCAAAAAACTGGTGACCTAAAAAAATGGTAACAATTCATATTGTTTACGTTTAGCGATAACAGAGATCCGTTACATCTTGGAATTTTGTCTGATTTCACTAAACTAGGAATTCATTTGCGATAGCAGTTTCAAACTATTGTTAATCTCTTGACCACAATACATTTGACCCATATATTTGGCTAAATTTAATTAAAAAAATTATAAAAAAAAATCTGAGCCAAACCAGAATCTGAATTGCGTTGTCATACGCATCCATATAATATATTCTTTCATTATATTGTATTGACATTCAAATTTTATCGACTTTAGCATTCGTTATTTTTTTCTTGTATAATATTTGCATTATAAAGCGTTATGCAAATTACATAATTCATGATGAAGAATTTATAATTATTTATTTTCATTATCGCATACATTGATTCTCAGATGTTTAACAGTATTTGGTTTAAGTAGGACGTATTAAATGTAAATTAATGGCGGATAAATTAACGGAAATGTAATCAATATAAATGTGCATCGTTAATAAGCGAAGACATCCGTTATGTGCAAGAATATGTTGTCTTTTGGATAATTTCCATGGTTTGAAATAGAATTGATCGGGGTTCTTAAGCCTTCGTGTTAAAAAACAATAATAATTAACCTATGTGATGATATATTTTATTTTAGATTCATTGAGTTTGATACCAAATAAACCGTACAATTGCATTCAGTAGTTCTTTTACACCGAAAGTTGCAATTCAGTTCAATCATTCAAAATATCATCTGCATGTTTTAGGACTTCGTCGGGAATAAACTATTTCCAAGCCAGTGGTAATTGCAAAAACTCTCGATTGCTGATGAAGAGTCCATGGTTGTCATATAATGACATTTCAATGAAATGTTGATACACACTAAAGGATATTTCCATGTTGTCTTTGATCCTAAAACTGTTCAAAATAATCGTTTGTGACTTTTTGTCTTTTGGAATAAACCATTGAGGCTAAAGCATAATTTGAAAATATGGGAAAATATTATAGATCTACCGTTTTTAGATAGATGTAAAATATTATAACTTTAGCTACTTGAAAATTCTTTAAGTCCGGATATACAAATGGTTGACCGACTAGCTAGTAGCTTAACCATACAACTATCAATTGTTTTAAAATTCAAAAGTCATTTACTTGAGGGCCCTATAAGAAGTACAGCATTATGGTTGCCTTAGGACACATAGTCTTCTCTTTTTTGCCATCGAGTGATTTTTGAAGTGCCAACCGTATACTCTTTCAGGAAATACTTTACGAGACATTTTAGGGGTCCTGACAACAGACGCCAGTCTCCAAGTTACTGATGACATAAGCACTGATACCATATAGTTTTTGTGCATCTAGAAGATGAAATCATTTAAAATGTAAAAGTCATTTCATATACATTCCAAATAAATTAACGATTTGTTCCAGATATAAAATGGGGATTTACCACTATATAAAATTTTAAGTTTTGTAACTTGTACATATTGTTGCAAGCAATAGATGTTACATAAAAAAATTAAATGATGTTTTAATGGGTTTTATGTGGCTTTACGTTTGATATTCTTAAACAAATCTAAATTCTAATTTATATTCGAATATAAATCAAAATTTTCATTAACTCTTCATCTGTAGATTTTTCATTAATTTCTTACCATTTGAATTTCAAAAGCAAAAGATGTTTATACTCTCTCAACCGAAAAGAAAAATCTTTCTATTTTATTTCTAATTATTCATGGTTTGTGTATATGACTTAGATATATATGTATGATCGATTTGAATCATCGAAACTAGAACAATTTTAATCTAATCGGGTTTGTTGGTCTATTGGAACAACGTTCTAAATTAACGTTAGATAGATAAAAAAAACATTAACTTACCGCCTACATAATTCGGCCGCTTTATCCCATGAATGTTTTATTGGAAAATATTTATAACAATTTAGACCTCGTAATTCCCAACCTGAAATTAAACCAATAAAAAAATTATATAAATAAATAAAATATTCAATTTGTGTTTTTGGCAAATAAATAGTGAAATTATAACTTTTTTACGAAATTATCTCGAATTATATGCACAATTTATGTAAATTTTTCACCTGGGGACACAACATAGAGTGAAATTATTCGAAAATATGTTTGCAATTTTAAATGATTCGTTATCGTTTATGTGAAGTTTTTACTTTCTAAAATTGAGTACTTAAACACTATCATGTACATATATACAGTTAAACAGTTAGAAAATATATTTAAAAAAAAAAACATAATTTATATTATGTAATCAACAAAACATATTATTACAAATATTCTAGTTCTCATACAATAAAAGTTAACTAGTACAATTTTTAACCACATTCACCGCCATATGTACAGTACATTAATAATTACAAGAAAAAATCAAATCAATTTCCGGATATCATCAACATATTCTTAGATCATAATTTTATAAAACCACACAACACTTTAACATCGCATCTTATCAGAACTTAAACATAATTGCGCGCGCATTTAAAAAGAGAAAATCAATTAAGCCGATTAATAATTCATTAGAAATTATAATATATTATTGTTAAATGATTTAATAAGTTTATTAAAAATGTTTTATAAATATGTTATATATTTTTTAAAATATTCCAGTGTCTGGTAAAAGGTATCTAGTACTATTGAGTAGCTTAGAAAACGCACTATCAAATTGAGAACAACTTTCATCATGTACGCGCGTCGTTGTGCTTAATATAAAAATAAAAAAAAAATTATTTATTTTTTTGTTATTAGTTTTCTTTAAAAATAATTAAAAAAAATTAATTAAATTTAAATTCTTAACCGTGTGGAAATAATTTAATATATATTTATGTATGAATATATTCAATTGTTTTATTATATTTGTACGATTATATGTTTGTACAGTTTAAATAATCGACGATGCCTTGACCACGGCTGCTATTCACATCCGTCAACAAAATGCTAGCCAAAGGTTATTTTGCTAGATATGTATTTGTACCGGGTGATTATAAAATATGAAGACACAGGGAGGTCTTAATGTACGCACAGCATTAAAATAAATGAATACCATAGGTGGGGGGCTACATGCATATTGTATTAGCGACAAAAAAGTGGCCACTTAAAAGGCATACGTAACATAATCATCGAACACGGATGTTAGTGTTGCAAAATCTTATATTTCAACATATAAATGAATTTCAAGAATATTTCGTACTAATACTGCTACAAATTCCGAACAAACTGGAATAAGAGAAATTCTAGGAAATATTATGCCATATTTGCCAAGTCTCAAACTATATGAACAGCTCAGTTCATATATATAACCATTGTATAACGTAGATAAAAACTGAAAATTTCACTTGAATCATGATGGCAGGTACATCCATTTTCCTCGAGAACTTAACGCTAGTCAATACTTCATTGATAAGTTAAGTTCTCACAGAAGTAAATTAAGTGAAAAAACCAAGTCAGAATTAAATTTTAGCTTCTGGCGCTTTTACCAACTAAGACCATGTTAATAATTATTCAAATTGCTAGCTTTTGTTGTTAATTCTCACAATTAGATGTTGGATTGAAAGGCCAACCTTGTTAAAAATTAACAATTATAATTTATCTAACTAGTCAGGTTACCACCAGTGGAGTAAGAATAGCTTGAGATTAAATACAAAAACCTGGACCTATGATGAGAAACATCTAATTATCATTACAAAAGACTATGCCGTTTCCAAGCTGCTGATTAGAGCAGCATATAAACAAACGATGCATTGAGGAACACAATTAACTTTGGCTCATATTCGCACCGAATATTATGCGAGGCCCAAATTTAGCATGACATATTTTATCAAAGTGTATAAGATTTTATCGATTTAGTTCTACTTAGTTCTAAGACTAAGTTCATGGGAAATTTCCTACGCATCACATCTTGGAGGCTATTTTAGAGAACCGGAGAACTATCAACAGTCACCTTGCAAGTAGAAGGTTGCTTAAACTCAACACCTCTTGCACTAATGAAATCCGATCCCACAGATTCACTTTTTCAAGATGTTATAGAAGAACCAACCAATTACGGCATATCACAAGTGAGATTGGTAGAAAAATTAAAACAAGATTTCTAGATAAAAGCGCGTCATCAAGGACGAGTCGTCAAAGTGCATCCCTTCATCAACCAAAGGGTTCGAGTTGTCTCACTTTGACGTCCGAAGTTAATCAATCATCATTAACCATACATAATGTAACTGGATATTGGGAAGAAATCAGAGCTTTAGAACAATACATTAAGTTCTTAAATGTATGTCAAAAAGAATAACCAGCAGATAACCGGTTGAAAATGTGATGGCGTCATACAACAACTGAGTAGATAAATGAAGAATAGACAGAGTAGTCGTCGATCGTGTTCAATACAACACAAAAACGGAGAGTCATTATCGATATCATCCTTAGTTCTCACCGCGGCCATTCCCATCTAGCCTTAGCTTTAGGCAAATTCCTGAATTCCTTCCAGAAACAGTTCAAATTCCTAAAGGAGACAATAATAACGATCTTGCATACGAGTTACAGCAAACAATATTTTATTCCTATGTGAAGCATCGGCATATACACAGGTGCATCAATTATTTAACATAATTTCCATTCTCACACCCATTAATGGACAATTGCACATCATAATAAAACAGAACTGCTAATAATCGAATTATCTCGCGAAAATTTTTCCCGTTTACTAGTCGAAAGTTACAGACTTACAGCGGTGCGTTATAAACTAAAACACAATGAGTATTTGTGCAATATTTTACCAATTTATAACGCATGATCTTATCAGTCGGGAGATCTAACATGAAATCCAAAGTGTGTCTTAAAAAATTATGAGTTCCAGTTAACAGCCATTGAGGAAAAATCATATCAGAAGAACTCTTCAATAATCATATCATTCAAACTTCAATATGGAGATGAAAACCGAACAATACAACAATTGGATCTACCAACAAAATCTCAAACGGATAGAACGGCCGAAAACTTCACAAAAGAGATTACAAAATTGGAAAAATCCATCATACTGCTAAAGGTCAACCAAGCAAGATTACAGGAGGTCATGAGAATCATCTCAATTTGGACATCATTATATATATATATATATATATATATATATATATATATATATATATATATATATATATATATATATATATTCACTTATGATTCTGGTGTATGTTTGCCGACGTAAACCGCAACAACACGGTAATTGGAATAGATAGGCCAATGCACCAACCATTCGTACTGCGGCCACGATTTTTGAATTTATTGGCCCCGCAGGATGTTCAATCATGTGTTTAAACATCCCTTTAATCGTGAAAGATGGTCGTTTCCAATTTAATTAGTTTTCTTCAATGTTACTACACAAATGTGTAGGAAGTCTTATTTACTTCGCGTAATTTAATTTCTCAAGTAAATTCAATATACAATCGATAAATTTATCAATCATTTCCCTCGAGAATTTTACGGTGATCCAAATTTTGATTTTCATTAAGTTTAAATTCTCATAGTGGCCAAAATCTCAGCGACAAACCCAAGTTAGATTTAGTTTTTCAGCTTCTGACAATAAAACAATCTTTTGTTTTAACCTAAGACCACTATATGATTGCTCGAAGTGTAAGGTTTATCTTGAAGAAATGCACATTTTCAAGCTTGTTACAAATATTTGATACCTCTTAATTAAGCTACACAAATGTTTAATATACACAAATGTGTATGTAAGAATACACAATCGTGTTAAAAAGTATCTACCATCTAACTAAGCATTTAACTGAACTAGAGTAGTTTTCGAACATCAAACTTTAAATACGTCCGACGAGAAGGTAGGAAAGACCGATCTCAAGCAGGATAGTTTGGACTGTAAAAACTGGATTTCTGATTCATTTCTGAATACAAAGAAATTTAGCCCGAATTATTAGCCTATACGAATTACATTATTACAATGCTTTCTCTTCATTTTCTAAACCATTTTCTAAAAACTATGGTAGTCGTGGACCAGCATTTAGCGTCGCAATCGATAACAACTTAAGATAGCATTCTATACGTATAACACTATTGTTTCAAAATCAACACCTATAACGTTATAAGAATGTTATCTATCTATCATAATGCGAGTTAAACAAACACTCGGTGTTACATAAAATTTTAGAAATTTTTTGTTACTTTAATTCCTAACTGATTATAAATTATCAAATTATAACAAAAGATTATGATGTAATTATGTTTAAATATATTTGTACATATTTTTGGAAACAGTTTTACTTTTTATTCATAAATTTCCCACAAAACACCAAGCCGCTAAACAATTTAAAAAGTTTTCCATTGTTGTTCAGTTTATATTGAAATTCATAATGAGCATTAAAATAATAAATGGTTTAGCAAAGTTTTAATTGTTACCGTTATATTCTATATCTGTATGGCACTTTTAAGCATTTTGCTTATGCTATACAGTCCAGTTATAGGAATAGATCGGGATTTTGAAAAATTCCAAAAATTTTCGTTACTTTCTTTTAAAATGTCTTGACTTTCGATACATAATGTTTACGCAACAAGTGTTTTATTATACACATAAATCGGTAACTTTCACCTAAAGCAAATACCCTAAAGTCGTACAAGTTCATTAAGCCGCATCATGAAAATCAGGTGAAATTTTTTATTTGTTGTTTGTTTGATTCATTGTCAATCGGTATTTAATTGTGTGATTGTTTTTTTTAGACTGGTCGCAACGTTCAAAATTCGCACATCAAAATTGATGAACTCAAAAAATACTAAATCCAACTTTAATTCTAGGTCAGTGATTAAGTAAAAAAAAAATGACAGTAAATATACAGTTTTGATTGACATTCGTTTATTATACAACCGGAAAAAATTAACGTAATTTGATGGAATGCTATGGAGTTGACAAAAATCTTGTTAATTTTATTTACTTGCCTTCGAAAACTATTTATTATTTTATATTTTTTTACTTCAAATTAGAATAGTCAACGAACCAAACTAAATATATATATATATATATATATATATATATATATATATATATATATATATATATATATATAAAGTTTTTAGTTTTGGTCTAATTATCGCAATACGTTATATAATGTTACTTATAAGAATCTTGTCAAGGTTAAGAATTTTTTCGGAACTCTGGGAATATAACAGAAATTATAACAAGTTATTTCAAAACGTTTTAAGTTTTTGTTGGCCGAAGATACGATGGCCAGTTGTCAAAAGATTTATTTGGTAATCTAGTGGCCGCTGATATATTTAAACTTAAAATGGTATTATTATATCTGGTTCTATATATGATGTTGACCAGAGGTTTTTTAATTAGATACCAACTGCTTTATACTACTTACTACGTATTGCTTTTGTATAGTAAGTCTCAATTAGACTAAGTGTTTATTCTATCCTTTGAATATCGTCGACACTTTTCCGCACAATGTGCAGAATAGTATTCTATAAAGCAATTAGTTTTGCCCTGATTTGCTACCTCTTCATGTTGGAAAACTTTGGTCATTGGTCATAATAAATCGGTCATTAACAGATCATTAAACGATATTTTAATACTATTTAAACGCGATTTAGACATCTCTCGTACTGGAATAAATAGATTCATAATAGAAAATTTAAGTTGTTTAAGTTCAATAATCCCTTTCCATTAATAATCCCTACCACACATAATTTTACGAGTATAGACACCTCTTTCGTAGTTAGTTAAAGATCTAGATTCACAACCATAAGCTTTGGCGAACCCCATCGCGAACACTATAGGTCGATCCCAGCGCAATCGAAGAAATTTAATCTTCTTCAATTAAATTAACTTCTGGCGATGATTGTTCAATTAAGGCCTCTGGCTATGATATTTTGTCACATCTAGTTTTCAAAAACCTTTCAAAAAAACGCAGCATGAAATTGCAATATTAAATGCGTGCCTTAGCCTTTCTTAATATTCTTTAGTATGAAAACATGCTAAAGTTATCCTAATCTACAAACCTAATAAGCCATCTTCAAATTTGTTTAGCTATAGGCCAATCAGCTTGTTTTCCGTTCTAGGAAAAACCTTTGAACAAACCTAGAATGCTTTCTCACGTAGAAAGTTTTAAAATTATAGCTGACCACCAGTTCGGTTTCCGATCGGGTTATTTTGCTAAACACCAACTCGTTTGACTTAGTGGAACATATTGCCTATGTCAAACATAAATAAGTCTACTGGGAAATTTTGAAAAAGCATTTGATTCAGTCCGACAGTCCAATCATTCCTACATAGGCGCTCCTTACATTTTCATATAAATATGGAGAATCTTTAGGAATGCTCGATATTTCAGTTCACTTCTGGACTTGATTTATTATCAAACAAATTGGTAGCGGGACTCTAGAAAATTCTACAGTGTTATAAACTTTGGATTACCTAAATCCTCTCATATCCATGGCCTCCGTGAAATAGTAAATATTCCTATACCATATCTCAATTTATTACTAAATTCACATCAAAATTTAATACATCCAGTTCCCGTTTCGACAATTTAGAATTAAGATTTAAAAATGTAAATAAAAATAAAAATTAAATAAATTAAATTAATTTTTAGTATGAAGCATAGTTTTTCAGAAGCCATTTTCATAATATTAAAATTTGTAATGTAATTTTTATTGTTCAAACCATGTAATTAGTTGGCAATACTTCCATGTAATAAAAAATAGCTATTAGTTTTTTTAATTAGTTTTTACAACTATATAAAGTTAAAACTGGCATAATAATCCATGTAACAAATTTGTATTAGCATTTAAGTAATTTTTTGCCAATAAAGTTGAAATTGTTTTCTAAAATGCACTCGGTCGACATGGTCTGATGAGATGACAAGTTATTTTTAACAAAACTATTACAATTAATTCCTGATCAGATCGAAATTGAGCACATGCCCAACATCCAAATCTGAATAAATATTATTTAAAAACGTGAGGTATACTCATAAGAGTAATTCTAGAGGAACTAGTACAAGTAATCACGCATTGTATCAACATTTCTTGAAAAATAAAATTCCCCTCATTATCAATTTATTGTTAAACCCATATTAAAAAGAAAACTTAAATTAAAAATCAACACACTGCATGTTTTGGTGCATTCACTCGCAAAACTTGTAAAATCTTTTTAAATATGCTTGCCTAAAATTTTCCTTGTTTCTTGTTTTAAGACTGACAAATTCAAAAAACTTCTATAACAAAAGCCAAATTCATCGCGTAGCACACTCGGATTTAAAGAATAAAACAAATAAAATTCACTACTTGGTTTTGTAATAACTATTCAAAAACCATATTAGAAAATTCAAATTTTTTCGTTGCTATGGCAATTTCAATATATAATGTACATTGTACACAATTATAAATGTAATTTTTCTTCATAGTTTTTGTACCTCACAAAACGTGAATTTATATGAGGCGAGGAAATATTTCAAATAATTATTATACTTTTCGGACAGCGTAATATTTTTATTAGCGGAAATATTTTTAAAATAAATGTCAAAAATTTGTATTCACAAATATGTATCATTTCGGACACAGTCTAAGTATGACATGTTTTAAGAATTGTGCTTCTCGATCCTAAGAACTTTAGATGGTAGAAAAAACATTACAACACAACATTAAATGAAGATGAAACCATTTTAAATTGTCTTCGAGAGCATAGAATTTTGTTTAAGAAAATGATCGATTAGAAGGAGATTTTATAATGATTTGGAGTGTTATCAGTCTAGGAGGTAAAACATACCTCAATTCCACACCACTTCAGTAATTCATTATTTTCTTAGAAGACAAAAACCACTTTAAGTATTTCACATTATAATTTTCAGGAGCAATATTTTATACGGATGTGTGTTACGTATAATTTGGCAGCCCCAGCTGAAGATGTAACTCGAAGTGCCACATTTGTGGCACCAGCATTCAAAATAATTGAACTTTCATTTATGTTACCGAGAAAACGTTATAAGGAGGGTAATGTAGACAAATTATTATTTGAACTCTAAAAGAACGTTGCAGTAATTAGAGCCACTTCAGGTAAAAATCAGTTCATTGTTAAGGATTTGAACCAGTCATGCTTCAAAAGAGTTTATAACAACTCTTGTTGGGTTTACAAAAGAAAGATCTAATTAAACAAGATTTAAAAAAGAGTTTTTTAGTCTTCATAGTCTTCGATAGAGAGCATAATTAGCATGCAATGATATATATATATATATATATATATATATATATATATATATATATATATATATATATATATATATATATATATATATATATAAATTGTGTGATGGAATTTATCATTAAATAATTTATTCTAAAAACATAAAATTGAAATAATAATATGGCAATAAGACGGTATGTATTATATTAAATCAATGATTAAATTATAATTAATCGAATTTTAAATTAAGAGAAAGTTGAAATAATCAACCATGCGTCATTGAATTTATATTATGAGTATAGATTAAAATTCTTGTAATTCAATTGCACATTCTGATTAAGATGAAATCTTTATGAGATTAATCAATCGATTTAATTTATTTTATAATTTATTTGTTTTTAAAATTGTGCTATTTCAACACTATCGTACTTTAAAAATATAAACAATCGTAAAAAATAATTTACTTCCGTCTTAAGATAGTACTTAAATTGATTTCGTGTAGAAAATCTTAAAATGATTTTGCGAAATCAGCTACGAAAATGTTCTATTTGCAACACGTGGTAATTAGTTCGGCAGTAGAAAAATAAGTTAATACTGTTGATTGAATCACAGATGGCGCGCATAAAGTATTCAAATTAATTTCACACCAAAACAGATGAATAAAGAGCATTGCTACAACAAACAGATGCAAAAATCAAATTAAATACGATCAAATTAAATACACGATCAAATTAAATACGGTGCATAAATATAGATTTGAAACGGAGCGTCTACGCCTACGATGTCACCGTTGATTACCGTTGGCTACCTTCTGTTGTTATTTGTGCAATGTGATGGCCAAATGTGTACTATTCTGATACACTTGGCAGAGTGTTTATATTGTTCACCCAAAAAACGATGACTGTTTATTTTTAAGAATTCACTTGATTATATTGTGCGAGAATCTACATCATTTGAAAACATTTGTACAGTAAATGGTCTATATCGAGAATACGTTACAACGTGCATCATTGATCAGTTATCCAAAGTAGATACGACAATTTTTTTTGCAATTATATGCTTCGCAGTAAATCCATAAGAATTGTGGCAAAAGCACAAAAAATGTGCCTGAAATACTTCATCATACTTCATCACGTGCGACAAACAACCAACGAAGTAACATTAAACTATTCTGACGTGTTCATTCCGTCAGAATAGTTTAATGTTACTTCGTTGGTTGTTTGTAAAAACACTGATTGAACTAGAAGACAGATGCTTGACGATTGTGAATAAAACACACAATAAAGTTAGAATAATTGCACAAAATCTATCTGGCAACTATCAGCACACTTCGCAAAAAAAAATTGTCACTACTACAACTTCAACAACGAATAATATACAATATTATTACAGCAGCAATTCTAAATCAGGCCGTCATTTCATTAATTTTGACGAAAGTTCGTTCGCAAAACCAAATAGCATTAGAAAATGCATCATCTGGTATTAACGCCATATTGTTGAATTGACGACGAACGGTGTATTCAACTCTGAAATAACCACAGACTTTGCCCAATTGCGTATTTCCACAAATAGAACGCAATTACAAAAATCAACAATGGTTGTGCGAACGAGCAGTATTAGCACCGAAAAGTGTAAAAATAATGACGTCAACTATCAAGTTGAATTTTTTAATTCAATCGATTTCCCAGGATTTGACTGTGCATTGACATTCGACTTGCTCAAATTGAACAAAAATTTGATTGAAGCAACAATTATAACCGGAAAATACAAAGAAGATGATGTATTGCTGCCGATAATTCCTATGCTTCTAACTGAGAATGGGTTCGAATTCAAGCGTTTTCAATTTCCGGTCAAACATGCATTTGCAATGATAATCATTAAAGCACAAGGCCAGTCACTTCAAGTCGGCGGCATAAAAATATCTTCATATTTTGATATTTCAACTAGTTGCGAATTTACTAGATTTACGCCAACAACAACAAAATGGTCTATAGGCTTAAACTAAAATGAGATGTATATTTTTGTGTTAAGCATCAACTTTTCTCCTAATTAATTTGTAAGCTCACATATATAATTTTACCCTATATACTGTACTAAATAAGGGCTCAAATATATGATTAAACGGAAATCTAACCGGATATCCTTAAAACCATAAAAAAAATTTCATTTCGAAACACAATTTTAACAGAAGAAGCCATCGCCAATATAATTAATAAGACGTGATAAAAATTTAATTTTCTTTTTTTGAAAATAAATTAAACCGTTACGATTTCTAATTACATTTTTTGACTCATTATATTGTGCGCGCTATAGGTAATCATGATGCGCGGTTAGTTCACAAATGTGTCATTCCTACTTTGAATACATCATAATTTTTTATAATAATTATACTATTGGTTATGTAATGAGTCATATGAATAATTTGAATTTCTTAATAGTTCAATAGTTGAAATGAAAGATCGATTTTATATATAGTAATATATGTATATACACAAATACAAGTGCAAATATGAAAAAAAGTATCAATCATTGATTTTAATGGTAAGTACGAGCTTAATGTTGTAGAATGTGATGTAAAGTTATGAAATAGAATGGAATTTGTGTTGTTTTCGTTTTGAACAAGTGGTTTGCGTACATTCAGACTTTGATTTCTACATTAATATTGTAGTTGAAAACCTGTCTTTTCGATGGTTGAAAGTTTTATGATATTTTAATAATCGAACGTTTACATATGAAATACATAGAAAAACAGTTAAGTGCCTATTACCAATCTTATAAAAATGTATAGTGTACGACATTCGTTGTTTTTATGCTAATTTTAATAGTACAAGCAGTAAAATTATAACGTAATGAACTTGGCAAATTGATGCGCCTACTAGTGGTAAATTTATATGTCATAAAATCTATTGTCATCTATCTTACTTTGTGGTTTTTGTGCCATTTAAAAAAATACAGACTCAGATTAACTAACACAAATATCTAAGGACTTTTCGGTATCGTCACTAAACTTTGCAGAACAATTTTTTATAGTTATTGTCATCGTCCCGATTAAAAGGATATTAAACTTGAACGTGACATCCTCCTATTTCTTTAATTGCACTTTAAAAATTGGTTTTGGAGGGCATGTAAAAAATTCAGTTTTAACAACATTAAGCTCATGTTCCATCTAACCTCATGGATCAAGGCCGCACCAATGCTATAGTAGTCGCCGGGATGCAAATATATATATATATATATATATATATATATATATATATATATATATCTATATATATATAAATATATATATATATATATATATATATATATATATATATATATATATTTATATATATATATATATATATATATATATATATATATATATATATATATATATATATATATACTTGTTTTAATCAGACATTTCTGATAAAGATATATAATAATTAAAGACTATATTTAAACTAAATATATTACTTATACATTTACTGTTTAAAATTTACCTTATTGTATAAATCATAGGTGATATCAGACCTATATTATCACTAATATATTTTATTTTTGTTATCTTATCACTAATTAATATTATGAAACATTTGGATAAAATTAGAATAATTTTAAAGCTATAATTTTATTACTTTAATAACAAAAAAAAAAAAAAAAAAAAAAAAAAACAAAAACAAACTAAAAATTATTTTGTTTTGCGTTGAGTATTCTACACTTCAATCAAAGGGCTACTATGATAATATTATGAATTTTATAGATTCGTTTTAAACTGCAGTAGTTTGTAAATTCTATATATTGCAACGATATTCAACGAATGTTGCATAAAACTTGGCAACAAGTGAATAATTATAATAATAATTGATGTGATACAAAAAAAGTTTATTGAATTAAATTATTTGTTATGTTAAACCAAATCGACTAGCCCGTTACGCGCGGGCCTTTTGAGAGGGTGACTAAAAATGAATAAAATAATTTGGTATTATAAATTTTAGTCATTATAGTGGATCGTTCGATAAAGTGACAATGAAATTTGGAAATTTATACTTTTGACCATAAGCACCAATAATGACTCAAACGGTCTTGGTGTGTTTCTAATTTTAAGTCGGAATAATACTTTTGGGCTCTATAATAGTTTCAATACAAACCAAATTAAGTCAAATCGTCAAATCAAAGATTTTTGATTTTACAGGCACTCACTTGAGTTTGAGCATCGATTGAACATATTCGAAAATAAATTTGCATTAAACCAATTACGAAATCAGTATATAACGAAAGTTGAACTTAATGGAATGTTCCTGATTAATTACGTTTGTAAAAATTATAAAAATTTATAATGATGCAATGCATTTTTCTGACAATCTATGGTGAGTGAATTTCGCGGACGAGTCATAAAATATGACATATAATTCGAAATACCACAATGGTTCAAGATTGCATATGATTGCATAATTTGTGAGCTATCATAATGACTGGGAGATATTAGTGCATCATTTGATAAATTATAATAAGGGACATTTTTATCAAACAAAAAGTACAAACAATGATAGAATGAGATCTCCAACTGAGAGTTGGAAAATGGCTTGGATTAGATGGATGGATCGTTCATAGCAGAAAAGAAGACAGTTGGAGCAGCTAACTGAACTAACTCAACTTTTCTTCAACTTGTGTATCAAAGACTCATCGACTTCTATACCACAAATTACATATATAGGCGGCAAAAAGCTTCCATACAAAAATAAAAAATACTATACGCATGGACATCACCGGATGTTTGACCTAAAAACCAGATAGAAATAATACTCGTACACAAAATGCCTGTCAAGAAATGTCTATCACATCTCTACAAAATCTCAAAACAATAAAGGGAGCAGGCGTTCACAACGATACATTTTCAAACCAAACCAGCTTTTGTGAAACCCACAAACCCCATTAAATGGAAATTTAATACAAATATCTTCAATTAAACTCTTCAATTTAATCTCCATCAAGACTGTTTCGGAGATACTCGAATATTATCTCTAAACCAAGAATACAATTGGAAATCTTAGAATAATGATAATACATGAAAGCAAATTGATCGATAATCCCTGGTCAAAATATTACAAAAGAAGGAGTGAAGATTGGTAATTGTTGTCTTTAACAAATAGCCTTAAAGTCCCTTCCAAGAAAAATTCTCTTTTTATTCCTAATCAATAATAAAACAACAATAAAAAAACTCGCAACGAAAATTATTGATCAGAAACTCACCTACTATCTGGAGATAACCAAAAAGTTGCACTGATCGCATCAACTGAAACCGAGTCATTCCTGAACACTCTGACGAATGAAATCTTCCACTGTACTTGCTCTTAGTTGATTTCTAGTGAGTATTTGAAATGTTAAATAAGACCGTAATATATATGGCTATTCCGCTTTGTAAAAAAGGCATCCCAAAGTAATTAATTGATACAAGAAATGTATTGGAATGCGTATTCTCACTAATGCTATTCTTGATCATCTAACGGTATTTAATGGGGATTAACGAGTAAGCACAATGATCAGAAAAATCAAGACAATGAGATTTAACACGAATATAACCAGACTAATTCACTTTAAACAACAACAGGTAAAGTACTTTGAAACATGTCCACTTCTCTTCTCTCGAGAAATGAACCCTAATTAAGCTATTGAATCGGGATTGAACGAACTTAAAAAAATGTATAATGATGCAATGCATTTTTCTGTGGTGAGTGGATGTCACGAACGAGTTATAATAGATAATTTCGTAGAGATTTTAGGACTCAATTAAGACAGATGGAAAATAGTATTCACTTGGTAAGGAAGGCACATATGAAGTCAACGTGGTCACAATAACAACCTTTAAATCGAAGAAAGCATTGATGTAATGTAGCAAGATTACTTTGGAAAAACACCACCATCATTCAGTGCTATGCTCCAACTGAAGATGAATATAGGAAATAACGAAAGACGAGTTCTATTTGAGCAACTCTAATTTTTATATGAGCAATTTTAATTTTAACCACTGATGAACCACAAAGATATGGAGAGAATATTTCGATGGATAAAGAACATAAAGTTGATGGTACAGATAACATAATCACCGAAATATTCAAAAGCAATATACACATCTACAACTAACTGCAAGTGTACTTAACACCAATAATACAAGAAATGTGGAATTCCAGCAGAATACCACTAAAAAAATGAATGTTTGACAATAATGATTCCCGAGAAAAGTGACCTAAGAATTTCCTCTTAGGGAAGGTCTCCTTTTATTCCTGCTCAAAACGGCAATGAAAATCATCACTGCATAATCTTTAAATGGAATTTCCAACTCTTCGTTGTTTTGAATGCGTATTTGATACGATAAAATGTAACGTAACGTGGCAAACATTTAAAAAACGGGACATCCTAAAGTAAATAATAAATACAAGAAATGTATCGGGGTGCATACTAACACCCATTCCTGCTCGGATTGGATAATGCAATGCGAAAACGAGATATTACACATTTCCTGACGACAATAAATAGGGATTAGATTAAATAGAGGTGTATTTAGCATACACTGAAGTAATCACTAAGCAGTGTAACAAGGATGGCGTTAGACTGGGATTAACAGAAGAAACGAAACGTTGGAAGAACAGCAATGATAAAGCAGTATAGTCCTTAATAGACTAAGGTTCAGCCTAGCAACGAACTTAGCTCTTAAATTGCCGATACTTCAGATCCCTTGTTACTCTAAATAATTATGTGGGGGTGACATAAAAGCTCTTTTTGTGCTATGGCTACAGGTTAGACCGACCTCAACAACATTATTATAAACTAACATCAAATTATTTTGGTTACATAACCTTTTTTAAATTCCAAATTGTTTAATTAAACATTTATAAGACAATATATAATAGTATATAATTACAAAAATACTAAGGCGTGTACACTATTCTAATATATAGAAAATGTAACTGTATAATAAATATTTTCTCGCGCGGATTTCGCGTTATAGTTATATATATATATATATATATATATAGATATAGTTTGCATAATAAAATCACAACAACAGATTATAAAACAATATATTCGGTTGGTTAGTCATTCCGCATATACTCAATATACAGGGTGTATTTTGTAGTTCTATTTACCAATTTACCATTATTGGTACACCACCATTTTGCTACTGTGTTAAATGTCATAATTGGTTATAAAATACACCCTATACAAATTTTATATGCGTGGAATGCATTAACTTAGTTATGAATATATTACTAAACAAACACTTGTACCAGTCGGACTGGTTTTTCATTTATGTTGGCGATTTTCTTGATTTTTTTACACTCAAAATCTTGGTCAATCAGGATGTTTTGTAATGTATATTACTGTACATACGTGTATATATATAGTGTGGTTTAAATCAAACGGTATATATGGCCGGTAAATGATATAATTTTGTAACGGAAAGTAAACCGAACATCATAATGTTTGATTTATGTATCATATACATTTACACGATCAACCTTCTATATCACATCTGAATATATTATAATATAGATATTGAAAATGTTAATTTTAAAATGTTTTATTTAAATTAATATATTGTTTAAACGGTTAGCACGAGTGTTGTATTTGTCCTTGGCTACATAAGAAGTAAATAAATAACGATTGGTATTTTAGTATGTTAAGACAAAATCGCTTTCCATTATAGTATACAACAGAATTTTTAAAATTGCTTTGTTGCCTTAACCCTTTAATTTTCTAATGTATTATGTTAAAAAAAAAAAAAAAAAAAAATCTAATTGGTCGTTGTGTACCACGGTTTGATATTAGACAAGGTCAACGTGGTTGGCATTCCATTTTTAACGATCAACTAGAGACACATGACTGCGATAAAATTATAATGTGGTTGATTACTAAATCGATTACCGTAAAGTGTTAGAAAATGTGTTATTAAATTATAAGATAATCACATTATTGAAAAATTGATGTCGTTCGTAAGCGACGAACCTGATTTAAAAAAAATTTCAAATGTCAATATTATCGTAAAAATGTCATCGAACTTTATGTTTCGTTTGTGGAGATTTTCTTTTCTTATTTAATTTATCAATAAACCATAAAATGCATAACAAACAAGTAATATAAACAAAACTTTCATCGGCGTGTAAAGAAAATAGAAAATAAATTTCCAATGAATAAATGATGCACCGCGCGATGATCGAACGATGGTTTGTGTATTGTGTTATTCTAAATTAATTAGATCATTCAGGTGGGAGAACAACAAATTTATGCAATAATTTAGGTCAAATATTTATTATAGATTTAAATATTAACAAATAAATAAATAAAACGAAACGACGTTAATACACTGTGTGGTTATTATAAGTTCTATGAACTGTGAGCATATATAACTGAATTTCCTAATTAAGAATTCTGCAATATTGAAAGGAAACTATAATAAAAAGCGCGTTTCTTCATTCCATCATGTTTCCGGATGCATTTTGTCAACCAGGAACCTGTATATAGAGAAATTACCTATCGATACAAAACAACCATCCATATATAGTGTTTTTAACGTTTTCTATTGTAGCGATAAGATGTTTTCAATAGAAAATGAATTAAGATGAGATAAAAATGTTTATAAAAAAATAAAAAGTGTTAAATGTATGTTAGTTTAAACGAAACGAAAATAATCACGTGGCCAGTGTGTCATATCGTTTTAAGATTGTTATCCGATGGTAACTGTTAAACGTGAAATTGTATTTATCCAACATACATCATGTATATAAAAAATACCAAACTGCTTTTGATTTTTATTGTTCAAGAATTATTTACATTTAGAATTTATACATACAATACCATAACTACGCGTAAGAATGTTCTATTATGTATTCAAATCATGTGGTCTTAAGTCAATAACAGTAAAGTTATATGCTAAAGGTATTTGATGTAATCGAGTGTATATATATATGTACAAATTATTCTATTGCTAAAATATTTATTCCACAATATATGTACACTAAGCTGTACATTATATCTATTAATATTTCAAGGTATCATAATTTCTTGATGTTTTATTTTTTTTACCGTTAATTTGTATAAGAAACTACATGAGTAAATAATGAATTGGTATGAGCACGTAAAAAACGTATAAATAATTTAATATAATCTTTTATATGGTAGGTGTTAAGTTTTTGGAAGTGAACCAAATATTAATTTTGAGGTCGGGTAATAGTATACAATAAAAATGAAAACCGGTGGAATTGCTAACAATTAAGATCGCTCGAAGAATTATAATTTAGATTGTTAGTTCATAAGACATAAAACGTAGACCACAAACGTAGGTGTGCCAATCGGACAAATATCAATAATAAGTTGCATAAAATGATAATTCGAACGAAATTTTAAACGAGATCAAAATTATTACCATATAGTAAGACACTGCCACAAATGCGAAAGGTCGTTTTTACATGGCGTTCTTCTGACCTGTGAATAAATTCAGCTTAATGTAAAAAAAATGTACAGTGTCAACTTCTAACTTATTTCGATCATTTGTCTGCTACGGTTTTGAAATAGTGGACACGCCGTTTTTAATAGATATCGCATTTAGTTTTAAATTTATGTCAGACATTCAGAATACATGTTGAAGTAATTTGATCGCGATCATGTCTCTGGTTAAAAACGACTGATTCGTTCAGAGGCGTTGTTCTAAGGCGAATAAACAGGAGTAAGAACGTGAGCAATCCCGTATTTGGTCATCAGATCTTTAGAAAGATTTGATGTGAACTATCAGATGTATTATTAGTAATGACCTCTGGAACTGAAAACTATAAAAAAACTTCGTTTTTTAAGAAGCAGAAGCTTCCCGGATGGTTTTAATAATCACAAACTTAGAAAAATGATTCAATACAATGCAAATTACGGTATTTCCACGTGTCGAACGCGGATATGGATCTAAGAAATCAACGAACAGTTTCTGAAAAGATCAAGATTTCCACGCGACCTGCTATACAACTCCTGGGTTCCTGGGGTTTCTACCCAGGAACCCAGGAGTTGTATAGCAGTGGACAAATTTATAGCATTGTTCAGTTTACACTTAGGACAGCTAGCAATATATTCTTTGACTGGACTTGCCATTTGAGGGCAATAAGATTTTCACTAAAATAAAGGGTTTTAAGGGTTTACTGCCAGCTAAGTTTCCTGAGGAGGGATGTAGAAATAGGCAAATCTGTATCCGTATAACAAGTGCCGTACGATAGAATGATACACATTTTGTTATCACGTATGACAAAATTGTAGTCGACGACTTTTAGCAGCTTAGCCCAGTCAATTTGATAATTTGGATCCTGAAATAAAGAGAACTTCGATTTACAAGATGGGTACAATGTCTGCTTTAGTCAAACTGAAAATGCCAGTAGAAGTCACTAATCAATCTGACAAAGCAACAAAGATTGACCTTAAGATTAGATATCGTAATCGGGCGTGTTCTCATCTTTTGGATCATCACCACAAGGGTTTACCTTACCCTTGCGATCTAGAAGTCACAAGCTTGGAGTTTGAGGCTTTCAAATACTAATCTTTTTGGATAAACAACCAGCGCAAGCTTGCATGTTCCTTGAAGGCCACAAAAAGATACCCCTCTACATAAGGCAAGATTTTTTGCACACAAAGTATCGCGGCTTAGCATTCCATTTCTGTCACTGAAAAGTAACGTTTGGCTGCATTGAGTTAATGGAAAATAAACTTATTGGGTCATTCGTTACCATCGGCGTCTGTCTGAAACCGAACACTGTCTACCCCCACGGTACTGGCATTTCACTGTATGTAGAAGGGTTTACTATAATCGGGATTAGATAGCAAGGGAGCGGAACACAAGAATCTGTCCGCGATAGTAGTTCATTTAAGTTTAGTGGATTTTCCGGTAAGATTGGTGTTCCCACGCATAACCTAAATAGTCAATTGAGGTACACAAATACCTTATCGTGCAACTGGTGAGTGATCACTCAGGGCATCAGGTGGCAGAACGTCTGTGGTCGGTTGCATAAGTCAAATCGCATAACGGTGAACTAATTAATGTAAGCCATCTAGATGCCGAAAATATCGTTTTATCCCTGGATTGTGGGTCGAGAGTTATCTGCCAGAATCCGCGTCTTTAAATCAATTGATTTAATTCCCTTTTTTTAAAAAACCGGTTTTGTTTATGACCTCATGAAATTTAAGTGACGGGTTTTCGGGATTTTTATATGTTCCAAAATTAGTACAGACTACTAGAAGGTGGTCGGAATTTAGATGATCAGTTAGGGTTTTAACATCTACTACCTGGTTTGCGTTATTTGTAATAAATAAATGTGATACGCGCGAAGCACCTATGGCTATAATGAATTGGTTACTCTGGTGCTGATATTATGCAGTTATCTCTATTTACTAAGTAAATGCAGCAAGTATACGCGATTTTAATGATAGATTGTCTCAGTGACAGTAGGTGGTATTTTTTACGGACAGTGACTTGCAAATTATTAGGGGACTAGAACCAAATTGACCAAATTGTCTTGCCTTTTTCATAACCTCCGTGATTAGTTTACAATCGAGCGATTGGTCGAATTGGTAATTTTTTCTAAGATAAAACCTAATAGCATTGCTTAGTATGAAAAGTTAAATGAATGATCTGTTAAATTGACTGTCATTTACTTGTATCAGTTAACAAAGATGTCAGCCAACTAAACTTTGTTTCTTTCAAAATCGGAGTTGATCTAGATTTATTTGAAAAATTATTGCAAAAGCATAATTAGGAATCGCGGTCATGTTGATGTTATCTACTCAGATTTTTCAAAGGCTTTTGATTTTAAGCGCATGTGCGGTACTTGCGTGTGACATTTTATACTAGAAAATTGATTGTCTTGAACTGCTGGAGCAGTTTTGCGTTGGTACTCCTCAACGTGCAGTTAGATCACGCGAGGAGTTATTCCTTATTCCATTTAAGGTAGATATTAATATGGGGCACAGCGTTAGACGTCGTTAATAAGAGGTCAATAAATGTTTTTCAACAAAAGTATTTTTAATGAACAAACCAATCTAGCCCAGTAGGTGATCAGAAATCTTATTGCAGAGATGTTAAGAATTGCGGCGGCCGTAATTTAAGCTCGTGGAGGCAACGCATGCTATTCTTTTGTCTATTTTTTGCCTTTATTTGTTAAGTACTTTAGTTTAAAAAAATGCCAATAATATCGTAAGTATGCGTAAAAAACGACTGGCATACCGATTACCAGTGTGGTGCTGTGGCTGTTAAATTTGCCGACAATTGTGGCTCTTACTATGGCACAAATCTTTGTCAAGTAAAGAACACGTCGGGAAAACACGTTACTTAAGATAAAGAAGACATCAGGATTGCTGCTGTGAGAAAAAAACATCAAACTTTGCGTGGTGCATTCTGCACTCAAGTGGTAAAATGCACAGTGTAGGGCCACTAATTCGGCTCAAAGGAAATATTATTCAAGACGTAGAAATATAATTACCACAATTCCATCTTTTAACATGATAACGACTATGATGGGATTCAACATGATGGATAAGAGGAATATTTTTTTTTAAATTTTTTCAAGTGCAATGTTTTTTATTGTAGTGTTAAATGAAAAATTCCATTAAGATATAAAAAACTTACATGGAAGGTAATTTTAAAAGATTGGAGTGAAATCCCTATTAAGATCTTAACCATTTTTATTGACTTAATGCCAAATCGTTTGAGAGAGTTTCTATAAGGTAGGGTAATGTTTTACAAATCGGTTTTGAAAAGTGGACCCTTACCCACAAGTCCTCTATATGACTGGAACTAGTGTGAGGTAAGCAACTGCAATCCAGAAGAAATATTTTAGAAAAAAAAACCAAGACACAAGACATTGTCTAACAAATTGATGCATCGCCGAAAAATATGTATTATACCTGTCATAAAAAAAATTATATAGATACGGAAGTAAAAACTGTTGGTGATCATATAGTGGTTACAAACAATCTTGAATGGTTATTTGGAATTTTAAAACCATGTGACTAACCATTGATTTGTTACTAAGTTGGTTTTATACCCATAAATAATATTAAATCAAAAAAATAAAAAATCAAAAATTTCCTGCATTATTGATCAACCAATTTATTTATTGACTTTCACTGAATAAAAATCCCATATATTTTTCAAGATATTACTTCACTTACCATTCGGACATGAGAAAAAATCCTGCAAAAAAATAAAAACAAAAGAATATTAAATAATCATTAGGTGAGCTTAAATATTTAAATTAAACATGTAAATTGGCATAAAAATGTTTCTTCCGCAATCTTTGACAGTTTATTTATGTTTATATTACTCAATGACATCATTATAAAAAAAAATCCCGTTCTATTCTTATAAACGAGTAATAAATAAATGTTCCATTTATGGATTTATTATATAGAAAACTAGTCCAGCAAATTTACTTTTTATTCGTACTATATATAAGCGGAATACACCCACAGTACGCGCACAATTGGGGTAATTAGCTAAATGTTGATGAAATGTCTTTTATATTCGTTAAAAAAAAAAAAAAATATTTACTTAGCACAAAAAATGTACGACGGTAAAAAGAATTTTTTTATTTTGACGGTTATAGTATGGTAACGGTATTTTGGACAATTTTTAACTGTTAAATTATATGCTTTGAATTTCTTAAGACCATCGTATATTTATATATGTATATGGTACGATGGTCTTGAGACATTTTATTTTGCTTTACATATTCGTCGTAAATATATAAGAAGGTTAAATTAAGTACCTGTGTTAATGTGGGTGAAACTATAACGGCCAGCCAAATAAATATGGCTGCCGAACACGTCTTCATGGCTTCTGAAAATAAAATAAACATAAATTAATTATTAGTTACCCTGTATTTTATTAAACATATATATATGTGTGTTTGTGTTATAATGATTTTTGCTGTAAAAATAAATATTTTTCTTTAATAATGAAAGTAAATTTGTCCAAGGACGCGTTATAATAATTGTCGAGGTAAATCAGCCGTTAACGTAGATAAAATGCGTGACTCATTCAGTTCATGAACCTATATTCATTTGCGTTAAGACAATGAAGAAGTGACGGGCCACGTATCTTATATACAAATTAAAATTGGCTTAAACAAATAAAATATTTATGCAAATTTCATAAATCTAAATAAATAAATCATCAAATATTTATTATGGCCATTATTCGAAATCATGATCAATATTCACGCAATATAAGTTTAGATAAGTTCTTATATTGTTTTATTACAAATAACGATCGTTTAATTTTTAAGCACAACGAACCTGATTGTTTCCATTTAGTCTGATACTGATGTTGAAGGCAAATAAAATAAAATAAAATAAAAATAAAAGATGAAACAATGTTGTTTCGGATTTTCTTAAATATTTAAATTTATTTTATTGCAACAATTTAAAAGTTGTTATATATATTAGTAATGTACATGTACGTAAACTAAAAATAAACTTATAACAATATTCATGGTCGAATGAATGAATAAAAGTAGTGCTGCGCGCTCGCGGTAAGATATATTTTGGTGTGTGTATGTGTATGTCTGTGGATAAGAGATTTTTCATACATATTCTGTAACTTTTTTTTTAATTATTTGTGTATAAAATTTTATTAGAACTTTCATTTTTATTTATTATATTATGTTGATGAAAGTGAAAATGCAAATTATGTATATAGCTATGTGGAATGTTAGAAAAAGTTTTTTTACTTTTTGATTTATCTATCATTTTGTGGTAAGATGAGAAAATTCATTTTATTGCACTTTAAATTTTTATATATTATGCATATTATACTATATGTATGTATCAAGTCTCTGAGTTGAAAAAAAAAACAATCCAATGATCAATTCAAGATCAAATGTGAAATTATTTGAAGGTGACCACCAATCGTATAGCGATCCAAAGTCCTACTTAGTTTTAGTATGTGATTGATTTACCGATTGTTAAACGTTTAACGATAAACTGTCAAACACTTTATTGATGAATAAAATTATTTTGGTTTTTAGAAAAAAACTTTCAAATTTTTTTTGTTTTTTTTTTTTAGGCATAAACTTGTTTAAGAATTTAGAATAGCTCTAAGTTTAGAAACAATTAATTAAATATTCATATTGTAGACCGGAACCAATACGCATAAATTGTTACCAAAATGTCAACCAAACTTAATTTAAGTCTTTCACTCGATGGACAAGGTTATGCAATATTGATTAAATCGACTTATTCAAAAATTTAAATAAAATACAGTCGTTCGTGGGATGTGACTAATTTTTATTGTAATTAATTTTATGTAACAGGAAATGCAAGTAGTTTCCCTTCAAGCTGTACTGCGTTGTCTTGATAGCATTGACAGGTTACAGCTAGAGGGAAAAATAATGTATTTATAGATATACAGGGCGTTTATTTTGACTAGATAGATCCAAATAACTAGAAAAATAATGACTTATTGAAAGGTAGATACAAGAAGGTCCTATATTTAAAGGAAATAATACAGATACTTTAAAAAGAGGTAAAATATTGTTACTAATAGAAAAACGTTACTTGGTTTTGAAAGTCATTGCCATGTTGTTCCTGACGCAAGAACAAATATTACGGATAAAATTTCTAACATCCCGAACAAAGTTAGAGTGTGGCCGTATCTTATTAGTAAAATGCTCGTCTTACAAATTAACTACATTTGTGGAAACTCCTCCTTGATATATATATATATATATATATATATATATATATATATATATATATATATATATATATATATATATACACGGTGAGTTATTTAAAATTAAAAGTGAAACGACCGAATTCCTTTAAATCGTTTAGAAACCTGGACTTAAATGAAAAATTTGTTGGTACAAGTTTTTATATTTATATTACAGAACCTTGTTCTGCTTCATAAATTGAACACATTTTACGCAAGATATTGAACAAAATATTTAGATTTTTTAATTTCAAACTTGTCATATTTCTACTGTTTCACATTTCTATACTTCTCAAAATATATCGATCAACCATGCATTGACTATTGCATTTGTTTCTAAGTAATGCTTATTGTTTTATTTTCATAAAATTCAATTATTTTATTGTGATCAACAAGAACAATCATTTTGTATTAGTGTAACAATTGGAGTGATTTAAGTTTATGGTTAGTGTAAAAGAAAAATCCAAAATGTTGTAGACGTATATATTCATGAAAATTTCCTAATAAATAAACTATTTTGAAATCATCAGAAACTCTACAAAGGAATACAATGAAATAGAAGTTTCGGACTATAGTGCATAGTACATATTTTCGGTTAATGTCTGGCATACAATAATTGGATAAAGCCTAAACAGCACATAACTTAAACGGTAGAATGGATATTGCACAAAAACATAGTTTTTAAGCCAATAACTTGATGTACTTCAACTTCATTAAACGCTGAATAATCGGTTACAAGATGGATGGGCATCCGCATCATTATTTTTGGACTATACACTGAAAAAAATATGTCATTCAGTTTAATAATATATATTCGTTTAAAACTTGATAATACTTTCACCATTACAATGATAAACAATTTTATTATGCATATTACTTTTTCATAAGTAACGCATTATTATTAAATTGATAAATGGTATAATGTTAAAATTAATAAAATTTCCAGTTTATTTCAATATGACAATTTTAAATCAAACGCACAACATTTACTTAAATAAAATTAGCAAAGTAATAATTATTTATTATATTGAAAAATAGAATAGGAACTATTCAGCTATAAGTGTTTTATAAATTCGATAATAATATTATTATAGTTATAGATAAAAAAGTATATTATCAATAATAATTTATTATTAAGATAAAATATTGTCATAACACTCATAACAAAATATTGAAATGTATCACTAGTAAAATAATATTATTATTGTAAAAATGATTAAATATTGTAATATTTTTACAAAAATTATACATTATATTGAGTTAAATCTATTTCCATTTAATAATTCCTTTATTGATATAAAGTTAATAGAGACTGTCGATCAATATAATAAAATTTAGCGGTTTGGTTGACTTTATATTATAAAGTTAATAATAATTTATTAAAATATAATATCGCAATTAAATTTATAAGGTAATTATTTTATGAATTTTTTCATAATGAAAATTATATTTCATAGTGCAATTTTATTTTGACATATTGTTTTGAAAAAAATATTTAAAGCTATATTTTAATGTTGAAAATATAATTCAATAACTAATATCGTATGAACAATAATATATAAAAAACATTTTTCGTTGTGATAAAAATAAGACGACAAAATAATATTTGATACTTGTTTTTCAGTTGGTAAATGATATGAAACAATATTATCACATGGCAAATAAGTGATATATATATATATATATATATATATATATATATATATATATATATATAAACATTGCGCCAAAAAATAAAAGAACGCAACAACCAAGTTTATAAAAAAAAATTTGATGGTAATTTAAAGAAAATTTTGTCTACTTTCTGATGGTCCGTTGTAATTTATTTAGTTTTTTTGTCACTTTTTTGAATGTTCTAATCAAGAGAAAAAAACTTTGAGACCGTTAACGAGCTTTCCCAAACATTCGTTTGAAAAACCCAATTAAATAAGTAGTAGGTAATTTAAAACCCTTAAAAATAAGTCCTTGTTAAATTTGCGACCACTACTATGTACGACCACTCCTTTGCAATCTTTGCAATTTTAGCAAAAATGTGATTAAAAGAGCATAAAACAAAGTTAAATTTTTCCTTTGATTTTGTATACCATCAAAATTTCGCTAAAAGCTTATTGTTAAGCGTATATATATATGTATATATATATATATATATATATATATATATATATATATATATATATATATATATATATATATATATATATATATATTTATATATATATATATATATATATATATATATATATATATATATATATATTTATTTATTTATAAATATATATATATATATATATATATATATATATATATATATATATATATATATATATATATATATATATATATATATATATATATAGAAAGATTTTCGAAGCAACCATCTATAATATTTTATTATTAACATTTCGTATTTTCAATATGAACATTCTGCTATTATTATCAAAATTTATGTGAAGTATAATAATACCTTTTGATTTGTAATATTTCTAATAAAGGGTAACAGTAATTATTTAATGGACATCAACAAATTTATACAATATGTTCTTTCTAATCTAAAATGTTTTATCATATAGAGTATTAAAAAATTGATTATGAATTTCTACGACGTATTATTGATAATATTTTATTATAAACAACTTATAGTTTTAATAATAAATGTCCTGTGATCATTATGAAAATTTATTAGTAGTATGATGAAACCTTTAGATTTTTTTAATGTAGGTGTCACTGGTCTCTATTTTTTTGTACTGATCAACCACATTTTCATTAGTATAACAAGTGTTGTTCGATATTGTTCGATGGAAGAAGACAGAAGGATTATTTTCTATAAAACTTAAATATTTAATGATAATAGTGAATTCTAATATTTTATAAAAATTTAATAAAGTAAAAAGCAATATTGGTGAACGATTAAAGGTAAGTTATTTAATTTGTGATCTCTTTATTATAAGTTAATTACATTAAAAAACAACTTTGTTGTGATTTTGAGAAAAAAAAGTGAATTTCTAGAAAATTACAATTCATTAAATTTTTTTAAAAATTATATGCATGTTTTCTAGAAAAAGAAAATTAAATTTAAACTGCAGCACAATATATATATATATATATATATATATATATATATATATATATATATATATATATATATATATATATATATATATATATATATATATATATATATATATGTGTGTATATATATATATATATATATATATATATATATATATATATATATATATACATTTATTTATTTTTTTATTATTTTTTACATTCGTATATTCGTATTTTGGCTTTAACCGTTTTTATTTTTTAGAAAATTTAAGTGACGATTACGAATATTATAAACTTCGAATATTTTAGCTCTAAAATACATCCAATTCTGGCCGCAAAAATTAAAAACTGCCACAATAAATCAATACTGGAAACTTTGTTTACAAAAAACATCACCGAGAGTAAGATACATTTAAATTTATTTTATTTTAATTTAACTTTTATTAATTTTTAAACTTAAAATTATGTATACATATATATTTTTACTTTACTATATTTAAGAAAACTTATTTTACATTTTATTTAAATTTTTTTGGATTTATTTTAAAAATCTCATTTTGAGCATGAATGATTTATTTTAATTTTCTAATTCAGACTCGAAGCACATCTGCATCCTTTACCTTCTGCATAATCTATTACCTCCAGTAACAAAGGCAGTTTCTGTATTAAAGAACTCGAAGAATATTACTAAATTTTCAATTAAAGATTCACAAAATTCGGTGTTCGTTTTTGGTGAAACCACCACCGAATTGGAACAAATAATTGACAAAAAATTAGAGCAGAAATTGCCTTTGCAACCATTTATCAGCATACTTGGAACAATTGAGGCATCGTTGCAGTTTCTCGTTTATTTTGATGGCATTCGATATAAGCTAAACACAATTCTGGACGCAATAGATTGTTGTTTTAAAATATATACTTTTTTTAACTTACAATATCCCATGCCGTCGATGTTATTTTGGAACTTCCTTCAACAATATTTTTATAAAATAAACACAAACTTTGATAAGTATCATCCATCAATTAGTTCTTTAATACAAAAACTTAACAATTGATTTATATAATTTTAATTAATACATTTAGAATTAATATATCTTCAAATATTTGTTTATTTTTAAGATTTATTATTTATAGTTTTATTTTACTTTACTTTAATTTTTAATTTTATTTTTTTAATTTTCATTTTATTTTAATTTAACAAATTTATTATAATAATCAAAAAAGTTTGTATCTGAATAAAATGTACATTTTTATATTTTATTTTTATAGTTGTGAATAAATAGAAAAATTTCTTAGTTTGAAAATCAAAATTATTATAATTTGTTCTTTTATATTATTACATTGTATTGGATATTTCCCTACTGTTCCACTCTCTCTCTCTCTCTCTCTCTCTCTCTATATATATATATATATATATATATATATATATATATATATATATATATATATATATATATATAAATATATAAATATATATATATATATATATATATATATATATATATATATATATATATATATATATATATATATATATATATATATATATATATATATATATATATATATATATATATAAGCATTTGATAATAAATATAATTAGTAATTTTCAATGTGATAATATTGCTCCTATCATTTATCAAACTGAAAAGGCTAGTATCAAATAATATTTGTATATTGAATATTGCTTATTAAAATCTGTATTCTAACTGATAATCAAATCAAACTAATTATTATCACAGTGAAAAATGTTTCTAATTTAACATTATTCTATAAAATATTAGTTATTAAAATATATTTTTAATATGAAAATATTGTTAAAAATATTTTTTCAGAATAATAATAATATTTCAAAATAAAATTTCATAATAATATATAATTTTCATTATAAAAAAATTTATTCTTGTATAAGAATAAAATAATTATCTATGTGATAATTACCTTATAATTTTAATTAAGGTATTTTTTTATTGAAAATACATTTTAATAAAAAATTTTAATAAAATATTATTAACTCTATAACATAAAGTCAATTAAATCTTAATAGTTTTATTATATTGATAGACATCTCTATTGGCGCTATATGAATAGAAGAATTATTAAATTGATATAGATTTAAGTCAATATGAATGCATATTTTTTTCAGTGTACACGGTAAGCATTGGTTAGGTATTTCAATGGTCAATATTTAATTTGTTAAGAGATGTTTTTAAAGATATACCAATGAGGAAAACATGAAGGTATGCTTACTATTACGAGAAGAGACTATTTTATAAATATTCATACATTTTTTATAAGGCTTATTGATAAGTACATCGAAGTCTAGGTCATTATTCCTACTCTAAAATTTATTGTTTTTGAAATTCAGTGGCATAGAACAAGAAAATGGCAAGCGATAGATAAAACAACATCGGTATTCATTGTAAGATAAGGTTTAAATCAATCTTCTCACATAATATCCCACATCGTCTCTTGAACTAAATTATTTATTAGAGTGTCAACACTAGTAGATAGAGAGGATAAAATTGCAGATTTGATAATCTAAATATGGACCATTAAGCTTATATAAGTAATTTACATATGGCCATAGTAAAAAACCATTTTTATGCTAAAAAATATTGCAAATAAGTGGTATACTATTATTTATTATCACCGGACTAAACCGTACATTCTAAAAAATATTTTTACTTAATCTTAACATCTATAATTTATGTACAGCATAGAACTATAATTAGTTTAAGCCATGAGTTAAAAGAATCGGTTTAGACCCGTGAAATGGTTTTAAAAAATTATTACCAAGTCAATTTTTTAAGACAATTTTATTAAGTTCCCGAAGATTAATAAAATTCGAACTTTGCAATATTAACGAATGTGCCAAATGGCTTTTAAACTTTTAAATTACCTGCAGAAGCTGTACGTGTCTATTCGCTTCGATTATGTGGTATAGCAGCATGATACGAGTAATAAAAATGTCAGAAAACAAAGTTGTTGAAAGATAGAAATATTTACCTTGGGATGACAATAAATGATAGTTCCTAAAGTCGAAGTTTTAAATGTAACCAGTGCCATAGACTTCCAATTACCTTCACGGTTATTAAACAAATTTAATCACCGATAAAAAAAGTATATTGAGGTACTTTGAAAGAGTATTGTGGTAATCGAAAATGAACAGCAGATCTATTAGCGCGTTCGGTTATGTCATAATAAGTAATTAAAACATTATTACTCCTAATCATTTTATATACTTGAGTTTATAAACCAATATTCATATTGTACCATTTTTGATTTAAAACCATTTGTGGAAACAGTCGATTGTAATAAAGGGAAATTGTTGACATTCTCATTTCAATATTCTTGATTGCTTTTATAACTTTGTTCTGGAAGATTTGTTACTCATTTACTTTAGTATTACCTGCAGTTACCCCAATTTGAAACAAATAAAGTAAAGGGGGATGACAAATGAAAAGTACCAGTTTAGTATGGCGCAACCTTTTGTTTTATGGAGTTTATGTGAATCGTCCAGTTTAGATTATAGCAAAGATTTAGCCCTAGGTAACAAATATTATCTACTCTACGCCGATTTTTTCCGAATCCAGAAAAATTTTGAAAAAATTATAAAACAGTTTTTTCTTTAGAGAGAAAATTATGAATTTAGTTTTGGATTTATTAAGATGAAGTTTATTAGCGAGAAAAAACTATTTAGGAAATTTAAGTCTGTTTCCATCTGTCGTTGGAGATCTTCTCACAGCTGAAGTTTGCCGGATAAATTGAGTAAGAAGATATCATTGATGTAAATAGTAAATAATAATGGGCCTAAAATGCAGCCTTGAGGTACTCCACATTTTAGAAGAAGTTCTTCGGACTTGTAGTTTCTCATTTGAAAATAATGTTTCTGATTGAGTAAATAATCTTTTGGAAGTGAAAAAGCTCTACCGATAACATCAAGTTTATTTATTTTGTTTAATAAAATGGTATGATCTATACAATAAAAAGCTTTTGCTGATATAAAGTCCCAGCCCATTGAGCTAGAAGTTTATATTCCAAATATGATTAATTTAACTTCCTCTTATGATATAAGTTCAAAATTATCCAATTTACTATTTACGTTAGGATCCACTAAAATATTATTATAGGCAAATTATATAGGCTAGTATTATAGGCAAATACGCCAATATCGTTGAAATATTTATTGAAATTATTTACAACTCCATTTCGATTTGTGATCAATGTCAATTAAATTAAATTGATGGGATTTTTAAATTTCGTAATACGATTTTGCAAGACTTCGTTTATTAAAGATCACATTTTTTTAGGAGATCGTTTTAAAAGTTGAGTATGAATCCCTTTAATGCATGTTTAAGTTAGGAAGCAAAAAAGGTTCTGTATAGCAAGAAATGTAGTTAGTTTTTTGTTTAACTAAAATAAACTTAACTTAACCTTGAAAGTGTCCTTTAAATCCAAACAAGCTATATTTATAGTATTTTCATATAAAGTTTAAGCTAATTGACTGGCTTAGTAAATGTGATTCACCCTGTATAAAAATATGTATATATATATATATATATATATATATATATATATATATATATATATATATATATATATATATATATATATATATATATATATATATATATATATAACATTCGAGTGAAATTTTCCACTTTCAATTTGTGAAAATCACTAGACAATAGTTTTGTTTATAATTATGTTCTTTTAATTGTATTAATTAACATTTTACATGATTTCAAACAGTTTTTATTCCTTCTATATGTATTGTAATAGACAAAGCATAATTTTCATGTGAAGATGATGTTCTTTTCTATAAATAATTGTGACCTCTTCACACAACATATTCACATTACTTTGTAACGTTTCACAAAGTTTTCTTGTACATACAAAATCGGGTGAATCATTTATCATGACACAACTGAATGTATATTGTATGATATTTAGTTTAAGTTTGTTTTGTGGTCAACATTATCTTTTTTTACTAGGATCCTGGTTATTTTTTTTTTAGATTCTGGTTTAACTTTTTTTTAGCGGACCAAATTTATCTTTCTAAATTGTAATGATGAGCTTCTTATGCATTGATTAGTGACAAATTTTCGTGTGGTTTTAGGTGGGTCTTAATCTATGGAATACCACATCATATATTTTCGATGATGAACTGACTACTTCAAAGTCCATTGCTTTCAAGTGATTTCACTCGTTACTTTATCCCAACCAATTCAAAATTATTTTGTCCTTGCCACTACAATTTGTTCTTATTTGAGTTTCCGACAAAACAAATCACAGATTTTGTTACGATTTAAGCTCTTCGTCAGTATTTAGAAAACGTAGTAACTGTTTAACGTAAGACTCCAATTCTAAAGCTTAATGTCAAAATAATTGTAAATAAATAATATTTCGAGGCCTATCTTAATCACCGTTGAATATGAAACAAATTAACGCAATTTGTGTAAACATTACTGCGTCAAAACTTGGAACTAATGGGACAACCAATGCAACATTGGCCATGAAAACTTAAATGTGTAGTGAAATAATTAATTTTTCGAATCCACTTAAGAATCTTGTGGTAATTGGTGATGACTAAGCTAAACCAGATAGAATTTAATTTAGCCTCTCATATAACATAAAGTATATTATCAGTCAGAAAGCTTATGTTTTCAAATTGCTCAAAATAAAGCAATCGTTCTGTTAATTGAGAAGGTTATTGATGGGTAGGTTAATAAATGTGTAGATCGTTAAATAAATCTTTCTTGGTCAAGACAATTCCTCTTTAGAATTCAATTCTACTGCCAGTTTGCGTTTATAGTTGTTTCCATATGCGCGTTTTCTTAATACCAAATGTATATGTAATTAAATAAATTATAAACTGTCATACACATACGCAATGTATACAATTCCATCATCTTAAGATGTGGTGAGTATTTAGTTTGGTGTGTACATTTTTATTGTATAAATTTAAAAATTTCGAGGCGTGGAAAAAAATTCATTAAACAATCAAAAAAATTAAAAATTTCGTAATAAAATAGAAATTACGTTAGTTTTGTATGTTACCGCGACTCGCGATTATGTAATGCGTGAATTTAAGTGAATTCGCACAGTATGTGACCACACTCAGTAATACTTAATTTTAGCAAAAAATAATTAGTCGGCAATAGAGTAACTCGCCACAACTTCACAAAACGGGTAATTAAAATTTACAAATTTATTTAACAACAAAAACAATTGAAATACAAAAAATTAAATTAATTCACATGATTTCTATATATGAAATTATTTTGTAATATTACAAAAATAAAAAAGTTTTAAATAAATCAATTTTTTAATTTTAACTGTGTGAATTTAATTCAATTGTGTATAGAGAACGATAGGAAATTTTATGTAAAATGCTAATAGCTATGGACAACAAATTTTATAAAGATTACACCAATATGAATCATATTGATAGAAGGCAACGGACATTAGAGCAATAAAAAATTAGGAATGATTTGAATAATGATTACATGTGACATAATCGTATACACGGATGTCATTGACAATTTTTAAATGTAATATTTTTAAAGTCGCCAAGAATTAGTTCCGCTAATTATGATTTAATGATAATTCCTATTTCATTGCAATGGCAAAGTAATCAATCAGTCTACAGTAAAATTTAAAGAGTTACAAAAATTTTTGGTTGGTTTATTTTTTATGGTAATGTAAAACAAATGTGGACAGTGGTACTAAGATGTCAAAATAAAATCCACCAAACCGACGCTAACGTTTTTTCTAAAGTCTAAAGACATTTCTAAAGTGTTAACACATTTTCCAAAATTAAACTAATGGTTCTGAAAGTGACAGTAGTAGATCGATCGGTTAAGAGAGAATTTTGACGAACCCAAATAAAGTAATCCGTGTATGTAGAAACGAAGATGATATTTTTTCAAAAAAAAGCAAACAATACAAGTTATAAAAAAACGACAGTGAGTCCATGTTCAATTATAGCAAACATTGTGTGAAAACTACTCTCTCTTCTAAACAGCTCTCGACATAAGTTCTAATATTGCTATATAATTTTTTTGATTACTCCTACCGCTAAAGATGATTTCACATCAAAAATTTACAAAACTAATATGTGTTTTTCTTTTCCTATTCCCTAGTTCTTATTTAACAAGAATTGCTATATTAACTGCAAGAGAGAAACTGAGCGCCTACTCTATTTTTGACGTTTTCCATGGTATTTTTCCATGGCTATAATAAAATAACATCGTGGTGGTTTTATAACGACCACGATGTTATTTTATTATAAAGAATTGGATGTTGTGCAGCAATGCCCAGTTTCGATCTGATGAGAAATTGTTAAAAAATAATTATCATTTCATCAGGCCATGGCGACAGAGTGCTGTGTATAGATGTAGTACTAGTTAATTATAAGAATTTGCACAAAGTTTCTGAATAATTATTTTTTGTAGCAATTAGATATGATCGCTACAGTTTTTGCTGAAAATAGTAAAGCGAAACAGAGAAAGAAACTGATAAATTTTGTAGACCAAAATTTTTTTGAATTAATCTAGTTAACACTGAAAATATTTTTTTTGCTTAATTCAAAACCGGAATATTGAAAATGATCTAGTCAAATGTCAAAAAAGTATGTCAAAAATAATTAAATTGAGTTCTTGTTTGCTACCATTGCTATTGAAAGCAGTTAATGTTAGAAAAACTGAGCAATTACTTTAATTTTGACGTTTTGGTATTTTCCATATGCCTTCACAATATATATACACTTGTACTTAATAATATGTGAAATAAGTATCCTTTTTTCTTTCTGCTCTTACTATTTTGCATGAGTAGTTACGAATAGTTAAAATTAAGGCAAAGACACACACCTAAGTACTTTGCGGTGATCGATTGGAAAACAACTAATATGTGCAAAGTATGCAAAATATTTCCAACTAATATGCAATGTAGAAAATATCAAACTTGTAAGAATGATGCGGGCAACTGAAATTGAGTTTGGTCAAACACAAAATAACATTGCCTAAGAATAGTTTAGATTACAATAAATGACAACAATTTTTCTGCTTTTCCCTAAATATGAGTTTAAGAACTGACGATGATCTTTCTGACGAATCAATAATATGTGAGCGATTCAATAATTAAGGCAGTTTCTTCAATCCAGGTTCCCTATGTGGTTCTGAATGATCTTCTGCAACATGATTTGCTCCATTTGGAGCTAGACATGTAAATGTTGCATTTTTAGATAAAATATGTTTAGATTTTTAGCGACTTTCAACATATTATATACACAACTACATCCCTCACAAACAGTAAAACTTTGTGTTCAGACATTTTTCCGATTATCAAATTGGCAAAGTGGTGTCAGTAGTTTCATCCGTGAGTTCATAATATGTAGTTAGTATGTTCATTTAATTTTTAGAATTTCTAGAACTCAGTTACGTACTTTTTTTGGAGTTCCACTAATTTTCGATTAATATATGTCAGCACACATATTTCATTTAACCGACCATAAAAAAGTGGCCATCACTTGAAAGCAATGGTTAAATTTGTTTGTTATGAGAACATACGATGGTCTTTTTGGTTTTTGTGTTTGCTCATGCAAATCAAATGCGATCATACTACGATAAAAGCAACTTAGGCGTAGCGCTTACATTGCACAACATAAAAATTACTCTACATAGTATTAAATAGAATCATGCTTCTGACAGAGTAAATTGGCAGTTACTATCAAGAAGTGTGTCATCCGAATTTCGAAGAGCTGTATGGTTATAAACCAGTCACGAGACGTTTGTAAAGTATAATGTCAGACTGATCAGTTTATAATCGAAGCCCACACATGAAACTTTAACAACTATATGTATATTAATACAAGCAACTTAAAATGATTTTCCATCTATATAGTAATATTTACCAATGTTGAAATATCAAGGTTAAATCAGGCATAACCACAGAAGTTAACATAATTTTTTAGAACACAAAAAACTCATGAAATTGTATATCGAAACGTTGTATTGTAATAATCCCGCACCCATTATTCACATGATGATTCACATTTAAAGGAAAGTTTGTCACCATAACCTAAATAAAAATAACGATGATACAGCACCCAAAAGTCTTTAAAATATTAAACACAAATACCTGCAACGCAGTAGATCAAATGTTACGACTTATAGCTTATCGATAACCTAATTTTTTTGTTTTTCATATTCTAACACAAAATCTTGTATATTTTAACATATCTATAAAAAATCTTCTTTAACTTCGATCTAACAAGCGTGGTATACAATAAAATATTTTTCATCAACATTAACAAGTCTTAAGAGGTACAAAAGTGAAAAAAAAAAATTGTTTCGTCTAACGGATTTACATTTTGTTGTATATGTTTAATTTATGCCACAATATATTGACAAAAATATATTTAAACTGGTGAAAAAGATGGTTGTTTGCCAAAAAAATTCAACACCCAATAGTCATATACAGAGAGGCTAGTATATTCGGCGCAATGACAAAGCGAATTATTTATCTTACTAACAATTACCGCATACATAAGATTTAAAATCTATTTACATTTTTTAGTCCAACGTTACACAATTTAATCAAGTTTCTATTTTTTATTATAATTATAGTTTTAAAAATATTAAATTGCAGAAATAACGTTTTTTGTATTTATCTGTGTATACCAAGTACAAACACAAGTAAAGTATATATGTCTGTTACGCAACCGACAAACTATGCATACGATTTGTGATATACGATATTCGTATGAAGTTTTTTTTTTTATCTTCGCTTGAGATTAAGCGGTAGTAATCGAGAGATGATGTCAATTTAAGGTGATGTGCAATGTTGTGTATACGACCTTAGCAAGCAAATGCAATTATATATTTGAAATTTACTTAGTAAATATTTAAATTTTATTTATACTATTTGCCAAAATAATAAACGAACCAAACAAAAATTAAGGTTGATGAAACGTCTCAATTATATGTAGGCACAAATATATGTCTTTCTTAGTTCACAAATATTTAGTTCAATTTACACTTCGTAATCGACTCTAATTTCGGCTCGATCGCTCTTTTACTATGTAGCATATATACACAATACAATAAACTTCTTATAGTTTTACAACTATTGTTCTTCACCAATAACATATACCGTGAACAAATAAACAACAACAATATAAAAATGTTACAGTATGACTAAATCTTCAACCGGTTTATTTCCTCAACAACAAATTTATACTGGTTTATTGGTAGAGAGATAAACTAGACCAAACCCATCAATGATCACGACAAAATATTCTTTAAGATTTTAATGAATCATACAAAAAATATTTCCTCTTAAGTTTAATTGATATTTCGTTAATTTTATAACCGTTTGATCATCATTTAACCTTTAAAAAATTTTTTTTTTTTTTCAGCTTTGTCGTATTTTTATCACGAACATCGTCATCATCGACTTTATGTATTTTTTGTAAATTACGTTATACGATCGATAAAGTTGTAAAATTTAGTTAGTTAGCTAAATAGCATGTAATCGCCGATAAAAACTCTCTAATCGGGTACATTTCACGTATGTAACACCGCGAGTACAATTCTTCATGACATGATGTAATTTTTTTTTATTATTTAAAACACTTTAAAAATTAGAAAGCTTACGAGATTATGTTTATGTATATACAATCGAATAATAATAAAATCATAATTATGTTTGGAAAAAATATTTATGTATAATAAATTTGAATAATAATAAATAATTTGAAATTACATTACAATTAGGTGCGGTTTTTTAAGAAATTTTTTATGTCTATATAATGAATAGAGGAAAATTATTAATCGGATTTTTGAGTTCGGTTTTCACATCAAAACTAACAAACGACTTTGTCCAAATTATTTTTTGAAAAACTGTGCCACTCACTCTAATCAAGACATATAATATATAAAATTAACACACGATTTATAAACGTTTATTTTTCTAATACATATTATATATTGTAGTACCGGGTGAGTGATTTAACTTGATACAATTAAATATTGATCCTATTTCATCAGTTGATGAGTATACTTTGCGTCTGACAATATGTGTCGGAGTGCTAGTTGAACACCAACCCACTCTGGGGTCTATTATAAAACATATTCGCTTTCAAAAAATTCGATTCGCGGCGAATTTTGGTATTTGAAATTATTTTGCTTAAAATGTTGCTTAAAAATCGTCGTGTATTTTTATAAAAATTGGTAAATTAAGACAACTTCAAGTTTTTTTTATATCAATATAATTTGACAATCAGATTTTGTATAGGAATATTCGCCTCGTTTCGAATTATTAAATTTCGAATTTTTAGATTTCGAACTCGTAAAACGATTCATAATTTAAAATTTACACTGCCCAACAACTGTTGTGTTATGTATAGCATCACCTTCAATTTCGAAATGTTTGAGATTTTAACAGTAATATAATTTTTAAATTTTTAACTGCCCAACCGCAAGTTTCAACCGCTTATGTTTTGTGTGATAAGCTTTAAATCTAAAAAGGCATATGAAGAAATTGTTTTCGAGGTCAATAAATGTACTTATCATTGGAATATTACTCTAAATCCAACTCGAATTGTCTGTGATTTTGCAAGTGGGAGCGTCTCGACAACCAAAACATTTTTTCGGACAGCTCTCTATAAAGGATCTTGATTTCACTTGGGACAAATTATCTGTCGAAAGATGTAAATCCAAGAATGTGCTGCATAATAAGAAAACAATAACATGCAAAATCTTTCGCGGTTCCAAAATAAATTTTGAAAAATGGTTTGAAAAAAACTTTATAAAAAAACAGATCCTTTGATATCTACCCATGAAAATCGCAATTCACTCCAGATCTTTGAGGCTTATCTGAGGCGCACACTGAAAATTTTCCGAGAACCTAAAATCCTGTAGAATATTTGTACACTCGTAAAATTGTGGTAGGTAAATTTCATATTAGAATTTACAAATTGAAAGAATTGTGCAAAGCGATGATAATTGCAAAACGTCGGATCAAAAAATGGAAAGCAGAAGCTACTTAGTAATAGTTTAGCAATAATTAACACTTTTACGTTTTAATACGCTTTTATTAGCTTCTCATTTAGCTGTAACTATATCAATGTATATGTAAAGGAATCTTTGAAATCGAATTTAACTAACTTCTAATTGTTGGATCATCATAAAATTTGGCAGTTGTATGCAATTCTGATTTCTGATAGTTTGTATATCCAATATCCTTCTAAATGCAATATGACAACCCCCCTGATATGGGTAACAAATGAATGTTTTCGAATAGTAGTATACGATAAGCTACGTGACGTCATTTTAAATTCAATATGGCTGACGTTGCGACTATTCACTAATTCGACTACCTGACATTAAGCAAACGTTGGATAGCTGGTGGAGTGGGTTTCTTCAGATATATCTGTGCAATTCAGATATATCTGCAATCAACTTGCAGGCAACTATGGACATCAACGGCAGTAATTAGAGCATACAAACCCGCACATTTGTTGATATTTGTCTAGCTTCGCTGAATTGTCAGTGGTCACTGACGACATCAACTTTATTTTCGTATTTACATTTATTCTGGGATCCATTTACATTTATTCTGGGATAATTACAGACATCTCTTTGATGACACGAATTCAAACAACTTTCCAATGCTTCAAGAGCATTAGTGATCTCCTAATCTCCTTTGAGGGAAAATTCAATAAGGAACTACGTTAAACCTATAATCAAGGCGAACAATTAAACCTTTTTAAGTGTAGAACGAGATAGAGTTCGCTATGTACCATAATTGATGGTTTTTTGATAGTTAACAGTAGCATACAAATGGTACTAGTTGATTTAATTCTAGAACCTTTATTCATTTCAATAACTATGAAATATAGACATATACATACGAGAAATAAAGATTATCCACTGAATCACCATTAAAAATATTACGAATCACGACTGATATAACCGCCTTATAGTTTAATAATAGCATGGGAATTTATTCAAATGACCTAATATATATTGTAATAATTATATGCGTATACATCTTGTGGCAAATAAACCTTGTTGATTAGATAACTGATATTGACAGTGAATATACGAGCACATATTCTGTTAAAAAATTAATGTATAATTAAAATACAATTTTCTAAAGACAATTTGAAGTTTTAATCAACCTGTTTCATCTCGAAGCTTATACTAATCCATCATCTTATAAAACTTGTTTTTTATATTTTACTAACGTCCATTTATGTATATGGATAGCTTTCTATTTTATTTTATTTTATCGGACACTTGTCTCAAGATTAAATATTTATATCAATGTTGGTCGCCCTCACTCTTAGATCTATAGGGTCCCCCAAAATCAATATACTTGTTTCACACCAACTAGTTTAGTTTATCAACTAAAACCACTTTAATATATAATTATATTAATTCACATAACATTTGTCCTACTTTATAGTTAAGTAAAATAAACGATTGAAATTATATTTTCTTACATTATATTTACCTATGATATACAAATAAGTTTTTGTTTTTTTTTACCTTCTCTATTTAATGCTTCTTTCAAACATCTTTTGTAATCTTAAGCCTTGTATACAACACACACCAAAATAAATCAAACATATCATAATTTTAATGTGAGTACGTATATATGTATATGGTTATTTATTAGTTATAATTATGTAGGTATAGAAAATTTCACCAACTATACACATTATGTACTTGATAATAGAATAAATCGTTTAAACGGAAGTTAACATGAGACATTAAGACATATTCATTGTATGTCATGTCAATATAGAAAATAGAAAATTAATTAATTTTATTAGTATGATGATGATAGATGCTCGATATCAGTCGACACTTTCTTTAAAATTATATCTATAATAAACCAGACAATGTGATAATTTATTATTATTCGTGTAACAACTACTTTGCTGTCATAAGTCACAAATTATTTAAAAAAAATTTACACCAACGTAAAATTTTTACTTTTATTTTAATTTTCTGGACGACCATGGAGAAATCATAAAATTACCATACCTTGGGAAAATTGTAGGCAGAAAATCCAAAAATATCTCGTATGTGCGGTTAAGGGTAATGAAAGTGGTATTTGAATATGGATTTGATCACGCACTATTTTTACGAAAATGTATTATCAATTTGTCAAGGTTATCTTTTACGCATGCATATATAGTCGGTTACTTATATGTGAATTTAGCGGTGGTCGTAAATGAAAGTATTTCCTAAGCCGACTAAATATTTTACTGTATTTCGTTTAAACCATATATTGAGGGTTCAAAATAATTTGTTGGACTACGTACTATCGACAATAAAAGTTGGTTATGATAGTTCAATTCTTATCGATCGATCATACCGATTGCTTGTGAATTAAATGGCGGTTTATTCTGCACAGTAAGATTGCCAAACAGAACAAATGGCAAAACCTTTTTTTTGTATTTATTGTTGCGAATGTGATCACATGTGATTTGTGGTTGTCAAAAAAAAATCGTGTGAAGCTTTACAAACATAACGAAATCAACAATTTTGATTTTGAGCTGAAAAAACTAAAATCAATTTTAATATTAATTACAATTCATTTGTATTTATAGTAAATGACATAAACTAAATTAACTCAAATGGAGTTATTAAAACCGATTTATATAGAACTCTTTACAAGTTTCAGACAACAAGTTAGCTATTCGAGTTAAACTGAATTATTCCATGAAATGAGTTTAAATATTGTGGATTCTAAAGATTCAAGAAGTTTGAATATAACTGATAAAACTTTTAAAAAAAATATTTCATACATGACAACGCTATAATCTTACCCGATTTATTGTGTGGTAGTCTGCGTACTTTACAATCGAAATTTAGTTGGTGTTTCATTACTTAATTATAACTCAAAACTAGCTCTTTCACAAACTTAACATCAACCCACGTTAACGAACTATCAGATAACAAAAGATGCAACTAAGCTTCTTAAACTCCTAATTGAAATAGGTCGAAAAACCTATAATCATCTAGATGTTTCTAATTTGCGTGTACACAAGATACTCAAAGACCTTAGACAGATAAGATAAGTTGGTTATTGGCTGAAAATCTGATATAACTGAGAATCGATTAAAATGTTGGGACTAGTCATGGACTTTTATCCTTAATTAAAAAAAATGACCGGCCGCTTTAAATTTGACATGAATAATTGCACTAAATCCTCAGTTTCAATAAATGCAATAAATTTGAATTCACAATTGAACTCATAATTTCTTTCAGCAAAAAGCAATACAAATGGCTTTTGAGGAGTACTAACTGAATTGATATTAAGTTATTTAGCAAATTTTATTTGGCACTGGAGTAAGAATTAAAATCAAATATTTCCACTTATTTTAATATAAAACAAACAAAAACTTGTAAAATTTGTTGTAAAACAAATGATGTAAAATTATCAATTAAATATAGCTAATAATTCGATAATTGAATTACTATAATCAGATAATTAAGCTACTGAATTGAATTGAGCCTACAAATTCAAAAAAACGATGCAAAAAAAAAAAAACAATACAAAAAATGTCAAAAAACAAGAAAAAAAAATCAGATGAATGATTGAACATTTGAAAGATGTAATTCAAATGAATCGAAGCGCCCTTTGAAAATAACACAATTTCTGTTATTGCTATATGAAACATTAGAAAAACTGAGCTACTATTTTGTTTTTGACGTTTTACTATTTTTCCATGCCTACTATGTTTCTTTTTAAAAACCTTCTATATATAGACATTTTTATCTCACTCGAATATATAACATTGACATTTTTTTTTGTAGAATAGGCTCAATTTAATTATTATATGAATATGTTGGATATTATGATAGTAAACTATACTATGATAGTATAACACTGTCAGCACAAAAAATAACTTGTGAATTGTGATTTTTTTTTTTTGTTTATTTTCAAAATTTTACAGATTTTGTAACAAACCGAGTACGTTTTTTTATTTAACTATAATTTCCATAAATGTCTTATTTATATTTTACATAAACCTAAAGTATTTATTTTAAAGATTAAAAAAAACTTTCATTGACATTTTGTACAGTAAAATTTTTATGTAAAAATATTTCGAGCCATAGGTTTATGTACTAAAAATATGTCTTTTCTTATTTGTTCAACAATTTAACGAAAAAAAAATTTCACTTTGAAATTATGATATTTGCGTGAACAATTGTAAATAATTGATTTTTTCACTTGACAGTCGATTATGATTTATAATTTTTTTTAAATATTTGTAAGATTAATTAATGGTAAAAAGAAATGATTTGTGAAGGATACATCCTACCCTTCTTAAGGTACTGCCTTTAGAATAATACTTCCGGATATTTCTCATTATTATTCCTATTGATAAGATGTTATTATAATTATTAGCCCGATTTATGCTGTTTCGTATAGGTAATCATTGAGAAAGTGTCTAAATCAAAAAGGCATGCCCAAAATTTGAAATGAGAATATTAAAATAGAAACAAACCAATTGAACTTTGTCCGCGTTAAATGTATACATATATCGAGAACTAATGCCTCTATAGGGCTACTGACTGACATACTATGGCTTGGTAATCAACAGTTACATTATAAGAAATATTAGATCAATCATGGTATCATTCTAAACTTTGATGGATATTTAAATTTAAATTGAACATTTTCAACACCCTGTCTAAATAGTTATAACCCTAAAACAATAATTCTTAAGGTAACACAACACGCACACATAACATAATAGCACAGGTGTTAAGCTATATAATCATAAAACAAATGAAATAGCGATTCTTTTGTCTATATACAACCAGGTAGCTAAACGAGGATCGAAGATTTTTGCCAAAAAATTAAAACAATTCCCAGCGTATAGTACTTATAATGTGCTATCCTGAGAATTACACTTTGCCCATCTGCTGTATGCCTCTATAAAATATTGGACATATCTTTTATTGATTATGGTTTAAAGAATTTTCACTTTATCTGAGAGTATTTATGGTGTATGTCTTTTACAAAATTAATTTATAGAAATATTTCAAGGTTTACCAGTTTTGTGAAGATAAAATAAGAAATAAAAAATCGAATGTTAAAAAAAATGAGTGTCAGGTGCGAATAAAATAGCTTAGAAAATCGTATATGATTACATCATTATTTAAAGATTTTTAAACGTCGTATATAATTTCTTGTCTTTTTGAAAAAACCATAACTTTATAGTATTATTATTTTTGTTTGATTTAAACCAATAAAATATATCGAAATTATAATCAGCTTATTTCATATTATGAGAAGTTTTTGTTGTATGTATTTTTGATTTCACAGTAGGATTTGATATAATTTGAAAATAATTTGTGTTATGGTTGAAAATTGGATAAAATTAACTCCAAGGTATACTTTTAGTTCTCATGTCTTTCAAATTAATTTTTTGGTCGGGTTTATTGTCTATAGATGGGAATACTGTGCGATGGACTTGGAAGATATATTTAATAAAGTAATTACTGTATCCTGAATGATTGATTAATGAAAACGTAAAAAATCTAAACCTTGAATATAATTATAGGGTACTTGATCCTTGCGTCGTTACATGCGGTAATCTTGTCAAATAAAAAATATACGTTAGACTAAAACTTCTTCGTTAAAATTTGCAAACTCATTTCGCAAATGAATACAATAACCCCTTAAGTAAGTATATAAAAAAAATAATCTAAATCCGGATACATTTGTAAAGCATTTTTTCTTGTCATCGATTAACGAGATGCTCGAATTATTTAGAATAATAAATCAAACTGTATATACTCGTATATAAGATTTTGAAAGGTCATTTATTTATGAACTTTAAACAAATGCGGAATTATATAAATTGTTATTCAGTCATTTGACATTTATGACATCATTGTATAGGTGAGTATGAGTAAGAAATTCCATTCATTGTTAAATAAATATTTTTTTTAGGTTAAACCAATACTATTGGAGATGCTAAAATTCCAAGAAACATCTTAAGCATTGATAAGTTTTGATTTATAATAGTTATTGTTATTTGTAGTCATCCGACAACATAGATCTAGCAGGTAAAATTCTATTTCTATCCCAAATTAAGGTTTATTTTTTTATGCAACTTACCGGTTAGTTTTTTATCCAAGAGAATAATCCAAATAATTTTTTGTATTTTTTTGTTAAGTGTAAAAAAATGTTTCGTTACGTCCGATTTATTAATAAATCACTTTTTATTTTGTTCGAACTATAAACTATATTTTCTATATAAATATATATTAAATAAATATTTGGCACTGGGTCACACTATAATTTTAGTTATTATCTTAAAGTCATTATAATTTTAATAATTTTATTTAAGAAAAGCTGTGGATACACGAGACAAGAAAAATATTAATAAATTATATATAAAAATTTATTAACCGAAAAATAAGTGAGCTGCCACGAAATCAAAAAAAAAAAAAACTTTATTATTATTCAACTTGACCTAATTCACGATCGAAACAGAACAAAAAAATTAATTTAGAAACAAATATTAAATTAAAATTATTTACAAAAAATATTATTTTACGCAAAAAATTACAATCACAAATTACAAACACGAACAATTCTTTAATTTAATTAGTATTTCGGGCACATGAAGTATGAAGTACACTAGATTTCAAAAAGGTGAACAACTTTTCTTAAATTAAATTAAAATAATTTAAATTAATAAATAATCCACATGTTTTTTTAATCACAATTAATTAATAGTATAATAATTTTTAATTAGTTAATTGATATATATATATATATATATATATATATATATATATATATATATATATATATATATATATATATATATATAAATATATATTTCAATCTGCCTTACAACTTTCTCAAACGAAAACTAAACACTCACTGAATTAATTTTTTTCTTTTCCATGGTGAAGGTGATTTTTTTCTTAATGTTTCTTATTTAGTATGCCAAAAGGTAGATGTAAAAGTAGGAATAACAATTGTGGTTATTAGTACGTTGTACAGGTAGATTTGTTTATAGTTTCTTTTATGTTGGATGAGGGTAAAAATAAATAAACTATTGGTATGGTGTTTAAAATTATCATGAGTTTTACAATATCGTCCATTGATCATATTACATTGTAGAATTTCCTTAAATTATCAAGTCCATAAAAAAAAACTTTTCTAAGTAAAGAATGCAGCATATTAAATTTCAATTAAAAGTGAAACGAGCATTATAGTCTAAATTTGATTTGCCATAAGGCAACATAGTTAAATATCAATTATAGTTTTTGTCAAATGACTAATGCAAATTATAACCAATGTTTATAGTTTGGTTTTAGCCAAAATATTCACTTTCGTTTTGCGATACCAGAATATTCATTTTAGTAAGCATTAAACATCTTAAAATTGTCAATGAATTAAAAAAATGTAAGTCCGTAATTAAATATTTTTTCCTGTATTTCCAATTTAGTAGCTAGGGTTTCTAATAGACTGGACCACCTCTCTCTATTGGGGGCTATTACCTTTAACTCATCCCATTAACATAGTTCTTTTCCATGTCGTCGGTGTGCTCCTGACTTTTCTCTTTCGTTGCGAGTTACATTATAATGACATCTCAATTTTTGTTTCCTATTTTCTTTTTCTATATCGATTTACCTTGTTTGTAGGGGAGCTCCTCGCTCGTGATTTTGTTTGGCCAGAAGGATCTTATTTCTCACCTGATGTATTTATTTACAGATACCTGGGGTGTTTTTTCATGTTTCACAACCATACAATGGTACTGATTTTACACAGACATTGAACATTCAATGTATTTCATTGTTAAGACAGTGCGGATGTGTTCTAGATCTTGTAGAGCATATGTTGAATCTATATATCTAATGCCCTTGGTCTTTCTAATGTTGATTTTGACACCAACTTCTTGTGCCAATTTGCTTAACATGTCAGCTTTTTTATGCATATCGGAATATTTGTGTATTAGAAAGCTTGTATCATCTGCGTAATCAGTATCTTTTAGATGATTGATAAGGTTCCATGGTATTCTATTTAGGCTTGCTAAGTCTAATCTGCGCATTACATTGACTTACACTAATAAGATCAACGGTGGGAATATCGCAATTTCCAGAAATTGTCTATTAGTTAGTTAGTTAGTTTTAGGTGGCCAACCAACAAAAGGACGAGGCATAGAGACATATGGCTCGGAGCCTTACCACCGAAATTGCTTCTTCGCACTACCCTACTTTAACCAATTTAAGCTTCTCACGAAGCAGTAGATCCGTTAGATCGTACAGGTGAGCTCCCAAAAACTTAAGTCTGTTTTGAGACAGACTAGGACAGGTGCATAACAAATGAAGTATTGTTTCCTCCTCTTCTTCGTCGTTACAGCTTCGACTGTAATCATGAAAAAAAACACCAAGACAGTGGTGGTTACTTTCCAATAAGACAGTGTCCAGTAGGTACAGCGGTGGGTTCCATTCGTTATATTGTTTAATTATGATCCAACTTGTATTGATGTGATCAATGCAGTTCTTTCCAGATTTAAAGCCAGCCTGCTAATTTCGTATGTGATTGTTGGTTACAGGTAAGATATGCTCCAGAATGATCATGGCCAATACTTTCATTGTGCTGTCCTTGCTTCGGGATTGTTATAGTTAGTTCTTCTTTACATTTCTCTGGTATTCTACCTAAACTTCAAACTTCCACTAATAGTGGTACCGCTGCTGCTGTAGTAGATGACCTATCTGACACATTGATATATGTTTATGTTTGCTGCTATTTCTTCAGCTATTTCGGGAATATTCTCAGTGTATTTCCTACGATCACGCCTTGCTATTTTCTTTACCTGTCAGGCTGTATCTTCGTATTGCCTTCTAATTTCTGCCTTGTTTTTATGAGCAAACTGTTGCTTAATTTGACGACTTAAGTTCTTTATGACTTTAAGATCTTGGCATCCGAATAAACTAGGAACTGTCTTGTCATATCATATTAATGTTGTGTTACTAATTGGATTGCTGTGCAAGTCTGCTCCGACATCATTATTGCTCTGACATCTTGCAGAGATGATATAAATTTCTTTTATCAGCATGTGATCTATTTGGTTTGTTGTTTTGACATCTGGCGACGTCTAAGTCTACTTCTGTTTTTGGGTGGGAACTTATTGCCACTTATAAATAACTGATTTGTGATACAGTAATCGATGAGTCTATCTCCGTTATTGTTTTTTGTTGGTTTAATGCTTCTTTACTCGCCTATATAATCAGTTCTAATTTTTGCGTTGAAATGTCGCTGGACAGTTTTGATGTCATTTCGGTGTGCAGTAAATATTATCACTTGCAACTGACAATAGAATTAATATTTTATTGTATCATCAGCAACTTCCGTAGGTACGTATAGCTCTGAACAATTCTAGTAATTATTTTTTATTACGGGCTTCCGTTCGAGTAGTGCTTTCTTGCTTCTATAGCTGTCTGTTAGTATTTTAATTCCAGATATACCAGGTTAACTGTAACTGTTCACTGTACTGTGCGTAGTTAGATCCCAAGGGGATAGGCCCCAGGTTTTCAATTGGTTTTTAATTTACTATATTTCTCGGATGATCTCATCAATCGGTACCCTATTTTTTAGATAACCTCGCATATGGTTACTTGGCCTTCTTGGTGAAGTTATTGCTGCTGTAACACTCTTTGCCACTTGCTCATAGTAATCTTGAAACTGCGATGATAATTTAATATCAGAGAGCTAGAGGTAATCTACTATAATTATATTATAAAGTGCCTCTCTGTGGAACTTTGGAAACGTCGGGTTACGTTGCTCCTTATTCGGCTTTTACATGCCTTGGTTGAGGCTATATATAATCTGTAAGAACTAAAGGTAACTAACATTATCTGCCATAATGCATATACAAAACTAAATGTAAGGTAACTTTGATTAGCAATAGTAACTTTTATTAAATAACCACCTTTGCCGTACTTTTAAAAAATCGCTAGGTATCACCCACTTTGCGTTAAAAAGCGAATATAACAATCATGGAAAATTTGCCATTACGTGCGATATCCATTTCTAATATTTATTGAATTTTAATAAATTCTGGAATTAAATATTTGAAATTGAATGGCCATTATTTTTTGTCACAGCTTTGTCTATATATACCAGGCCTGCTAAGTATTTCATTGATATAATTACTCCGCACTATAGGTCTATCTGATCTTAGCAAAAAATTTGATTATCCCAACTAATTTAGAGTTTATTAGATCGTATCTTCCATTCCTCATATAGTTTTTTTAAACATATCTATTATAAAATCATTATGCAAAAGGCAAACTTATTAGTGCCTCACTTTTTTTCACGTCTGCTCAGTCATACTGTATCCTCATTAGTACCTAACATATTTTACGAAATCAGGTGACTTCCATAAAAGTCGCATCCCAAATAAATCTTAATAAAAGATATCCCAAAATAAATCTAAAACTAAATAAAGCAACTGAGCCTGATAGAGTGCTGTCGATTGCCGTAATATATATTGTCTATTCTTTCTACCAAAACCACCTATAGCATATTGTTCCACTCTGGTGCCCTTAGTTTGCTGATGATATAATATTTTCTGCCTCTATTGAGTTTAACAACCAAAAGCAATAATATTCCCAAATGACTTGTTTTCGCGAGATTATAAATGGATTTGTTCATGATTTGAAGAGATTGAATGCGAGAGTAATTGCATAGAATATAAATACTTCAACCAAAATATCAAGCTTACTAAGTACCAAACTAAATAGCTGCAATTGATTTAAAATTCACCGAGAAATTATCCTACCCATAATTTGAGCGCATAACAAACATAATGATCATAGTTTATAATACACTAAATTCAGCTGATCTGCACACCTTATAATATTGCCTATATATAAACAACATACAACTCCCTCTTTACGTCTCTAAGATTTTTTTATATATACACATATATAAAATACTTTTATTTGTTTGATTCAAATTGTATTAGTGAGATATAAAATTCGTGTTGTTTCTAAAATAAAAAACAGCAACAACAAGGCATGTAACAAAAATGAAAGAATAACAAAAAATCTATATAAGAAACCAACTTGAAAAGATCGACTTTAAGAAATATAAACTAACCGGTTTCTTGTACATATGAAATCTTTTACTCTTCTTATATATATATATATATATATATATATATATATATATATATATATATATATATATATATATATATATATATATATCCATATACGCTATATGCAGACAAGTTTCTATATGTATGAGTTAATAAACATAAGAATATTGATGAAAAAAAAATTTTCCGAAGTCATTTTCGGAAACATTTGTACAAGTGTATTCATATATAAAAGAATATATAAAAAAAGCGGCGAAATTGGAACATAACCTGCGAAGTAGTAGATTATTTAATAATGATTCCATAAAAAATTCCAATAATACAAATTAATTCATTTAATTATATTTACAGCGAATAGATCGAAAGATGTCAATTAAAATCCCATATAAAATATTATGCAGTAAGCGACGAACCCAAAATAATCAATACAATAAAATTCTATTACGATACCAATTTGGCATTCAGGTATAATTTGAATGAATTTTGCGAAGAATAAAAAATGATATCGATCGAATCTTATACATAAGCAAAACAATTTGTTATGGTATTCATCTTTTAGATTTATGTAAGAAATTATATTTATATATATGTACTTAAAGAACGTTATATATAAGAAGATGAATAAAATTATAAAAGTTGGCCAAATTATTATTATATTTTTTACGGTATGTAAGGAATTTGACAAATAAGAGTATTAATAAAAACTGAAAAATTATATTGCTCGTATATATGTTGAATGAAAAGAAAATATTTAAGTATATATACAGATTTGTACAAACAGATATAGAGAAATGATAATTGAGTACTGATAATGAAATTAAAAATGATGCTTTTCTATATACTGTCATATGTGTGCGAGTACATGTATATAAGAAATGCGCGATACAAATGATAATAATAGTTTTGATTTCATCAGAAATATTTGGATGAGAAGAAAAGCAGACGTGTGTTCTAATTTCCCTTGTATTATGTATATGTCAATCTTCGATCGCAAGTGCGTATATATACATTTATAGAAACAATGTCCATATAAATAATCAAGATTGAAATTTAAGATAAATTTTAATGTTTTTTTTTTTAAATATTACAAAGGGCCTGAATTTTACAATTTCAACATAACTTTTTTGATTTTATACCACACACGCACACAAATATATATATATATATATATATATATATATATATATATATATATATATATATATATATATATATATATATATATATATATATATATATATATAACAAATGTTTATAAATTTGAAATCAAATTAAAAACTATTCACTCGTCATACTCGCCACATATCAAATATATAGTAACAACACTACTTTAACATTATTTATTTTCTTCAAATCCACGTCAAAATAAACCGTTTGTTGTCGTTTTAATTGTGTTTCTATTCCTCGCATTTTGTGTGGTTATCTATTCAAATGATCATAAATAGTTATAGCTGGGAATAATTAAAATAAAAATTAATTTGAAGCCCTTCTATATACATATATATAAAGAAATTTCTAACCCAATTCTTAAGTTACTGGTGCATAATTAAATTTCAATTAGTCCGGTTTTAAAGACTATATTTATTTTAATGTGATTTTATTGTAAAAATATTTTATTATACGATTTAAATGAAATTTTTGGAATTTTTAAATTATTTTCGAAATGACAAATTGTTTTATATCGAATGAAAGGTATTTATTTTATTTTATGCTTTTGGCTATATTTTTATTTTTTAATCACATAAATTATTTTAATAAATTTAGATAAAAATATTGCATGGCGTTCACTAATTTTATAAAGTGACCTGACCTATATTAAAATTTTACCGCAATACTTCTATATATACATATACGCTATTCTACAATTGTAAGAAATTTAACCATTAGATTAAAATTGTAGCTTGTAAACAATCTAGTAAATGTGTCACCAGGACAAAATATTATATCGTGCAGGTCATCAATCTTAACATATAATGTGTTTTTTAATCCGCGCGATATCTTGATTTCAAAGAACCAACCCATTTCATTCATTAATCATCACAAATTTTTTACAAGAATATTTTTCGTATACTAAGTTTATTATGTATATAGTGAAAAATATGCAAATTAGAAAAGTATATTATAAAAATATTTTGATTTAAATAAAACATTAAAACAAATCCAACCCGTTACATTACTATAAAAATATTTAAATTTTTTTTATAATTTTTTGCATTCGAATTTTCTATATACTTCAATCAAATAATAAAACAAAAATATCAATTATTTTTTGGTAAAATGTCAAAGTCAATGACATTGAAGACTCGAATAAAAACCAACAAATTTTATATGAAATAATGAATTAAAACATTGAAACAATATATACAAATGTTGAATAATAATTAGTAGACAGAATTAAGTACCAACATATATTCCTATTTAGGAAAGGAAATATAGTTGAACAACATTGTCTGCTTGTAATTGCCACTGTATATAATATATTGACATTTAAATGATTAATTTCATGTTCATATATCTAATACAGTCATCTATTATATTAATAAAAAACTATCATCTCATAGTAGTTCAGACAAACTACTTTCTCTTCGACTCATTCATTGAAAAAAAATTACTCATCATATGTTATTGATATCTCGGTGAATATTTTAGTAAACTTCGCAAATAGTGGTTTGTGCTAGCTTTTTCTAATTATACAGTATATTGCTCTTAATATAGTCTAATGTTAAATGTGATATAACTTTAACATTTGTGATTTTATATATATATATATATATATATATATATATATATATATATATATATATATATATAAATATATGAAGAACTCATGGGTTTCCGATGACTGGGATCCCTTGTCATACTCCTGATAATTATGTAAAGTTGTGTATATTACAGCGCTTCTTGCCACTGGCAACTGTCCTGAACTTTACACTGCTAAAATTTAAATCTTCAAAATAGGAAGTAATTTTAATAGAAATCATAGGTTTTTAATTTATATATACGGCTTTGCCCTGCTACCTATATACGTTTGTCAACGTACTCTTTTGTTTTGGTTACGGGTTTAATTTTTGTTTGCCTTGTTAATGGTTGAAAGATTTCTTCAAGATGGACTGCAAATACAGTAGCTTTTTGCTAGTAACTTTTGCCTCAATTTTCGATTCTAATAGACGGCACTTGCATTTTGGTTCTTTTCAATCTCTTTGTTGTTTTCCAAAGAGAGTAATCAGTGTCGTTATGGTCAGAGAGACCACTTAAATAGTTAGTGACAGTTTCGTTTTTTGTTTTTCTTACGCCATGTTTAAGTTTATCGCGTATCCTTTGTCGGTTTTCGTACATTCTGTTTCTCTCTATAACTAACTTTCTGATTTTAAGAGGATAATTTTGTTTATAGGGGAACTTATCCATTCTGCTTGTTAAAAAGTTATGTTTAATACCTCAAGCTATTCTTCCAACTGTATCGGTGTTTTAATTGATGCTTGCAAGTTTATTTGCTCTTCAATTATATCATAATATACGTCCCCGTTAGTTTTACAATTTGCAAGCTAAGGCAAGTTTTCCTTATGAATTATCGTTGTGCTGAGTGTTATGATAACAGGTGAGTGGTGATAATATATTCCTCCGTTGTTTTCGAGGCACATATAATACTCACAAATCAATGAGATTTGATATTTTATTTATATCTGTTTCAGGCTCTTACAAACCTGCTTCGAGAAGCAGGAGCTTCGAAAAGCTCTTTCTGAGTTGCAAGTCTGAACCCCCAGTATAGGTTTATTATGCTTTAAAGTCAACACCAATAATAAAATTGTTACCTATAGTGAGCTAGAACGAGTGAACTAACTTCTTTGTTTAGATTAAATTAGTATAGAGGGCAGTAAGATACTGTATTCCTAACTATAGTGTCAACTTTTATTATTTTAACTTACATAGTTTCTTCTTGATGGTTAAAATGGAGGTTAAGGTGTTTGCTTAACACCCCGATTAAATTTAATATTGAACAGTTGGCTATTCTTGATCGTTTAGTAGTTCTTTTACTTTGATGGTATTGTTAATCGGTAGTTATAAGTAATTCTTTATACTTTTGCTCTATAGATAGCTTTAGTTGACAATATAATCTTGCCATTTGTTCCATTTTTTCATTTCATGGCAACGTTTTAAATGTATCTGTATTTTTTGCTTATTTGCGTATTTTGAGGTTGCTTTTATATAGCTTGATTTTCTAGTCTTTGTAGTCTCTGTCACTACCACTTGAGAATAAGATTCCATCCCAGATTAAACAATAATATAGAAAAAAAAAATTTCATCCTTAATAGGAAGGTAGTTCTTTAATTTTTTGGGATTGTTTGTTGCTATTAGAGTTTTGATTTATAAAATACAATTTTTGTATTTTGGTGGAGTTTTCCCAGGGTTTAAACATTCTTCCGTTCGATTGTGCACTGCAAGTTTGACACTCCTTGGTTCTTTGCTACAATATTTCTGAATAATATTGTATAGAATAACCAAACTTTTGAACTCTTTTCAAAAGTATACTGGTACTTTTTTCAATTATTTTACTATTTACTCTTGGGCTAGCTAGGGCTAGGCACACATAAGTACAAATTATACTATTTTTAACCTTTCATCCTCTTTGCTTTGTAAATTAAAATTTGTCGTTCTTACGACAAGGATGGTGGTATAAACTGGATTATTCAAAACATCCACCATTATTTAAGATCGAAGTGGAATTGATTCTGCCACATGCATCACTTTTTTATCGAATATTGTACCTGCTTTGTGTCTTGTTGATTCCTAGATAGGGTCCACTTGTTTGTCCGTGAACTCCTTTAGCATTTTGGCTCTTACAGATACTAAAATATAAATATGGTATCTTATAGATACTAAAATAATGTCTTACCTTTTTAAGCACACATTTTTCATTGTATTTACTTTCATTGAAATTAATATGCTTTTAGAATGGGAGAATGGTCGGCCATCTCACTTTATATGGGTCAATAGTCGTTCTCCTTAAACTACTCTTAGCTTCTCTTCTCTGATGTTTTTTTCGGACTATTATTAATCAGATAACATTTGCAAAAGCCTGATATCAATGATGGTTTTTGTAATTCATTTGCCTACTAAAAGGTGGGTCATTTTATACTCATAAAATGAGTATACATCAATATTTTTTTATTTTTTATGTTATTTTGAAGGGGTCTCTAGTTCAGGAATGAACTGGCCTTACAATGAGCCATGCACCCTCTCGATTACGTCACCTTTTGTTTAAATCAAAGGTCTTACACATTCAAACCGTCGATTTGAGACCATACAAAGTTGGTTAGCAAGCCGCAGTAACGGTCGCCATTATCGGTAACGACGTTTCCAGCAGCGTTTTCTAATAAAATGAGGCCACCTCTTCAATTTACACACCAAACTGTTACTCTTGGTGTATGTATTGGCTTCTTTACGATTACGTGTGGCTATTCTAAAACCCAAATCTGGCAGTTTTGTTTGTTTACTTACCCTCCGAGATGGAAATGCGCTTTGTCTGAAAAAAATGTTTTTTTGACCAGAATCGAAGTCATTATCAAGCAAGTCGCACTCTGAGAAAAGATATCGAAGCAGATGTGCATTTGTTTTCAATGCCTGAGTCACCTGGGACTTGTAGATGAATAATCGGATAATTACTTAGAAAATAAGTTTTTAATATTTCGAAACGCTCTTCAAGCGAAAACATGATTGTTTCGTGTCGCGAAACATCAGACTGAAGAGCAGTCAAAATTTCAAGCGTTGCCATATAGTAAACGTGCTACAATGGTCTATAATTTTAAAACAAACCAATATATGGCTCACCCTTTATATGTTTATTCGACGTGCCGTTCCCTTTCTTTTACTCGATCTCAAAGTCATAACCTTGAACAAAACAAGTTTGTAAATGAAACCGAATAGCACCCTTCCAGTTACCCAATAGTTGCATTTCGGAGCAAAAGACAATAGTTTCATAGTATAGGGATTCACTCGTTTACTGTATATTTTGTAAAATTAAATCAAGAATTCGTCCATTCATATATAATATGTCTACAATCCAAGACAATTCCGTAATTCATATTAGATTTTAATTCTTCGTCATTCATTTACTGCTGCAAATTTCAGTTTGTGGTATCAATTACATTTAATTTTAACGTACTACTTAAATGCGTAAAATCTGTTTTCGTTGCAGTACTGAATTTCTGATTAACTGTCGTTTACCCTCTTTTACCCTTGTTTCTGGCCGTGTACCATGTAGCAACAGCTATTCAGAATTCCTTTTCTCCTCTTTGTTGATGGCTATATTCTTAAAATATAGTTGATAAAATTTAATTTTTAAATAAATGCTTCTCAATAAGCATATATAGTGAGGATAATTATGTTATTTCTAAACGAGCTTCCTGTAAGTTTATACCGTTGGTTTTAATTATCATTTTATTTTTAAACAATCTAAAATATCTATTTTGTATTGTAATGAATGAATTTAAAACTACTTGACTTAATTTTCATTTCAAATATAGTTGTTAATAGTCTTGCATATTTATAATTAGGACAACGTCTATAAATAGGTAAAACTATTCAGATATGTTGAACGGATTTAAAATGTTGGCGTATAGTTACGGTATATTTTAAATGACAGTGCGGAGGTAAGGTTTTTAAAAGAAATTCATTACACATTTAGAATTAATTATTTAAATTGTTTTTAGTTTAGAAACAGTTTTGAAATGTTATTTGTACTGAATTCAAGTGAACCGAGTTTGTCATAATGTTGAATCATTGGTTCATTTACTTATTACATTTAGTTAATTACACGGACATATCAAACATACAAATGTTGTAATTTGCAATGTTTGAGCATTACATTAAAAGGGTTAAGCTTTAGAACCAGCCAAGCTGCTATATATATATCTATGTGAATTTTCTAGGCCACAAACTCAGTGGATACATGGTATTACAAACCTGGCTTAATTCTTTCTGTGCATTGAATAGTATTTAAAGGTAAGATCCGAAAAACGGATAAATTTATACATATTAAAGTTGTTCACTGCATTATTTCAATCGATAATACAGTTTCTTTAGTGAGACAACCCCAAAATTACTTCGTATTTCGTCCACATAACACACCAGAAAATCTACTACAATTTTGTTTTAGAGAAGCCATTCACTGTCATGGTTTTGTATTTTATTATTTGTTATTTTTCTTAAATTAAAAAAAAGTTTATATATTAAAAATAATAACAAATCGGCACGAATATAACCGAAATATAATGTGAATCTTAAATATAAAATAATTTATCATCTTTGTAACATATAGAATTAGGTAACAAAAAATTTAATGATTTAAGAAATCGGCGACGAAACAACAACAAAACGAAAAAATTCACTCAACACAAAAACATGGCGTCTGCTGCTGGAGGTGATCGTGATGCATCTTGCACAAATGATCCAAATTTTGCTGTTATATGTGTATTTCTAGAAAAATTTGGTCAACTGTGTGGTGTGGAATATCCAAGTTTTCTTAATCTGCAAAACTTTATTGAGAACACAGACGAAGGTATGGTTTTAGAACATTTGATTTGTCATTTCGTTTTTTTATGAATGTCGTCTTAAGGTTTTGTGTTCAAAAATTTATTTTTATGCATATTTTCATTTTAATCTGTTTACAGTACCTCCAGAATTATTGGACTTGTTAGTTAAATTGTTAAGAAAAAATCGTTATACTGTTCATCCAGAATTATGGGAACGGGCACTTGTAAAATTTTGTCACACGTATTCAAATCAAGATGCCTGGGAAGTTGAACGGTTCGGTTATAAAAAATCTCGGCTACCGGTTAAGTTGAATATTTTGAAGGTAATTATAGTTTATGTAATAGGAATTGCAATTAGGTTAAATTCACATATGTCAGATTTAATATCAAATACGATTTTTTTAGTCACTTCTTGAAAGTCAATTCGATAGGAACTGTAAACTGAAAACAGCTGTAGGAACAATGAAAGCCGGTGAATTAAGATCACATCCGATAGGTCGTGATAAATTTGGAAATACCTATTGGGGTACAACAGATAATAAGGCGTGTTGTATTCGTATATATCAAGAGCATTTAGATGAAGAGACATGGCAAACTGTGGCTAGGTAATATGGTTTTATTCGGTCTTACAACTACTTAACTTATAAATTAAACTTGTTTTCGCCATAGTAATCGTGATGAATTTGTCAAGCTGATACAAGGTTTGAAATCTGACAAACCAGTGGTAGGGTCGCTAAATATTTGTAATGAGGATAGTAGTAGCAATAGTGTGAATAATGATAAAGCGGCCGAAAATAGCTCAGATAAATGTGTGGAAAATAAGGATACTTCGAAAGTTGAAGTTGTGGAGAAAAGTAATGTTGGTGAAAAAGAGAATATTATATTGAAAATAACTAAAAATCGAATCGAAGAATCTGACAATGATGAAGAAATAGAAGACGAAGAGGAGGAGGAAGATGAAGATGATGAAGAAGACGAAGAGGAATTGTCTAAAGATGAGGTCGCAACTGTAGTTAAAAATGAAACTAAATCAGAACTACAACTACAATTAAGGCCGTCACTGCTCGCATCTAAACCGCCATCAAAAAAACCTTTGGCCCATCCTAAGAAACGGGCAAATGAAATAGAAACTGAGACTGAACCCAAAAAGCCGAAAGAACGTTTAACTCTTCTCGGACAGCAACACAAAGATAAAAACAAAAAGAAAGAAGCTGAAAATGATAATATTGATGACGAGGAAGTTGAGGAGGAAGAAGAATACAGCGACGAAGAGGATTTGGAAGAGGAAGAGGTCGAAGAAGAGGAAGATGAAGAGGAAGAAGGGTTTGAAGGCGAAGAAGATCCTGAAGTAAGTGAACCTATTGAAGATCCTGTTGTTAAAGTTTCGGGCGAAGGAAGTGGTGCTGATAATAAAGAATCATTTTTAGATTTTATATCAGGTGAAAATTGTGAAGGTGATGAATTTAGTGAGGTTATAGAAGAAGACGTTAGATTCTTCTATGGCGAAGGAAGTGGTAATGCATGTCAAGTTGGAAATTCAAAACTAGATTTAAGTGAAAATGTATCTAAGCCCGATTTAACTGATAAAACCGAATGCCTTATCCCAGAATTATCTGCTTCATCTAAAGTACAAGTAGCCGAAGTTAAAAAGCAACCATCCCTTTCCGAGAGCGGAGCCTCTAAAGAAGCAGAATCACAACAAAATAGTATAAATCCTATTTCTAGTGAAAATCTAGATAAATGTACGTCTAAAGACGAAGAAACAAAACCAACAGAGACTAATGATGAATTAAATACCATTATTGAAAAAACGAAAACGGCAGAAGAACGATTGAATAAAATCACGGAATCTGAAGAAATTGATACTACAAATGTTACTCCACTTGATGAAAATATTAGTGAAAATTCGTCGGACAATAAACTAGCTTGTGTAGTTGATAAAGTTAAAAGTGATCCTATAATCGACAAAAACCAACCACCTGAAAGAGACAAAATGGCAACAAATCCTAAGAATCAAGATATATCGCTGGATGATGAAGTGGATATTAAAAATAATATTGTCGTTTCCCAAGTCGACGTAACTAAACCAATTGTCGACACTAATGTTAGTACAATGGCGTCAGCAACGGATGAAACTGATTTTAAAACTCAAACAGCATCTATTTTAGAGATAAACGAGCCTAAAATAAGTAATGGTGCCAAATCTGTAAACGATGAACAGAAAAATATTGAATCAACAAGTTCCGCGAGCATTGTAGAAGTATCTTCTCACCATTCTGAAGTAAAAGAATTGACTGCTACTGATGATAAATTAACTTTGCCAGATAAAATAATTACTGTTACAGATTCTGAAAACAACCCAATAGAAATGCCTGAGATAAAGGACGTAATGCCAAATATTGAAAAAACTAAAAAAGAAATGGTAACAGTTCCCTTAAATAGTATTGTGACTAAAATTTCTGAAAGTACTGAAGATAAAAGTGTTATTTCAATAGTAAAGATAGTCGAGGTACCTAAAGAGGAGGTAGAGAAAATGGAACCGGATCCTGATAAATCAATTGTCTTGGTGGAAAAAGCAAAAATAATTGTTGAAGAGCCTGAAAAGATTGAAATTGTTAATGTGGTAAAACCTACTGATATTGAGACACTTCCCATTGCTAAAACATTAATTGATCTAGCATTTAAAAAAAAGCCTACCCAAATTCTTACAACAGATGACTCGCCATCTGAAAAACTAGGAAATCTTGTCACAATACCAATTGAAGACTTAGAAGGAGAATCTAAAAATGTTAACGATATACCTTCAAAACAGGATTTCCTCATAACTGAAGAACCTGAAAAATGTATCTCTACCACTCTTGAGGATACCAAATTAACAATCGTTCAGGATGAAGCGAAGGTTGACACTTCTTCTAAATTAAACGAACCACCTGCAGAACCAGGGGAAGTAATTGAAGACTGTTCACAAGGAACTGTATCGATTCAAGAAAAGGTCGTAGAAACACTTCCTAAAATACCACAACATGAAATCGCAATAACCCCAAAATCCAAAGAGTCGATAAATGATGAACTAGAAATAGTTAACGACTCATCTGGAACTACAAAGGAAGATATTTCTAAAGTAATAGTTAAATCTACAAATCCAATAGAAACATTAGGTGCAGAATCTAATAAGATTACAACAATTCCTAATGACGGTAAATTGGAAGATGGCAAGCTCGAAAATGCTAAAACAGGTATCTCTTCACTAGAAGCGGACAAATCGTTTTTACAAACATCACAAAAGCCTACTTCAAAAATCGTTAGAAAGCCAGAGGTTTCTAAAATTGAGGTAGATATTTTAATTAATTCTGAAAAATCAATCTTAAAATGTAAATTGGAAGAATCAGAACCTTTAAACAATATAGACATTCCCGTGTGTAAAAAGAAAGAAGAGTCCATTCCTTCTACAAAAATTGCCAATAAAACTTCCGAAATCCCGATCAATAATCTTCCTGTTACGGAACATATAGCTGTTGCTTCTGCAACAATTGTCGAATTAAACGGTATTGCTATATCAGAATCGACCAGTAAAGAAGTTCTAACCAAAAAACCATTGAAAAAACCCACCGAACCGAAAAGTAATGATCACAAAAATTCAGTGCCTACGCCAAACTCAAAACCAACAAACTCTCAAGATTTAAAATCTGCTAAGAAAGTTGAAAAATGTGTAAAAGTCGATGAAGTACCTGAACCGCAAACAATTAGTTCCGGCAAGGATAATAATATCCCGGAAATAAACATTACAGAAGTTGAGCAAATGTCTGATAATGAACCGGAAACAGGAAGCAAAATTGAACCAAACCCACCATTAAAACCACCCGAAATTGATGCAAATGATTGTACTGCAAAATTGATAAGCGACCCGAAAGATAAGTCAGATAAGCCAAATATTCAATCATTTTCTTTGGATTTTACTGAAGACGATGGAGAATCGGACAAGTCGGACTCTCCACCTATACCAGTGAAGCGCGGTAGAAAACCTAAACCAGCTCGTGTTAATAAACAAAAAACGCCTAAAGATTTACTGGACATTGATGATACCGAAAAAGAATCTAAATCAGGTCGAGGAAAGAAGATTAGTGCCGTTCGCAAAAAAAAATCCGATATCGAATCAGGTGTGGTCACTAAAGACGATGAGAATGAAACTCCTGTTCGGCAATCACGACGTATAGCTCAGTTAAAAATAAGAGAAGAAGCAGAACGTCGAAAATTAGAAGAAATGGTCTTAAAACAAATGAAAGAAGATTCGGATCGAAAAAAGAAAGAAGAACAAAAGAAGAAAAATCCAAATGGAGTAGAAAGTGATCCAGATGCGGAAGTTGAACTTGAAGAAGAAGAAGAAGAAGACGAGAGTAATAGTGAATCAGAAAAAAAAATCATAAAGAAACCGAAGAAGAAAAAGAAAAAGGATGGCAGTCAGCCATGGCAAACTTCTTCTGGAAGTAGTGATACGGAAGAGAATGACGAAGAATTGGATATTTTAGAACATGAAGAAGATGAAGGACTACCTCCACTAAAATCCGATCACGAGTTTTCACCCGAATCAGACATGGAGGACGAAGCTCAAGCTGTACCAATGAAACGAGCAAGAACCGTTAAAAAGGATGAACGCAAAGAAACTGAAGAGGAAGAAGATGCTACCGATGAGAATCCTGAACATGCATGCCAAAAGTGCGGTAAACACGACCATCCAGAATGGATCTTGTTATGTGACATTTGTGATAAAGGATATCATTGTTCATGTCTAACTCCGGTTTTATTTATCATTCCCGAGGGTGATTGGTATTGTCCACCGTGTCAACATGAAAAACTAATAAATATTTTAAGTTTACATTTGGATGAGTATGATGCTATGATTAAACAGAAAGAGGTCGAAGAAACTAGGAAACGACGAATGCTATACGCAAGTGTAAACGTACATAACGTGTTACCCATTTCGAAAAAAGAACCTAGGGCACGTGGACGAAAAAAGAATCGTAATCAAGTTCGCGTTCCGAGAAGACGAAAAAGGTCATCTGATGACGACGACGACGACGATGATGATGGTGATGATGATGATAATGATAAGCATCGCCACAGGCAAAAAAGAAGAAAGTCATTCTCTTCATCTTCATCTTCTTCGTCCTCAAGCGGTGACACTGATGACAACAGTTCCGATGATGAACCCATTTACAAGTTGCGCAAAAGACGTCAAACGGCCGTTAGTTACCGGTTTAATGAATTTGATGATTTAATAAATTCAGCGATTAAAGATGAAATGGACGAAGTACAAGGTGCTGGAAACTTGGGTCGTGGTAAAGATATTTCAACCATAATCGAAGCGGATAAGGAAGAAAAACGTCTTATGGAACATGATATTAATGACACAGAAGTAAAAACCGAGAAAGCGGTTTCGGATGACAAAAATATAACGGTGAAACCAGAAACTGAAGACATGGACTTAGAGGAGCCCGAATCGAAGAAAATATTAAACGATGAGGACCTTTTAAAGGAAGAGGATGAAAAGGAAAATACTGGAGCTGAAACCGATACTTCAGATATTGTTCGACGGCCAACAATTATCAAAAGAAGCAATAATGCCAATTATAAAGCAAAGAAGAAGTCACGCAAATTGAACAGTCTTGACATTGAATCCGATGATGATGGGTCCGACGAAGATTTTAAAGGAAGTTCGTCTGATTCGGAGGATGAAGAAGAAGTATCAGTTTCGTCCGCTAGTGAAAGCTCGTTGGATAATAAATGGTCGAAAAAACGTAAAAAAAATAAAAGTGGCGGTCATAGATTACGGCAACGTCGAAGGCGGGGTGATCGAGCTTTTATTAACGATAATAGTGAGGATTCCGATGAAATCAAACGACCCGTTCGTAAAAAGAAAAAAAAAGAAGAATCAGATTTTTCTGATTTTGACGATGATGATGATGAAGAGGAAGATGTAGATAGTGAAGATCTGTGCGACTCATCGACAGTCAGTGACTCAAACAGCGACGGTGCTTGGAAGCCAAAAAATAAAAGACGAAAGAAATCGTCGACTCGTAAGCAAAAGGCTATTCACAAACGACCTGCAATAATGATAAATCGTAAGAAAACCAAAAAAATTGATGATGACGAAAAATCTTTTAAAGTTGGTATGACGAAAAAGAAAGTGATGGCAAAACCAGATAGCGATGATTCTGATGATGAAAACAAGGCTCGTAAGACAAGAGGTCGCAAAATTACGTATTTAGAAGATTTTGACGAAAGTTCCGACGACGGAATAAGACCAGGTGTAAAACGTCCAGATACCCCTCCAGAAGAGCGCGCTCTCTTTATTCAAAAACAAGAAGAAATAAAACGCATGTTGGCCGCAAAAAATACTGACGCAGCTAAAGTAATGGCAACACCTGTACTTAAACCTTTAAAATCATCGATTGGAGAGCCTTTGATAACCGATTCAATTTCAACAGTTCCTAAACAAATTATTCAAAACGCAAAAGTTTTGGATCCAGATTTTCTTAAAAATAAACAAACTAATGAGTTTGATGACGAATTTGACGATCAATTACCAGAAGATTTCGATCCAGAAGATATGGATGAAGAAGAAATCGCCAAAATGATGGAAGAGGAGGATTTCGCTCAGCAACAGTTGAAATTGGCTGGTGAGGCGATACGAAATAAAAAATTAAAAGAAGCCGAACTAATTAGAAAAAGAGAACTCGAAAAGTTGAAACTAAGTAATCAAGCTGAAAAATCTATTGCGGATACTATAATATCGCCAGTTAATATCCCCACAGGGTCAATTGGGCCAACTCCATTAACTCAACTACAAACTATACAACCACCAATGATGCCTCAAACGCGGCCAATGCATCATCCACCATCATCAATATTATCACATGGTAATCCTTTACCGCACGGAATGCATCCATCTCACATGGGTCCCGGACCATCTCCAATGCCAAACATGATGATGCCAACAATGATTGATACAATGCGACTTTTACGTCCAGAGGTTGATATGAAAAAACGAAGTAGAAAGTCGATATTAGATTTAGGGTTACCAAGACCAGCTGGGTACCAAGCAACCCACATACCATCACAGATGCCTCCTCAGTTACAGCAACAAATGATGCCCCGACCACCAGTTGGTCACTTTCCTCCGATGGCACATTTACCACCATCAGCTCATATGCCACCAGGCCCTCAGGGACCACGAGCATTTCAAATGCAAAGGCATTTAGTACCGCATGTAATGAACCAGATTCTACCAGCACATTCTATGCATTCGAATCCTGTGCGAATGGCACCACCAAATGTAACCGTTCTACCTCCTAACAGGCCACCGCCTAATTTAATACAAAATCCTATTGCAAACGAACCAATCATTCCAACTACTGTATTATCTGTCGCTAATCAAAAATCATCCGAACTCCTCAAATCAAACTCATCAAGTTCTCGAAATTCCTCGAATCCTCCGGCAAGTGCCCCAAATATTCCAAATCCAACTCCAGTAACACAATCTTCTGTGGATGCATTAAATGCGGCGAGCCAATCTGAATTAGATGCATTAAAACGTCGTGGTCGTCGTAAGAAAATTACGCCATTACGTGATCCTAGCAAGCCTAATCCAGGTTTGGCTGATTTAAGCCAAGTCCATGCCGTTCCTGTACCAAAAACAGTCGAGCAAAATGTTCAACTAGAGAAAAAATCAAACCCAATATTAGCCGAGCGTTTAACATCATCACCAGCTGGAAGTGGTCCAGATTCGCCTGTGAAATCGGTTTTAGTAGCATCAACACAAAAATTTCCTTCTAGAGCAAGTGCGGCTACGTCTGTGATTACACGTTTACAGCATCCACCAAGACCACATCAAACTGCACCATTTCCACAAGGTATAAATTAAGATTTTGTTTTTGGCAGATAAATCTTGATTGATTTAATATATTTTATAGGACCGTCCAGATACTTTGCGCCTGCATTACTAAGACCACCACATCCGGCGCGTACACCATTTAGTGGTACTCCCCCGCCAGTAATGCCACCTGTGACTGAGCCTGGCCCACATTATTTGACTTCAGATTCCAGACAGCCAGGCGGTGGACACATGTTTAGGTAAACAAATACGATTATAAATCTTAAATCTTGTATAATGGATTTTATTTTAGGCCTTCGTTGTTACATGGATTTACGGGACCTTCTAATCCAATACATCCGTTACAAATACCAGTGACCCAACCTCATTTGGTGCGAGGACCAACGCCACCAAGAGATTATTCCGGTTTGTTATTTTAGCATTGTATAGAATTATACAATTTAGATTAATTTTTAAAATTATCATTCAGGGGGTCCAACCCATCCACCACCATCATTTTCATCTCAAACATCACAATATGGCGATTTTTATTCAACATCAAATCAAGCTGTTTCCACCATACCAACCGAACGACACCAACCACCATCACCAGAACATCCACCACCATTTGATCAATACGAACCATTAAAATCGATTCCGGTTCCAGTACCCGAAATTGCATCACAATTTGAAACAACAAACGATGATGATACAGGAGGTGATGTAAATCAGGATAGTGGCGAACATGGTGATTGTACTGGTGCCGATGGAAATAGTAATAGTGGACCAACCAGTGAATTCAGTGGTCTTGTTAGTTACTTTAGTTCCCAACAAGACGATTTAGATACATAACAATATTAAATAAAACAAGCAAAAAAAAAAAAAAAAAAGTTACAAATTAAAAAATAGTTTTAAAAATGGGTTACAATAGTCTATAATAATTTTAGTTCTTATAACTCTATATGGGGTAGAATATATTACAATGTAAATATGTTATTTTTCTTTAAATTTAATTCATTCATTAAATTAATTACTGTTAAGACAAAACGAAAATCTCAATATAAAAACAACACTTAATTCATTAAAAAAAAAAAAAAATAAAAATAAAATAAATTATATTTTAAATTAATTATGCATAAATAAATGTTGTTGTTTCCATTAAATTAAACTAATAAAATTTAGAAATCAAAATACAAAAAGTTATATAAAAATATTATCGAACGAACAATAAATAATATATACATATATTTTTATTTGTTTTTATTTATATTTTTTTTTGTAAATAATTATTAATTAAATAAAATTTATTTTTTGTAAATCAATTAAACAAAATTATAGTTAAAATTTCGTTTACTCTACACAGTCACCCACGAACACATAACTATTACTACTACATACTACTTATATATATATATAAAATATGATATATTTAATATTTTTTTATTGCAAAAATATATAAACTAAAATTATAATAATTAAAAATAGAATCAAAAAAGAGAACATAAATATTTATTTTTTATTATCAATTTAATTTAATTAAATTTTTTTTTGTTTGTATTTTTATTTTAATCAATCAATTATTGTACAGTATTTTATAATTTATTTATACTTATATTCATCATTTAATATTTTTATTATTATTAATTACCTAATTTAATTTAGTGTTTTACACAAAAGAAAAAGAAAAAAAAATGAAAAAAATTCAAAATCAAATTTTAATTAATAACAAACATTATTCAACTTAAAGTTATAATTGATTTGTATTTATATTTGTATATAAATACAAGGTGTTTCAGAATAATGTATTCAGTTTTCAAATCCTGATAGAGGACATAATTCTAATCATTGTTGATGTAATCGACGTTTTAATTTAAATTATCTTAAAGAAATTTTGTCAAAAATGCAATAGCTAAAAACGTTTTACAAATCGACGAATTTAGCTAATTAAATAATCGGAACCGTTTTGCTATACAAACTAAATTAAGATGATAATAAAACTTATGCACTTTAAATACAATAATTAATCAAATTGTAATTTAGCATGAATGTGTATTTAATAGTCGATTATTGGTAATCACATGAACAATGAAAGTTAGGATTTCGATACAATTATATTAGTATTAAAATTTTTTTTAATTAAAAAAAAAAAAAAAAAAAAAAAAAAAAAATACTCTAAGGTATCTAACAAGTGTAAAAATTAATAATGAAATTGAAAATTAAATAAATTTAATTAAGAAGTGTAAAACAATTATGATATAAAATATACAATATATATATATATAATTTATATATATATATATATATATATATATATATATATATATATATATATATATATATATATATATATATATATATATATATATAAATTTATAATATAAATAACATTAATTTATATTTAAAAAAAAAATAGTTTAGTGTTTTTTAATTAGCCACGAAAAGGCAAAATAATAACTTAAAAATAATTAATGACTGTGCCGAAAAAATGAATGTCTATTATTCATCAAAATATCCGTTCTATTCGCTTTTTAACGCAAAGTGGCTGACACCTATCGATTTTTTTCAAAACTACGGCAAAGGTGGGCAAGTAGTAATAGTTATTTGCTAATCAAAGTTGGCTAATTCTAGTTGAATATGCATTATGACATATAAACAATTGCTGACCATCTTTGGCTCTTATAGTAGGTAGCGCCGCCCGCGAAACTTTAAGGGCGAAAACGAGCTAATTTTAAAACGACATATAGTGCTAACAGAGGTTTGGATAATGAGTGATGAGCATTTATGTTACAATGTTGATGGATATAAGGTATTTGATTGGTGCAAAAATAATTATCCCTCAGGAGGTGTAGTTGAATATGTATTCGATGAATGTCTGGTAAATATGTTATGTAATTTATATCTGCTGCCATCCGTGGATTGTTGTTTAGGCATCGTATCATTTTCGCTTATTGACGCCATATTGAATAAGTCGACCAAGCCGTCCCAATTGATTTGAATTGACTTATTTTTACAGCTCCATTTAAATACAAATATTTGAACAATCTGCTAGTTGAATACTAAAAAAAATTAACTCAAAAATTAATTAAAATGGTCAACAAACGAAAATTTTTATTATTAGTTATATTACGATTATTATTAGCTTATTATTATTAACAAATAAATTTTTTATACGATATTTACATTTGATATCAAATAAGTTTTTTTGAAACAACTAGATGGAAAATAAGTCACCTCGCTAGGAGACTTATTCAAATAAGTCTGACTAATTAAATAAGTCGGTGATTGGGACAGACCCTAAGTATAGAAATTTATTTTTCATAGGATAGTTAACTTTGATATAACCAATTCTGGTTTACGGATTTGAGTCATTACTATATATACCCCAACAAGATTGGTGAACGATTCGTCAACATGCATTGATAATATTTTTTCATTGATGCTGCTGACCTAAAGAAATAGGAAATATTAAAGCCTCATCTTTCGATTTTATTTTCAATTGTATATACGATAGAATAAATAATGAAAGCCGGAATTCCGTATACTCGTGCAATCCATCTGTTGGTTAAGATTTATTTATATCGACTTTTACTATGCATATTCAAGAAAATACAAGTTTCAGAATTATCTCAAGCAATAAAAATAAAAAATTAAAACCTTGGATTACTAATAATTTATGCAAGCGGATTAATTTAAAAAATAGGTTGCCGAAAGCTGTCATAAAACTTCCGAGAAATATTAAAATGAAAAATCGTTATGATAAAATTAGTAAAGACGTGACAATTTGTGTAAAGCTAGCACCCATAGATAAATAGGAAATTCTGGTAAAAACAATATAAGCGCTACAACAATAATGAAGGTGATTAATCGTATAGTATAGAACCTCTGCTATTTAGTTTTAATATGAGCATCGATAGTGGAATATTTGTTGAAAGAGCTATTGTATTATCTTTGTTTAAAAAAGGAAATAAATCTAGCATGGGAAATTATCGACCCATATCTTTATTGCCTATCATATCGAAACTTTTTGAAAATCAAGGCTGATTTCTTTCTTGTCAAAACCAAAATTATCGAATTCACAAAATGTGTTTCGCCCAAAATATAGCACAGAAGATGTTGGACTTTTCAATCCAATAGAGTAGGGTTGTGTGAATATCCATATAATTAATCCATTGGAAGTTGCACAAAAGTACTCAATAACGATTATTAGTATAAAACCACGTTTCGATCCTAGTTTTCCATTGTTAAACAAAGATAAAGATAAAGGTAATTTTGATTTTCTTCCTATCAGCCAGTACAGTTTGGAAAAAGTGATTTTTATTGTTTGCTCTTCATTTCGATATAATTTTAACAGGAACGTAAGTGACTTGATTTATTTTCGTTCACTTTTATTTGCCAGTTCTTTAGCCCTCAATTTTGCACAAATGATTTTGCAATTCTCTTGATGCAGTGCGTGACTTCGAGATGGTAGTGTCATAAGCAAATGTTAATATTATTATTTTTTTTAGTAATAATATGAAGATCATCAATTGTGTGATCAAATGCAAGTCATGGATCATTTTAGTCAGCTGGGCGATAAATTTCTCGCTTAGGTGCGTTCAACCTCAAACATACCCATTAAATATCAAAGCTAACAACACCGACAAGCAAATAACTTTTTCAAGCTATACAACAACAATGCCTAGATTATGTATCTACCGGTCACTCTACGTACCTAGTGGCCTACCGATAAAAACTATGTTTCTGATTTAATTAACTTTTGTGTAATCAAAGGCATTGCCAAACAGGCAAACAAGCAAACTATTTGGAATCAATATAGGAGACTAGTTAAACAATTCTGTCGACTTGATATCTAAAGAAAATCTAAAACATGAACTGAAATTAACTGGTGAAAAAGCTGCACCCGCTATCAACACTGCTAAAAAAAAAAAAAAAACTCACATAATATCTAGAAGCTAATTCAAGAACAGCGAAGAATTCGGCGGTATTGAAAAAAAAACGAATCATTATTATTGAAATAGAAACTAAATCAAGCTATAAGACATTAAGATTTGAATTGCAGAAAGAAAAAATCGGTGTTTCGGATAAATCGGATTTTAATGCAAAAAATATCCATTGGGGTTCTAGGCTAACAACGACTAAAGGTAAATAACTGCTTAAAACTGTCAGAAAATGCGGAACTTTGTCAACTGGAAAACTAACCTCCTGGCCTACAGATCAAACAAAATACCAGACTTAATTGATTTCTTTATAATCAAAAATATATCAATGAACTATATACAAGTAGACGAAAGTCGAGACCTAAACTCGGACCCGTTTCAATTGAAATTGAAAAAAATGCAAGGGAAAACGAAGAAAGAATCCAGCAACATGTGTATATAGCGACAATTCAGCTGTTAACCAACACCAATATTATACGCAGGCTGAAAAGAACCAAACCCTTTGAACTGGTTTAATTGTTAGAACAAACAGCGGCTTGCTGATTTCCACAATAGTGATGTGGTATAGACAACAACTTACCAAAAATTGTGAAACGCTAATATGTGGAGTCATAGAAAAATTAATTTGAGTAAATTAAGTCAGAAATAAATTGCTCATTAGTCCAGAAGCTAAATTGTAATAAAAAAAAAGAAAAAATCTTGAGTTTTTGGCTTCTTAAGTTGCTAATAGAGTTTTTGGTATCCAGCAGTACAAATCTTCAAACAACGTAGAAATTTTAATGGAAGTTCTACTTTGGGATCATAAAAGAGAAAGCTATGAGCCACAAACAGGTTAACTTTAATCTGTTTCTATTAGTCTAAGGTCCATTAGGCTGACCACCTACAACGAGGTGGGTTTTTTGTAAAAAACTATGGTCTGAAAGATCTTGCAAAAGATCTCAGTAAAGGGTCATCTTTGGCCTATAATACTGTTGAATTTTATATTATTGTGTTACAGAATTTTGTCACCCAAATTTTGTTCTAATCAGTATTTAGAAGTTACAGACGATCTAATGACTAAGTCAATGGTAGTAATAGAATTTGGATCTTTGGATGATTTAGCACATGGTAAAGTAATGCACATTTTGACGAGAAAAAACTTTATATTCAAGACAATTATAAACATATAGGAACCATTTTTGAAAACATTTTTTTAAAATAAATCACAAAAGCTGGACGGAAGGAGGTGTCATTTTTGAAGATTTTTTTTTTAAATTAAAATTAATACAAAACGTAATAGTAGCCCGATTTTGATGAATGATACCTTAATTAAAAGCTCTGGTCATGAGTAAAAATACTGCATCAAACTATGTGTACATTTCAACAAATTTTATGCCAAAAAATCAGCAAAGGGGTTAGCCTTTGCAAATTTAAGAATTTTTTTTTAAATTAAAATTAATACAAAACGTAATAGTAGCCCGATTTTGATGAATGATACCTTAATTAAAAGCTCTGGTCATGAGTAAAAATACTGCATCAAAATATGTGTACGTTTCAACAAATAATTTTTATGCCGAAAAATCAGCAAAGGGGTTAGCCTTTGCAAATTTAAGAATTTTTTTTTACAAAACGTAATAGTAGCCCGAATTTGATGAATGATACCTTAATTAAAAGCTCTGGTCATGAGTAAAAATACTGCATCAAAATATGTGTACATTTCAACAAATAATTTTTTTGCCAAAAAATCAGCAAAGGGGTTAGCCTTTGCAAATTTAAGAATTTTTTTTTAAATTAAAATTAATACAAAACCCGATTTTGATGAATGATACCTTAATTAAAAGCTCTGGTCATGAGTAAAAATACTGCATCAAAATATGTGTACATTTCAACAAATAATTTTTATGCCGAAAAATCAGCAAAGGGGTTAGCCTTTGCAAATTTAAGAATTTTGTTTTAAATTAAAATTAATACAAAACCCGATTTTGATGAATGATACCTTAATTAAAAGCTCTGGTCATGAGTAAAAATACTGCATCAAAATATGTGTACATTTCAACAAATAATTTTTATGCCGAAAAATCAGCAAAGGGGTTAGCCTTTGCAAATTTAAGAATTTTTTTTTAAAAAACGTAATAGTAGCCCGATTTTGATGAATGATACCTTAATTTAAAAGCTCTGGTCATGAGTAAAAATACTGCATCAAAATATGTGTACATTTCAACAAATAATTTTTATGCCGAAAAATCAGCAAAGGGGTTAGCCTTTGCAAATTTAAGAATTTTTTTTTTACAAAACGTAATAGTAGCCCGATTTTGATGAATGATACCTTAATTAAAAGCTCTGGTCATGAGTAAAAATACTGCATCAAAATATGTGTACATTTCAACAAATAATTTTTATGCCGAAAAATCAGCAAAGGGGTTAGCCTTTGCAAATTTAAGAATTTTGATGAATGATACCTTAATTAAAAGCTCTGGTCATGAGTAAAAATACTGCATCAAAATATGTGTACATTTCAACAAATAATTTTTATGCCGAAAAATCAGCAAAGGGGTTAGCCTTTGCAAATTTAAGAATTTTTTTTTAAAAAACGTAATAGTAGCCCGATTTTGATGAATGATACCTTAATTAAAAGCTCTGGTCATGAGTAAAAATACTGCATCAAAATATGTGTACGTTTCAACAAATAATTTTTATGCCGAAAAATCAGCAAAGGGGTTAGCCTTTGCAAATTTAAGAATTTTTTTTTACAAAACGTAATAGTAGCCCGAATTTGATGAATGATACCTTAATTAAAAGCTCTGGTCATGAGTAAAAATACTGCATCAAAATATGTGTACATTTCAACAAATAATTTTTTTGCCAAAAAATCAGCAAAGGGGTTAGCCTTTGCAAATTTAAGAATTTTTTTTTAAATTAAAATTAATACAAAACCCGATTTTGATGAATGATACCTTAATTAAAAGCTCTGGTCATGAGTAAAAATACTGCATCAAAATATGTGTACATTTCAACAAATAATTTTTATGCCGAAAAATCAGCAAAGGGGTTAGCCTTTGCAAATTTAAGAATTTTGTTTTAAATTAAAATTAATACAAAACCCGATTTTGATGAATGATACCTTAATTAAAAGCTCTGGTCATGAGTAAAAATACTGCATCAAAATATGTGTACATTTCAACAAATAATTTTTATGCCGAAAAATCAGCAAAGGGGTTAGCCTTTGCAAATTTAAGAATTTTTTTTTAAAAAACGTAATAGTAGCCCGATTTTGATGAATGATACCTTAATTTAAAAGCTCTGGTCATGAGTAAAAATACTGCATCAAAATATGTGTACATTTCAACAAATAATTTTTATGCCGAAAAATCAGCAAAGGGGTTAGCCTTTGCAAATTTAAGAATTTTTTTTTTACAAAACGTAATAGTAGCCCGATTTTGATGAATGATACCTTAATTAAAAGCTCTGGTCATGAGTAAAAATACTGCATCAAAATATGTGTACATTTCAACAAATAATTTTTATGCCGAAAAATCAGCAAAGGGGTTAGCCTTTGCAAATTTAAGAATTTTGATGAATGATACCTTAATTAAAAGCTCTGGTCATGAGTAAAAATACTGCATCAAAATATGTGTACATTTCAACAAATAATTTTTATGCCGAAAAATCAGCAAAGGGGTTAGCCTTTGCAAATTTAAGAATTTTTTTTTAAAAAACGTAATAGTAGCCCGATTTTGATGAATGATACCTTAATTAAAAGCTCTGGTCATGAGTAAAAATACTGCATCAAAATATGTGTACATTTCAACAAATAATTTTTATGCCGAAAAATCAGCAAAGGGGTTAGCCTTTGCAAATTTAAGAATTTTTTTTTAAATTAAAATTAATACAAAACGTAATAGTAGCCCGATTTTGATGAATGATACCTTAATTAATAGCTCAACATCAACAATATACAAATTGAAGAAGTAAATGAATTCGTATACCTTGGTTGCACAATGACGAAAACAGGTCGAACAGAAGAAGACATACACAAACGTAAAAATAAAGCCAGACATACTTTCAACATGCTACACAAAGTCTGAAATACTTCTGTCCTGTCGCGCAAGACCAAGATACGAATATTCAACTCATGTGTGAAATCGGTACTACTGTATGGGTGTGAGACATGGAAGCATACAGGAAAAATCATACAGAAGCTACAGGTATTCGTAAACAAATGCCTTCGACGAATACTTAAGTGCTTCTGGTCTAACACGATTAGTAACATCAATCTGCATAGAGCAACATGTCAGTCAGACATTGAGACCGAAATAAAGCGACGAAAATGGAGATGGATTGGCCACACACTAAGAAAGGCATCAAGGGATATAAAGAGGATGTCATTAGACTGAAACCCATAAGGAAAAAGAAAGGTTGGAAGGGCGGAAATTAAAGCAAAAGCTCCAAATAGAGTAAGATGGTTCAGAATAGTAGACGCCCTATGCTCCTAAATTGGAGATACAGGAAAAAAAAACTTCAACAAAATGCACTTTTCAAATTCTTGATGTGCTCTTGATTGGCATAAAGAATTCATTTTGAAGAGGCCTTTGAAATGGTGAGGTGGTTTACGTTTTATGGCTTTAGGTGCAACGCGAATTGAATAAAATTCGCTAATGAGATCGATTTTGGATAGCCATAGCCGTTATAGATCGCTTAATGTAAGAAACACCACAGAATACCACAACAAAATAGTAGCACGGCAAAGGTAAATCATATAACATTACAACATAAATAAATCGATAAAAAACCATCGTATTTTCCTGTGCAGGTGTTCCTGCTGACATTTCTAAATAAAATATTTTTTAATTAATAACCATATCGCCCTCATTGTCCACGAAAATCGTATATAAAGAACGTTTCAATTCTGAAATAATTTTCAATCGTTGTTCATCCGTTCTAAGCTCAAAATGTGGATTAAATTAATTTTTATTTTAATTTTTACAATTAACTCGATCGATTCGAATGAAACTATAAATTACGGTGAGTGTTCGAAACGTATCGAAAAACGATATGTTGATCCTACATTTCGTGGTAAGCCCAAAACTCAGCGCGAGATATGGCATCGAAATTTTGAAACGGAAAAGTTAGTGGAATTCGACCAAACTGTGTCGCTAGTGACGCTGTTGCTGAAAGTGATTGAAAAATATTTTATCGATTGTGTGCCACTGATTCTGTACGATCAGCATGTGCACATGATCGAAAATCAAGTGATCCAACAGTTATTTAAAAAATTTCCGACCACCTACCTACATGGTTCAATCACTAAAAATTATACCATCGAAAACCGAGACATTTTAGCACCATTCGATTCAAGTTGTCGAAATTATATTGTATTTATCGATGATCCATTGCATACCCGCAAAATTATTGGTCCACAAACAACAAATAAAGTATTAATAGTGCCACGTTCATCACAATGGAAGTTACAAGAATTTTTAGCGTCACCGCTATCGAGTGACATCATAAATTTACTTGTTATTGGCGAATCGTATGCGTCTGATCGGGCTAGGGAACGTCCGTACGTCTTATACACCCATCAACTGTATACGGATGGTCTCGGCTCGAATAAACCGATCGTACTTACCAGCTGGATTAATGGACGATTGTCACGGCCTCACGTTAATTTATTTCCGACTAAATTGAAACGAGGCTTTTCGAGCCATCGATTTATTGTAGCAGCAGCTAATCAACATCCGTTCGTATTTCGTCAGCGATCGACTAACAATGTCGGCCAAGAAGAAATTAAATGGGACGGAATCGAATATCGTTTGCTCAGCTATTTTGGCAAAATGTTAAATTTTACATTTGAAATTGTCGAACCCTTTAATATGAAACTTGGGTATTAACGGTTTTTATACTTAGGTCTAATTAAAGTTGGACTAACATTTTTTTAAAATTTTTTTATCAATAGAGGTGGTGATGCAGTTCTTGAGGAGGTAAGAAAAGGTCGTGCAGATATTGGAATGGCTGGTATATATGTCACCCAGGATCGTACCGACACCATTGATTTATCGGTAGCTCACTCAACTGACTGTGCTACCTTTATAACGCTAACGTCAAAAGCTCTTTCACGCTATCGTGCCATTATGGGTCCTTTCCAATGGCCTGTCTGGGTGGCACTTACTGCAACTTACATCATTGCAATATTTCCTCTTGCCTATTCAAACAAATTGACGCTTCGACATTTAATTGGTAACTTCGGCGAAATTGAAAATATGTTTTGGTACGTGTTCGGCACGTTTACAAACAGTTTAACATTTACGGGTACAAATTCGTGGAGTAACACTAAAAAATCATCGACGCGCATATTAATCGGATGGTATTGGATGTTTACGATCATAATAACCGCTTGCTACACTGGATCGATTATTGCGTTTGTGACAATTCCGGTGTTTCCTGAGACCGTCGATAGTATAAATCAATTACTTTCGGGATTTTATCGTATCGGGACGCTCGACCGTGGCGGATGGGAACGTTGGTTTACCAATTCGACGCACAAACAAACTGCAAAGTTGCTTAAAAATTTGGAATTTGTTGTAAACGTAGAGGAGGGCTTGAGCAATGTGACAAAAGCATTTTTTTGGTCATATGCGTTCTTGGGATCAAAAGCTCAGCTATCGTATATCGTGCAATCAAATTTTTCGGCTAAGTACGTTACATTTATGAGGTTATGTAAACCGGAATTCATTTTTTTTTACTTTAGGGAAATCGGAAAACGGTCAGCTCTGCATATAAGTGATGAGTGTTTTGCGTTTTTTGGTGTTTCATTTTCATTTCCAAAAAACTCCGTCTATAAGGAACGGTTCAACGATGCAATATTACAGTTTCAATCGAGCGGATTAATGGAGAAATTAGTTGGTGACGTCTCGTGGTCAATGCAGCGTTCATCGAACGGTCGATTATTACAAGCGACGAAAGGGGCCACAAAACGAATTGCACAACAAGAAGAACGTGGTCTAACTCTGGCCGATACCGAAGGTATGTTTCTACTCCTTGGCATCGGATTTGTTATTGCCGGAAGTGTATTAATTTCGGAATGGGTTGGTGGTTGTACAAACCGTTGTCGAGAATTTATTAAAAATCGACGTACCGATGATTCGGATATAGCCACGATGAGTTCATTTAATCCAAACTCATTGCAAACTCCACGATGTACATCATCACCGAGTCTACAAATTGAAATAGATTCGGAGCCAATTGATAATAATCCATCGATAACGCCTCATGAACATCTTGTCCGACGACGAACGCACCATGCACGATCGTCTTCGGTATTCGAAGAATTAAAACATAAGAATATATTGAAAGAGTTGCACGAAGGTCCTAATCGACGACATTCATCGTTTGTTGTGGTCGATGGTGAATTACTTTTAGAATCGGATGTGGCACACCATCTAAGTAACAAATATATTAATGACGAGGATAGACATGCCCATACCGATAGTGAGGTCGACGAAAACGTATCAAGTGAAACGATTTTAAGGGTTGAAATAAATCGTCCACCAACCCCATTTATCGCCAGTGTTGAAGATAATTTTGGCGAACTAATTATTCACAACGATGATCCAGAGATTTGTTAGGTTCATAATTAATGTTTGCGCACTGAAAATTATTAAATAAAAAACTGAGTTTCATGTGAACAACTTCTTTGATCGTCGCATGTCTGCAATGCATGGTTGGATTGCTATTTTTTATTGATTTTACTTCCACCGACATGATCAGATCTTATTCCAGGCTATTCCATATTCGTTTAGCCTTTACAAATTTACGAAAATGAATGGAAAGTCAATACCACTCGAAATAATGGTCGAGTTTCGTTGACTGAAACCTTTTCAATATTTACTGGACAGAAGCAGTATCAACCGTTTTTAATCATTTTCGTAAATTTGTAAAGGCTTACGTACTCCTTTCCGAATTTTTATTCTTTAAAATGATTTGTGAAATGTATGAATATTTTATAGCAGTACTCTGATGTCAGGAGTTGTTTAGAAGAGAGAGAGAGAGAGAGAGAGAGAGAGAGAGAGAGTTTTCACATAATTTTAGTGAGTTGAGCGTGAACTCACTATCGTTTTTATACCCCCGAGTTTAAATGTGTATTAGGAACGTCGTTGTAGTATTACAAGATATTGTTTATTGGGTAGAATTACAAGTTATGGTTTGGTGGGGAATATTAGAGTGTCGAATGGGAAGTGGGATGGTTGAACTGGGTTCGTGTGAAAGTGGAGAAGGATGAATGAAGTAAAAGGCAAATAAACAAAAATCTAAAGATCCAGCAATAATGAGAATGACGGATATTACATTTGGCGAAGAGGAGTAAAATAAAAATTTAAAAAAACAAAAAAAGGCAGCCATCTTAGGACAAAAGGCGTAGATTACAAAAAAAGCGATTTTTAGTCTGTGAATTTGTGAATCAGTGATCGTGAAAATACAAATAAAAGACTAAAGCGGCGACATCGATGGATTAATTGTTGTGGATAGTTGGAAATTCAAGAAGAGGATGAAAGAAATAAGTGAAGATGAGTATCGACCACATGGCAGTTTTATATGTAAAAAATGGGAACTTAACGGTAAATTGGGCGAAATAGAAACGTGCTCTCGAAATTCAAGACGAAGGAAGGGAAAATGGTTTATTACATTTCGGTGGAATTGATTTGCAGGATATCTATTTCACGCTACCAGGGGTCGATGATAATAAGATATATAAAGAAGTAATTAAAATACTTGATGATTATTTCAACCCGAACTCTAGTTCTGATTTGGAGAAGAACAAATTTAGAAGTATGAGACAAGACGAAGAAAGTATAAATGAATTTATATTGTGATTGAGGAGGCAAGCAGTGAAATGTGAATTTAAGGACACCGAAGAGAGAATTAGAGAATACATTTTAATTGGAAGTCGACATACTAATTTAGAGGAAAAAATGATCGAAAAAGGAGCGGTAAATTTAAATGAATTAATACAAATGGTACATGCGAATGAAATAAGCGAGTCGAAAGTCGAAGAATCGATAAATAAAGACACCCGTAGCGGAGAGTACAATTATAGTAATCGAAACAAGTTTAGATCTCGTAGTCAACACAGAAATAATAATTGCTTTGCTCAAAAGGCAAAGTTTGATTTAACTGTGGACGAGACGATCATTAACACACGAGACCGCAAATGTCCAGCACAGTGTCGTAATTGTAATAAATGTCAGAGGAGTGGACATTTTGCAAAAATGTGTCGGACCACAACAAGCACAAATGTTAGATTAGTTGAGCAAGATGAACCAAGAAGACGTAACAGTGATGCCAGTCAAATCAGTGCCAGTCAGTGCTAAAAGTGCATGAGAATAATGAGGGAGTGAAAGTAATATGTCGGCTGGGTGGAATAAAAATCAGAATGACAGTTGATAGTGGAGCAGCAGTGAATCTCATTAGCTTATGAAACATGGAAGAAAGCCCAAAATTTAAATATGGAGATGTTATGTGTAGGAGTCAGGCATGAAGGATATTTAAATAGTTACAATGGGTCAGCGATAAAAGTAATCAAGGTTATAGAAACTACCATTCAATATGTGGATTATGCAGAAATAAGTGAAGTGTATATAGTCCAAGGTGATGGTGAGTCGATAAAAGCACAGGAGGGAGGTGAAATAGGAAGGCTAAATTGGAAGTGGTACCGAAGGACCAGAGGAAAGATGTGCGTTTATGCGTAGACATGAGAAGGGTAAACCAAGCCGCTAAAAGGGAAATTCACCCCTTACCAAAATTCGAATGCGTTTTACCTAATTTGTCTAAAAGTACAATCTTCTCCAAGTTAGACATAAAAAACGCTTTTCAATAAGTGGTTTTAACGCCATCTTCGAGAGAAATTACAACATTTATCGCGTACGAAGGGCTGTACCGTTTTATGGCCTGAATGTTAGGGCTGAACTGTGCGAGTGAAATATTTCAAAAATTACTACTTACTCATGAACATAAAAGGAGCACACGTTTATATTGACGATGTCATAATCTGCGGGAAAGACGTAAGGCAACATGATGAAAGGTTACATTAAGTGTTCTATCGTTACTCAAGGAGAATGGCTCAGTATTGATTGAAATGAAGTGAATTTTTGGAAAACCAGAAATAATATTCATGGGTCACGTAATCACAAAAGATGGAATTAGACCAACGGAGGGCAAGTTTAAAGATATACAGGCATTCAGAGCCCCATAGTCAGTAAAGAAGAAGTACGTAGTTTCTTCGGTATTGTCAAAGAAACATTTCGATGAGGTCAAGAACAAGAAGATGCTTATCTGAAATTAAAGAATTTGATAGCTTACGAAACACGGTTGGGATATTTTGATGTTCGCGCGATAAAAGAATTATTATAACTGATACCAGTCCAATAGCCCTTGGCGTGGTTCTAATACAAGAGGACAAGTTATTCAGTGTAATTGCGTTTGCATCAAAAAGCTTATCAGAGACCGAAAAAAAATATTCGCAAACGGATAGTGTGGGGCGTCGAAAGATTTAGAATGTACGTAACAGGAAAAAGATTTGATCTAATCACCGATCATAAATCTTTGGACACGTTATATTTAAGCTGATTTCAAGGCATTATGCCAGAATAGAACGGTGGATGTTAAGATTGCAAAGCTTCGATATGAGAGTAATCTTTAAACCGAGGAAACAAATATAGCAGACCCGTTATACCAAGACTAGTAGAACCAGATGTGGAAACATATCATGTTAAATGCGAAAGGTATATCAAGGAAATACTGCAAATAACCAAATTGAAGGCAACGTTTAGAGGAAATCAGAGAAGCAACGGAAAGAGCTGACGAGCGAGCGTTATGATCGAGCCGATGGGAAGGTGACATAAAGAAACATGCTCGCTTCGCGCATGAAGTAAGTGAGGTTGATGGACTAGTTCTAAGACACAATAGTAATTCCTCAAATACTGCAGGGAAAAAGTATTACATTTAGCGCAGGAAGGTCATCCGGGAGAAAGTTTAATGAAACGTCGTTGGTGAATTTTGTGAAGTGCTGTGAAGGATGTTAAACAGTTTCAGCAAATGTAAGACTGAAACCTTTGTACATTTCTCGCCACATTCAACATCGGGATATTCACCAACATCAATAATTTTTGGAAGGAATTTCAGAGAGAAAATACCAAGCATTCAAACAATTCCAGAAGTTTATAATAGGAGATGGAGAAAGTAGAATTCAAACCAAACGTCATCAGCATTTATATAAAGTGATTATTAACCAGGGCGATGCATCAATTTGGAAGTACAAGTACTGATGTAACATCAAGGAGCGGAAATGGAGTGGAAGGAGTGGAAATGCGACAAAGTGATGCTGTAAATGAAAACAACAGGCCAGTAGAAGTAACCAGCAATTTAAGACGTTCAACAAGAGAATTAAAAAACAAAAAAAAAGAGTAAATGTAGCATTCCAAAATATGGTTTATTTATTGGGTAGAATCACAAATTATGGTAGGGAATATTAGAGTGTCGAATTGGAATAGTGATGGTTGAATTGAGTTCGTGTTGGAAGTGGAGCAGGATGATTGTAATAAAAGGCAAATAAATAATTGTAAACGAGAAAATGGGATTTTTACTTAAAAATCTAAAGATCGGGGCGGTGCAAGAAGAGAATCAACGAACTTTCAACAAAAGACGTAAAAAAGCAACGATATATGTCGTGGGTGAAATTGTCGCCATTAAACGAACACAGTTCGTAACCGGTTTCAAACTAGACCAACATTTCTGGGTCCACATCGAGTGACTACAGTGAAGTGAAGTGATCGTTACGAAGTGGAAAAATTGGTAGTTCAAATAGAAATTAATTAAAAGTCAATAGCGCACGTAACAGTGTTCCAACTTGACACTTTATAATTCCATTCAAACGATCTTACCGAGTGATCAAAAAGTTGTAACATTTTTCAGGAAGTCAGCATCTAGTATTTAAAATAAATATTTTAGTTGATAGAGAGAGAGAGTTCGGGTGCACCATGATTTTGTTTAGCAAGCAACTAGTGCTGTTATATATCTATGGGCTTAGAGCACTTCCATGTTTATGTATTATATCTATGATCGACAAGTAGGGAAGAGAGAGGAGTGTTTATAGTTGAACTAAACAAGACATATGTAATAAAAACCAGATATGTTTACAAAAACTTTAAGTTATTTATTTGATAATAATAATTATTTTATTTTAAAATAAGGATAAAACAGCCACAACATGGTGTTAGAAGTGGGATAAAATAATTTCAATAAAGAAAATATATTGAAACGTGAACATATTATTTTATTCATGATAGGCAATTAACAAGTGAGGTTAAGAAAAAATCGCACACGGTTACTACATAAAAAATTTTTTATTTTGCCACGACTATCGTATAATAGTACTCATTATACTTTTGTTTCTTCAATTATAATGATATCCAATATTCATTGCTAGCAGTGATTAATCATTAATCACTGTTATTCAATATTGAAGTTTTATCTAGTAGTCTCTTCTTTAATTATTCACTACTACCATTAGTAAATTATTCATTTAAATTTAATTTTTGAAATTTTATCTAGTAGTCTTTTCTAAACTATTAGTCTAGCAGTCAATGACAATAGCAACATGTCATTTTCATTATAATTAAATTGAAATACATACAAACAGGACGCAAAATACTTTAAAAAAAATATAAATGGATATTGATATTTGTTCACCACCAGAAATAAAATATCGTGGACAAAATATCGTATTCTACTCGCATATAATGGCTGTTATTCACTCAGATGATTTACGACAATCGCCTATCGGCTCGTGTCGGTAAACTTCATCTTCGTGAGTAACAGCTATCATTATATGCTCGTTGATTAATATACTATTTCTGGTGAAAATACTAATAAATATAAGAAAAAAAAATGAGTGAGTTGGCTGAGACAATAAAATTTTTCACAGCTACGTGCAATAACATCAATAAAAATATGAAATTAGTCAACGATAAGCTGAAATCGCTTCGTTATGATTTTTATAAGTGAAGTTACGGAAGATCGTATTAAATCGCTTGTTGGTGTAAGTCACAATGTAAATAAAGTGTTCGAAAATAAAAATCAGAAACCGAGAAATAAGAAAACAGTTCAATGAAATGTAAGTTTTGTGCGACCAATCATGTTTTTAAGAAAATCAATTGTCCTGCGTTTGGTTAAAAATGTAAATTTTGGGTTGGTTTTAATCACTTCGAAGTAGTATGTAAAAAGAAGAATTTTAAAAGGAATAATGACAAGGCACTAGTAAAAGAAGTAAAAATTAAGACAGACAGTGAAAGTGATACGTCATTGACAATCGGAAAAGTAATTGATTCAAGTAAAATCACTAGTCGTGTACAGTTGAGGCTAAAATTTAATGATGATTGGCAAAACGTTGTGTGTGATCTAGATTCAGGTGCTTAAGCTTGTCTGATCGGATTTAAGCAGTTTCAAAGTTAACTTACGGTAATATTTGTTTGAACGACTCTAAATTGACATTAACAGATTATGGTGGACATAATATTAGAGTTCTGGGACAAGTAAAAATTCCGTGTCATTATGAAAGCAAAAAATATAATATAATATTTCAAGTAGTTGATAATGATCATTTTGCAGTATTATCCGAAAGTGCTTGTACCTCTCTTAGTTTTAAAAAAGACAGCATAAATGTATGGCGTTCTGAGCATTGCGTCAATAGCGTCAATAACAAGGTCTCGAAGCCTAGTTATTCAGATGTTAATGCGGTCAATGAAACAAATCGAATAATTCAAAAATATAAGGATGTATTTGATGGTTATGGAATCTTGCCGGGAGATGTGGAGATCGAGATTGATAAAAGTATTAAACCTGTCATCCAATGCCTTCGCAGAATACCAATAGCAATTCGATCGAAATTGAAGGAAGAGTTGGACTCACTAGTAAAGATGACATTATTACACTCGAACCATTAAATACAAAATGGGTGAGTAATATTTTACTAGTGAAAAAGAATAATTGATTCCGAATTTATCTTGATCCAATTCCTTTGAATGTGGCCATCAAGAGACCGTTCATCAGCACCAGAGCTTTTCCAAATGAAGATGTACACGGTCGTTCATGATTTGCCAGGTGTTGAAATTTTGGCAGATGATATACTAATTTATGGAAAAGGGGAAACGGTGGAAGAAGCATTCGTGGACCATAATACAAATTTGGAGAAACTTTTAGTACGAATACGATTTTCAATCTTTGTCGATCGGAAGTAAAATCCTTTGGATATATTTTGCCAAGTGTAGGTCTAAAAGTGGACAAGTCAAAAGTCACGGCTATTAAGAATATGCCATCGCCAAAAGATAAAGGTGATTTACTCCAATTTTTAGGCTTGCTGAATTATTTGGGCCGATACATACCAAATCTTAGTACAGAAAGTGCTCTTCTTCGCAAGTTAACGTTGGATAAGTCAACGTGGTTATGGTCAAATGACAAAGAGAGAGAATTTGAAAAGTTGAAACTTCTATAGTTAGCGATATCAAATTATTAAAATATTTCGAGATTGGTAAACAATTGACAATTGAGTGTGATTCAAGTAGTTCTGGACTAGGTGTAGCAGTTAATTCGGTAATTGAAATCTTGTATTCCACAAAGACTATGTACAGACAATGAGACTAATATTATAATTGCACAATTCAAAAACTTTTCTGTAGGTTGGGGATTTACACATGTAACATTATCACCACATCATCAAAGAGGAAACGGAAAGGAGGAATCATTAGTAAAAATAGCTAAACAATAACTAAAAAAAGCAGAGAATTCTAATGAAGATGTATGGTATTGTTTACTGCATTGGCGCAATTCTCTTAATAAACTCGCTAGCAGTCCTATGCAGAGATTTTTTTCATGTAAAACTAGATCCGGAATTCCACTAAGTGATGAGATCATTTTATATCAAAAGTGATTGAAGATGTCCCCGAAAAAACTGAAAACCGTGAAAGCAAGTATTATTATGATGGTAAGGTAAAGTGCCTGCCACATAGGACAATCTGTGGCAGTTCAAGTTCATCCACAGATAAATAATAATTGGTCGGTAGGCGTGGTCGAAAAACAATTGAAAGATCAATCCTTTATTGTGAACATTGGTGGCTCCACCTATAAACGGAATATAGTAAACATCAAGCCTTTCATTAAAGAAGAACAGCCAAAAGTAAATGTTGATACACAATCCAACAACATATAGGACACGCCAATTGATTCCAATTCAACAGCGGACAGAGAACAGGTTGAACCATCTGTAAGCTGTAGATGATGGTCGTCCGATACGTAACTAGTAAATTTTTATTTTTTTTGTTAATTTTGTATTTTGGAAAAAAAGGAAGATGTTATATGTCTATGGGCTTAGCACTTCCATGTTTATGTATTATATCTATGATCGACAAGTAGGGAAGGGAGAATTATTTGATAATAATAATTATTTTATTTTGAGGATAAAACATCCACAACAAGTGCAGTATTAAAAGCAGAAGCGTTTGGTTGGGGTTGGTACAGCGTGTTCGAATCAGAATGGATGTAAAATAAAAATTACAAAATGTTTATTAATTTTTAAAATTATTTTAAAAAATTTATTGAATTTATTATTATAACTATATAAAATAAATTTCCATGAATGATGCGAATGATGATCGACAAAAAGAATTATAGAGAATTAAAAATTAAAATTATAAAAATCATTCATAAAAAATTAAATTAATTCATAATACCTAATTATTTAAAAATATATAATTATTACAAATATAATTATATAATTACAAAGAATATGATAGCGAATATGGATAAAAATAAAATAATAAAAAAAAAACATTACGATAAGGCAATAATATATTATAATTTAATTTTGAAAATTATTTACAATATTTAATTTTTGTTTTTTTAAATTTTTATTTTTTTTTATTTTTTCTTAATTATATTTATTTTTTATCACCTTGTGCTAATTTTTATTTCATAAATTGAATTATTATGTTGCTTTCAATGTTATGTTATAAAGGTATGTAATACATCATAATAATTTTTGTATGTATGTAGTATGTACGAGTATAAGACACCTTAATAACATAAATTAAAATTATTTAATTATTAATTAAAATTTATAACTTTTATTAATTTTTTTTTTCGTTTTGTTATTTAAAAGGAACACAATCGTTATAAGGTTTTAATTAATACAAAAAAAAAATTTGTTCCAAATTAATTTTTACGGTGGTTTAAAGACCATAATATGACAGTGAAATGTTGTTGTTGTTGTTGAATTCTTAATTTATTTCTTAATTAATTTACTTTTTTTTACGGTTTTTGTTTTTTTAATTTTTAATTTTAATTAAATTATAAATAATAAATAATAAATTTATCAAAGTTTTAGCTTAGGTGGTGGTTGGCTTAACTTCATCGTCAGTTTCGTGATCGATTCGGGATGATCGAATACCAGATTTACCTGTCCATGGATAAATTTCGGGACACGGTTGACATGTACGCATGTATCGTACGCCTGATTTATGCCATAAATTACATACTTTTGGATTGTTACAACGTTTTGGACGATCCTATTAGAAGATATGAACGCAGGATGAGTGTGTTCGAGAGTATACCAACAAAAAAAAATATTTTACCTGATAATTACACTGGAACGGTTGGAATGAACCCATTCGTGAAATTGGCGTTGGATCTCGCACCCATTGAAGTGCTTGCCAATTTGTTACAATCCATACATCTTTCATTGCGTTGATCGTGTCCAAAAATTCGATGAAACCTGCTTTGTGATGGGGCTGTGTAAACCATGCGGCATGATAGTATAAACCAAATGGAGCACGATTTGTTGAATAGTGACGATCGAAATTCTTCATTAACATTTTGGTAACACCTTCTGAATCGGGTGGATTAGCACACGCATCACCCATACTACAACGTCCACCGTTCAAATCTTGCCACATCACCATAGGAACTTCCCAAACCCCTGGATAGCTACGTGTCGGACATGGTGGAATCATACAGTCGTGGAATATTTTATAGTCCAATGTATACGGCCAGCTGGGTGGACGATTTTCATAGATTGGCATCGATGAATCGTACGTAAAGTTTGAATCGTATAACATTTTAAACATTTTATTACCGCCAATCGATAAGAATGGTGCTCGCATACCACGAACATCCTCTAATTTTAATCCACCGTATGCGGCCAAAATTTCCCGTTGTCCACTAATTTCTCGATTCCATCTACGTTGCGAGAATTGTTCTCCAAAACTATGTCTACACATCCCAAAAAAAAAAGTTAAAAAGATTAGAATTTTTTTACCACCAAAAACGATCCGGCGGATTAGTACGTAAATAGGAAAGTTAGCTGGATTATAACAAAATGAGAAATGTTTATATACAGGGTGGAATGTAAACGTTACGGTATACGGTGCTGGGATTATTTTTTTATATATACATATATTATTTCCAAGTTGTGTGCTCTCATTTTGTGCTCTGTGTTTTTTGTGTATGTGTGAGTGTCTGTGTCTAAATACCAAAATACTACGATAAAAACTTACGAGACTGTATGCGATGCGATTTCATGACCATCTGAATACAAATTTTGTACTTGACTATAGTCCGTCCATTCGTGCGATACATAGAAAGTAGCACCAATTGAGCAACCATTTGGATTAATACGTCCTTTTTCGAATAGATCCTGATAAAGTTGTTTATTTAAATCGTTAACAGAATCGTCGAATGTGAGTAACACAATTTGGGGTACTTGTTCCACGGGTAGTTCAGCTTTTTTGGTTTAAAGTTTTAAATGGTTTGTCAAGAAAATGAAATGAAATGAAAATAGAAAATAAATTAGAAACGTTGAAAATATTATGTATTGATGAGTACGTCATATTGTGCTGGAAAACAAAAATGAAGGACAGACATAAAAATACAAAAACCCATTTTGGCGAAGAAGTAGTTTGCGATTCCATTTCGAACGTTTTGCGTTCGTATACAATTAGAGTGACTTACGAAACGGTGTGCGATGCCATCTCATGCCCTTCGGCATACATATCTTGTACGTATGTGTAATCGGTCCATTCGTGCGACACATAAAATGTGGCCGAAATATTACAACCATTGGGATTTTTACGCCCATTTTGGAATAGCTCGTAGTAAATTTTTTTGTTAATATCATTGATGGCATCATCAAATGTTAAAAGTACAATCTGTGGTGTTTCATTTTTGTCTAAATTACCTGATATCGATCCAAATTTAAAATAAATCATAAAATTTTATATTTTTATTAACAGTCGATTCGAGTCGTTCGATTCATGTGGAATACGACTACCATACCTGGAATTTCTTTGCCACCACAAGAACAATCGGGCAGGAGGCAAACATCTTTACGGCATTTAGCTGCGGTTTTGTCAACAGTTGGTTGAGGATACACGGGATCGGGTCGAGTTGGTGGATATTTATAGATGTCGATAAATTCTTGAGCCTTCGAAACAATCGATTGAGATGGTTTTAGTGTTGGTCGTGCACGTCTGCAAAAAAACAAAAATAAAAGCAAAATTATAAAATTCCCATAAACAAATAAAAAAAAAAACTTACGGTGGATGAGTTCCGCGATTCGAATTTACAGTTGATGATTGATCACCTTGAGTATTATAATGGGATCCACCGCGTGTTCGAGTATTCGTTCTAGATATTTAAATAAAATCGAGTATTATTAAGTAAAATTTTACAAAAAATTCATTCAGAGATTTGATTAGAAATTAGATTAAATTGTGATAAAGCTAAAGCTGTGTGGAGTGTTACATAAATACAGTAGTGATGAGTCTACTTACAATCGAGAAAATATTAATCATTTAAAGAATATTTAGTTACGCTTAAACTTAGCTTAAAATTATAAATAGTATTCAAAACCTGGTTTTGTAGCAGGGCTGGTTGAATAATTTGTTTTTTTCTTGTGTTAGATTATATTTGATTGTGCTCTATGCCAATTTTTGGTTTGTTTAGTAACAAGATATATTTTTATGTGTTTTACATGCATTTACAGTTTGATTTGTGTACGAAATGTCAGTTTTGTGATTGATGATATCAACCACATGCGTTACAAGTTTATTTATATTTAAGGAGTCGGATTAGTGTTTCTGAAGATTTGATTAAATTGTTTGGTTTATGGAAACGTAATCATGCCAGTTATTTATATATAGGTTGCGTAGTTTTGTTATTTTTCAAAGAGATAAAGAAATTTTTGAAATTTTATAGAAAAATTATCACGTTTAGAGTTATATTAGATCCAACGTTGCGAAATATACATAATTATATTTCAAATCTCAGGCCTAAAACTAAGACATTTTTGGTTTAACTTACCTTAACAAAAATTACCTTAACAAGTTTTAAAACGAGAGCATAAAATTTAACGGATAAAATATTCGAGACACATTATACAAGTGTTTTAGTTAGTTTTCAAACCTAAACTTGTACTAAAATGTAACACACATAGCGAGTACAGCGCCAAATTTATAAAAAGTTGATAATATTTAGACTGTATTATTTTAGATTTTTGGGTAAATAAAAAGATGGAAATTTTAATTGATTAGAACTTCATTAGCTAGATAAATAGTAAAACATACAATACATATAATTTGTAATTTGCTTAAATTTTATTATTTATTCGAGACACAATAATGATTTTAGCTAGTCGGTCTTCGTTTCTATGGAATGTACTAAAATCTACTTAGTGAGTACAGCGCTGATATTAATCAAAGTAAGTAATAGCAAAACTATATAATTTGATATGAGTTTTTTAAGTCCTAAGTTTTAGGAGCAATCTTAGTATATATTGACCATATATTTAATAGTGTCGTTCAAAATTTGATTAGTAAAAAGTGTTACAATCAGTCTAAATACCCGGTACATTTAGTATTGATCATTATTGGTTGACAATAGGTGATCAGTCATAAATGATCAACATTTTCTACTACTAAAGTATGACTATCAATACTGGTAAGGTATTTGCATTTTTAAAATGGCTGTAGGTAAAACTGAGCTACTTGTTGTAGTAAAGCAACGGCAGAAAGAACAGCCAGTACTAAATGGCCTAACAAATAAAAAGAGCAGCTTAAATTTGAACGTTTATATGCTTAAGTTGAAATCGAACACAAACTACCTAAAATACTGGGAACAGAGCAACTATAATAACTTTTTGGTTCAAGCTTTAATTTTTCATGTGCTTAGCATGCTGAGTAATCTGCTTAAAGTGACAACAATGACGTGAAAATTTGCAACAATACTGCTACATCGACTCAGACGCTTGCATTTGAACGCAAGTAAAAATTCAATATTCTGAAGTGCCACTGCTTGGTGCTAAATAAAATGTGACAGTGTCAAATACAATCGTGTACAATATTAGGAGTGTCACGAAATTCACGATTTAAATGTTTTAAGGAAGTGGTCTATACAATGAATACATTTTCATCTATCGGGTGATATTTAATCCCGAAGAGTTTGAAATTGTTTTTTTCGCAGAATAATTTTTGATTTATCCAAGACACAATCAACATTTTGAAAGTCAGTACTCACACCTAAATAGAGTTCTAAAACATTGATAGTGAAAACAGCGCTTCTATTATATACAATAAACAATAGCGAAACTTAACTAAATCAGCAGATCGAGCTTAAATTTACTCGTTACTTAAATTATGTGAATTAAAAGTGAAATATACGTTATGCAATTAATTCATTGTTCAAATTAAACATTAAATTCATATCGTCGGTTTATATAAATTTCGAAACCTATTCTGAAAAAACAAAATTTTTAAATTCTATGTCCTGTTGTGCAAATAAATATATGTGCCCACAATCCGGTTATAGTCTATGAATTAAATCGTGTGTTTGAGTGTTTAAATTTAGATTATAATCGTTATATAAGGATCAAGGATGGATTAATTTATACAAATTGACATAGAGCTGTTTGGCTATATATAAATTTGTGGGCCACTCTCAAACGTGTACGTCCAAACATATTGAACCGCGCCAAGACGTCATAAGGCTCACTTCTAACCAGGTTCTGATCGTTATAATTCATCAATAACTACTACTTATTTACGTCCGCATGCATTTTGTGAATTTTTTTTTTGGTCTATATAAAAACTACGGTGCAGATATTGGGTTAACTCTGACTGAACTATGAATTTCGACATGCATTATGTTCTGTGCGAATATATTTTTTATGCGTGATCATAATTCATTTTATTCCAAGAGTGTGGATGGATATTATGATATATTAAAAAAATTAAATGAAAATTAGAAAATTAAATTAAAAATCAGCCACGAAAAATTTAACGTTAGCAGCATAAGAAATAAATTAGTTCTTGCACATTTTTTTTTAGATAATTTTAGATGTACCTCGATGGAATTTCGTTGCATTTTGCATTCGGCGAATTATCTGTACATTTCAAACCAGATGATGGCGACGACGACGACAACGATGATGATGATAATGATTGAGATGTAGTCCGGCGTGGTAATGCAGCAGCTATTGTTGTTTTGATGGCGTTATTTACACGTGAAACACGTGGCGGGAGTATTACTTTAGGATTTTGTGTTGTTGTAGAAGGAATTATCCGTTCGGTTGAGCTTGGTGTTGTCGGATTTTCAGTTGTTGTTGTTGTTGTTGTCGTAATTGGTTCTTCTGTCGTCGTTGTGGTTGTACTTCGTTTTGTTGTTGTCGTGGTTGTCGGCTTTTCTGTTGTGCTAGTCGTTGTCGTGCTAGTCGTACTTGTCGTCGTTGGTGGTATTCTAGTCAATGTGGTCGTTTCAAAATTAACTTCATCGATTATTCCCATCTCATCGACATCTTCGATTTCATCATCATTATCATCTTCATGATCACCATTATTATCATCACTATTACTACTACTACTAATATTGCTATCACTAAGCTCTCTATATAATAACGTTTCTTTTTCCGTTGGCATATTAATTTCTGGCATTTCCATTGTGGGACGGTACCGTTTATGCTCATCAACACGTTCATCAGTATCGTAATGATAACGAGATTTTCCCGAACTTTCATGTTTTAACTCAACAACTTTAACATCGTCATCATTAATTTGATCATCATCTTCATCATCATCATCTTGATCGTTTATGTGCGTTTTATATTTGAATATGGGCGAAGGTTGAACTGTTTGGGTTTTGAATGGCGCGTTTGACACCAAACTTAATGGAATCGGACGTAACGACGATGATGATGATGGAAAATCAAATTGTTCGTTTGTGATTTGTTTTAAGAATTGTTCTCGTTCTTTCGACTTAGTCGGTAGTGTTGTTGTCGAGTAACGTCCTCGTAATATTTTGCGACGATGTAGTGATAAATCAGTTGATTGGGACTCTGTTGTCGGTCTTGAATAGAAACGATGACGTCTCAATTGGTAAGTAATCGGTTCATCGTTTTCAGTCGATAGTGTTGGACGATATCGACCACGAGAATGGAACTCAGTTGATGGTCTAGCTTCTTCGGTGGTATATGGTAATTCTGTCGTCGTCGTACTTGTAGTTGTCGGAATTTCGGTGGTGGTGGTGGTTGTAGTTGTCGTCGTTGTAGTACTAGTTGTGGTAGGCTTGGGCAATTCAGTAGTAGTACTTGTTGTTGTTGGCGTTATAATTTCAGTAAATGGTATTTTTGTGGTCCGCTCCGTCGTCATTGTGGTTGTAACGTTTTTCTTTGGTGGGGCCGTAATTAAAAAGTAACTTCTAAACGACGTTGTACTTACAGTTGGTGGTGGTATAGTCGTACGGTAACTAGAAAAATTTCTAAAATAATTTTGTGTTGTTGGAAATGTACGATATGTCATCGTGGTTGTTGTAAGTGGTGGGGATACTGTTGTCGGATTATTAATAATAGTTTTGAAAGATGTGGTTTTCTTTTCATTTTCGTTCAATAAACTTTCGAGACTTTTGTACGGCGATATAATCGGTTTTTCCGTTGTAATTTCGTAACTTTTCGTGATCGATTCTTTGAATATAAGACCGCGTGTCGTATAGCGTAAAATGGGTTCAGTCGTTGATGGCGTTATAGTTTCGGTTGTTGGCACATCAAAATCGCGATTACGATATTGAAACCCTTTACTTGTAGTTTTTAGATTTGAAATTTTTGTTAAAACTTGATTTAAAAATGCCATATGCTCAGAATTAGCATCGATCGTGCTAGTACTTGGAATGGGTGTGGTCGATTGAACATCAAAACTTGAAAATGGCTTACGGTTAAAACTTAAAAAGGAATCACTTTTTTCGCTATCACCATCGGCCGACGTGGACACTTGTTCGACCGAATTTGAAACGGGTATGCTAAACGGTTCTGGGATTCGAGGTAGTTGTAATTTCCAATTACTAGTTCGAGGTTGGTATGTAGTCGGTTCATAATCATCTAAGTCGTACGTATCGGGATTCAATGTAATTGTATATTTTGATTCTTTGTATGTATCGTGGGGTAGCTGAAATTCTTTTGGTTGCTGATAAATTTCTCGTTTTGTGGTATTTTCCGTGCGTGGCTTGAAATACAATGGATACTCTTCAACCCGACCTTTAGTACTTGTACCACTACTATTTGTAACGATAGTAGAGGCTGGCACTGATCCAGTCGTTAACCCTGACGTTAATGTCAATAAAATGGATTTGTTAACCGAATTCGGTAATTGATCAGATGTTAAGGCAATATTTGATGGATTTTTTTGATGGAAACGATTTGGTTGTGGTAATGGTAATGGTGTTGTAGATGATGACGTAGGTGGTGATTGGAAACTTTGTGGCTGTATATCAGAAACAATAAAATCGACAAATTTTTTATTTTCGCTTGTACTATTTCGATTGTTAGTTTTATTATCTAATTCGCTAAAATCACTGAACGAGATAGAACCACGATTATGATTTCGTGAATTTAAATTAAAACCAGTACCTAATGTTATAACACGTGATTTTGGTTCTGTGGTTGTTTTTGTTGTGTTTGTTGTAGTAGTTGAATTGTCTGTATATTCTGTTGTCGCTACTAAGCTATGATTACGATTTAGGATTGGTATCGAATTAGGACTAGGATTAGGACTTATAGTTGATGTTGTTATGTCAGAATGTTTAACTAATTCGTCACTACTACTAGTTTGATTAGCAGGTTGTGGATTAAATTGATAGGATCTGTTTGATTGGGAGCCCGCACGTGCCGAAAGTGTTAATATAAATGACTTAGGCGTCTTATTGTTGTTGATACCATCAGAAATGTGTGTTGATCTGTTGATGGATTAAAAATATTCGGTATATTCGATTTTGTGAATACTTTTAATCAAATTTAAAAAGTAAAAGCGTATCACACACATGTGCGAATCATTTAATTTAATATGTTAATAAATTAGTGGTGTACAATGTGTGATTTGTTAGTTGTTTTGTTAATTTATGAGCATATCTGGACTCGTCTATCTTAAACTGAGTCAACACATCTAACTACGAGTATAATATATAAAGTAACTAATACAAGATACCACAAATAATTATTAAGTTTTTGGTTAATCGTTGCCAATTTTATCTAAATGATTTATGAACAAAGTTTTGATCTACTGTATATAGTCTGTTCATAAGAATTGTTTTAAATAATCAGTTTGGATTTCTATATATAGTCACACAAACGAAAAGGTTAGTCTGCAGCTCTGCATACAAAACCTAGTGACGTGTCTGAAAAAATATTTGCCTAGCAATTCTTATCAACAAAATAGTAAACAGATCACTTTGATACACACAAAAAAGCTCTAATCACAATTAAGTCTACTTAAAAAATCTTCATTTTTAGCTGGTCCTTTCAATAAGTTGAACCAAGCGAAGTTAAAAAAAATCAAAAACTCTTTGTAGTACCTTGTTACATATTGTGGTGTCGTTGGTGGTGGTGGAGGCGTAGTAGTAGTAGTGGTCGTTGTTGTGGTAGTAGTTCTTGTTGTTGTCACAGGATATGTATATTGTTCTTGTGTTGTAGATACAAAACGTGGTGTTGTTGGATATTGTTGTGGTATACGATATGTTGATGTTACCAATGGACGGTCAGAAATTGAATTTAATTCGTTTCTATCTCCCCTGTTAGAGTTTATCAAAATTTGTTTTTTTTGTAAAATTTTTTAAGACAAACATTTAGAAATATTTACAAAAGTATACACACACATACACGGACAAAAACATTAAATTAAGGACATATTTTGATGTTTTTATGTTTTTTTTTAATGATTGTGTTTGTGTCATGTATAAATATATATATGTCTTAATAAATTAATTTACGTTATTTTATAAAATGCTCAAGATTATTTAAAATTTGTTACCTTATCTGATTTTGTGTACCCCGAATATTATATGGGCTATCTTCCTCGATCTAAAATTTAAACATAAAAATAGTCGAATTGAAATGTTGTTGTTTTCATTACAATTTGTTGATCCACTATACCTGTGCAATTAACTCATCGTCGGTATAATCTTCTGAATAGATTTGTTGAGTTGGTGCGGCTTGTTGTGGTTGTTGTGTCTGTGGTTGTCTTTCGTAATGTGGCTTTTGTTGAATATAATATGATTCACGTTGTGGCACAACTTGTGGTGCACTTGTGGTTGTAGTTGGTACTCGATACGTTGATTGTTTAGTTGTTGGTTTTGATGTACTATATTGTTGACCATAATCTAGATGAAAATAATTTTTAATGTCTCATACATCGATTAAAAATTATATTCGGTACTTACCAACATCACGGTACAATTCAACATCATCGTCGTAAATCGAATAGTAATTATCGTACTGTTGTGGCTCATTATAACCTTGGCTGGTTGTGGTATTATAATAGTTGCGATTATTTTGAGTTTGAATTTGTTGTCGTTGTGGTTGATTATACGAAACGGGTGCTTGTGACGATGATTCGACTCTAAATTACGAGAAACAAAATTACAAAAAAGGATTAACTTCGACTCGATGGTGAATATTTCAATATAGGATCACTGAAAAAACCCTTCCACATATTATGTCATTTAGTTATTCTGTACAGTACTTACACAATAATTAGTAATAAGTAGTAAATAAAATAGTAATTTAAACGGTTAAATACCTGTTCGGTAATTTTTCGTCAAGTTCCAAATTATATTTGTCTGGTCGTTTAGTCGTTTTCCATTTCGGTTGTCCACGGCTACGATGCGGTTTGATTGTATATATTTTACGTGTCGTTGGTGTCACGCTAGTCGGTGCGGTTGTTGACGTTTCAAGTTTTAATTTGTACGGTGTCGACACATTCGGCCGTATACGTTGTCGTACCGTATATGGCCGAGATGTTGATTTATTTAGGTAACGTGGTACATTTGTACTCGATTTGATTTGTTTAAACACGTTACCATCGTCTGGGAATTCAATTATTGGTGGTACTACGGTACTGGATTGGGTAAATGTCGGTTGACTGGGTTCACTATAGAATGAGGTAGGTGTACTCGATACGATATAGTTTTGAGGATTTGGTGCCATTGTTTCGGTCATTGGCATAAATTTTGATTTATTTTGAGGTACTTTGTACTCATTTTCAGGTTCTACCTCTTCATCATCGTAATAATATTCGTCATCGTCATTTTCGGTACTCAACGGTTTTGCGGTTGTACTCTGCGATGTACTTGTTGCTTTTGTCGATGCTATTTGCCCATCATCATATGCATAGTATTCATCATCGTTATTGGTGGTTTTAAATGGTGGTGCTGTACTAACATAATGGCTACTGTACAATTTTGTTTTACTTACTTTAGTCTCGTTACGAATTTTTTCGAGTTTATCCATAAAATTTGGATCGCCGTTCGATTTAACCGGACTAGTGGCAAAATTGTCAAAATCAAAATTAAGATTTGAGAATAAATTCGATTCCTTTTGTTGATTTGTGTTCGAGTTTTGATAGTACGGTTTGGTGGTGGTTTGTGCCGTCGCTAAATTTGATGCAGTCGAATAAAAACTCGTGGACGGATTTTGTGGTAAATTTTTATTTTCACTACCAATGTGATATGTAAAGATTGAGGTCTGATGTGGTTGCTTGAAATTGTTAAAATGTGGTACGAAGAAATTATCCGAGTATAAATTATAATTTGGTTGCTGTGAGCTTGCAGCTTTTGTTGTGGTGGTTGGTTTTGGTGCAGTCGTTGTTGTAGTTGTAGTTGTAGTGGTTGTTGTAGGCGTTGTAGTTCTACGAGTCGTTGTCGTTGGTGGATTGGTGGTTTCGATATTAACTGGTTTTTGCTGGGCGCTGTATACATTATTTGGCGCCGCAAAATTTGGCAGAAAACTGATATAACTGTTAGAATTTATATATGGTAACTTTGAAGGTTGTTGAGGCGAAACCACAGCCTTTTGATTATAATTTAGCCCGCTAAATACATCTCCAATATGATAAAGTGAGCTATATGACTCGGATGGTGTTGATTGTGTTACTGGTTGGTTATTATAAAAACCTCCAACTGTACTAAATTGTAAAAAAGGATTCTTTGGCGTTGAATATTGCTGTACGTATTGGTTTTGTTTGTGTAGCTTATTATTATTGTTATTGTTATTACTATTACTTCCAATATGGAAATATGAATAATTCTCTGGCTCTGGTGTTGTTGTCACCCGTTTTGTACCTGGTTGAATCGAGTATGCAGTACCACTAGGACTATAATACACTGGAATTGTTTTTGGTGTAGACTTATAATTTTGTTGCGAATGTGTTTCTTTGTTGCGTGAGTATGCCGCATTTTTACCGTGCCCAATATTATACCCATTTGAACCCGAATGACCAGCAAATTGATTCCCAGGTTTATAAAATTGTGCCGTACCGGATAACAGTGGATTATAATTATCGGTAATCTGGACGCTTGGCTTGAATAAATGTTGATTCGGACGTGCTTGAATCGATGGATTAAATGTTTCGTATTGCCATGAAATAGGTTGATAGTGTGACTGTGGCCGTAATTGTCTAGGTGTTCGTTGTATTTCAAGTGTCTCAAGCCGTCTTGTTGCTTCATCATATTCGTAATTTTCATAGTCTTCCTCATCGTTGGATCGTTTCCGTTTCGTATCATTCGGTGATTTTTCTGTCGAATCGTCAATCACTAAATATTCAGTCACTTCCTCCGTTTGTGTATTTGTGTCACGTTTTTTTCGGTCTTTTGTCCGATTCGACGTGTCTAAGTCTTGTAAATTTTGATCACTACAAAATTTACGTTATATATAGGTTTATATTTAAAGGAGATATCAAATCTGTAAAAGTTGTATAAAAACTGTTACCTGAATTGTTGAGGTTGGGCCGTGTACGAGAATGAGCCATGTTTCCCTTGCGTTTGTGGAATAGCATTAAAACTTTGTTGTTGGATTAAACCATCACGATCACGTTGTACTTGTCCAACTGTACTTGGTTGTCCACGATATACTCGTTGTTGTCTATCTGATTCTTCTTCTTCGACTGGTGGGAGTGTTTCATGAGTTTCAGCATACAATTTAGCTATATCGCTTTCTTGACGTTCTTGTTCCAAGTGACGGGGTTGTCCGCGCGATGTAATCACAGGATTTGGTGCGATACGTAATGGTTCTGGCGGTGGTGGTAATGTACGTATTTGAGCTTGTGCAATTGGTTGTTGAGATGTTTGTCTGTATTCTTCACGTGTGCGTAACGGTTGTGATTGTGATTCAGATGGTAACGATGAGAATCGTATTCTACTCGACAATTGTTGTTGTCGTGGTGGTGGTGGTGCCCGTGGCCCATCACTTTCGTTTATTTCACAACCTACATTACGTGGCCAATCACATGTTTGTAGCTCGTGACTATACATCAAACCACCGGTACAGCTTTCCAATAGAGCACCACCAAATACACAAACATAGTATTGTGTACAATCGTTTGGATGTGGAAAATATCCAAATTCTTCGGGACAATCGAAATCTATTAAGGTCGATGTGGATGATTTTGGATTGGAACCCAATGAACGAGATGTTGGACCGGCTTGTGAACCCGTTTGTAGGCCTCCCGATCGTGATGATCGTTTTGTTTGTGCTGTGACATAATCTGTAAATAAAAAATACAAAAGTTTTAATATAAAATCGAATATCTTTCAACTTAGACACTTTCTACGCATATAATGGTTATAATTTGGTTTCATTTGCCGACGTAATAGGATATAATAGGATACCTAATAGGCAAGGGATTAAAAATTGAAGATACTGCAAATATGCTCAAGAGAGGAAAAATAGAAAATGTGTTCAAATCACTAAAAGGGGGTTGCCCCCTACTTATATTTAATAACAAAGACAAATGTAGAAAATATATAAAACATAAAAGCCATCCTAAACGTGAGAATAGAATGTTGAGAAAATCAACTGACCAAATTCTATAATGAAAAAATTCCAAGGCATTGTAGACGGGAGCCTAGATGTGCAGGGAAACATACTACTAGAGCATGCCCTTTAAGTAAAAATATTTCCGCAAAATACATAAACTATATAAAGGGCAGAATCCAGCAAATTATAGAGGATGTGAAGTAGCTAAAGAACTATACAAAACCATAGAATACCTGTTGAAAGGAAGCCTATACAAACACGATAAAAAATAGAAACGCGATCTGGTGGGAAATAAGGACGATATCCTAATTAGAATCGTTACACATTCGGCTTGTGAAACTAAAAAAAAGCATAGAAGCTCTAAATAGGCGCTTAAATATTAAAGGTTCAGTGAATGATCCAATATTTACTAACCTATGGGAATGAATCAAACACTTATACGAGATATATGCCTAATATTTGAAAGCCATTTTACGAAAACTTCATTTGCTAAAATACGTGGGTATTGTTATTATCACGCCATCAATCAAGCAGCAAAAGCGAGAGAAAAATCAACGATATTTGCAAAACAAAACACCATGCAGGAATAAAAGTTGAAGAAGAAATTATGCAAGTGGCCATTATTAATGTTTAAATAAATAAAAGCAAAGAATTCAATATTTCTCGTGCAATCTTCCTCAATCTATTGCCTTCCGCGGCATAATCTAAATAAAGTGGACTATATCTCGTTGTCTAAATTATTGGAGTTTAATTTCATGATTAACGGTGAGATTTTAAGGCCGAAATACCTTTTGGGGATCAAGACCAACAACCCACAAAGGAAAGGAGCTGCTTACCGTAGGTGAAGCAACAAAATGCGTATTTTGAGATAGTACGCCTAAATGTAAAAAAAACCTTTAACACATCTTAACTTTGTTTTGGATGTTAGAGAAAAACGTAAATCACGAAATACATGGCAATGAAATCTTGCTCTACAAAGTAAATCGATACTCAACTATTTTAGTAATAATCTAAAACTTTTAATCAGAGAAAATAAGAATGCACCGATTCATAATTAACTTTCCGGTCTTACTGGTCAAAAAGATACCGATTATTACCTCTGGAAAGCAACAAAAAAGTCTAAAAAGACCTAAAACGCATTTACCTGCAATTAAAGGTAATGAAGGAACTTGAGCTAAAAGCGAAAAGGAAAAAGCTTTGTTTGCATCATATCTTCGAGGTACATTCAGACCTCTTCTAAGACAAACTGCAAATGAAAACATAACTAACACTAGTGAAAAAAATCGACAGCCAAAGCATAAAACCTGTATCTTTAAGAGTTAAAATTTGAAATAAGCAATATTTTAAGCTCAACAAAAATCTCCTGGCTTTGATCTAATTACAGGAAAAATAGTTAAAGCACTACCTGAAAAAGGATTATGAAAGCTACCTCAAATAATTAATGCAGCATTCAGACTTAACTATGTTCCACACCAATGGAAAGTGGCAGAAGTGATAATGATATTAAAACAAAGCAAACTATCCAACGATTAAAATCGTATAGGCCGATTTTTTTATTTCCAACTATTTTTAAATCACTCAAAGTAATCATAGAACAAAGAGATCTTGGTCCTCCCCACCAATTCGGTTAAAATATGAAGATTTAGAGTAAAATATGAAGATCAATACTCCTCATTGACGAAAATATTAGCAGGAGTTCTACAAGGTAGTGTGTTAGGTAGAATTCTGTACATTCTATACTCAAGATATTTGCCAAATACAGATGAAACTCACATAACAACTTTTGCTAATGACACTGCATACTTATAGCAATGTAACAATATGTATTAGAAGCAACGAAAAAAGTTCAAAGAGCCACTAACATAAGAGATGGCGAATCCAGCTAAATAAACTGCTGCTATATAAGAAAATTCTAAAACCAATATGGACCTACGGTACTCGGCTTTGGGGTTGCACTAAGAAGACGTATGTTAAAATAATACAATCATTCCAAAACATAGTTTTACGTGGTATTGTTTTTGCACCACGGAACGTGAGATATGATAATCTCTATAGGGACTTAAAGGTGGAGTACGTCAACGAAGAAATCAGGAAGTCTCTACGCGAGGAAACACATACTTCGTCTTTATCAATACGAAAATGTCGAGATTCGCCGTATGATGAATAAAACAAATTTAGTTAGACGTCTCCTAGGAACGAGACCTAAGAATGGGTTTTATTCCACAAAAACCCATTCTTTGAGGCCACGTTAAAGATAAGGCCAAAGCTCCACAATCGATTCAAGACCTTAAAGATGGATTTCGTGAAGTTATCGAGGACATACAAATGTAAGAGATAAGATAAGAGATGACAGAATGCACAGCAGATCAGTAAAATATTGTCTTTTGCGCTAAAAGTAGTTTGAATATTGGCCACCGGGAAACCGGACAGATACTGATCATTACTGACATACCTTTCCTTTCCCTAACCCACAAAAACTATTGGCTGCCAAGGTGTCTGTAACCGAGTCGATCTCAATTTTAATTTAACTAATATCCTGCCTAATCCTTCTAAGTATACGTAAAAACGGGTGTACGGTGGGCCCAGCGCTTTTCGGGATATCCTACTTTATGCTTGGCCGTACATTTTAAATCAATCAATCAATCAAAAATTGTAAAAACCAGTGAATATAATTAATTCGATTAAGCATTTGGCAAAATTCTAATCAATATAATTAATAGCCGCAAAAACTAATAATTTAAAATAATATCAAAATACTGTAGGAATATTAAACAAACAATTTAAAATGAAATTGGAAAGGCTTCAAGATTTAATAGCAATAGCATCGAGCAATACCTAAGTCCTGAGAGATATTTTTTAAAAATTAAAATTTCAAGTACATATACATAAATATTTATACAATCAAATATTTTACAAATGAAATTGACTGCTTTAGCGCAACTGTCAAATACTTTTTATAATACTAGGCCATTTTAGTTTTATTGTAATTATGTTTCCTGTTTATAAATGGAAGTCTTTATTTTAGGGGACCATTGCATATTTAGGACCATTACATAAATACCACTAAAATATTTCATATTTTAACGGACGTTTGGCTATTGGACTTAAATTTTACATAGTTCTTCAGTGGCTAATATGTTTCCTTTGCTGCTCATCACAACTCATTAAGCACAAACAAAATTGTTAATACCAATATTGAAATACTTTGGTTTATTATTTTTTTTTTTTTTTAACTAAAAAGTCTTGGTCAAGATAAAGTCATACTTGCAGAAACGAAGTTCATTTAATGTTCTGGTTCCGTAAATAAACAAAACTGTCGTTTAGGATACTTATCTTCTTTTATCTACAGTTTCCAATGGAATTTATATCAATAATAATTTTTCAATTTGCTAAAATTTAATACAATATGTGTATACCGTATATAATTCTATTACCAATATGTGTATAGTATATTACATTTAACCAGTGGGGAAAAAAGCAAATATTCACTTATACATTATATATTATTTATTCATGAGCTTAAGCAATATGTAACACATAAAATTCCCTAAGGAAATGTTTGTCATATATAAAATTTTCGTTTCTTCCAAAATATGAGTTCTTAAATTAATAAAAGTTAAATTTAAGCATTGACAAAATATTACGAAATAGAGAAAATTCTAAGAAATTTTAGTTTTAATAAATTCACCCACCCCACCCGACATATCATTATGTTCATAATGATAAATCTTTGAGTTATTCAAACTTTGGTGACATTTTGTGATAATGTGACATTTTGTGACCTAAGAATGGGTTTTATTCCAAGAAAACACCAGATATTAAAGCCAAATTACTATAGATGAATTGTAATTCAGTGGTAATAAAACTATAAATAAAAAAAATAAAAAATTAAAAATTCAGATACAGGCTATAATCATAATAAGAAGAAACAAAACATTTAGTATCAAGTATATGGTTCAGACTCCTTTATATTAAATAACAAGTAGATTTTCCTTTTGTGTTCCATTGCCTTTCCATTTCTAATTTTTTTGACACTCTTGCCGATGAAAATAGAAAAGTTTCTATGATTCAAAAAAAAAAAAAAAATAAAAATGATGGCAATCGATGATAGAAAAAGATGATTCTCGTTTTTCATGTTTACATTATAGTATCTGTCAAAATGAAATAATTTTTTTTCGTATCATCCGACGAAAACTGTCGTCCTCATTGGGAATGATTGGGCGCATCTAGCACACGTAGAGTCTATCGAAAATACGTAGACTCTACAAGTCTACAAATGCTGGATGCAAAAAATCTCAGTAAAAATATGTAGACTCTACGAGTTTTAGTGGGACTAAAAATTATAGTCTACATTTATATGTAGATTATTTTGGTTTTAAACTTGGATTTTTTTTTACATTTGTATTACTGGTTCATGTTTATAAACCAAAAAAAAAAAAAAAACATGGAGGATGACACGGTTTTAAATATCCTTATATTTACGATTTTGATGGAGGTAAATATAGATGTGAAATATCAATTTAATTTATTACGTAATTTCAACAAGTTATCTAAGACAAAAACCAAAATGGATACGTACAAGTTTACATCCAGCACACGTAGAGTGTACAAATAAGATTAGTCTACATTATAGACTATCTCAAATGTAGACTCTACGTGTGCTAGATGCGCCTATTGACACACATTTCATCGTTGTAGAATTATTTTTGTCTACATCCACTTGACCCTGTTGTTGGGACATCGATAAAGTTTGAAACAATATTTATCATACTACATGCACTATTTTTGGTCTACGCATACAAATAGACAAGAAATGTACAACTCTAACTTAATAAGTTTTGTAATTATTTATATTTAAAAAAAATTGATTTGTCTATGTCCTGTTTTTCGAAAATTTTTCGTCGAAGTTTTGGCTATGTCATACAAAATTTGTTCTAAGCCCTTGCCATTGTAGGTGTTAAGCTATTTGCTTTATTCGCAATGAATTTTACTTAAAATAGGAACAAATTAATAATAATTAAAATCCATTTTTTCAGTTTTGCCTATATTTGGACATAGCGCCAGCGTTGGTCGACATTTTCCATTCGTCGGGCCGCGGCTTAATTGGTGCGAATTGTATTTTTCAATTCGTTAGTCATAGTCGATCAATCTTTATTTAGTTTTGGCCCTACCTATGATTTAAGGATTTGCTTTTGTAAAGTTTTGCTTTACACTTTTTACACACCAATCAAATTGCTGTTAGGCTGAACAAACATGCATGTCTTGAATATATCCTGACTTTTATTGGCTAATCAGCTTTAAGCCGTTGCCAAAGGCGCTACTAATATCTAATAGATAATTACTGGTATTTCTCAAGTTTGGTGATGTTTTAACGGAATCCACCAACAAAGCTATTTCGGATTTTTTTTTTAGAATACTTTTGTTTGGTAATCTTAGTAATGAGACTTCCGCATTTGTATACTTCGAATTATTGTTTGTTTGCTAACTAAACTCTGCAGCTCTATAAATCCCTTCACAAGGCCAGTCGGTGAGTAAATATATTTATATTTAAAATAGCTTTCAATAACGTATGTATGCTGTATGTGACGCTGTTTGCTGCATCTCTGTCTTGTATGTTACTGTGCCCACCTTCCGATAATTTCTGTTCAATGAATTGCAAGGAGGTATCTGCATTTTTAAAAAGTATTGCAGCTTAGTCCAATTTTGGCATACTTTTTCCAACATTTCGGCCGGTTGCTCACGAATAAATGCTTCAATGCTATCTTCCAATGCGTCAATCGAAGCGGGCTTGTCAGTATAGACATGAGTCTTAACATAGCCCCACAAACAATAATCTAAAGGCGTTAAATCGCACGATCTAGGCGGCCAATTGACCGGTCCCAAACGTGAAATAAAGTGTTCACCGAACCTGCCTCTCAATTGGTTCATTTCGCGTGCTGTGTGGCAAGGGGTACTGTCTTGTTGAAACCACATGTCATGCAAGTCAAGCTCTTTCATTTTGGGTAAAAAAAAGTTGGATATCATCTCACGGTAGCCTCACCGTTCACAGTTACGTTGCGATTCGTATCATCTTTAAAAAAGTACGGTCCAATGATGCCACCAGCCCATAATCCGCACCAAACAGTAACTCTTTCTGGATGCATTGGTAGCTCTAGCAATGCTCCTGGCTGATCTTCACTCCAAAATCGACAATTCTTCTTATTTACGAATCCATTCAGCCAAAAATGAGCTTCGTCGCTGAACACAATTTTTCGATAAAAAATGGATCTTCCGCCAACTTTTCAAGAGCCCATTCACAAAAAATTCTGCATTGTGGTAGATCGTTCCACTTCAATTCTTGCACCAGCTGTATTTTGTAAGGCTTGACACCTAAATTCTTTCCACGTTGTTGAGTAACAGAGGCCCAATTGCTGCGAACGGCGCCGAATCGATAATTGATGGTCATCACTAACACTGACCGATACAGCTGCGATATTTTCTTCAGATCGCACTATACGCAAGCGTGTTGGTGATTTAATGTCCAACAATGTAAATTTGGTTGGAAATTTAGTCACAATAGCTCGAATAGCCGCTTCAGTGGGTCGATTAAACTGACCATAAAATGGAAGAAGCGCGCGATGAACTTTCTTAACAGAGCACGCATGTTGATAATAAAATTCAATGATTTGCAAGCGTTGTTCGTTTGTAAGACGATTCATGGTTAAATTATAGACCAAACTGAAGATGTTTGACATTGACACAAAACACGAAACATACGTGACCTGTCAAAATCAGTGTTGCCAAAAAGAAAATAGTTATAAAATCACCCTTTATATATATATATATATATATATATATATATATATATATATATATATATATATATATATATATATATATATATAACTCAATTTAACCAAAATTGGTACTTAGATAAATAATTCTACAGCGATGATTTGTTGGTGCAAAGCTAAATTTAAACGGTAATAGCTCCTCTGATAGCTCATGATTGAATCCAATGGAGCCGTTGCTGACCAACATTGGCCTTTAAAGCTAGATTAGTATAATAATTTTATCCATATTAACGATCCAAAAAGAAAACTCTATTGTCTTTTCGTGATAAATTTCGTAGCTAAGTGAAACTTGGCATTAAGTTATGGTACATTAATCTTGGAACGTCAATCAAAAATCGTGTACACATACATATTTATAAATATATGGCTTATCCGATTATCTGCATTCCGATTGAATAATTTACCCTATTTAACCGAAAAAAAATTATCTCTCGCGCAATATTTAAATTAAGCTGAATTCACATATTTCACAATAATTATACGAATTTTAATTTTTAATTACAATAAACACAAACGGTAATCAAACGCGATTTAATCATTTGCGCTTACGGATAAGTCATGGTCGAGTAATATCCAAATTTCTTCCGTTTTTTTTATTGTACTGTTGTGTATGTATCCGATGAAGATTGCCGTATTCAAATTAATTAAGATATTTTATTATTTAATTTAATAATTTAATTAAAAAATTATCTAACAATTTAAACAAAAAGGTCCATGACACGAATAGGAGACGAAGTATCACATTGTTATACCGTGTTAAGATAAGTTAAAAGTTAATATTCCTTGTATGCATATACAGCCTTACTATATCGTTCGCAAATCGCGCACAGAAATCAAGAAATAAATTATACGGAAGTATCGTAGAAATCAAAATATACAAATTCAATCACCTGAACTGACCCAATTCGTGTTGCAAATAAAATTGCACACTTTACATCTTATGGTGTATAATACGAGTAGACTAATCATTATAACTTACATAGAACGAACGAAAGACAGAAGGTAACAAAACAAAAACCACAAAGTCATTCATTAAATTTTTAATTTCACTTTTCAATAATTTCTTAGAAAGTAAATCAAACCGATTGATATGAAATATTGATCGAGTTTAATTTAAATATAACATTTTTGTATATATATATAAGTCTTAAGACTTAACAATAAAAGAAACCATTAAAATATGGCCTCATGCGACTGTTTGTATATACATAGTATGTAAATATTTATAGAGTAAATTATGTTACTTCATTTTAACGAGGAAATTAAAGGAAACCCCAAAGATTTTTATGTTTATTGGTAATTGGATTGGTAAACAAACGTAATTTGACAAGACAAAAGTTATTGTGTACATTTATATATGAAGATTATATAATCGTAATTAGGTTACGTTCAATATACAAAACTTATTGCTTACAACTTAAAACTTTCTTATAGATCTATCTATGAACATATATTTGTTTATGAATGGTAATTTCAAAATTTTTGATTGAAATATCATTATTACGGTTGAATTGTGTATATATGTTCCTTGTTATTTAGGTTAATGATTCTAGTCACGTGAGACACGGTTGTAGTAGGTGTGATTTGAAATTTTTCATCTTGAAAACATTTGTAATCGTTTTGAAAACGAGAAGGAGAAGCCCAATAAAATGCTTTGAGCTATTTATTTCGATTATGATATCAATTTCTAGGAAATTGACAATGAGAAGAAAAACAAAAATTTTTAAACTTTCACTTATAATACACTGTGGATATGGCACGATCAGATGAAGTAATTAGCAACATAATATGTACTCGTTTGCAAAATGTATTGCGGTGCTATATATGTAATTGTTACTATTGCAGAGTCGGGTCAAACGAATTAACCGTTTAGCCACGCTTTCTTAATAAAAAATAAAATCGGTGCTTTATTACTAGCTTTCAATTACATATATGTATGATATACGTGAGCCAATGGGAATTTAGTTAAAGATAAATTTCCCATATAATTTTGCAATACAAAATCATATATGGTGTAGTAGGTAAAACTACTGTATCCTTGGTGGGAACCAAGGGAGTCTATTAGGAAGTTAAATTAGGGCAGTTGACAAATTTGAGTGTTTGCCCAAACAAAAAGCAAGGAACATATATTGAGCAATCTATGCCATAGTCATGCCTTAACTCATATTTTTGTACATGTTGTACACGTTGGAAGTTTAAGCCAACAATGCCGACTGAACTCAGTACATTGGTAAGAATAACTAAGTCACTTACTTGGTAACAGAGTTATATAATGAACTCGAATTGGGTTAATTCGGTGTTCAGAGTTTATTTATTAAATCATACATTTGAACCGAAGGGTTTATAATTGCACGTCCGATATCTCTGAGTTCGGCAACTTTTCAAGCGAGTTCAAGATAGTGAAACTTAACGTATCCTCTTGTTTATGTTGTTTTGTTAAACATCCCAGACAAGCTGGTCTTTACTGTGTCAAAATAAACTTCAGTTTGTAACAGACATTAACGATTATGCGTGTTTGTCTGTTGATGTAGGTCCTTGCAACATTTTCTAAAAAATCGGTGAATCGGGTGATCAAGACTTACTCATAAAAGAAAAGAGCTATTCAATGCAGTACGCATAAATAACTAAGAACTACATTCGAAAAGCAAACCATTATGTTGGCGCACTGATAAAATACTAGATCTAATTGCTTTCTATGTAATAAACGGGATTTTTGAGGACTTCATGTGCCTCGAAAACATCGAGCATATATGTTCGGACCACTAAAATGGTCCTTTATGGTTATAACTCTCAGTACAATGATAATTAATAGGGTAAACTTGCATAAACTTACAAATGCAGTAAAACTAAATGTAACCTATTCCAGGATATAATTAAAGAGCAAATTAACCTGCAAGTACCAATTAAAACCATTTTATTTTTCCAAAATAAAAACTTTACATTTTGACACTTGGTTTGCATACAGGCGTTGGCACTCGATGTGTCACCAACTTCACGCTGGCGAAAAATCTCAATGTGTCTGCTGGTAGCATGGGGCGCATATTTAAAATGAACTACGAGGCCCTACAAAATGCAAAAAGTGCAAGATTTAACTCTTTCGCAAAAGGCAGTTTGCCTATAGCGAGAGCAAAAGTGTTAAAACACTTGCACGTTGATGACGTTCTTGATAATTTGGTAATTTTTTATACAGTTCAGTATAATATATGTAAACAAACAAAACGATCGTGTTTGGTTAGAGTGCAAACCAAAATACAATTTAGATTAGCAAGTTGCTTTGCGAAAGCAAGGCCCTGCATCAGTGATGGCTTGGGCCACATTAACTGCCAAAGGACGCTTAACAAATCAACAAATCTTCCGTGAAAAGATTTTAAATTGGGTACTTTGGGCATGTAAACAATTCGATAGAAATCATTGGACGTTTCCGCAAGACTCGACATCCCATACAGCCCGTGAAATTCATCGTTTTTTACAAGAAAAACAATGGCGACCATATTCCCCGGACTTAAATTCAATGGAGTTTGCCATATAGTCCATTGTGCAGGCCAAAGTATTAATTAAAAAATATCAGACGGTCGACGCCTTAAAGATTGCTCTGCGCCGAGAATGGAGCAAAATACCATCAAACCACATTCGTGTCACATGCTATTATCCGCGCTAAAGGTGGCTATATCGAACAATAACATATTTTTTGTTACATTTCAAATGTTTTTACGATTTACTGAAGTTTTGAAATAAAAAAAATAAATATTTTGGCAAATTAAAAAATTCTAAAAGTTCCCAAAAACATGTGATATTTTGCCATCAAAATCTAAAAAAGTAGTAAAAACTTATCTTTAAACCTACGACAGTTGTTAGTCTATCAAAATAATGAATTTTACCCCGAAATATAGACTTATTTGCCATCCCACTTATGGCCATGCTCCCTAATGCTCAGACTGGTTTTCGTGAACTCTCTTTAACCTCCAAATGGTGAAGGATTTTGGAGACATTTTGTTAATGCAAAATGTTTTCTCATTCAAAAATTCCAACTTTTTTAAAGGTTCAAGAGTAGACAAACGAAGTAATTCTATTATTCTCTGTAATCGAATTTTTAGCTTAAAACTATTAATCTTGTAAAGCTTAACGACAACTTATGATTGACCGAACACAATTCTAATGGGCCATTCGTTTAGTCTTGTTCTAAAATTAAATTATGTTGATATAAACAGTATGCCATGCTTCTCAATTGAAAGGTCTCTTTCGATGTTTTTTGCAGGAGGAATAAATATTTTAATTATTTTTGACAGATATATCCCAAAATTGATCCTATAGCTTAAAATATCGTCAGGTAGTTTATTAGAGTTTGTCAACTATAAGAAGTCTAAACTGTGTGTGAATTAGTATACTTTGTAGAGTCTAAGTAGAACAGAGAATTATAAAAATAATAATGATATTTTACTAGCTGGAGCTGTGGGTGCTTTAACTAGCTATAATTGTTAAAATTGGCATTCATTCAAGATGCTAAATAGAATGTGTGTTATCCCGTAAATCAATAAAGCAACAAACTGTATTTCTAGTGAATTCATAGACACCAAACAATGAAAATAGGAAATTATGAGTCAGGATCAATGTACGTTTTTTAGGGGTTCGATTGGGTATTCCATTGGTTACTAGTATTAACCTTAGGCTCCGGCAGACCACTATATCAATTCACTATAATGCCTTTCGAACTATGCAATGCCTCGCAAACTACCCTATCAGTGGAATGATACTGCTCAGGAATGTTTCAACAAGATAAAATTCTCCCTTTCCTTCGCTCCTGTCCTTTCAAATATGTATGTGAAGCTAGCCCGAAACTCATCCCGAAAAAACGCGATGGCAATACCAAACTATCTCTATCGTGACATTTTTTTACTCTCAGCCCGAAAACTATCACTATAATCTTACTATAACTATCATACAAATATGTCATGATAGAGATTTATTTTACTGTCAGCCCGAAATAATCTCGGTAATTTTGTTTTAAAATACTAATTTTCTTCCTCAATAAAATGTCTATGCTCGATAAAGTCTACATTCAAATATTTTATAATATAGGATTAGGTTCATTGAGGTTTTGACCATATCCTGTGCGTGTTTCAGAAAAATTCTATCTGTAATTTTTGAAATATAGTCGTTTGAATATTTCAATACAGGCGATTAACGAGCACTAGACATATTAGGTTAGGTTCATTGAGGTTTTGTCCATATCCTGTGCGTGTTTCAGAAAAATTCTATCTGGAATTTTTGAAATATAGTCGTTTGAATATTTCAATACAGGCGATTAACGAGCACTAGACATATTAGGTTAGGTTCATTGAGGTTTTGACCATATCCTGTGCGTGTTTCAGAAAAATTCTATCTGGAATTTTTGAAATATAGTCGTTTGAATATTTCAATACAGGCGATTAACGAGCACTAGACATATTAGGTTAGGTTCATTGAGGTTTTGACCATATCCTGTGCGTGTTTCAGAAAAATTCTATCTGGAATTTTTGAAATATAGTCGTTTGAATATTTCAACACAGGCGATTAACGAGCACTAGACATATAGGGTTAGGTTCATTGAGTTTTTGACCATATCCTGTGCGTGTTTCAGAAAAATTCTATCTGGAATTTTTGAAATATAGTCGTTTGAATATTTAATAAATTGTATATCGAATCATAGTAGCATTTCTGATTCGATTGGTATACCGTACCAATTTTTATTTATTATCATGTAAGTTATGTTATTTTATTTAATTTTTGTTTCTTGATAGAACATTTAGAATGTGTTTTTTTTTGTTTTTGAACCCTGCAATCTTTTCTGGGGCCGAAGCTCTCCAACTCTTTCGCGGTCAATTTTAACGTTCTACCTTACGCCGTCTCTAGCCAAATCAAAGACGCACGAATACAGGTTCGATTTTAAATCAATCTGTATATTGTATTGCTCCAGTCAGCCTGTACTGACTTAAACGATGGTTCGGGCCATAGATTCTGCACTCCAACAGGGTCATAGTTGTGTTCTTCGTCATCACCGATCGTAATCAGGTGATGAAAAATCACTTTTAAATCCTCCCTCGTTGGGATTCAAACCCGGTACCTCCGGTCCCAAACACCGCAGCTTTAATCACTGCGCCAATTGCTCGGTTAGAATGAGTTTACGTAACAAAAATTCTACACAATTGCTGTCTAAAACAAAAAATTAAATTTGGGAAATATGAACATAAATCATATTTAAAAATTGGGAAAAGTTTAATTACAGCTCTTGTGTGAATAATTGTATGCAACAACAAATTAAAAATATGTAGTTGCTAGTTACATGTGGTTGACCGTTACGTAAAGTGTTCTTTGCTTCATTTTCATATTCACACTTTGCACATGAAAATATATTTTGATTTAATTTACGAACAACACACGAAAACAATAAAATAAATTATTTTTTTGGAAAAGTATATAAACGAATTTTTTTTTTGTTTCATGTTAATATCTCATTAATCCTTGAATAGTGAGCATTGCTTTGTGTGAATTTTCTCTAAGTTTTATTCAGTTTGTACTAATTACGCACGTTCTTGGACACCATATTTTTTATTTTTACTATTTTTTGCAACATTTTAGTTCACCTGCTAGAATCTTAATATTTGCAATTATATTAACCCCACATATTAATTTAGGAACTATCATTTATCATTGTATTTGTTTTTTTATGTTTGTTTAACTTATTATTTTTTACTATACAAACCTTTTTTTTAACATGCCTTTTAAAGAATTTAATTATTCTAAAGACCAACTTGGCATTATTAAAAAGGTGATAGTGTAAATGATCCTACGGAAATTAAATTTTCACTCGATCCATCAATAAATCCTCTTTTGTCTATTATTTGTAGAAAATTAGGATTTAAATGCACTGATAAAATGCGCAATAAAATAAATTATGTTTTTAATCATAATGTTAATTTTAAAAACGATTTAATTTTTGACATTAATCAAAAAGTGAAATTTCCTGTTACACCTCAAATTACCCCCAATGAAGAAGTTGTTTCTGAAGCAATTATTGATGCCAATATGGACGAGTTGAGCAGTTCTAAAACGAAGCCAACATGTTATGCGCAGCGACCAAAGAAAGATGATTTCATCGAAATGTCGAATGTTTTAACTGTTGAACTACAGATGTGGCAAGAGATTTACGATCCAACAAAGACCAAATTAAATTTTTTTAAATATCCAAGTGTATTTAAAAATAGTTTGAGTAAATTGACTGGATGCCAGATTAACATAAAAGGTTATGATATAAATAATTCATTTTTAATAATTCGGGCATATTGTGGTCATACGGATGCCTTTAATAAATGTAGGAAGTATAAACTCGTAAACTCCAACCTACAGCCGAACATTTTTAAAATATTTTATTCTAATACTGAAATCAGGCATACAACCTTAAGAACCGGACAAGTTTCTAAAGCAGACAGGCAAAATTTAAAAAACATGCTTCTAGATTGTACTGCTGAGGAAGCCACTGAACTTCTTTTTAACGAGGAAGACAAATATTTTGCTACAACACACAAAACATTGTTAAAATGTAAGTCAATCGATGTGTTACGCAAAATAAAGTCTGAAGCAATTCAGCATCAAGATAATTCGTCAGATGATATCATTGATATATTTATTGAAAAAAAAAAATCAAACAGAGAGAGGTGAGAAATTTATTCAAAATTTGTCACATGACCCATTTTATGTAATCACGCATAGTACAATACAAATGGACGTTTTGAAGTTAATGAAAAATAGATTAAGTGAAAATGAGTTGATTGCATATATCGATGCTACAGGAGGACTAGTTCGCGCTCCATATTTGGGATCTCCTCCTATCTATTATTATGCTATTATTATCCCAGTAACTGTAGCTTATTGTGATATAAGTGATCCATTCCCTGTTACAGATTTCATAAGTGCAAGTCATTCTTTTGAAAGCATAGGAAATTGGCTTCGAATATTTAAAATTTTCGCCGAAAGAGAACTTAATATGTGGCCCGTTTTTGATGCAATCATATCTGACTTCAGCTTTGCACAAATAAATTCAATTTTAGATATTTTTAATGGAATGAATATGGTGGAATATTTAAATTACTGTTATAATTTCATTACTAGTACTGATGACACATGCGTTTTTAAATTAACCCGAGTACAATTATGTTGCTCACATTTAATTAAAAATATTACGCGTGACGTTAACTGTCATTTTGCTATTTCGTCAAATGCCAATAAATTAATAAAAGAAATCATATCTTCATTATTTCTCATTGATAATTTTGAGGAAATCAAAAAAATTTTTGTACAATTTTCTATTTTATTACACTCAAAATATGTGACCACAAAGTCGGTTAATGCATTAAACAATACTTTGTTGTTTATCAATTCTAAAAATATCAAATATTCAGGTACAGAAGGAGAAGAAGCAGACCCATCCATGACAGTTATCCCAGAAATAAATGGAAAATCTATATTTGAGCAGAGCCCTTTTTACCGAGAGTTTAGTATAATATCCCAACAAAGCGAAACGGAACCTGGTGAAAATGCAACAAAAATTAATACTTTTTATAATCCAGAATTTATTAATAAATTTTTAAAAAATACGTTACTTATCTTCCGATGTGGGCTGGGTTATTAAATAACGGTGTTCGAAGAAGTAATAGTCATATTGAAAATTATTTTGCCACCATTAAACGTAGATGCCGCAATACTCCGCATATAGGAAAACTTCCAACCAAAGCTCTACGAATTATTCATGAACTACGTATTCGAAATTTATATATACATAAAAGACTACATTGCGATATACCGAAAAAGTTAAAACGGCTTTCTCAAATAGTGCCAGTGAAAGATACAAAAGATTTTATGACAATCTCCGAATCTAAAACACTTCCAGAAATATGGAAAAAAAGAATATTTCCAGCCCAAAGCATAATTATTTTCATTTAAAGCATATCAAAAAACATCAAAAACTAAATGCGACTATGAAATTCCAAACGTCTGCCAAACTAATCATTGAAAACCGGAGTGTAAAATTAAAATCACAAAACCTTCCATTGATGACCCTGGCAAAGATCAATCCAAGTATCAATCCTCTTTGCCTCAAAAATGGTAGCCTTAACAAGAATTCATTTTACAAGCGTACCTGTGCATTTGATTCGTTCATCCAATGTTTAGCTAATATAAAATTATCCATTCCTGAGCTATTTAATTTACCTTGTTGCAAATGGGTTCAGATTTTAAATGAAATTAATAAACGAAATGAAGATGCCACCAATAGTATTCGTGTTGATTTGCTTTTAGATATATATGGATTAACGAGTGATTGCGTATCGAACATTACAAAAGTTTCTGATTTCTTTTTACAGCAATATCCAACATATACAGCCATTTATGATTGTTTTAAATGTGGAATGAATAAAATTGAAAAACGAGCTTACCCATCTGTCAATATCATTAAATACGATCAGTTAGGGATATCGCAATTAGAAATATGTTTAACTTTAAGTCCTACACGTTACTGCTGTCAACAAACTATGAAGGGGATATCGAGTGCGCTTAGTGACCTATTAACAATAAGTACAGAACATATTAACCCTGGGAAGCACGCTCCAATTCCTATTAGCCAAATTCCAATAAGTTTAGCTATAGAGGGTAAACAGTTCTACTTAAATTCGATCGTAAATTACATTGCAGACGCCCAACACTATACAGCTTATTGCAAAAATGGTACTTATTGGGAAATGTATGATGATTTGACAGGTTTAACAGTTAAAGTAAGGAATATCCAAAAAACTAAAGTTCAACCACACTTAGTTTTTTATATTGCTAAACAAAATTGAGATCCCTAATACTACAAAATTCAACATTCCACTATTTGTCATAACACAAAATGAACCCTATTTGAAATCTGTAATGTAGATACCATATCGTTAAATCGCCAGACGAAATCTCTTTGAATTTATCAGTTAAGGTAACTCAATTATAGCATCTACATCGTTACTAGTATAGTACAACTTAATCCCCAAAATACAACAAAATGACCGAGACATCCGGTAAAAAAATAATAATAATTGAAAAATGAATCCGACAAAAAATAAAAATAATTTGAATTGTAAGAAAATAAAAATAAACAACAAATTGTGGCACCGCACGGAATATGATCAAAACCGCAATGAACCTAACCTAATATGTCTAGTGTTCGTTAATCGCCTGTATTGAAATATTCAAACGACTCAATTTCAAAAATTCCAGATAGAATTTTTCTGAAACACGCACAGGATATGGTCAAAACCTCAATGAACCTAACCTAATATGTCTAGTGCTCGTTAATCGCCTGTATTGAAATATTCAAACGACTATATTTCAAAAATTCCAGATAGAATTTTTCTGAAACACGCACAGGATATGGTCAAAACCTCAATGAACCTAACCCTATATGTCTAGTGCTCGTTAATAGCCTGAATTGAAATATTCAAACGACTATATTTCAAAAATTCCAGATAGAATTTTTCTGAAACACGCACAGGATATGGTCAAAACATCAATGAACCTAACCTAATATGTCTAGTGCTCGTTAATCGCCTGTATTGAAATATTCAAACGACTATATTTCAAAAATTCCAGATATAATTTTTCTGAAACACGCACAGGATATGGACAAAACCTCAATGAACCTAATTTTATATGACTAGTGCTCATTAATTGCCATGGTGCTTGTGAGTCGTAAGTTGTTCAAACGAAATGATATAATTGTTTGATTCGAAGTAATTGTAAAGTATTTAAAGTGCTGCTGAACAATTGTTTAGCTAATCTAATATTATATACTAACTATTACGTAGTCATAGTAAATGATTAACCAATGCTTCTTATAGATGATACAAAAAATGTACTACAAATGTGTACACAACTTCTTACGTTAAAATCGTCAAAAATTATTATTTTTTAGTTTTATTTTAGTTGTTCCCTTATTTTATTAATTTTAACTTTAAGTAATAAAGATAAATTCAATTATCGTTATAGTTTAACATACAAATATCATGATAGTAATAGTGTTGCACTATGTAAAATGTCGTATGTTTCGGGCTGAAATTTCGGGCTAGCTTCACGGACGTCTTTCAAATCCTGATAGGAGATATTATATACATATTATATGCAATAGGGATTTAACCTATTGCATTTATTTTCTAAATGCTTAATGCAGCGCGTCTGTAATAAGTGTAGCGAAATTCAGGCAATACGTAGATGGTTAGTCTTTTACCATAACCACGGATGACGCAAGTTTGAAGTGGTTAATGGGAAAAGGAAGCTCTTTGCACGTCTCGTTTGCTAGGACTTAAAAATTTTTTTTTTTACATTTTTACTATTGATAATCGTAAAGGCAAAGATAACATCGTACCGGATGCACTTTTGCGTCAGGTGAATATATTACCAATGTTTAAGAATGTCGATGATCATCATTTACACGGAATTGATTTCCTAGATCCTGAATACATTAACCAGATTTCTTTAATCCAATTTACGAATTAGAAAAAATTATTATCCGTTCTAAACCTGATTCTGACCTTTCATCAGTTTTCTTGGAAAATATCTGTCTCTAGCCTACTTATTCTTATCTTTTTAGACCAAGCTCATTCGCAACCAATTGCATCATACTTAGGAGTATGTAAAACCTTAGAGGTTTTGCGAAGGTATTACATTGGCCAAAAATGCCACTGACTGTTTATGATTTTGACTAATTGTCAAATATATAAGGGTAGTAACGCTTCAAATACTATAATCGAATCATCGAGAAGTTCTCAACGATTATACATCAATTTCATGGGATCTGACCCACGGTCCAAACTGGGAAATACTTATTTATTCATTTAGATCAATTTAGTATTCTGTCAGCCATCCGATCTTATATTCAAAGGGATCACACTTTTTGGAATATGAATATCCTTTATATAGCGTCAGCATTGCATAATGTGACTCATTAAAGTCCTGGTCGTTCCCAAAGTTTATGATGTTTGGTCAACACTATATTCCTAATGGCTCACATTATCAGTTGCTTCAGTAATTACTTAGGTTAGATGATAGAAAGGTTCAGTAATCCAATGACGACAAGTTAACTCTCAAGTATTGCATAACCTATAAGCAAAGCACTTCACTAAAGTTCTCATACATATAATCTAAGAAGATTTTAAATAGTTTTAAGTAGGGAGCCTTTAGGTAGTGTAGCTTTCAAACTAGTAGAAACAAATGGTAATCATATGGGAACAAGTCATGTTAATGATTTTGAAACCTAATACCACATCCAATTTAGTAGTAGAGTGATTCAGGTAGTTGTGTTCCTCGTATAACTATCCCTTCGTGCGATATAATACAGGTTCCTGTATGGTTCTGGATTTTCACAATTCATTTTCCCTGAGCATTGGTCAGCTAAATATTATCGCTCACAAGCCTGATGGGGATCGTTACATATACTTTACTGATTTAACTTCTTTAACTTTACTCTATGAGAATACATTATCGGAAGGTCTACCTTAATTTATTTCTCACAGAGATAGAAACATGCGTGATGAAGAACTTGACTAAAAACAAAGTTGTTAGTTGCCTGCCAGAGATACATTATGATTTGTCTCTATTTTAAAATAAGATTTTATTATTTTCTAATAAATTTGTAATGATCAGCTTTAAATCGTTAAATTGGGTCATTATTGACCATTTCCATTGCTAGGTTAACCAATTATCTCTTTTATATTGAAGGTCTAGAAATAATTATTCTATCTTAAATAATATTTTTTCAAGGTAAATTCTTATTTTAATCATTACAATCATGACATTTTTCTAGTGTTGTAAAACAAATTGGTTTTCATTTAGTTATGGTTTTTATTAATTTATTAATCACAGTTTTTTATTTTTATTTGTTTAACGTTTTTTTTTCCTCGTAATGAGTTATCTTTTGACCAGCATTGATTTAGGAAGATATATTTAAAAAAACTACCATTAAAAATTAATTGAACAAGTATAAGGTAGTTACTATTATTTATTTGTGCATCAGGCTATAACAGCTCATAAAAATGGCTAATATTTAACCATACATTAAAAAATACTATTCTTGCACAAAATAATTATTAAACAAGCACAAATAAAAGAGTTTTCTGTTAAGAAAAAAACACTTTGTGCATAAAAAATAATAAATCTTACATAACATTTTTCCACTAAAAATTCTATTTCTGTTCAGCAATTTTGCTAAGAAAAAAAATACTTTATACATAAAAATAATAAATTAAGCACAAAATTGTACAACCATTTTAAAAGGAAGAATTGTTGATGCTAGCTGATTTAATAGCCCTCTCAGGGACGCAAGAAGTTGCTTCTTGATTTCTAACATCTGTCAAAGTCAATTGCACTCAGTTAGTGTTGCTATTACTAATATCTGAACAACCTTGCTCATTTTTGGTTAAATGGAAAATAAGCAAAATAAGCAAAACTGCCGCATTTGGTGCGGTTTATATAAACAGGTGGAATCATCGGTTCAACTTTTTCAATAATAACGATCGCCAAACATTACCGTTAATGGTGCTCGCTATAATAGTTCGATGAGTTCGAACTTTTGTACCCAAAATGCATGAACTAAATCTCGTTTAAACCATCAACAGCACGCTTGTTGAAAAATGAATTAGGTGAGTAATATATATCACGTTTCGGTCCGGTGAATTGGTCGTCTATGCCAAAAATCCATCAATAAGTTTAGAATTGGCAGACAACATTAAACGTGACATTAGCGAGATATCAGCCGAACAGCTCGAAAAAGTTGTGAAAAATGTACATCTTACATAATAGACTACTTAAAACGTACCCGTGGCGAACATTTACGTTGACATTGACTTATCGATTCAAATAAAAATTTCGTACAATTTTGCAATATTAGTGTTTTTTTTAAATAAACCAAAGCGACAAAATAATTGTTGAATAAAAAAAAAAAAAAATTTGTATTATAACATTTTGTGCTGAAGATTTATTATTTTTATGAGCTAAGTATTTTTTTCTCTAAGCAAAATTGTTGAACAGAAATTTAATTTTTGGTTATAAAATTTGGTGCAAGATATATTATTTTTTATGCACAAATTATTTTTCCATCGAACATTTAATTATTTTGATGGTAAAATTTTGTGCATAATTTAATTATTTGATGTACGAATAATAGCATCCCCATACAAATGTGCACAAAGAATACAAAATTGAACCCAAGGATAGAAACAAAAATAGTTCGTGCATTTCCTTTTGAATTGATGAAGATCTGGAATTTGGTTTAAGTAAAGATGCATACTTTTCCAAGTGTGAGCTCCATTTAAGGAATGATGTACGATGTCTATTATCTACGAATAATTAATGTCACGCCATACACAGACCTCGTATTTTTTATTTTATCTATAAGCCAATCGAAAAAAAAGATTTAGAGTAGGGACTAATGTGCTTATACCTCGAAAAAATTATATACGTATATATTTAGTAATGGATTTAAAAAAAATTTAAAGTCTTCTTTTGGAACCATAATCTAATTGGCCCAGGACAAGATCCGGATATATCATCTGGCTTATAAGTAACGAATGTGCAAGTGTCTTTCTAGTTTTGAAGGGAGTAGAAAAGCTAAATTTAGATTATCTTTTAAGACCAGCATATATATTGCCACAAACGCGATTTACTTGCTCATCCCACTCGAGATAATTTAACTCACTAGCCAAAAATTAAGGAGGAGATGGCACATCTTTACAGAGGCCAAGGTTACGAATATTTCTCTATATTTTCCCTGATGGCAATTTAGGTTTAAGCTATATATATATATATAGTATATGTACATTTGGCAAAGCGGGTTAACTTTTTAACAGCACGTCGGAATTACAGAACATATTTTCAACTAATTTTAGACTTATTATCACACTAAGTTCTGTACAAAGTTTCTCGATTAGCAAGTGATAGTTGAACAATCATATTTACCCAGATAGGAATTGTATGCTTCCTTTAACATATTTCTTTAGCGGAACATGATTACCAAATAAAAAACTAAGATATTCAATAAAAATTGAGACATTGTGGTCCACTAAATCATAACTATTTAAATTTACCTGAAACAATCTGAGCACAAAGAGTCATAGCTTTCATTTTGTATATGATCGATAGTTGAATGAAGAAACTAAAACAGGAGGAATATTTGATAGGACAAGTAAATAAAATCATGATCAAAAATATCAGAAACTATACCACCATATCAATTAGTAACGCACTACTATGAAAATCGTTAAAATGAGTAGGTCGATTGGTAGGCAAAGAGGTTACATTTTGAGACTTTATTACATTTTTAAATTTAGAATCGATTCCGTCAGTCAAACGTAAAAGTTAAAAATAAACTTGCTATCCATATATTAAGAATTCGGAAATAAAATAAGCTGTTTTCAACTTGTTGGATCTTTCTTTTTAAATCTTGTTGTTGACTTTCAGTCAAGAATCAGTAAAAAAAAACAAGGATCCACTATGAAAACAGGTCAAAGGATAGTAAACGATTTGTGATCGGTAAATTTTGAATTAAAATTACATGAAATGTGTAAACTACTATCGAGCTCCCTGCACCCTAAATTTGGATGGTACCGACGTTAAAGCGATACCGCAAACGAATTTATATAAAGTTGTGAACCATATGTGAATTCAATAAATTATTAATTCTCTCTATATTCAATAAATGCTCCACTTATAATGTGTGTGTGATAAACTCTCCAATTTAACAGATAAATACAAAAAATCAATTATTAAATTGAATTCAACTTATGTTTCTATTAATTCTCATCTATATATAGACTTCATCAACACATCTTTTGTCTTAAAACTATATATTTACGATTTCCCCATCATCGTTCACTCAACGAAACACCGGTCTGAGAAACATCTAATTTACCTGTAAATTAAAAAAAAAAAATACATAAAATTAGTAAATTAAAAATTTTCAAAAAATCGAAATTAAAAATTAACACATAAATGCCAAAATTAATTAATAGTGCGGTTCGGTTTATGCATTGTAACGTTTACAACTTAAAATTTCATTTGTAACAATATAGCAAAAATATTTTAAAAAATTTTTAAAATTCCATATATAGAAAATTTTCTAAAATTTTAATTGAATTCAAAATACGTCAAATAGTCGTAATATCCATCACCATAATTAATATTTGACACTTAATTAAAAAAAATGAAACATTTCAGTATAATTATTATTAAGTTATGAAGTTAATATACAGATCGTAGCTGCAGTATAACAGGTATGCATATACGAATATATCGCGTCTGGAATTTTACATTGCATAATTTATGTCTAGCACATTACTGAAATGTCGATTAAAAAATTAATTACAATTTTAATTTCAAAACATAACAATTTCCTAATAATAAACAAACGGTTTATAGTTATTATATTGATTGATTTATTAATTCTGTGAAATTTTATGTCTTTTGATTTGAATTTTAATTTATATAGAAATTTGGTGATTTATGTCATTTATGAAATATGATATGTTCTGTGAAAGTTTGCAGATCGCAAAATTGTATATTTATTGATCGAATCTATGTGCATATTGTGAAATATAAACTTGGAGAATTACATAAGAATAGTAATTTTGGTACAGCAAAAGGTCGATATCAAAACTTAATTTTAAAACGACTTAAAAATAAATTAAACGCAGTGTACTCTAAAGTTTTACGTAATATATAACGGTAGCTCGAAGAGAGCAAGGTCACTGACTATTTTGTCAAATTAATAATAATAATAAGTTTCAAAAACTGACAAAACTTTCTTATACCAGAAACATTTTCATTGAAAAATGTGCCTGTATGATAAAAATTTTGACTGGATTTTTTATCAACTTTCACCTTCACTTTAAGAAATGTATATTCTTAGACCACATAGTGTTATCTTTAGGACTATGTACAGCCACGTAATTTCAATTGCAAATGGTTAATGCAACCATTATAAAATGTTAGTTGGAAGTTTTTATTCAAGTTTGTTAAACTTCGGTTAATGTAGTCATAAAAGACCTTTTATCTGATATAATTTTAAAAGTTAAAAATTTTTTTTGGTAGCATTTGTAAATAAAGTAATAATATTTGTGCTAATATTTTGAATCAACTAAACAAAACCCTTTTGAATCACGGGATAAAGAGGTTCCATAATCTTCAAAGTTGTTATAATATGATTCCTTAAAGAAATCGATATCCTTTGATTAGTTTTCGATTTTTCATAACAACAATTTAGTTTAAAGCTATAGTTTAAATATTGGGTCGGCAATTACCCCAAATTCGATTAATAATTATTACTATATGCGTTCGTTAAATCAGAAGAAGCCACTACCCTACCTACTTTTACAAATACTTTTATTGAATGTATTCAGCATTTGCAGATTTTTTTACTCAATTCTAAAATTTAGAATTGTTTCACTATATAGGAGAAAACATTAAGCAGGGTTTGTGTCTTAGCTCATCTGTTAAACAATAAGTTGGTAACCTAATTTTTAGACTTGTAAAATCAAACACAAATTAATGCTGGAAACAGACGTACGGAAAATGCTTCCAGGTACTCAGGCGGAAACACAAGTCAAAATACATAAGCGGGTTTTTTGGACATGACGTTTTTATTTTTTTAAGCCACCCTATATAAGTTTTTTAGGTGTTGCTACCTTAACACTTAATTTCAAATAGAGTGTTCCGGTTAAAATTATTAAAAATGTTAAATTTTAGGATGGAATTTAACGTTTTTGGACCTATAAAATGTCACATTTTAAATGGCAAAAAGGTTGAATCATGGTCATATTTTAGTTTGGCTAAACAATTTTCAGTCTAATCATATTTTTTCAGTTATCTCAGCTGAACTTCCAAGCTCTAACACCGACAAAGATCTCTTTAAAATTTTAGCCGAAACCATTTTTAAAAGACACACATCTAAAGGAAGAACTCAAATCTTCGGATTCAGACAAAATTTTTTTCTATTTTTCTCAAAAATATTTGTAACCGAAAAAATGTTTGTACGACATTTTTGTTTGCAAAATGTTGGTGTTAGTGAATAAGCTATAAGCAAAAGAGCATATAGGTAAAGTTTAACAAAAAAACAAATTTTAGAGGTGGATCTCGGAAACTATGGAATATAACAGTTCCTCTGACGTATTTTTCAAATGCTAAATAATGTTCACTGACAGTAGCATAAATGAAAATGGAGTAAGAGTAAAAACATTAAAAGATGGTTAGGCTAAAATGCATGATCTGTTTAATGAATACCAACTTTATTGAAATGATACAGTAGAAAAGTTAGCAGTAAATGAAGATGGAAGGTTGTTAGTTATAGAGGAAGTCGTAAGTTAGTTAAAAACGCTAGTTACGCTAGGTTAAGGCTATCAACATTTGCATTCGTCTGATGGAATATGCCATATTTACTCATCACATCAAAACTATGACGAATGCTACTATCTAAGAATGCTGGTGAATCGGTGATTAATGTCCAACTTCATTTGTAAAATTTTGAACGATTTAAGGCGTAAAATGCCATATGATTGCTGGAAGCGTTATTTACTAAAAAATTACCAACGTTTCGAAATAACATTGAAAGTTGACCAACGGCAATACTTTTCCATTTTAGAGCAAAATTGTTAATGAAGTTCTGAGAGAAATCGAAGATATATGTTTAGCCATCAACAACGTTCTGCAAGTGACCTTTATGATCGAGATTTATCGAGAGAACAACAATTTAATGGTGATGTCATGTGTGGAATTGTCGAAAAAAATAAACAACTCTTATTTGCAGATCAAAAATTGCGCTACGACACAATTACAAATGCATGGGCTGATGGTAGAGTTGGTCATTGATGCATCCGGCGGCACAGGTAAAACATTTATTGTCAATTTGCTGTTAGCTCGAATTCGAAAATTTAATTGCAGATATTGCGGCTATATTAGTGGATGGGGAATGAAAAGCGCATTCGGCGTATAAATTGCCATTAAATATTCAGTTCACGAAAGCTCAAACATAAAATATTTCGCAAGGTTTTGATATGGCGAAAATTCTGCAAACTTGAAAATTAATTATCTAGGATAAATGAACTCTTCATGATTTATACAAGTAAATGAAAAGCCATTCAGGAGAACTGTAATTTCATTAGTAGGTGACTTTCGACGGATTCTATTGGTCATACCAAACACCAAATCAGCTGATAAACTCATCGCCTGCCTCAAAGTATCGCATCTTTGAAAACATGTTTAGAAACCCACATTAAAGTCCATTACGCACGTATAGTTCCATAGCGCAATGCGTCCACCATATTTTCAACACAGCTATTCAATATTGGTATAATGGAAAGATGCCGATACAAAATATATTTCTTTGGGCTTTTGTATCATTGTTTCGTCAATCGAACAATTAATTTAGAAAGTTTCCTACAAATTGCCATCAATGGAGCAAGTCGAGTCTGTCACCTTTAAATCGATTGACAACGTCCTCAATGTGGACGAGATTTTTGGGTGTGCCGCCACACAGTTTGTCATGCAAAATCAGCCGACCAATAAATCTTTTGCACTACGTTAATCCAGCAAAATTCTCAAAATATAATAAAACCACGCTCGCTGACCATCAACAAAGCGCAAGGTCAATTGCTTTACTTGTGTTGATTATATCAGAAAAAATTATTTGTTTTTGTAAAAGACTAAAAATTGATATGCACTTGAATAAACTCTAAAATTTATTTAACGAACAAAAATAATTGCTTTACATTTTTTGGCCATTGTAACGCATCCAATCGATATCAAAAAATAAAATTCAAAACTGCTGCTGTAAACGTTCAGTCAGTTTTGTCCCACAGTTATCATTTGATTATAGAAGTGACACGACTGAGAGGATTTGGGGTAATATAAATGATTTAACTATGGTGATACAAGCAAGGAGGATTATAGAGTTTCCAGAATTCGAATTTTTTGTGACTTTTTTTGTCATAGTACTAATTGGTTATAGATGATATTTTAATTTGCCATTACTATTTTCAAAAATGTAATATTTTCAACTATCGACAAGAGAGATCTTTTCGATAAAGATCAATTTATCAAAGCACTGTTTATTTGTTCCAAAATTGCATATTTTATTACTCAACGAAACAAGTAAAATGAATTAGTTTAACCTCAATCTAAACTATATATTATACATTCTTAGATTAGCAAATCGAGATACCAATAAAGCAATAAATAAAATATCAATAAACATTAAATAATTAAATTTCAATTAAAATTTTTCACTATAACCAATTTTCCGTGTTACAACATTATTACTATTATTATTATTACTATTTATTGTTAAAAAATAAATTGGAAAACTGTAACAAATATCTTTTACCAATATTAACAATATAATTTTTAATTTCACAATAATTTAATAATATAAAAAAATTAATTTATATTAAATTCTTCTCGCCTACAAAAAATGTTTTATTTTTTTATTTTTTTTTTATTTATATAAATTATAGAGTATAATGCATAACCTTTTTGTTTATGATTATGACCTCTGATTCTGCATATTATTATGAAATTTATATGTTGGTAATAAGAATATTACATTTAAACTAAATTAAAAAAAAAAAATCAATTGTTATTTAAGAAATGTAATAATAAATTATGTTGCGGCAGGTTAGTTATATTTCATTCGCGATTTTTAAATAATAAACTTATGGATACACAAATTGGATACCTTTATATTCGTTATGCTATATATATATATATTGAATGATTGGGCATGACAAGATTTATGTGTCTCACTTCTATATACATATATACAATTTATGAGAATACGACGACAACAGACATTATGCAATTCATAAATTTCACTTTTGATTTACATATTATTTCAAATCATTTTGGAAAGGACTTTTTGCTCTAACATTTTGTTGATGTGAAACGGTCTATTGACCAAAAAAACATGTTTTTGTACTTTTTAGTTATACTACTAGAAAAATCATAATTTTATTAAAATAATTATTTATACAACAACAATAAAAAAAATGTCATGTGAAGTAGAACGAAATTTTGTTATATCGTCGATAGATTTTGTAACTAACATGTATACGTAATAAGGGAAATTTATGTTACGTAACTAATTGTGTACCAGACCAATATGTTTATGACCTTTTTAATCGTCGATAATGAGGCTACATTTAAACCCAAATCATTATAATATGGCTTGACTGTTGGAGATAAATATGTTTTAATATGATAGGTGTCTAATGAGTCCCAATATACTTACACTGTAAAAATTCACATGGAAGAAATTTAGATATAAAAATCTTTGGCTGTTAAAGATATCATATTGAGAAGATTATATTGAGAAGATTATAAGTAGTAGCCAGAAATATTTAAAGGAAATGGTAATTTTACGGAAAAGAAAAAGATAAATTGTTCCGAATGTATTCGAAAACCTTCACCTACAGCGTAACCTATTCTACACTAAATTGAAACGGTTGGCAAATGAATATCTTATTTCCATAATAGCAAGATACAGTTTTGCCAAATAACTGAAACCTGTATTTAATGGAAAATTTGTGGTATAATAAATATACCACAATTTTAAAAATTAATATTTTCTAGCCTTGTAATGTATTTAACTGTACCACTAGTGCAATGGTTGGTCTAATTTAATCGTTAATTTGTTACTTTTTTCACAAAACAGATTTTGTTCAGTATATGTATGAGCAATTGGCGTGATGGTTAAAGCTGGGGTGTTTGGCTCGGAAGGTACCGGATTCGAATCTCAATGTAGATGGGATGTAAAAGAGATTTTTAATTACTTGATTGTGATGGGCTATGGACTGCAGAAGTAATGAAATATCTATTATTACTAAATTTTAACAATAGTGGCATTATTTTATCTTTTTGACAACAAAAACGACGTGGCTTATTGTATTTATCAGAAGGCATCAGTCTTTTTTTAAAATTATAGTGTTTCTCATACAGAGAAAAAATATTATACTGAATTAAATTTTCATGAATTTATCAAGCTCATTGAAGAAATTTTACCAGGAGATGAGTCGATGTACTGTGATGTAGAAGGTGGTTAGTATTAGGAACCAACTGTAACAACCAATACCGAAACTGTAATTGTTACTGAGCCTTTGGATACCGATGAAAGATGGCGGTCCACTTACTCAGCTTATAATAAAGGACGATATCGTATCGGCAAAAGAAATGCCAACATTTGGTGGGTTTATATTTTATGAAAATCGCTCATGCAGTATTTTAGTTTGTTTCCTACTACTATAAAAGATGCAGATTGCTTTTCAAACAAATTCGTATGTGCCCAAAAACAAAAATCGTACATACCTACGAGTTCTAAATATAGTCGATATAATAGAAAATGGAGGCGGCATTTCGTGCGTATATCGCAATCTCATTCGATAATTCTATTATTAATTTAAAGTGGGAGATCCTTCATAAACTCGTTTGTACCCATCAAATCAATAAAATAAGCGAATATAATGTTTGGTTCAGTGCGCTCAGGGCATCAAGAGAAAGAGTACACCAAAAGGATTTAGAGATTATTTACGTTTATGTAAAGGTTTATGTAGACAAAGTGCGGGTACTAGTACAAATGTTGGAAAACTAAATTCAGGAAAAGTGTGATTAATGGAAACATGTCTTGAAAACACGTGACTTAGTTTTTTGGAGAACAGAAGAAAAATTAGGATCTTTCTACAATGAAAATTTAGTAGGGCTGATTGAACTATTTAGTCAGTTTGATTCATTTTGAGCAGGCGACATTCCAAAATAGAGAATTTCTGGCAAAGGAAATTCTTCATATATGTCGAAAACTATATCTGTGAAGCACTAATATAATTAATGGCTCAAAACGTTCATGTTGTCATTGTGGTGAAATAAACCGCTCCGGTTACTTCAGTATGTCAGTTGGTTCAATACCAGATCTGGCACATATCGACCAATTAAGTATTGTACTTGGGTTCTAGAATGATTTTAAACGTTTCTGCAAATGAAAAGTCATACGGATGAGGAAATGGCTAATCAGGTGTTACAGTATTTAAGGAAAGTTTGTAACTTTGCAAAATGTAGGGCTAATCTTACAAACAAGCAAACAAGTTAGTTATATTCCGAAGCGGTTATATATATGCCGAAACGCTCTTAACTACTGTCAAGAGGCAGTGAACTTCGTTTCTATAGTTCAGTTGCTTTACACATTTTTTTTGTCTTCAACTAGCCGGTGGGGGATCCTTAAATTATTTATTAGTGATGTAATCGTTAAAATTCCTTTCCAATACCAGATGGGAGGCATATGTTATGGCAAAGGCTGAGATTGAAATCATTCGTAGATAAAGTGGGAGCTTTATTACCTACTGCTGAAGACCAATCACGGAAGGGCAGCATTAGGAGAGAAGCTAGTAGTATTTGAAATAAAATGCAGTATTGTCAATTACAAGTCAGCTTAAACTCGCAAATATATTAGCATATATATTAGGGTACCTTCTCCCAACGATGAAGATGCACTAGAAACGAACCAAAATGGCTGTAAAACTCGAGTAATATGTGAATATAGAAAGCTACCCGCGTTTAGTTAGTAATAAATCTCGCATCTACTTATAACTGATCAGACAATTGATCAATTGATCAACTGTGGATGAAATATGGTTTCATACACTGGAGTGCAAATAACAGTCGACACAGTGAGTTTCTCGGGCGAAGTGGTACCGAGAATGCAAAGGTGGGTCTGAAAGGAGATGACAACAGTTTTTGAGATGCACGTGGTGTAATCCACATTGATTACCTTGAAAAGAGGAAAAATAAACGGAAAGTATCATGCAGATAGTTTTTCCGACGATTTAAAAGATCGACGAAGTAAAAACATTTTTTTAATTCCTTAAATTTTTAGTCATACTGGCAAAATTCTATGAGTTACGATACGAATTGCTTACGCATCTACCATAGCACCCAGATTTGCCCCAGCGATTATTTTCTGTTTCCAAATATGGAAAACTAAACGTCTCGAGCTAAAAAATGATTATGTTGAAATATAAAATGAGTGTGGTCATTATATTTAGCACATTTTTTCATTGCATCAACGAATGAAATGAAACTTGCCTTTTTTTGAAAATTTTATCATGTATTTAACAAAAGTACGACAATAAATATACTGGATATTTTATTCTCTGGTAAATATATTTTCAGGAGAATCATGCTCTATGCAATAAATCAACTCGCACGCCAATTATTACGAAAAATGTCTCAGCCGACGATGTTAGTTATCCCGTATCGAAGCATAGTATTTTTAGGTATTTAATCTTAGAGTTGGATAAATTTGATGGGTCCTTTATACTTATAGAGAGGCACAGATACAAGAGACATTACTTTTGACACAACAAATACATAGTAATCTATACATAACCATATTGACCAAATATTGATATTTTTACATGACACAGCTGAAGGTGCTATATTATAAACAAATCAACAATTTTTTTGCAATATGCAAATATGCAACAGTACAAAATTATGAGTCTCTACTTTCGATCAATTGTTACATTCATGGATCAATTTTCTCGTTGAGCAACGTACCTTGATCCTGCATGATAGTAAACATGCCTTATGATGATCCCGGGAAACTTATCGCATACCCATCGATTGACCTTTAGTAATGAGAAATTAACATACGATAACCATAAACTATCGACCAAATTACACTAAACTAGCATAAAACTATAAATAAACTTATCATCACGTATCAGATGAACTTGACCGAAAACCACTTATACATTGTTACTTCATATTACGACTATGTCTATACAAATCATCTTGGCGTCTTATGTAACGTCTTAAACATAAGATACATAAACAATAAATAAAGTTAACAATTTTTTTTTATAGTTTTTTGTGATTTTATTTTACTTGACACAACCTACACGCTGTGATATAGAAAACATATTGTGTTGAGTTTATGGTATAATTTAGAGAAGAGAATCCTCTCATAAAAATGTATCTTATTTGAATAATCCGAATGTAAGGTGTACTGTTTTATTATTTGTATGAGATGTTTGTTAAAATCATAAAAGTGAATGTTTGTTTAACATATTTGTGTAAGATATGTATTCAAGACATTCTAATAGAATATATCTGCTAGAATATATATTAAAGTTTTTTGCCATAAACTGTTTCCTTATTGCAAATAATAACAAGTTTAATAAATCGTATTGTTATTATAAAGGAATGTTTACTTGTTCATATTTACTGAGTAAATACACAGAGTTCATTTACATTTAATATAATAATAAAACGAATTTCACAGGCCATTGGTGGCCTGTACGGACCAACAATGTGGCTTTACCAGTGAGTTGGCTAACTAGAAATTTCCGGTAAGAAATGGTCGTTTTATTGAATTTTTTGAGTCCATGTGAATGCCATTCGACTACATGAGCTATACAACTTTATATAGCTCCAATAAAAAAACTTTATTACAAAATAAATGAATGCTAATTTTTATATTAAATTAAATTAGTGTTCAGCATAAAATCCTACAACTTATATAGATGTTGATGATAGATTAAAAACAATATATAAGTGCTACACAGATCGAACACACCCACCTAAATTAAATCTATTAGTTTTGTGGCGTTTTTAGGGAGGTAATAACAATTAGGTTGTTAGTATTTTAAAAACGACGCCTGTTCTATCAATCAACGTGGATAAAATAAATAAGTGTTCCGGCAAGAAATCATAAATCACTTAAGATTTATTATAGAATATTTAAGTCGAGGCCACATTTTAGAATATTTTCATTCAATAAATTTAATATTACTCCATTACCGTGTGAATAGTGCAATGACCTGAATTTCGTATTATTATTCAAAACTTAATCGAAACTCTAACATCCTTCTAAACTATTAAGTGTCGTTAAATATATTTGAGTTAAGCTTTCTGAAGATATTTTATATTTACAATCGACTTCAAATTTCAATGCACGGTAATATATTTGACAGCAAACAAAAAGATTATAAGCCAATCACTTTATGTCACATAATATTATGTCACACATTTATGATCTTGACCATATTAAAAATTTACATATATTTAACCAAAAATGTCACACATTAGTGTTGTTTAGTTTCATTATCAAAATTACTTTTACTACATACGTTGCAATATATAGGGTGGTTCATAAAATTAATTAAAATTTTTCCATTATATGTGTGTAATACATTTTATGTCAAATGTGACAATCAAAAATTCGTTTATATATCACGATTATTTAATGTATACCTCGTTGTTACATAATCTACATTCTTTGATCTTATTATACTACTTGTTATATAAATTTGAAATAGTTTCAATTAAAATATTTTAAATAGTTTTTATCTTGCTTTGAATCAAAAAACTACTGATCAAATCACATATTACACCATAAATATAGATAAATGACAATCATTGTGTCAGGGAAGTATTATTCACGAGACACGATTTGAAATTCTTTAAAAAGTAATTAGAATGTTAATACCTTTCGGGACTCTCCTCACTCTCCATATTTGTAAATTAGGAAAAATTAAACTTGTCGTCAAAGAAAATTATATTTTTCTTAAAGCAAGAATTTACAGTGAAACATTAAAAAATGGACTAATTGTCAATAACAGCGCCGATATAATTTTTTAAACCTGTTTTGAAACTGTAATCTGTTGTAAATACTGTTTGTTAATAGAAAAAGAAACTACTAGACTTAGTAACCTCCTTGAGATAGTTTCGGCATTAAGCAATATCACAACTCGCAATACCTTTAACGGATTTTTAAAAACCAGTTATTACCAAAGGCACTGTAATATAAGCATTGTTGGTTTAGCTTAGAGGGTTCTTTTTAAAAGGAATAAGGATAATAGTAAGATATCTAGTGCAGGAAAAAAACACGGAAAAAATTGTAAACGAGTCGTGCCCCGCTAGACAAATCTATCCTAAACGGATTGTGTAACGAACTTACGGCAGTCATTAAGGAAGTAAACAACGAAACAATAGACAAATTCCTTAACACTCTAACTGCAACAATGGATACGAAATACTCGCTCTGGAATGTATCAAAGGGAATAAAACAACCACAAATGCAAATTCCCCCAATCAAAACAAACGATGGGAGATGGGCCAGAAGTGCAAAGGAAAAAGCTGATATATTTGCTGTACACTTGGAAGAAATTCTCCAGCCTTTATGCAGAGAAACAGGTGATGAGAATGAGTACACTATCGCTAGAAGAAATGATTATCTGGATATGAAGGATGTATCACTAAAAAAAAATTAAAAACTGAAATCAACAATCTAAAGGTATCTAAAGGTAGGTATAACCTCATAACAGGGCAAGTAATTAAAGAGTTGCATGAAATTACTGTACGTATCTCACTACATAACATCAATGCGGTTTTTAGAAAAAATATGTATCCAGACAATGTAAAGTAGCAAAAGTAATAATGGTTCAAAAACCGGATAAGCCACCGAACGATAGAAAATCATTCCGACCAAATCTCACTTCTTCTGGTGATTTCGGAATTGTTCGAGAAACTAGTATTTAAAAGATTAAAAATAACTATATACAGCAAAGAAATCTTATCCCGCAACATCAGTCAAACTTATGAACTCTGAGCTCAAGAAAATCGCATGAGTCCCAGAAGGAAGTGTCTTAGGACCGATACTCTACCTGCTCTATACAAGAGACTTACCTCACATAGATGATGTTACTATTGCAACATTTCCAGACGATACTGCGAAAGTGACTAATGGTGACGACTTCGAGGAATGCACAGCAAAATTTCAAAAAACCTGTGATAAAATAAGTAAATGGACAAAAAGATGGCGTATCGGAATTAATAAAATCAGATCCATACGTATGCAAACTTCACGAATTTAAAAAATTTGTCGAGGGCCTGTCAGCAGATTCCTTACGTTTATTTAGCTAAGTACTTGGGATTACGTTATAAAGAAGAAAGAAGAACAAATTCTTTGGGACGAAAACTAACATAAAAATGATACAAACGTTTCAAAACAATGTGCTACGTTGTATATGGTAAATGCTTCATGGTACTTAAGGAATGATTACCTGCTTATAGGAATCTGAAGATAAACACGGTTGATGATGAAATTATGAAACACGCAGTGATGCATGGGGAGCGTATTGCTCAACCTATTAATGTACAGTATTCTAAACACTATAGACGAAGTGAGGCACTTGAAGCGAAGGAGGCCAACTGACATAATGATGATCTAATCTAATTTAAAAATAAAGTGCATGTTTAACTAGCGAAATAAAAATGCTAAGCAAGGTGGAAACACAATTAAATTTGAGCATCACAGGTAATAGTCGACATGCTACAGTAGGTTTTACGGCAAATTTGTATGGTTTAATGCTTTCGCCAGTATTATACAATGAACCGAAAAAGTTGCAATAGCTTTCGAAAATACTACGATGATGAACTACAAGCAAAATTAGCCTTAAACTACCAAGACAATTGTTGAAAGATAGACGTTTCAAATCCCCATATTCTGATAATTTTGAAAGAGACTGACTTCAAAAATAATTTATTTTATTTCAAAAATGTCCGGGGAAACTAATAAATATTGACATTAGTTGCTTTCCAATCGGCAACAACAAGTACCTTTAAGTAAGTTGGTGTGTGTCTTTGCTAAATGTTAACTATTCGTAACTGCACCTGCAAAATAGTAAGAGCAGTTACGAATAGTTTAGCAAAGACACACACCTAAGTACTAATAAGTTCTGGGGGTGGTCACGAATTTGTGCCTATATCGATATTATACAACACATGTGTTGACTTTTACAATTAAAAATGGCGAGACACATGAGACATTCAAAATGGTTTGATTTTTTGTTGTTAACAAAATCCAACATAATTTGCAGTCGGCATTTATCTTTCAAAACCTTTGTTTATAGTCATTGCTAATTTTAAATTGGTATCTCGAGAGTTTGCTGAGCAGTTATTATTAAAATTTATATTCCTCTAATTCTCATAAAAATAATTATTTTGGCGGGCAAAAGTATAAACATATGATACAAATTACTCATTTTTGTTTATATTTTTGCCTACCAAAATAATCATTTTTATGAGAATTAGAGGAAAATAAACTTTAATACTGCTAAAAAACGCTGACTTATAGCCGATATACATTCAACAAATTTTGAAGAAGAAGTTGATCATGATATCAGTTTAGTAGTATTAAAATAAAAACAAAAATTGCAAAAACATTTCGTTTTTATTTGTGTGAGTAACCAAAACATAGTATAATAAACTAATTGTATACATGTATTGTCATCTTTTTCTATGTTTTGCTACAAAAAGATAAAACTGTTCATCTTGTAACAAGATCATCTTTTTTATAACAGTTTTTGGGTTTGGATCTCGGGTTTTATCTTTTTATTTTTACAAGAAGAAATTTTTTCTCAGTTTGGCTTGCATAATTTCCAATCTAGTGTCTCGGTTTTTGTCAAGATGAAAAATTTGTTGAATGTAAATCGGCTATAAGCGATCAATCAGATCTATGTATACGTCTTTCTGAACAATACTACTATACATAATTTTTCATGCTACTTGGATGATATTGATACTTTTTACACTAAATATGTATAAACTAATGTCGATTTTTATTGGTTTCTGTCAAAAATATCTGAATTTTGTCTCCAATAAAAATTTTAAAAAGATTGCTTTTGTTTTGTCGTGGTGAATTTTATTTTTTTTTTGACATTTTAAAACACAACAAACAAGTAAACTTTGAATACAAATGGCACGGCGTCTATTATATAAAATCAAGATACAATCCAACACGGCAAGACTAAATTTACAAATGACAGATCTAAAAATCAAGAGTTGTCATAATTGTCATTTTTTTATGTTGGTGTTGAACAAATCTCGCAAAAAATCTAGATTTTATAAAACTGCTCAAGAGTAAAAAAAGCAATTTTTTTTCACCAAAAAAACTACAAAATCTGGGGTAGAGTAAATCTAGAGTAAAAAAGCAATCTTTTTGGTCCAAAGAAAATGATGTTTATTGAACCCTTATTTGATCACTAAATTAGCGCTTTGCTAAGCACTTACTAGTACAACTAAGCAGTGGTACCACAAATAATCGAATTTATTTTGACTTGTTGTTAGATGATAAAGTTTACCTTTAATTGAAAGCGAAAATATATATATATATATATATATATATATATATATATATATATATATATATATATATATATACATATATTCACACGTCTTAGTTTGACATCAGCGTAAAATGAGTCGTCAAAGAATTCGTTGAAAGAGCTTCAGCCTCTAAACAGATTGCATTGAATTAAAAATTACAAACATCGAATGACAATCATTTTTATAAAGTACTCGTAGATCGCGCGGTACACTCAGTTCTATTTCAGATGGTATTTGAAAATCATGCAAATCATGCTATTATTTATTGTAAGATTTGCATCTTGAATTTAAATAAAATAAAACTATCGTTATATGCCTACACAAAATCTAGAAAAATAGTTTTTATCGTTACATTAAGAAGTTACAAATTACATATTGTGTGTGTGTGTAACATTCTTTATCTTTACTATATATATAAATGTACACGTCTCCTACATTCTTTGAAAATTAATTTTCCGAAAACATATTCATGTAGGACTTGTTGTTTTATGTTAAATGTTGCGGAATTTTTATTTTTTTTATTGTTTTTGTATAGTGAATCAAATATATTATATAAAAGACATAGACTTATGTCTTATTATTGTCTACTCTGGTTATTTGATTGATAGTTTTTGAGTGTTAAACTTAAGTCTTAAATTAATCTTTTCATTATGCGGTGTTTGTATTATATACATTTTTATATATACGTAAAGTTCATTAAATTTCAATAAACTTTTTCTAAATGCTTTACGTTTAAAAATGCGGTTGAAGGTGGAGTGCTTGACATTTCTAGCGCCTTTTGAACATATCATTACGTATGTAAGTATATACACATATAAACTAGATCTTATACTACACATATATTTCTAACCTTAAATCAAATTTTTAATGCAGTTACCACAAATTAAATATGATGCAATTTATATATTGTTCAATATTTCAAATAGAGTTAAGCAATAGATACAATAGAGTCATGAAAATATTATATTGATTGTGAATCAGATTGTTTTCAAAAGATTTTGAAAGTAGGAAATCTTAGATATATTTATACCACATATATCCATATATTCGAAACCCTTTTTTGTATCGCGTTGAATTGACCACAATTGGAATTATATTGATAAAAATCAATTCAATATAATTTTATTGTTAAATATAAATACTCATATAATATATAAATATATCGGATAGTATATAGTTGTTGCATTATTAGTCAATATAATATAGCTCTAAGATAATTTATTGAAATGATTTGCGCATATTAAAAAAAAGGTATGCGCACACTTTGCAATTATATAATGGTAAGCGTAAAAAAAAATAAATAAATTGATCTCGTTTTGTTGAATGCTTTCAATATAGTTAAATGTGATTTATATGCTAATCGTAAAGCAATAATCGTTAAATAAGATGTGTCCAGTTTAAGAGATCATTTAAATTTTAGCAGTTTGTTAAAATATAAAATTATAAATTTCCGTTCAAGATACATTTTTATAGGCTTGACTAGTGATGTAAAACAATTAATTGTTTAATGTAAACCATGGTTTGTAGTTTTAGAGATTGTCTTAATTTGGTTTATGCGGTCGATGCTTTCCAATAAAAATCCTCGTAAAAATTATCAAAAACCATCATGACCGTTAACATAAATATAAATTTAGTTACCACAGATTGTTTGGCAATCATCCTATATGTTTGCCTTTATTTGTGACTGTGATAAGTTATAGGGGATATCCGGTTACCGAAATTCATTTAAACTCCAATGTTTTTTTTGGTAATAGCTACATTTTTGAGCAACACATCAACACCTATCATATCAACAACTATACTCACTGTTTGATTTCGACATGAAATTAGTGATAATATTAACTTGACAGAATATTGTAAATTTTGTAATAGCTCAATCTTCGGATGGCTAATAATATGAATACAATTTACAGTTTCAAGCAGTATAAAATAAACTGTTATATATTTGTATGCATCACAGTAACTAAAAGTAGTCATCTTATAAGAATAAGGCATAATGTATACTCAATTTAAGCCACTTTTCATCAAACCGTTTCATAAATAAAAGATACAACATTTACTTAATTTGAGCAACTTTTCGATTCCGTGAAAAATTTCATATCTAAAATATTAGATCGATGGTATGTGGGTATTAGCTAAATATTTGAAAGCCGCAAAAGGACATAGAAACAAAAGGTTATGTATTTTTGAGCAACACGTCTATAATTACATAAATAGGTTTATATTTTAAAGGTATATTATACTAGTCAGTTTGAGGAATTTTTTCAATATTGACGTGAAATTTATAAAAATTTAAATGAAAGTCGACTCCGTCTGATATTTTAGGAAACGAAGGTTCAACTTTTGTTAACCTGAAGATACTTGACATTTTTTAAATATTCCAAAAAAAGTGAACCTCTCTTTTGAGCTTGATCAGTAGACTTATTTTAAAGTTTGGATTCAAAATAACTTACTGGTTACCTGATTTGATTCGATGGTTTTCCATTTGAACTCAAGTAGGCAACGGGCTTTTGGGTATTTCAAAAAAATTTGTTTCTTCTATTTTCTGTTTTTATCTATAATGATATTGATGATGTAATGATGTCCATGAAGTAACAACATTTATTTTTGCCGTTTAAATCTGTCATTTTTATTATACAATTTCAAAGTGATTGATTTTTCCTTTATCTATATGTAAAAGAAGAATAAGCTGAACTATTCGTCTGTCTAATAGCTTTTGTACTGTAAATTGCCCTCCCTTCATTGTTAAGGATTTTCAAATAATTTATTTAATTCTAAATAAATATACAAGTGATATTTAATGAGCCCAATAAATTTGTATCGGATAAGGTATTTAGTATACGATTAAATAATATTCGCAAGTTTAATGTTTTTTTTTTTTGGGGTTGGCTTAACCTTATAACTCTACAAATTTTGAATTAATTTTATAATTATTAAGGCGTTCAGCCAGTAAATATTTAAAAATGTCAATTATACTTTCGAACTTTCTGAAACTGAACTTTATAACCTTCCAGTCAATTTCAAACAAATAGTTACATAATATATACAATTCCGGTAATTTCTCATATAATTAAATATATAAATGTAAAAACATGCTCCGTATACGCCAAACTCGATCAACAATAAATTTCCTAAATTTTGCGCACAATTAAATATTTTAAATATCATTTTAATTATATGAATAGAAATGTAATATAATATTACAAATTTCTAAATTATCTTGACTTTCAACAATAAAAAAAAAAATTATTATAACTTTGCAATTACATATAATTCGTATATACGAAACTGTCACTTTGTTATTATATACACAGTACAATAACAATAACAACAACTAAAAACGGAATTAAATATATATCATTTTTCACACTTTTCACAACAATATAAAATCAATTTGGCTACACACACTTCAGGCATGTGTGCATGTAAGTTATTAAACAACAATAAACCAACAAAAAAGCGTATAAAAAAAGTATTGTCATGAGCAATGTGACAAAAAAATTTTTTTTTAAATATTCAGCGAAAGTTCAACAACTTTTATTTGTTAACATAATAAGACTGTAACAAATTTTATGTGTTCGCAATTTAGTTTTAGATCGTTTAGATTCTTTGATACAATTAAACTCTTATATACTATACAAATAGTAAGATGCGGGGTCGGCCCCTTGTATTTTAATGATTAATTCACCTTTCGAATTACATTACTTGAGAGGTATTTCGTCCATAGACGAATTATATTTCCAAATACTTATGAATACTTATTTAATGATATTGTGACTAAGGGTCACAAGACTCTTGAATCATTGGAGTTATTAATTTTGTATCACGCACTTTTTATGTTACATATATGGATGTTTGAGGAAAAGATTACTTTTAAGTAACCTCACAACGAGAGATTTCCAAACGATATTGTCCCCGGTCTCATCATTTACTCAATGATAATCTTGGTTACAATAAAGAAATCTGTTTGATTCATTTCAATAAATCTCTCCTCAGCCATTTTAACTAGTTATACCCGGTCACTAGAGTAACTGATATAGGAGTTGCCTTTCCTAAGTTTCTGATGTTGCTTAATTATATTTTGGAGATTCGTAATTGCTTTAAGCAGAAAAAGTGTAACTTCTTATCACTTTTTTCTCTGTTGTTTTAAATAAATCGAACTCCAAAACCGAACGGTCAATATTATATCCGTTTACAAATATATGCAAAACTGACATTTGTAGCGTTGGAGTGGAGAGTCATTATTGAAGATGAAATAATGATTCTGTCATAGTAGCGGTTTTTGCCTTTATTCTCTTATATTTAGTACATAACACATAGTACAGTATTGAACTTGGTTGGTAGCTCTTCTTCTCAATTGTCAAGAAAATAATTGGATTACGGATTGAGACGACTGATCCTCTTTGATTATGAGGTACCTTTCAGTGGAATGAACATATTTATTTCAATTCTGTCCTATGTTTTAGATTCAAAACTAATATTTACGCATTGCATCCATATGACATTTTAATAGACGTAAAGCATCTGTAGAGTTAAAATGTAGCACTTTTTACATTCTTGGAGGTTCACTTTTCATATTTGAAGCATTGCTAAAACTGGACTGCGGATCATTATTGAAATTCAAATTTTTACAAAATATATAATAGAAACTTGTAACTTAGTTTTAGAACAAGTTTCTAGTACCCTACGGATTTTGGTATAATGTATTATCCAAATTGTAAAACCTTGCTTTACAAGCAGTATATTTGCTGAAAAATTTTTTCAGAAAATATACTGCCACCATTTTTATATTTGTCGGGATAAATATGACGGAATACAGTTAAAAGTACTAAAAGTAATTCGATTTCACAAATTGTAGTTAAATTAATGCTAAGTAAGTAATACACATTTTGTCAGTTATAAGATATTGGGCCAGTTGGTGAAGAAGAAAATATAATACTTTTGTAAGATTTTAAACAAAGAGTTTTTGTATAAGAAAAGGTACTGCTTCAATAAAATTATTTCTTGATAAATAAACCGAGGCAAAATGCACCAACTTTTTGGGAGCAGCATTTTATCCATTCAAAAGAAATTAAATCGCCAGTGTTTGAGATATTACAAATTTTCAAACATTTTAGAAGAGCAAATTCCAACTAATATTGATGAAATTGAGAATGATATTGAAGGAACTTTTAAAAAGCTCCAATTGTGTTATGCGGTTTAAACGGATCATTTTTAGCTGTTTAGCTCAACATTATTCAAAAAATGTTATCAGTTTTCTATGGAAAGATCAAATTTAATTTTTTTTAGGTTATCATTTCCTCCAACAAAATTTGTTTACAGCCTTCATTACTTCGAGATCACTTGAAAATTGTTAACTCTTTAAATAATTTTTTAGGTTGGAAGTTATAAGCAATTGGTGAGTTCTTGATTTTAGACTATAGGTGAGGCATTTATTAATAAATGAACTCATGAAGAGCAGACTAAGGAACTCTTTGGTTTTGCGGACTAAGTTCTGCTTCATGATATTATAAAGGCTTTTAAACATCACAAGTAATTTGACAAAGAGCTAAGCCGCACATAATTCCAGGCGTCATAAACTAACTCTTATTAAGGCAACAACCTTTGTTTTAGACATCAATACTAGCTCGCTTACTAGCATAGAAGCATCACAGAATCAATGTATTCCAATTGGTTGTTTTGCTTTTTTCTAGATATCTTCAGTAATTCGAAACAGGAAAAGTCGTTCCTTGCATTACGCCATGTTTTCACTAAATTATCAGCCACGAGATCATTCCAGTTTAGAATTTAAGGCCACCGGCTAACAATATAATACTTTTATTACCAATTCGTGATTAAAAATGGTTCGACTTGGAACGAAAATGTATCTTCCTTTTGTGTCCACTGAACCCGTAAAATTGTAGTTGAGTCATAAGTGTCATATTTTATATTGTGATCCATTGTATGAAGTATGTCTAACTTCCGTACGTTTGATTTCCATTTTTTTAGGTTAAATCCTGCTGACTTGAGAGCAGCTATGATCAAATATTTGATTTAAACTGTCTCATCGATTGTATCAGATTATGTCAGAAGATCGGTAGAAATTATGCTCGATTACATAAGTCGATTTCGGATGATCATTTGTCGACAATCAACCGGCAATTGGTGAAGTAACCTTGTAAGTGATTGTAAAAAGCAGGTAATGCTACATACCGGCTTGTTGGGTTGGTTTGGCCAAAGTATCATCTAATATTTCCTACCTTGTTCTGCAATCAACCTCTGACGATATGTTTTTTCATTGTCAGTAGAGATTTTTAATTGATTAGTTCGGAATCTCAACAAAATGTAAAGTATAAGTTATATTATTAGGCCCTTGAACAGTTTATCCTTCAAAAAAATAACAGTATTGGTCGTGCTCGAGTTTCTGATGACAGCATAGCATACCTTTTATTTTCCAGAAAGCTCTTGGTCAATATTTATCGCTAAATGGAGATTTAATCGGGTTTGTTTTTGTTTTATGATTGTAAGCCATTCTGTCTGCCACCCACCACTCGTCCAAAAATTGTTTTTATAAAAACACTACAGTGCAGTCAAATTCTCGTTAAAACCCACTTTTAATGTTTTTTCTCTTTAAATGTTTAGTCATTGATTTGTGAAAACAAAGATTTGCTCACTGAACATTTTGCAACTATTTCCGGTCTTCTACTAGTATGTCACCAGCTATTGGTAATAACGACTGAAGTGTTTCTAGAATTAATGAGTCTATTTCAAATTGGTTGGTTTTCGTTATTGGTTGCGAAAAGCACAATTTTTAGTAGGTACATTTGACGTAGATAATCCGGACAGTATCATATTATGTAATTTTCCGTGGTGTGTCCATTTTTTTAAAGGAATTTTCGCTGATGAAACTTGCTTGTGACCCCAAATCAGTCGAATAAAAGCCATGTTTTGTGATTGATACTGAGCTTGTCCTTGATGTGTACTATTCCAGCTGGTAAAATTAAATACGAATGATCGCCGGTGTGTTAGTTGGCTGTATTTGATGTAATATTCTCAAGCATGTTTTTATTATCCGCGGTTACATTAGTTTAGAGCAGTTTGAATCCATCAGAGTTTTTACGTATTGAATTACTTGATGAATCATATTATAAAGTCGTCTACGGCAAAGTTACTGCACTTAGTTTACTTACAGTTTTCTACGTTATGTGCCATGTCAAGACAGTTGAAACAAAGGCCTTTGTTTAATATGTAGGATCTACTTTCTATAGGATATGAATTATCTATCCATGGGTCTCGAGTCTGTGGTTCACTGCCGCTTTGAGACCCGCTTTAATATCTTCTAGTTGTATTTTATGCACTTATAATTTTTTCCAAGTTTCTTCCTATAGTTGGCATCTGTGATGGCTATATATTTTGCTCAAGGGGCTTGGGGCATCTTCATCTTGAAGGTAACTTTTTAGGTACTGCAATTGCTATGTTTATTAGTTACAATGCTTGTGCATAGTGGAGTTGTTGTGTGTAGTGGCCTCAAATAAATCCTTAAATGAAGGGAATTCTGAGAACCGTACGAAAAACCATAGAACATCCATTCGCTGTAATTTAATTATCTCAAGATTGTAAAAACTTCTGTCTGTAGATTATTTTAAGAATGAACTTTGCCTTTCAGTTAATTTGTTTATCGCTTCCGTCTGAAGATCATGAACTGGCTCTAGGCGACTAACACTTGTCGTCAAGATCGAATATGTCGAATGTTTGACCTTAAGTGAACAATACATTTTCTTCAATTTTTTTGAACACAACAAATATGCGCTCAACCATTTCTCGCCATACAGCAGTCTCTTCCCGTATCAATTGTCTTAATTCTCGTTCACCGACTTTTCTACCCAGATTTTTACCGACTTGCTCTGACTACGTATCGCTCTAACTTCTTTACTTTGTTTTGATAACTTCACAATTATGACAATTTTATTTAGTACTAGATGGCTTCCACATTTTCATTTGAACTATTAAGCGATTAAACATTTGAGAGGTTCTGTTTTTTTGATCGGAGATTAAATGGAATACGATAGCTATTCTTACTGGATGATATAAGCGTTCTCTGCTGATGTTTAAAGTTTTAATATATTTCGTGCAAGTATACTTTTTCCACTGCTTCGACTCGTGTCTGGACATGAATCTAACAATGTTGTTAACATTGTCGTTTTGATTTGCATATATAAATTCTTTCGAGCCTTTGATACGTAAATGTTGGTCGTGTAATCGTGGCAGTCATGTTAAACTCTCTTTTGAGAAATACAAATGTTCATCTTAAGTCTAATGAGATTCATCTTAAGATGTTCAGTTCATACTTGATCTGTATCATCGTGTGTTCAAAAATCAGATTCAAAGTTAAACTGAACCTAATCGACACCTGAATCCAATGAACCAATAAAAAACCAACTCTACTTGCATCATACCATCTTAATAATAATAATTGCAATCGATGTGCACGAGAAAAGAATTTGTCATCGTAATAAGAAAATTAATTTTTGAACAGCTAAACAATAAATAGTTGCTCCCACACATATAAACGCATACGCCACAGTACATATATTACAAAATAATAAAAAAAAAAAAATCTGCAGAGTGTTTAGTACTCAAAACAATGTTTCAACAACCTAAACCAATTTTTTTACTTTAAATTACAAGAACTTTTATTAAACAATAAAATCGTGTTGTTACAATTTTATTGTTGTTTGTCGTCTTGAATGATCTCAATCTTGATCTTATTTCTATATATATAAAATTTAAATACAAAATCGTGAACATAAGAAATTTTAATTTTTCATTTACGTTATAATCTCAATTTCAAAATTATATGAAAGCAACAAACCCTTGACTCCGAATTCTCGTTTCGTATCTAATATACCGCCCAACGAACTGGCGTTTTATATGCAACCGATATATGCAAAATTAGCTAAGCGAGTAATAAGTTTTTTTTTGTTAATTAATTTTAATTAATAGATAGAATTTTTCAAAATTTTTATGTTATGGTTTGCTTTTGTTTTCTTGTGGTATGTTTTGAAAGTGAAAACTATTTAATTGGTAATGCACGATTTGTTCGATTTGCCGATGTTGTTAATATTATATGAGGTTATGTAAATGAAAATTTATTACTTTCGTGGTTCAGTTTTTTCATAAAAATTATGTGTGTTGTGTATTTGTAATTAAGGCAACAGCAGCAGCAGCAGCAGCACCATACCGACGTCAAAGCTATGTCAATCTATATGGTAGTTTTTAATTATTTGATATTAATCACGATTTGATGGTGGATTAATATATATTTATGCAACACCAAATAGCATAATGACCTACCAGTTCTATATTTAGTTTTTTTTTTGATTTATTTATGTAATGCGCTTTTCTTATATATTGTATGCGTGGTTATGTCCACCCACATTGGTTGACAATTTTCAATATATGTACGATCATGAATTTAACGCGAATTGCAATTTTATATTAAATATCAACTGTAATTGATTAGCTCAAAGGTATTAGAATTATATATACATTTGTAATTTATGCAAACTACATTGATTTTGTTGTATACATCTTTTTAGCCCACTCATATTTATGTACATATCTAGATCCGGATGTCAATTTACAAATCAATATACTTAAAAAAAAAAAATTAGGTAGGTGTTAAGTTAGATTAAATTGTCGCATATAGAAAATATACAATTTCGTAATTTTGTCCAACTAACTTTCAGTTCCTTTCTAAATGCGTGCGCGAGAACTTTGTAGGGCTTCAGCGCGGATTACAGGAAAAATTTATATGGTAAGCAAAACCCTTTTCTTATTTTTTATGTTACGTATATGTTCATTCAGTGATATGTATGAAAAATATAATAATACATGACTTTGCTATATTTATTTATATAGCTTGACTACCTTGAAAATCGATTGTATATTTTAATTAAATTCAACTATACAAAATACACAAGTAGGAATTTTAGTCATATATACTTAAGTCTTGCGACCATACCCAACTCGATTAATATAAATCAAACGATTTATGAAGGTGGCATGATTTATAGCTGTTCTAATTGTTTATGCAACAAATAATCTAAACCATTTGGATTTTATGGTTTTTTAAAGCACATACATTAATTTTAATGATGATGATATTGATACCGTGCGATCTTAATTGAATCTTTATAATATACATAAAATAATGATTGATCTATCGACAAGTTAGAATTCGATAAAAATAATGAATTTTAAGTTTGAAAAGCAGCACGAACTCGATTAAGTGATTTTGTGATAAACTATAGGTATGAATATGTAAATTGAAATTCGAGTTGTGTGCAGACAAAATCTGTTTGCTATTTTTTTCATTAAACATGGACAGAATTTTGTAAAGCTTTCATATTGTGATACGTTGTATTTTTTGGCTTGGAACAATATGATTTTAGAAAGGGAGTTAGGTATCGTTTTTATTGCTTTAAATTTGAATGTGGGTCAGCAAAATTATCAGATGAAATTATTTTATTTAACTAAATAGGTTTGAGTGGGTATTGACGTTTAGAAAATAATGCTCGTCATCACACTAACTTTATTGAAAGGTATATGTGCCTAAAAAAAAAGTTTAGGATTACAAATCTGAATGTAATTCAGAATTTAGACACTGATATTTTTCAAACCTTGTGTATAACAATGGCAAGTCTATAACAATGCGCCGAATTGGATGGTCACGGAAACATTTTTATCTAAAATCTAATTGTGAACCGTATGCTTCAGTTGAATTACCTTTCAAGTAAAGGTTTACCAAGACTGGCAATATTTATTGTGATTGTAAAAAATTTGCTACTTTTGCAAACCGTTTGTAAATTTTTTAAATTAAAATGATTGGAGGTATCAAATGATGTAACTATAACAAATAGCTCGCAGGTTTGTTTAGTATTTTGCCAAAAAATATTCAATTCGAATATCCAAAGATAATTTTCGCACCACGCATACTCTAGTTGATAATACACGCACCCTCGCAGAGATGTCATACACTGTGCAATTAAAAAGTTGTTTCTGCTGTTTGGTATTATATCGGGCGAAAACGGTATTCCTTTTGATTATCAGTTTCACTGCCAAATTTTGTTTAGCGTTAAGGTTCGTTTTCCGTTGAATAGTTACGTCAACAAGCAAACTTTACACATTTGGAGAGACGAAAATACGCAAGCCATTATTAAAACGCTGTTTTATCGATAAAAAGTAACTGTATTTTATGATTTATGGGTTAGGAAATTATTGCTTCATACTTCCTCATAAATGATGCCGGCCGAAAAGTTTCAGTCATGATTATAGACTTTATTGTTCCCCATCAATTGAAGGACATTAATGTGTCAGAGCTGTATTTAAAAAAAAAGTGTCAAAGAAACCGGTTTTACCATGTTGTTGAGTAGCTAATGCGGTGGATTAAGCCGATAAAAAAGTTTTGTCATTAAACTATACGGGGCCAAAAACATTCAGGTTAGTGCGAGATTTGGCTACGCCGATAGAACCTAAAAAGAAAACATACGAACCACATAGTTACAGCCACATAGTAACCGTCGTTTTTATTCTTAATATAGTGAGTTTTTTTGTTACCAATATTATTCTTGGAAAAATGATTTTTACTGCTTACTCTTACATTAGAAGCAAGTGCATTAACTTCTACTTCTCTTTAACTTTGTCTCATCTCTTCAATTATTAATCTTGAGGTTAGGTTGGCTAACGTTCTATTAGTGATAGCCGTTGATTCCCATGCACTGATAAAATGGTCAAAATTTGGTGGTAAAGTTAGGAGAATTTTGGTTATTTCTCCCTTAATTTTCTCTCCCATTGCCTGTAGTCTTTGAAATATATCTTCAATTTTTGAGATATGTGCTGCAATATCATGTGAAGTTTAGCCAATGTAAACCACTTTTACAGTAAAATGTGGATTGTAGATTCTGATTTTTCCACATTGAATCAGAATCCCCCGAGGTCAAAATATGCATCATCGTTTGTCCAGATATTGTGGTAACGATTACCTTTTGCGCCAGTCCGTCGGTTTTATTCCATTTACGTATCGCTTCGGCATTTTCCTTTTTCTCATCGTATCTGTGCCCACGGGTGCAGGTTGTTGGTTTGTGCCATTTACTATGTCCCATGCTTCAATTGACTTCAAAATTATCTGAATCTGGAATTGACATAGATCCCAGTTTTCAATTCCTTGAATTTGCTAACTCTGGACAATTCTGAATCCATCTTCTTAACAATTTTGCTCGACTGTTACAATTTTCACTTCGCACACGGCTCGATATAATCTCACAAAATTTGTCTTATTCTATTTCCGACAATTTTACCCAAAACACGTTTCTGGGTCCATAACCTTACATCTGAAATTATTTTACCCATAGTTCCACATATAACGACAGTAACAGCCACATAGTTTATGGCAAAATTAGAAAGACTGACTGCCAATTGAAAAATATTTTAAACATTATGCGAGGAAAGTTTGGACGATTTGACCTTGGAAATGGCCATAAACATTACAATTAAATACGAGGTATCGCAAGAAAGTAGAGTTAAGTAAATCTAATCAAAAACGTGGTAAACACTACAATGATATAAAAGTCAACCAAAATCAGGAAGAGGAACGTGCATAAAATAAAACGTCGACAAAATGCTCGTGTTGTGGTTATAAAAACCCCACATCCGAAAATTGTAAGTAACATATAGGCAACTTCCAGAAAGTAGAAGTGGTAAAGTAGGACATTTATCACCTTTATGTAAAAGCAAAAAATATGGTGGAGGATGTAGAAATGCAACAGAGTATACGAACCGTGGATAGTGAGGAACCGAAATCTATATTAGAATTAAATATTTAGAAATTAATTCATTAAATTTAAATCAAAAGCCCGATGGTGGAGTGCGACTATGAAGTTAAATTAAAGAAATTTTAGTTGATTATAATCATCCATTACCACGAATAGATGAAGTACTTACTGCTCTGCAAGGAGGGATTTAGTTTTCTAAATTAGATATGGAGACCGCTTATAATCAGTTCGAGTTGCACTTAAAAGGGCGCGTTCGTTTTAGTAAATCGAATGCTACATTTCAGCATGAGATTGAAAAGTTGTTATAGAGTATTCCAGGGATTGTGAATTTCTTAGACGACATTGTAGTTACAGGATCAAATAAAAACGATGATTTGAAAAATTTAGATAAAGTTTTAAGTTGATTCCAGGAGACCGGATTAAGATTATGAAAAGAGAAATGCATTTCTTTAAGAATAGTATTGAGTATAATTAGAACAAACTGTGACCAAGGATGGTTTACCAAAAACAACCTTAAAGTGGTTATAAATTCATCGGAACCTAAAAACAATTCGGATTTATGAAAGTTTTGAAAATATTAAAAGTGATATAGTTAAAAAAGTAATTTTGGCACATTTCGATCCCTCATTATAATTCTCACTTCTGACGCCTCGAGTTATGGTATAGTTGGGGTGATTTTTCAATCGTGTAAGGCCGGAGTAGAAAGACTGGTGGCTTTCTGTAGTATAACCTTATCAAAGTGTGAACATAATTATAGTGTTATAGAGAAGGATGTTTAAAGTTCTACCACTGTTTTGATGGCTATGAGTTTGCAATGAGAACAGGTCGCAAACCGTTACTAGGATTAGTTGGCGGGCCTTGTGGATTTCCCAGAATGGCAGCAAACCGTATCCAAAGATGGTCTATTACCTCATCAACTTTCAATTATAGGTTAGAATAGGTTGTAATAACGAGGCCTATTTTTTCACGACTACTTGTGATTAATGTCGCAAAGAACTCTTGATATAAATTTTATCCAAATTATCGAAGAATAAGTAATAAGGATGATGTTTTGCCAAAAGTTTATATTGCAGTTCTCTATTGTATTATTATACCAAGCAGTTAAGAAAAATAATGTTTGATAGCATTCATGTGAGTCATTTCGGGATGGTCTATAGTCTAAACCAATTGCTCAATCATATTTGTAGTGGCCAGGCGTGGGTAATAGATCGTTAAATTGGTCCAGAGTGCATGTTCATTATGCAGGTCCGGTGGATAGCAATTATTATTTAATTCCTTTTGCAATTTTAAAAATGGGATGAAGGCTGCATTTAACCATGCAAAATTAAACAGCTATGTCTATGTAATTACACAAAGATACTTATTTGACTATTGCCTTACAGTACTTTGTACAATAGGTGAGTCACTTGCAAAAGTTATGCTGGGTCGTGATATAAGGTCTAGTTTTGTTGAAACATCCATCGTTGAGTTGCTTATTCGATAAATCCAAGGATCAGGTTGGTGAAAATATTGATAGGAAAATAAAAAAACAATTAAAAAATTTTCGTATCGTGAAGGTGATTCAGTGATGATTATAGGGATTACAATTCGGATATAAATAAAAAATGTTGGATGCAGGCTACTAATATACAAATGTTATGTAAAAGAGCATATACCTATACGTAAGATGTTGAATGAGAAGAGCATTGTCCGACTTGTGAATAAAATAATTCTGCATAGAAGAAACATTGATAGTGGAGTAGAACAAACATTAATACAGAAAATGCACCCGATTAGGTGGTTGGAACAACGGTATCAATAATTTACTGTTCGATAAACGTAGGAAGTAATACTATTCAGACTTTAAAAATTTACATGTCTTATGCAACATGATTAGTGTTGGCCCAAATTTCAAAAACATCAAACGATTTAAAACAAAAACATAAATAAATAATAAAATTAAGTAACTATGCTAAACAACCCTGAAGGTTTATGTATAACACTTATCTTACCCAAATATAGAAAATGAAAGTTGTGACAAGACCACTTTTACTTTTCGATCGCAATAATTTTGATAATGATCTAAATTCGCTTTCCGCAAAAAAGAAGTAATTAAATTAAACAAAAGACAAGTTTGATTTTATGAGCAAGCGATTCTCGAAATTTACAATTATATTCTCATTAGCTGTTAACAAGTCGAAAACGTCTACACAAAAAAAAAAAAAAAAAAATATGTATGATTAACACGACTTTAGTGATACTTAATTAAATTAATAATTCGATATAATTATTATTCCATTCGATATTTTGACAATTCGTGCTAAAAAATCATTGAACTGCAAAGTGGATACGATTTTGAAATCGTATATTTGTAAAAATCGTGATCGAGAACATGATAAATATTTAGAAGTGAGGTAATCTATCAGAAATAGAAGTAGTTTTAGAATAGTTAATTGTAATTCATAAATCATAGAAGAAGATATAATATGCATGCATGATTTATATTTCTGTGACGGGTGTTATGAAATCAAGTTAAATATGATTTATGTCGCCGGTATCATAAATTATCTTATCTTGGGAAAATTAAAAATTGAAATATTTTCTCCACAACGTATATATTGCAAGTGAAATCAAAAGAAAAGTGAGTTCACGAACTCAACATTATTTAAAAAAAAAAAAAAATAAGAAATTAAAAGAAAATCTTCTAAGATTCTAACGGGTATCGTTGTTACACACGAAATAATGTATATATGGTTTTCTAGCTTACCGCAAGTTTCTTTAAATTACATACAATTAAATTTATTAAGTTCACACCAAAATTTAAATTAGTAACACAGGTAGTATTAGTAAAAGTTAGTAGTAAGAGTCAGGTACCGCTTTTGTGATTACAGTGAAATCGTTTGAAATAACAAAATATTGTAATATGGATGGAGACGGTATTATAAAAGCTGCTTCGGAGCTTAACTATCATTTTTCGTTGATGCTGAATAATTGTTCCATTTGAAAGTAGTGGTTCAGATTAACACTGGCATAATTTATTTTTTACAACATTCATATGTTAGCATGCTACTCTGTATTTTAATGACTTCTTAATACAAGCAAAGAATTAGTGAAATTTGTGAAAAAAAATTACGGGATCATCAATATAACATTTAGCATCCTGAAATATATCACCTATGCTCATCAAGGCATAAGCCATAAGGCTGTGGTACATATAAATATAATATTATTATAATTTAATCAAACTATCTTAATTATGCTTCTAGATGTTATTATCAAACAGTGAAGTTAGGTCGTTTGAGTGGTAGCTAATTAGCTATGGTACTAACGATAAAAACAAATAACTTATGCGGTGTGGCACTAGTGAAAATATTACAAGCTGTGCCTGACTATTCATGATTTTAAATTATTGACTTTTAATGTTTGAGTAATTTTCGCTTGAATTAATCATTTGGTGCGCACCTTGTGGGGCTAAATCGCCCATTCATGAAATGTTCCCGTAGTTTCTCTAGGTTAAAGTCTACCTTAATGTAGAGTCCTATATGATTAATGTATTGGGTCGCCAGTCTAACTTATCATCGTTACCGCGGTCTAACCCCTATAAAAGCGAATATTCCCAACTGGAATATCGCATTATGCCAATCAGATTCTTTGTATTTTTAAATGCAAGACAACCACTTCAATACCATCGTCCAATAATATACTCATTCGATAGTCACCGTATGGTCTTTCATTATTGTTTTGGCCGTGCGTGGACCTGACAATATTGACCATCTTGGTAACAACAATAGTAGTGAGTAACATATTCGGACTTTGATATTTTCAAACTTCTTGAGAAAATCGAAAAATTTTACCTAATAAATGAAACTTTTTTGTGCTAATTTTGTTGATTTCAACCTATGTTCGAGTGCCCCACTTTTTTATTTTAAAGTAAATAACCAACAAATAAAATGTAGCCTTTAGAGTCATAAATACTAAGAAATCTCATAATTTCATGTTTGGTAAATTTCCTTGTTTCTTCGAATACTTCCGAATCAAATCTGGATATATTAACTAGGTTCCAAAAAATATCTACCCTATATGATCTCAAAGCAGACTCAAAACTTTCTGAACGGTTAAATGATTCTCGATATCCAAGTTCTTATGTTTTGTAGGTGGCATTTCACTAAGTGTTTTAACTATTCTCTGAGGATTGCGTCCTATACAACTCGAAAAAACATAGGTTAGTTCGGATTTTCTACAGCGAATATCACTAGACACAAACAGTTCAAATCCGTTCCGCTATTAATCTTAAATTTGGTTCTTAATTAGTATGCTAGACCGTAGGTTCAGAACCAGCTTTTTATATAACTTTTTGGAAGTTTAACTTTATTATGTTTTTTCAAAATGCCATTCACGTGACTGTTTCTTATTTTTCAATTCGTTCTTTCCATAATTAGCGTAGCACGCCCGTTTATCCTTGAAAATATCCCGTTTCCTTCTTTAAATTGGTACAAATTGGGTCTTGATAGGCTGATAAAGTTTTTCATCCGTGTTACATCTATAAGGAAACCATAAAAAACTGACCCAAACCGAGTTTTGTCACCAAAAGTTAATCGATTTCACATTCTATGACTTTGAGTGGGGTTGCCAATCACCAATGATTGTGACTAATTAAAATTTTCAATGATTCTCCTTGGTAACTTTTTATTGTTAAATTTTTCAGGTGTAAATATTTGCTTTAAAGAGAACTAAAATTAAAAGCAACCTCACGAGCAGGCTAAATAAAAATGCCTGGTGGTTAATAGAATAACTAATGAACAATTTAGAAAAGTCGGTGAAAAGTTAGACGAATTTATTGGCATGACACAGCATTATACTCTATCAAAAATAGTAACATAGTAAGTTTATGAGCTAAAAACACTCATTTTGCCAATTAATAACACGATACCTTAGTAAACTTAAATTGTGTATATGCTCCACATACCTTTGACTACCTTTCTCCAACCTTCATATCTATTCGAATCAATATTATGGCTCCATGGTTTTCGATCCCGAATAGCTCTTCGTATTGTTTTAGACAACCCAAAGAAGCTAGATCGTTAACCACCCCGAAGAACCATTCTCGCCAACAGTAGTGGCATCTGCGGCTGCAAAATGACCACTCTCAGAGGCAGTAGCAGAGCTAGCCTGTATTTGGTATCTTTTTACTTAATGAAATAGGTCAGGAACGTTCATCAAATTTCTGATATTGTTGTTAAAGAAACCTCGGTAAGTTAGTGTCATCCTTTCAGGCGCATGTCTTATTCTCGCGAATTTCATCAGCTATATCTCATACTAATTCTTCAGAGTCCACCTTTGACACTCATGTATAACAATGGGTCAGATCAAAAATATGCACAACTTCGGCGCTTGTTGGGACTTGCAAGGTATTTAAACTTTAGTGCTGGCCGTTGGGCATGCAAAGCACGAATTACCAGAAACAAGAAGTGCTTTTATATTCTCCCACATAATTATCATGAGCGACAAGGGATCAAAAGTATCAGAAACCCGTCACTTCTCCAAATCAACTTTATTGCCTTGATAGTTTTTGTTCTTTCTTGAGGATAGTCATTATTTCATTCTACCAAACTAATTGAATAGGATCGGAAAGATACTTTCTCAAAGTATCTCTTCTGAATATCAAGAGTTCGGTTTCTTTACCGACAAATGTACGTGAAAAATCGGAAAATTTTCATATATCGTACAAGAGTAAAAATAATATAAGCTTGCTAAATACGGATATGTCCTATTTTCCAGGTCAATATTCGGTAGGCAGCGATATAACTGATTGAAACAATTATATATTTGGCGTAAGAAAAATCATGGAGTTTTTAATGATAAATTAGTGCTGATGAAATGGTACGAAAAATTTACGCTCTTCATACCACGAAAAATCAGGTATTTCTAATCTCCTAGGAAGATTAAATGATTTCCATGACATAAATAAGTGGAGTGGTTCAGAATAATAATCATTTAACTTTTATTCGTAAGAGATAAACATCTAGCATATATTGGTTTTAATATTTAGTAAGTTTTAACTTGTTCACACCAAATTAGGTTGCACTAATTCAAGTAATTTAGCACCAAAGTCATCGAAATTACCAAAGTCATTCTTATCATGGAAGCGAACAAATTTAAAGAATTTTATATATAATTTGGTTGATGCTGTTGAACCGAGTTGCAAATTGTTCAAATAATTCTTGGGCCGCTCCTTTTTCAAACAATGCATTATCTGACTTTAAATTAGAGACATATTTGAAAATGAATAATTTCAAAACGAACATTGTATGTCGATCTTAGATAACAGAAAAAAACTAGTTTCATCCAAACAGTGAAAAAATCTTTCCATTCAGCCTCTTTGCTTACAGTAAATAGAAATTAAAGAAATTTTTTGCGATTAATGCTGTTTTGACTGCTTTCCGAATTTTAACATCTCTTGTACAATTTTTAATGTTTTCAGTTTTAAAATTCTTTCCGCTATACATAACGTCCCATAATTGCTGTCAGTACTATTATCAACTGCGTATGTAAACACTTCAGGAAACACCCACTTTACCGTAAAAATTTAAAGTGTACAATTCGCGCTTATAACTGTCAGAAATAAAGCAAAAAATGAATAAAAATTAAAAGTTTGGTGCCTTTTAACTATTATTCATCTTTGATGGTGCTTTTTTGAAGTTCTACTACTATTCGCAAAGAGATGAAAAAATGAAATTACCAACAATGCACCTGAATCCTGATTAATAAAAAATAAAATATAAAATCGATGAAAACCTAACATATTCGCTGGAAGATCAGTTATCAAGACTTAAAATAGTATATATTTTTCAGGTGTTCAAAATTTAAAAATGCCATCGATTCATAAACTCGTTGATAAAAAAAAAAATAAAAGTAGTAATTTGGGTTAAAAAAAATACTTATTAGCCTTAAGACAAAAATTTTAAGAAAAAAAAAATTACGAGACCGATTTGTTATAGAAACCAAGATAATGAATGTTTTTATAATTAATATTTTTATACTATCACAATGTGTCTTGAAATTTTTTATTTTTTATTTTATTTTAATTTATTTATTTATTTTAATTAAAACTCACTTTTTAGGTAACCTAAATTTTCTAATTTATGTTTATACGTTACACTGCATTTTTTTACCGACTGTACAATTATTTACCTGCAAAGAAATAAAAAAAAATGTTTTGGTTATAAATTAAAATTAATAACGATGTTATTTATATATAAATAAAAGAATGGTCATTGTTATTTAATTAAGAATTAATTTCTGCAAAATAAGATTGAAGATAATATTCTTATGTATAATAAAAAAATAAAAAAATAGTTAGTTGTTAAATATCCGATTATTTATTATTATTATTAATTTTGTTGTTGGAGATCGTTGTAAATCTTCTATTGTTTTGTGTTCGCGAAATAGATGTAATTATCTAAATAATGAGTGTTTGAAAGGTTGTAAAACATTTAAATTTTGTTGTAAGATAATTTTGAAATTTTTTATTCATTTTCTAATGTCGATAACCTACATAAATTTGTATTACTGTTGTATATCGGTCGTCCTTCTAAGTTTTTTTTTTTCAACATCATTAATTTTGTCTCGCGCGGTCTTATAAATTTTTATTTCGAATTAAGATAAAAAATTCGTTGGGTTTGTATTAATTTGGTTAAATATATATACGAGTATATGGACAATTTTATTAATTCAACACGCTTGTAAATTTTTTTTTGTCATTTTGTTTTTATTACAAAAATTATATTGAGATTTTTAGATATTAATGTGATTTTAATCTTAACAATATAAATGCGCTGTTGTAATTTTGTCGGACTTGCAACGAAACCGTCAAGGTTAATTTCAAACTGCAAAATGTTTGAACATGCGATGGTATTTTGGTGGACGTAAAAGTGTTTTATGGTATAAGATTAGAGTTTATATTAGTATAAGGCCTTTGGCTCTGATCTTATTAACAATAATTCAGTTTCGTTTGTAATGACCACCTGTTTTAAATCTATACACATACAATTTATAGAATTCACTTTCTTCATATAATTAAGTTATAGTATAGAGCTTTTTAACAAGATTTAAAACCAACCTGTCCCAGCTTGAATATTTTCATATAAAACAACAACAAATTTATTAGAATATATACAGATTTGTCGACAATTTTTCATACGAATGCATTAAAATTTGTTTAGGCGATTTATGTGAAAGTTGCTGCAATCTTTACAGGTCACAAAACTCGCTTAAGTACCTGAATGCTACATTTCATTCATTTTGATCGCAATTAAATCTTTCTCATTGAACCATTTCGCCAAGTTCCGAAGAACAAAGTATAGATGTGGATAGAAGTTATACCCTAATTCATGGAACCTTACCTTGAAAAAGTCACCTTAATCACTCCTAAAACACTGTCATGATTTACTAGTTTCAATGCTATACTGTGACGAATTTAATGCTATATGAACACATGCAAACATTATTGAAGTGATCACTTGCTTGGGGCGCATTTGATATATAAATACTAGATAAATGGTAAACACTCTTCCAAAATATGCTATAACTATAATCCAATATTTAGTGCTATAATCGCACTAATCTCCCAGATTCCAAACTTCCTTAACTTCGTTTATTTGTCTATCACAAATGACGTTTTGTAATTTCCCTTTTCCAGTGGAGCATTTCAGATCAAATAAAATAAGAATCACAAAATAGCCTTAACGCAAGATGTTAATACTACACTTCTGTCAGCTCACCAGATCTCAAACCACTATACAAATTTTATGTGGAAGATTTGGTATTGCTAGATGAGTTCAGCTAACGTGGAATCTTCTTTCCTAAAATTCGACAATTTAGTCAAAAATCCACTTAGTTTAAACTGAAAAATGTGGCTTATGTTATGATCGACTGCCTTCAATATTGTGACTTAACTAATCGTAACGCCTTCAAATACAAATTTTTCCATAATGGTGTTAATAAAAGTTTGGTAATATTTTTGGTTTATCCTGTTATGTTTTCTTCTAACTGTTTACGTTGATGATTCTTTTTACGTTTTAAGTTGCTAAAAACCAATTTCCTCTAAGAGAACTACTTTGCTAAGTTTTAAGTAAAACTTTTTTAAACTATATTTTATAAAAAGAACCAGTAAATGCGTTTTTTGACATTTCTTCACAATATTTAAATGATTTTAAAAAGTAAAGCATTATCTATACTAAATGTCAAGATTGTTGCTAATTAGTTCCTAAGAAGTAGAAAATGTAAATAGAACTGTTAAAAATAAGCTTGATTTAAAGGCAATCACTATTTTGTTTGTATGATTTCTGAAAAAATGTTTGATTTTTACCGAAACGTTTTTGCAAAACCATATAGTTGTTATGATATGAATGCGGTATCTCATATTATGGTTTCTCATGGTCTATTTTGTGTTTATCTGTTAAAAAATCTCGTTTGACCTATAAATGTATAGTTTTTGTAAAAGATAATTTTCATTAAGTATAAGTTGTCCATTGGGGTTTTAACATTGATATGAGATCTGAATACGATTTAAAATATCGAGAGATAAAAGCAACAAATCGATTCTAACTACTTGCTACTAATACAAAAACATTGCGTTAAAATAAAGTGCGATTATGTAAACTTTTTAAAGGAGATACTAAATTAAAATCAGCTTCAATAAGAATAAAATGATTTTAATCATCATGCCATGCTTGAAATGTCATTAAAAGTCGAATTTATCGTTCAAGTGGCTTTCGATGCACAATAAATTGCAATATTTTTTATCAAGCTATATAGTAAAAGAAATTAGGGGCAAATTGACTGCGAGGATCATGAGTCGGAAGGACCGGTTTAGAAAGTGAAGTTAAGATTGTAGATGCAAATGAGAAAAATGTAGCAAAGAAACAAGAATACAAAGGAACAAAAAAATTCCTACGTTTGAGGTAGCTTATCCAACTTAGTTGATAGAAGGCGTAAAACTCATCAAACAACGCTTTTCCAAGCATTCAGTTCTTTCCTTAAACTGACGGAAGTCCTTGCACTTATTATTACTATTAATATGAAGTAATTATTACTATACATATATATTGCATGTTACATACTCGTACATCAATTTGTTACTCTCAAACTAATACGCAGTCACAGAGTATTTTCTAAATATCATCAAAACACAATGGCTATTTACCACAAGCATTTTTTATATTTGATCTTTGCTGCAGGTGTTTTGTATATTTGGAGAATTTTATACTGACAACTTCTCAATTGTGACGATACCCTATTTGGAACGCGGATGCGATCCGAATTACATGGTCAAATTGGTATTATAATGCATAGTGATATGAGATAAAATATTAATTGATCTTTGCGGTAATCGACTAGAGTAGCTAAAATAAAAAACAAATTAGGATGCAAATTTTTAAAATAAATATTTTGATGGTCATTTGATATAACTTGTTGGCCGATTTAATTTAATCAATTGAGCCACGCTGCATAAACTTTTTGCTGTTTATTAACCAAATTTTAAAGTAAAATAATCAATTATCTTGAGATACCATACGCAACATTCAATTTCAATGTCATATGTTAACAATGTCACAATGATAATTGTGAAAACCCCAGGAAAACATGATAACCATAAATCTTCAATTAATACAAAACGAGAAAACATATCAATTTAGAAATAAAAAAAAGTAAATTCGATTACGATTTACATAAATTTTCCATCAATTCAACATCACCATCATTTATAAAAATAAAGTGTACAATGTACACCATCATTCCAATAAAATCAGCTATCGATCATTAGAGGTATTTTCTTATTTTACTTCTTCGTCTATTATGTGTGGTTATTTTACTCGTTAAGAAATTATGAAATAGTGCAATGAACCTTGTCTACATATATATATAATGCATGCTTTAGCAATAAATCGATATATGTTTGTATATAATAGGATCGTGTGCCGTGTTATAATTTTTTATGATACAAACTTGAATCTCTTGGGTTGGGAATTGGACTAGTTTTAACAAATTAATATATTTATCAATATAAAAGACCACCCATCGCGTTCCAAATCACTATCGTTTCGTTTCGCACGAATCACTTGCATTTCATAACGATCCTGCAAACTATAAATCATTTTATTATTTTAATATTTATTATTTTGAATCAATATTTTGTATCAATATTAATTTCAACTAAAAATAAATCACTTTTTCTTTTTTATTATATATGTACCGCGCGAGTACCAGTAATAAAAGACTTGATCTTATATACCTTTCGTTACATAAAAAAAATGAATATTTAAGCCTTTGAATGTGCCCACAATTGGAATTTTTATTTTTTTTTATTTTTGGTTTCATATGTGACAACAAAAAGTATTTTAAACCATGCATGTTATATCGAAAACAAGTTCAATTTCAGATCATAAAAATAAATCGATTGGGTAACATTTACATTTTACCTACTTGTTGTAAAAATGAAACATGCAAGTAGTTTTTTTTGGTAAAGTAGTTTATATATAAATGCATAGATTGCAAAATTAAACAATTTGCAATTGCACTTTTTCTTAAGGTTCGATCGTAATCAAAATATAATTTTATACGGTGATCGACAACGTACGCCCGTCCACCTACATGAGTCATGAATATATATGATACGATTAACTAAATTGAATTAAACTTTCCATTTCTAAAAAAAAAACTACTGGGTATAGTGCCTATAATCACACCCTCCCCCCTTCCCAATCAGGTAACAATATTTTAATATCAAAACAATTATTTTAATTAAATTTTGTAATAAACGATTGTTTAAAATTTATGTATATGTACTGAGAGACCCGGAAAATGTATGTTATTATAATTATGGTCTACTTGAAATTTTAACTAAATTTTTGTGCGCGAACCTGAGTCGAATTTCTAATTATTACATTTGTTGTTTTGGAAATTGATTAGCATACACCAATTTGTATAGACATCCATTTTAATTACGTGTGTCTATAGACAACGGAATTCGTTATGTGGTGCCTATATATTTTATGTATAGCGAACTTGAAATGCCGTGAACTTTCATTTTTATGTATCATGTATGGTAGCCTACATGTTCATCGTTCATGAAGTATACAAAAATGTCAGAATTGATGCAAGCTATGACAATCACAAGCTATGGAATCGTTAAGGCTTAAGAGAAGATGTTAAATGGTAAAGATAAAGAATTACTGTCATGCCAGCGGGACAGGAAACTAATAATATCAAGAGATTCAACATCAAAAGTATTCTGAGTCGGAAACTACTAGGACCTTTTGGTTTGAAGGAAAGGGTACAATTTGAATTAGGTAACTGTGTGAAATGATATTACATTAGAACAACCGATCAGTCAATAATTGATGGTAAGCTTAGCAAAAGAGCTAGTTTTAATATGTCTCTCTAATAAACATTACATTTGAAAATAGCTAGTAACCAAACTTTAATCGCTTTTGTCTAGCTGCATGAGTGAGTGGCATTAGACAACCTATTTTGAAACTAAACCCAGTTTTGTTGGAGTTCAATCTTAAATGGATAGATGCTTTGTACCATCTGCAGTATCACACTTTGAAACCTACAATTATAGTTAACTATATGTAACCTCATAAATCACGGATTAGTTTCACGCCAAAGCATTAAAGCATTAAAGGATTACATCCCGAGAAGTAGATTGATAAGAAAGCGACATAAAACAGTTCGACAAGGGAAATTGGTGTAAAAGACGATTATTCTGGAAATAGTAATCAACAGAATATTTATTAAGCCTTGATTAGTAGTTTATGCAGTGTTCAAAACAATTTATTCGATCCACGTCAAAAAGTAAATTAAACGCACCTGCGCACCTCTTAATATGCAAAACTGCTTAATTTTCGTTTATTACAGATTTAAACTTATAGGAAAGTTACCTTCTAAATCAGACAGTCTGCGATTCAATTGGCTTTCAATTTTTTTATCATTGGGGAATAAGTAAATGTTTGTAATCATCGGTGGACATGTTCGTAGGACACTGTTGTAAATTCCTCTATGGCTTAACCAGTGATTTTGTACCTATTTCTATTCCCGTTCTACTTTTACATGAATTATGCTTTAAGTAGGAAATTCCAGTTTTGCCACTATAGACAATTTAATATAAATTATTTAAAATTAGAGCACCTAACATAATTAATTGGTTTCACTCTTCGGGTTTTAATTTTTTTAAATATTGGATGCATTTTTGGTAAATTTGACTATAGAAAATTCGAGATTATTATTTAAGCTTACCTATATCAAAGGTATTAGTTAGCTTTGAATGAAAGTGTTCGAGTTGTTTTACAGAATAAAAATGAAATGTTAAAGCTCAACGCAAATCTCGACGTCATATTAATCCTGTCCATTCCCATTCAAATCGGAACTGACTAACATTCGTTGTTACATTGCTGACTAGTAATATTTTAGATCTCCTTTTTGTAGTTTAATATCGATGCTGTAGTCAACGGTGACCGTTTTGTTGACGATAGTGAGTAATCGTAAATTAACAGATACATTTTAAGTGCAAAAATATTGCCTATCAGTTTCAGTTTTAATCTGAATTGCTCTAGTAAAAGTTTGTGGTTAGTGTAAATGGTGTGTTTCTGACCTATAAATAAAATATCCAATATATATTTAATAGAAAGATAGATTGTTAGTTATTTAAAATATTAGATCATTCCATCAGAACTGCATTTAAGCTGCACTACCACCTCAAAACAAAACCACCAATAAATGGGTGAAAGATATAGTTTTGTTGAAAATGCCAAAACACCAAAAAGACAATGTTCATCATAACTTTAATTATTCAGAACATAACTGTATGTGCACTTTGGGAATTTGCACATTGTTCCCTTAGACTCCAAGATTTAGCACACAAATTTAGTACTTTAGTCGCACAGTTATCATAAGCGATGAAGCTCATTTTTATTTGAGTAGGTTGGTTTCTGATATAGAGAATGAAATTCTATAAGCAATACAGACCAAAACCACTTATAGAGAGGCCATACAAAATTTAGTGAAAATAGTAGTTTTGTGCGAATTAGAACAGTTAGATGATATCTCTATAACAACTTTGGAAGTGAGGGTATTGGTTAAAATTTAAGGGCAAAAAACCGTCACACTCCATTATTTCAAATAACAGAAAAAATTCAAAGTTTTGGTTTCTATATATATAAAAGGTTTCCAAACGAGAAAATGTTAATTTCTAAATTAAATTAGAAAATATATCATAATTTTCCCATCACTGCATTAACCTTATTTAATTCAACTCGTCTTACCACCGCAACGCATACAAACACAAGACTAACTAACAATGAGATTTTTTTCCGGATTGAATTTGCAAATATATATACGTTGATGAGAATATCTCATCTTACAAGCGCACTATAATTAAGTTTAATTATTACAAAATAATTAAGATATTTACATTTAGAAATTATAACACAATCGCGCGCGGCATATAAGTATGTTGGCGACTATAAGAAGTATTTATCGGTTTAGTATTATTTCAATTACGATTCATAATAAATTTAAATACTTTATACGTCTTATGACGAATAAAAAACTTTTCATTTTCAATGTTTTGTAATAATCGTTTACTTTCACTGTACATATATAATCTGAGACATTTTAATTCTTTACGTATAGTTTTTTTTTTAAGGTTTTGCTTGTTTACCAAATTTTGTTTAATATAATTACAGTGTTTAATCCATATATATATATAGTTTATGCTTATGTGACTTTTGATTTGACAATATAGTTAAAGTCATAATAAAATCATGAAATAGTTGTTATATGAACTTTGTATAGGGTAATAGAGGTAGCGGAACATATTTTTTATGTGGTGAAATTTTATAATATGAGCACATGAGGTGACACCGTACAAAAAGTTCCTTGCATAAAAATGTTACTTTCATTTTAAAAAGTTCTCGAGTTTATCAAGTAAAAGTGTAATGGTTTTAAAAATTAATTAGTTTGATTTTAAAACTAAAAACTTGCTCAGCATGAAACTATAATATCATCGTCTCTATATAGACAAAAAATTAGATTAAGAATTTTTCATTTATTTACTTTCTAACAAGATTTAACAAAGAAATTGAACAGGTTAACGGTGCATGTACTTATAGGTATGTATATTTTGTATACCATTAACAAACAAGTGGAATAAATCGAAATCACGATACACGCGAGTTCAAAAAACTCGAATAATAATAAATCATGCTGCACTCGGTATAAATTGAATTTAAACATAATTTTAACTAATTCAATAACCGTTATAATACGTATATACATAATTCTTTATGATTGATTATGTCTATCAATTTTAATACATAATATACAAAGTGTACGATGAGGCTTGTACGATGAGATTTGGCAAAAGGTTAATACTTTTCCAGAATTTCATATATAATTATGATTAATTGATTTACTATATACATACAATACATGAAATTGATTCGATATTTATAAAACGCCAATTTGCATATCAAATGCTATTAGTTTCATTAAAATTGATGAATGTCAAGATTTAATAAAACACGATATATTTAAAACGTGATACATATTATATGGCCAATTAATTTGGCTCTTTGATCATAAATTTTAAGTCTTCTTTAATTAAAGCAATAACGTTTTATGTATATTATCTATCATAGTCGATCAACTTTCCAATTCGATTTGCAATTATATACCCCTTTTTATGGTTTTAATTACTTCCATAAAAAAAAAACGAATTAAAAATATATACACCTGAAACGAAAATCTCATAATTTTTAAAATTTGTGTTTAATTTTAAGTCTTACGTACCTACATATTTACACTCGTGTAACTTTAAAACGTTTAACATTTTTTTAGCAAGAAATAAAAAAAAATAAAAAAGATTCACCGCACCTCCTTTAAGTGGCTGTAATTGTAATTTAATACACATCATTGACCTTTTGGCGGGAATTAATGCTACACGACTATACGTATTTACACTATAATGTGACAGTTAAATGGAATATTGCTTCCGAATCGTTATTTAATAGACACGCACTTTCACCCCGTAATATTTTGGTCACGAGTTCTGTCAGAAAAATTATAATTTATACATTCATGAGAAATGTACTAATATTTTGTCAATGTATATTTGGTGCACACCTCTTAAATCTGCATTATCATCATAATCGTACATGAATTCTTGTTTTTCGTTTTTATATTAAACTTACATTTTTGGTTATGCGTAATTCTATCACTAAAAAGTTCAATAACACTGTTAATTAATTTAAATTAAAAGTTTTAATTAATATTTTGACGAAAATTGTTTAATAATTGAATGTATCAAACACTTTTAAACAAAAACCGAATTTTTGACGTTTCATTTGAAATTTGAAAAACGTATTATACGCAATTGTATTTTGTTTTCGAAGGTTGGTCGTCTGCCAAATTTTTGGCTCAAATTTAAAATATATAGCTCAATACATCAACGTGTTTCATAAATCTCCTTAATGATGTCTTTTTGTATTTTTTTGTTCATTTTTCATTACTTTTAATATATTCTTGAATCAAATCCGTTTGCTACACCTTTAAAATTTAGCATTTTATAGATAATATTTGGTACATATTATAATCATTTTCCAAAGTCTCTAAGCGGTATTCACATTTCAACTATCTTAAATATGATTATGGAAAAATGGATAGCTTCTGAAAAAGTATTTAAATTTGCATTTGGCTTGCTTTTAGGACATTTCATAATCATGAATATATACCACCGTTTGTTGTTGAATGCTATAGTTACCGATACTGATTGCCATGATTCGAAGATATGGTCAATAAGAGTGATAAACGCAACTATGGTGAAGTTATCTGCAGAGTTTTATTTCAAAGATATATAACGTTACGAGTGATATTCAAATTTACATTTGAAAATCGAATATGTAGTCGTTTGTTGGCCGGCAATATCGTTAGTTAGGACCATAAAAATTAACAAAAAAGAATTGGAAAGGCCTCGGTCCAAAAACTGATGCTTATAAAATTTGCTCAAATTATAGCCAAATTATATTCAAGAATGAGAACAGTGAAATTTTTTTAAAGTTATCAACAAATTCTTCGTCAAAGAATAAAATTCAATTTTAAAAAAAAAGTAAATTGGATACTGCCGTAAAATTTACGTTCAATCAATCAGCATTTTGAGACCTTTGATCAAACATTTAATGGGAGACGTCGCCGCAGGATGTGCAAAAAGCGTTTGCCGCGTATTCAAGTTGTAATTTTAAATACTTTCATTTTAAATACTTTGAATTAAGGTACTTTGATAAAAAATATCTGGCTATTTTATTAAATTTGCATTATATTTAAATTCGGTTTCGGTCCGGTGTAAATTAAATTAAATAAAGTGCTTAAAGTTAAAGTGTATTGAAATCCTTATTTCAAGGCATTATAATTTTACTTTTCGATCGCATAACTTTCTTGAGACAATTGGTATGGCTGAGCAAGCTCTTAAAAAACAAATTCAAATTTAGTGAACTCACTAAATTTAGTAAATTGACTAATCAGAACCACGAGCTCACCAGGCTAGACGCGTCGAGAAGCTCATGTAGGAATTTACAGAATTCGGAATGCGCATTTCTACGGTAGATGCAGAAGAAACTTGCAATCACAGATATAAAGAGAGTAATCATATTGCTGCGACAATATTGAGTAAGTGCCTCCGCACCAAAAGCCTCAACGATGGTGTGACCAATATAAAACTGGTCACATCTCAAAATGGAACACAAATTTGTGAACACAATGATCCAAATTGGATTACGTGGTGTAGCAGTTCTTTTTTTATGACCATATCCATGAGTCACCGAGCTTGAAGTGCAGTTCAGTACATTATGCAGTGGACATACAAAAAATTGGATTTGTCTGAACAAATCTGCGTTAAAATCAAAACTCATGCAGCAACATGGACGAAATTTTTTGAATGTAAAGTACCTACTTAGAACGCAGAACAAAAATTATTCAATATCCGTCAACTGGGTCACGGCCTAAATTGTATTTCGGTTTTTTTTTTGTACAAAGCATATAATGTAACTGCCAATTTCGAATGCTATTTCGTAAATTGATATTTAAAGTGAACCTAGTCATTCGTCCTTGATTTGGCAGAGAGCTGTGGCATTCTACAACAACAACAAAAAAAGAGTTGGGCGACACATATTATTCAAGAATGAGAACTACGAGAAGATTTTAGCGGAGTTAACAAATTCTTCCCCAACAGATTAAAATCCGTATCATAAAAGGTTGCAATTATAAAACTGTCCAAATTATTCAGTCCTAACCATAGCAATTAAGTTAAAGTTTGGTCCGATTTCTGAAGAAAGTTTAAAAATGTCATTTTTTAGGTCAATTCATGAACTTTACTTTACGGGTGATAATTGTCGATTGTGCTACTGTAACATTCTATTTTAATCAAGGAATAACATACAAATCACTTAATTAATAATTATTTATTTTCGTTTTTAAATATAATTCAACCAATAATTGTTTTAACTACTTCTACTACGGACAACAATGAAAATATACCGAAAAACTGTTTTCTATACACACTCGTGTTTGACGATAAAAGAATATGCGTTTCCATAATTTTTACTGAGCTCAATGATCAAATAAAAGGTTTAATCTATTACTTTTTCGACTATCGTATTTGCCAAACCGAGTCTGTCAGCGAATAAAAACAACAAATTTAAAAAAAATAACGCTTGAAAAACGACGTTACCACGTTGATTAATGTTATTAAATTTTTTGTTGATTAGATGGCAGTAAGTCACTGGATTCATGTTCTCATTAACAAATGTTTAATTTTAAATGATATAAAAATGTTTTTTTCTGTGCAAAAATCTCAAAAATTTCTGATGCAAACATTTGTTCATGTATGTGATCAAAAATTGTCCGCGACCAACCAATTCAATCAACATATTTAAATAACATGACATGCTCATTGGGCAGCCAGCCAAATTACTACTAATTTTACTATAATTCAAAATAAAAACCGAGTTAAAATATTTGTATCTTTGATTTTGCAGATTTTTGCTTTGTGTTGATTTTAAAACAAAATTTTGTTAAAACACGCGTTTTAGAAGTAATTTGACTGGTTGAACATGAGATGTGATTAAAATGTGTTGATTGGATTGGTTGGTTCGCGATCAATTTTTGATCACATACATGAACCCGCTATTAAACAAATTTAGTCTGGTTCATATTCTATTTGTTATTTATCAGTTGATCACATATAAGTGTATCGTGTGACACTTTCTAAATAAGGTTTTGTAAGTTTCTACTGTTACTCTGGTCTTAGACTACACAAAAAAGTTTGCAACCACTTCGTGCAAACAAATTTATGGGTGCCTTAATTTTTAGACTGAAAAAGGGACTGGCTAAGAGATAATACGTATACATTAGGGGCAGTATTGACCACTGTGGTAAATGTTTTTGCAAACATTTTTGTATTAATACAAAGGGAACAGATATAAAATATTTGGATATTTTATAGGATATCTGGAGGTGATCCACCATCAAATTTAAAAGTTTATATGAATCATTTTCTATACAGTTGCTTACCCATTTTATGGCTGGTGATATTGATTAGTTAGAAGAATGATGCTATTAACTTCATCTTGAATGTCGAACTTACATAGGTAGTGAAGTAGTGGAATCTGTCATTAGCGCTTCATTTTGTTCCTGAAACTTTCAAGCCAAAGATCGTCAAGATCCCAAGAAGAAGAGTAGAAAGTTTGGGTTGAGAATAATCTACAAAAAGTTGTGCTGGGATTATCAGATTGCTTTTGACTTTGAAAAATACGGCCATTACTAAAACATTCGAATAACACAATAACTTTAGTTTGGTAACCTTGTGGTAGTGTGATTAGATTAATCAATAAAGCATTACAATGGCAAAAATAGACTTACGCAGTTCATAAGGGGAAAATCAATAACTAACGTAACACACTAATCGTTTCTGATAATATGTTTACCACCTTTGGGTTAACTGATAATTTCACCAAAAGCAACTAAAACATGATTGGTATCATAAAAAAATAAAGATATATTACGCTAGATAACTATCAGCGTTAAACGAAAAGTTTCCTCACAAGTTACTCGCAAATAACATGCTAAAGAATAGCCGCTGGTTGTCTGAGGTAATTTAGTCGACTATCCAAGGCTTGTGAAATTCAACAAATTTTATTATTGTATAATTCGAAGCATCAAGTATTGATTTGTTTGTTTAAAATTAAAATTATGGCAGGTGGAGTTTTAAGCTCCCAAGTTCTTTTTCTAAATTATTAAACCCACATCGTTTTAATTACTTGTAAATCGCTTATTTAACAGGTGAAAAGTTTTAAAATAAAATTATCCATTAAAAAAATTAAAAATATAAAAGAAACAGCCTTGCACAACTTCTAACATATCAAGTTTTTTTTTTTTATGTAGATCACATCAAAAATTTGGTCTTAATATTTACAAAAACAAAATTTCGTTTTACTTTAATTAAAAGAAAATCTCTTTCGTATACACTGTACAATTTGCAGTTACATTTCTACGCTTTTACACGTTTTATTCGTTATGCAACGAACCAGCCAAACATAAAAATGGTATATTGATTCGAAAATATGTATTAAGTTATACAAAAACATAAATTAATATTGTTGGTTGATTTAATTTTAATAGTTTTGTAGTTTTAAAATAAAAGCGTACGATCGCGCAGAAAGTCCATATCTACATTTAAGACATTAAAACAAATTGTAACTAGTGGAAACGACATCGAGTGAATCATTCATTTGCGATGTAAATGTTATTATGTTCGTAAATGACATAACATGAAGACGCTGTCTATAAGATGTTAATTTATCAGTTTGATGTTGTCTTAATCGGAGTGTGTGTGTGAGTACACATGTTAATAAACAACGTCTATATGTATATGGGACAGTATATAGTGCGCGAAAATGTAAGTGATAGCATAATTTAATTGATGTACTGTGTAGTGTTTCTATAGTGTTATACTAGACAAAATTACCATACTCGGTGCAGTAAACATTGTTCAAAGTATTTTTTATTTATTTTTTTAGTTTCACCATAATAAATTGTAAATGTGTTTTAATTATATACACTAAAAGTGGGTATGGTATGGATTACCTTGAAGACATTACTAAATAAATTGTTTTCCTATATATCACGTGGTTGAGCAAGTATAACTGGTCTTATTGTAATAATACTATATATAATTATTGTTATAGTTATACCTGGAATATTTTTTTTATGTTTATAGATCCGGAAGTTTCTGTTCAATACTCATATAAATCTCAATATTTCACAATAGTTTTCGATAATTGGTCAATTTCCTTACAATAAAATGAAAGTTCTGTCTTTGTCCGCTCATATAAGATTATAACATATATTGTAGTCATAAACACGTAGGTGGAAAATTTGATTAGAAATGATTTATGGACAACATATATCTAAATCAAATTACCTTCAAAGTAACAGTGTTTCCCTAATGTGTACAATATACATATACGTCGTATGAACTTTTTTTTTATTATTTATTTTATTAGATAAATTTCTTTCGTACATTCTAATTTTTTGTTTATAATTCGATTAGATTTAGATTTTTTTTTAACATTTTTATATTGTGTTTGATTAATTGTTTAGTTCTTGTGATGAAAGTAATAGTGTAAGAAAGTAAATATAATGGTATAAAATTTAAGCGCGCAAATTTAATGGGAATAATAATAAATGGTTTTTAGAGGCCCTTGTTGGTCTGTATCATATTCATATTTCTTGCTATACATATCCATAATTTATATCTCTTTTGCACCATCAGTTAAAATATCAACACAGTTTTTTCAATCTAAGCTATGATTATTAAAAAAATTATCCACGATACTTAATAATTCGGCAAAAAATTATGATAATGGACAAATACAAGCCAGAGTGCAGGTTTAGCTTTCCTCCATTTCCAGACACAAATTAAAACATTTCAGACAAGATATCAATTCAGCTTTTATTTTTGCTGCGGAATCTCTAATTCGATGAGCTAAAGCGTGTCATTGGATAGTGATTTTTTGCTTCATCAATTTTATCAATTATACATTTAGCGAAATCGACTTAATCAATTTCTCAGCTATTGTATAAGCTTTGCCTGCCATAGAAACACGATAACTTAATGTGTGAGGCTTCAGTGGCTTTCTAAACTCTAGTTTTAAAAGTTGAAACGATTGGGTGTTGGCATTAAATTCAGTTAATACTCTTAATATGTTAAGATCAAGATTATATTCAAAACCGCATTTGAACCTTTTCGCTTAAAATTAGGTTGGAGTAATACGTGATTATCACGATAATTAATTTGACAAACTATTTTCAGGCATTAAGTAAAGTAAGAACTGAGAGTATTTGAAGCAATCTACCTCATCATTTATAAAGAAAATCGACCAATTCTCAGTCTTATTTATCGAGTAATGCTCGATCTGCCTCGAGTGAAACCATGCTGTTGAGGTGTAATGTTCTTTTCAAACAAACCAAACAATACATTAAAAAAAACGACAGTGAGTTCATGTTCAACTCGCAAAAATTATGTGAAAACTATTCTCTTTTCTCAACAGTTCCCGACATCAGTATTAATACCGCAGTAAAACATTCATAATTTAAATCTGGGGTAAGTCTTTATGGATTTTCGAAAATAAATGAATAGTCAATGACCCACGTAATAGTGGTTTGATTTGTTTGATTGTTTATTTATTTTACCAAAACCAAGAACATTGTCTATTCAAGCCTGATACCAAAACTTTCCATCATAAAAGTCAAACTCATCGCGGAGCACACGCGGCCATTTAGATTTAATTATAGAAGGCTTTGCTAATACATATTTAAAAATGTACAATTTGTTTTTTGCATCTGTCAATTAAACTTTCCGACCGGCTTGCTTAGACTTTGTTGTTGGTTTTGTATTAGTGCCTAAAATTGTCCTTTGAATTTTGTTTTTTTATTTTATTTCTTTTAATTTGAACCGATATTCACATTTACATTCATATAATTTGTAATCGGTTTGTTCGAATATGCTTTTCGTAATTTTCGTCATTTTCATTACAAATTTTGTCGACATTTCCGTTACATTATTCTATATAACTTTTTTAGGTACTACTGCCGCTAAAGATGATTTCACATCAACAACTTAGACATCGCTGATAAAATAGAAAATGGTCTGTATAGTTTTAAATATTTGTTCAATATTCCAGCAAGCCCAGCAAGCGCGGATAACCCTATACACTTCGCTCCATTCACGCAATCAAAAAAATTAGTCCCGAAAATGACTCTAACGATAAATAATTTAATAATTTTAGTATGCTCAATATAGCGGTTACTTTTGGCAGACGGAGGTATGTAAAGCTCCTAACATAAAAGTGTTGGAAATCATTTTTATTTTTACCCAAAAAGCTTTGCAGTTATTATGATTCAAAAAGTTGATCATATATTACTACCAAAAACAGATTTAACACCAAATAGCAGTCGACGCCTTACTCCCTAAAAATAGCATTTCTCAGCGATAATCTGAACTAAATAGTTTATTATTCATCAAATCAAGGATGAGTTTCGCCACGTCACGGATTTCAAAGAATTTGCAAACTGACCCAATTTTAAATGACAGTAAGTTATATTTTAAAATGTCCTGATTTTAATTAATTTTCCCTCCGCCAGGTCAAGCTTGAATGCTAAAAACTTTTTAATATATTTAGTACATATTTTAATAGTGGGGCAGTTTTATAAAAATCCTAATCATCCTTGCAAGCATCAATAGTGTAATTTTCTCCTTGGAGTAAATTTGGAAGATGGTGCAGTAGGTGCGTAGAGACAACATTTTTTTTAGTTTATTAATTGTCCCTGCCGTCGAATTTGGTATTCGACTGTTATGATCTTACATCTTGGATAATTTGATATTGTCCTTTAGATTTAGAAATTACCACATGGTCAAATTGACTTTCTGTTTTGCCGAAGAAATATTACTAAAATTTTCTTCAGAATTGTTTTATGAATTGATTGCATTAGTTTGAGTTCTAGCATTAAAGTCACCAATCTATGGAATATTCGTTCGGAATATGTTATTCTGTGCCTAAACCAACAAGACCAAATTTACATAAACGAAATTAAAATTAATTAATTATTTAATTAATTTGTTCATGCATAATGAGGGGGAAATAATTTATAATTGTTCTTCTTTAATTACAATTAAGTGAAAATTATTGTTATAAATAATTTTAATTTTGAAAGTTTTTTGCATTTTGTTTTTAAATTGAAAAGTAAAAAAAAAAAAACATAAATGAGAGTAAAATATTAACGAAGTAGTTAGATAGTGTCGGAGGTTAAACTGCTACTAATTACGAAATTTCCAAGTACATATACGTACGTTCCTAATTTTAAAACTGATAAAATTTAAAACACATACCATTTACAAATAACTTTCATTATCAATTACATAAATCATATAAAAATGTCATTGATTTTGTAATACCGCGCGCGAGGTCGTAGTACATACATTTAATCTTAAAAACTTTCTTAAACCGAAAACCTATCTACACGAAAAATCTGTTAAACATTCTTTGTCGGTTATACAATCAAACAAATTGAACTAAATTTTGTTATAATTTATAATAGTTTCAAACTTGATCAACGTGCGCGCGCGCACTCGACTGTGTGTACAAAGGAAAGTATTATTGCGCGTATCGTGTACGTTAAATTTATGACATCGTGAAAATAAGATTACGATCTTTAAGATTTTGTCATCGAATTACTTAATAACATATATTCGACAATCTAAATCTAACACACTTGTTATAAATTTTGTACTACAACGGTTATATTACAGTTCTCATCAATCAAATTCAAATCGTTAATTTGATTTTCGTTTTTATACGATGGAAGTGTTTATTCGATTTAAGTGTAACAAATCAATCTTAATGTGATAAATAACCATAATTATCTCTTATGTAGACTTTCGATTTTTATTCGATATCGTAGAAATGACGTACACTTTCCAGTTATAGATTATTGTTGTGTCGGAATTTATTATTAATATAAAAACAAAAAACAAAACAAAAACAAAAATTATAAGATTCAAGGTTGTGATGCTCTTAAATCTTATATACCTATACTTTTTTTTTAAATGTCAATGATTTCGATTTTTTTTCGCTCTCTCGATATTTTCTTTGAAAACATCACGCAATTGGCTTACAAAATATGTGATCATTATATTATTGGTTCATTTCCTTAAAAAACAATTAATTTTCTTGAAATCATCATCGTCTTAAGATTTAATTAAATTAAATCGAGTAAGCAGAATTTTTTTTTTCGTTTATCGATTGCGATCGATGTGTTTCAAGGTTGTAAATTTTAATTTTAGTTTCATCTCTAGTCATGCGGTGATTTTTTTGTTAAGTTTACGATATCGAATTTCTTTTTTTTTATTTAATGTCGGATGTCGCGAACTCAAAGATAAATATCGCCAATATTGTATGATGGATTTTGGGGCATAACCTCGAGTAATGAGTTTGTTTTTATGAAAATCATAGATTACGTGATTGTTTGTTCACGTATATGTAAATACATGGTTTCAATTGATGGCATCAATTTTGTGGCATATTTAAAAAAAAAAATTGGAAGCTGACATTAGATTACAATTGAGAAATCGATACAAAATCGTTGTGTGATAAACGTTTTTTGTTTTTTGGTTTGATCATTGAAGCGCAAGATATTGCAACCTAACTATAATAAATCAACTTGCAGTTCGACAAATATTTGATGACGGCGGTGACTAAATTTATTTAGCGATAACATGTCAAATATTAAAAGTGACTACATTCTGTATCTTATAAAATTAATTCAGGTATACTTAATTAGAAGCTCCTCGACTTTTTTTTTTTGGTGGTGTTAAATGTTTTAATCAGAATTGTTGTTTTTGGACAACAACTTTTATAAGAAATTATGGGTTTATATAAAAATTGTATGCATGGCCTGTTGCAAACGAATCATTTTTCTATGGGAAATTCCCATACATAATATTTCTCCTAAAATATTTAATATGCGACTATGCGCTGGTAGCAAGATCAGACATCATGGTGTATTTTGATTTCTGATCATTTAACTATTGTTCAATACATAACTAATATGTGATCTTGAAATGAAATGCTAATAACTCCAGCTTATGTTAACGCCACCGTTCGCATCATGAAAAACATTTATCAATTTAACTCATTTTTGGGCCGGAACTTCCAAATTTTTTCATTTTACACGGCCCGTTGACCAAACCAGAACTTCGGGTATTTGCTCAATTCGACTAATGCCAGTACGAGCATAGACAAAAAGTAATGGATAAACGCAATACAGGAAGAAGAAAAAGTCGTTCATAAGAAGAAATCCTATTTAGCACGGAATAGAGGTTACGGTCGGCAACAAATGCTCTTCGGGATAAAAAAACAGTTTGAGTTTCTCAACGTACAGCTCGTGGACTTTTTTTTATTACTAGAAACTCAAAAAAGCAATTCAGATGACGAAACTGCAAATAATGAATAAGTTTTAAAATAAGAACAGAGGGTTTGTTCTTGTCGAGGTGCTTCAAATGTTAAAGTCTTTGGCATAAGATTTTTATTACGTGTTGGTCCAACTTCAAAAGTCTGTAGTTCAGCTTAAAATGAACTTAGGCCAGTTTTCATGGTTTTATATGATATTGAGATGTCCAAAGTTTTATACAAAATGTCGTTGTCCTACTCAAAAAAATATTAAATTATGCTAGCGATTGTAAGAAAACACTGGTCAGACCAGATGTAGATGTTTACATGAGTGTAAACATTTTTTTTGAAAATTAGTTGCTAAAAGAGAATGGTCCATTTCAGTAATTGTCCGAGGCAATAAAACCAATGCTAAAATATACGACTATCTATTATAGCCTGGATTTGACATTTTAAAATGTGAGTTGAAGAACCAAGTATTAAAATGATGCGATAAAGATGTACTCCAACGGATAAAAACACACCCAAGCGAATAATCAATGAAGAAATAGTGGAAATACCTTGCGTCTTCAATAACAGAAATTGTAGAGTCGTTCATAAATACTTGTTATGGAGTATTACGTGCCCAAACTTAGTGTATATTTTGCAATCACTTTTATGATGATTTCAACGAATCAGCAGGACCAGTGGCAAGATAAATTTAAATACTATATAAGCTAGCTATAAGGATTGAGGAGTAAGTAAAGTCGATCCGTAAAGTGGAAGCAAATACCACATTATAACAAAATTACAACCAAAAATTTTACTGTGAAAAATTATTTTGCCAGTCGTCTTTAAAACAAATAGAATGAGCAGCTCATCAAATTTTGATTAAGGCAACGCTTAAATTTAGTCCTGGAAGAGATACATAAAGGTAAACTCTAAAAACATTTAAACGTCATCAATACAATACACAAAATCAGGAGGCGACTTTACTAGAGTAACCAAAGTGATTTGGAAGATAGTGCCAAATAAGTGCACTCCATGAAGTATGAATAGAAAAATAAAATGTCGGGGCGCTACTCTGATAAAGGGCTATAATAGACTCTTACAAATCGTCTAATTTAGTGTAGAGGCAAAAGCATATCCGAAAATGCAACAAGCTGGAACAGTTACTAAAAAGTATGAAACAACTATGCATTATACTAATTATTAGCGTTCCTTCCTAATCCTTTCTAAATATTATAGTTTCTTTATAATTTTTGCAGCCATACTATATATACCATTCTCCACGTTCTCTCGGACCCCAGCCTAAAGTCAAAAATTCAAAAAATTTGTTTGTTTGTTTGTTTATTTCTATGCAATCTGTTTTGGGGCCGAAGCTCACCCAACTCTTTCGCGGTTAATTAACGTCCTACTTTACGCCATTACTAGCCAAATCGAGGACGCGCGAATACAGGTTCGCGTTTCAAATATCCATCTGCACATTGCAGTGCTCCAGCCAGCCTGTACTGGCATGGACGATGGTTCGGCCAATGAATTCTGCACTCCAACGGGGGTCATAGTTGTGTTCATCGTCATCACCGATCGTAATCAAGTGATGAAAAATCCCTTTTGCAACCCTCCCCCGTTGGGATTCGAACCCGGTGGAAAAAATTTGCTGGTGCTAGGTTAAGTTTCTGAGACCTATATAGTCCAGATCTTTTTCTGCCGAGCGCGGACTTTCAGAAAAAGGCGTGCTGTACATTCAAAGTTTTATTCTCGCTCTCAGGACAGTACAGAGAATCATTGTGCTTGAATTTATTTAGATGAGCATGAAAACAACTGACTCAGGTAGAAATCCACCTCTCCATATCTCCTATTTGTCCATTTATTTATCGAACAGATTGGTCGATGAGTCCAACGTTCTTTTGGCTAATTGTCTATCAAACCTGCTACTCGCTGACAGATCATGGTTCATTATCCTTTTTTTTCCCTTTCGGAAAAACATAATTAGTCTCTCTTAAGTTCAGCATTGTTCACGATAAGTTCAATTTACTCTCCCAGTTTTCTCATATTGCTAGTCATCAATTATTACTCTCGGATACTTAATAAAGGGTTACAACTGGAACCTTCTACACATATTTATAGTGCATATAGTTAATAACTGGAAGCAAATATGAATAACTAAGCTCAATGATCCAACACAGTACCTACACAACATCAACTCAAAATAAGTTCATTATATGGATATACATTAAAATATTAAGGTATGAAAATATAAAGATATATCTTATGCTAGACAGTCCGATGGCCATTAGACGCCTACAAAGAACCAACTGAATCTATTGTAAATCGATTGATACCAAAACAAAAATCTTCTATCATACTACTAATATAGATGGTTTTGGTTTTATACCGGACAAATAATTAGAAATTGTTTGAATTTCGCTTTTTAATTATAGAAGGCTTTGCTTCAGATCAATGATTTCAACGGTACATCACATATCACAGTGCTTCATCATAGTCAACTGACAGTTAGAAAGAGATAATTAAAATACGATTATTGCAAATTTCTCCAACTAAAACTTATTTAGGTTTTAACAGTTACATAACTTTAGATGCCCATACATAAAACTCATCAATCCTTTCTCTTTTAACCCGCACTTATTAATAAAAAAAGAAGATCAATCCAGTGCTTCCGCAAAAAGAAAGCGACCGTGATAATCTGCCAAAAATATTACACTTAGAATAATATGAATTTGATCGCCAGTATATCCATAAACCAAAACTGTCAAAATAAATTCATATATTCATATCACATATCACTCTTACCTTCTAATTATTTTTTTTGCCATATGTATGTTACCTGTATACATATAGTTAAAAGTCTATAACCGTTTAATTTGCAATTATGCGCATATACACAATTAAATATTCTAGTCCACACCTTAGACTATATTAAAGTCAATGCAATCTGAATAAATTATTATTTTTTATTTCAGACACAAATATGATCCAAATATGAATATAAGAAGACCAATCATCTTCAAACCGATATTCTAATGCCAAGATTTTCTTTTTATTATAATAAAAGAAAACTCATAAATCTTTTTGAACAAATCGCACTTTTTGAAAGTATAAAAATTTGATGCGTATCCAGGTGAATGGTTACTGGTTTGCCAATTTGCAGCGAATCACAATTTTTTATGATTAATCGATTTTTATACGTTTGGTTATAGATTATGCGACGCACTTGAATGTGGTTGATCTAATTGCAATTAAATCGTGTGGTACGTAAACATCATGTCAAATTGATTTGATAATACGAGCATAGTAAAAAAAAAATTAAACTATGTTGCGATTATCTAAACAGTTGACGTGTATAAAGAAAATGCAGAAAATAAATGTTCGACTGCATAATATGGTGGATATCAAGTTGTTTTTTGTTTTTGTTTTTTTTTATGTTGTGATAATTAATTGATAACTAGTTTTTGTAGATTTAGAGCAATATTTTAGCTCGGTAGATTTGGAAACTTGTCGTTGGATTTTTTTACTCGAAATAATGTCGCGACTCTTCGTCAAAGTGTAAGTTAAATTGTGGAAATTTTGCAAAGTTTTTTATTGGTCCTTGTAATGTAGGAGTGAATTATACGAAAGTGTTATTTTCATAGGATTCCGACGGAGGATAGGCGTCTAAAAATAAAAAGTGGTCTAGTCTTAGTTTTATAAAAACCTTCGCTGTGCAGAATTTTTAATTAACTTTTTAACTGTGCCATAATTTCAAAAACTTCATGAAGCCGCACTGATTATTATATAACACTGACATATATTTAACACTGACTCAGCTAAATATATAATTACAAATATCAAACATCACCTGTTCACAATGACAATTCTAAATTTTAAATAAAAAAACTGCTAATGAATCACCCTGTATGTACCTTTAACGAAACCGAAAGTTATCTAACTCTTATAAGAATGATGTGCATAAATAGTTAACTCTATTATGACGATGGTTTGACCTTAAAAAAAAAACAATTTAATTTAATCAACAATAATGATCATATGTTTGATTTTCTTTTATAAGTTGGAGATGTTATTTTGACTTCTTCTTAAAGCGTGGTGTTTTGTTTCGTTGTTTTTACTTCTTCAAATTAATCACGTTTCGCGCGAGATAAATGAGGTAAGGTTGGATTTTTAATTGGATTTTGTAGTTTTTATTTTTGTATATGGTTGGTATTTTAATTAAGAAGAATAGATGAGTAGCAGAGATAGATTGGCATTAATTAATATTTTATGAGATTAGCGATTTATTTATTTTGGTATAGTAAATAAATCAATATGGACATCTGTTTTTTTTTTGGTTGCACGAGAAAGTTTGGTAATTCCTTAATTGAGTGTTAATCGATTGGTTTAGGGTACATTGTAATAAACGGGTTTGACATTAGTTTGCTAGGCGCTCTGAGTTTTCCATTTTAAGTCAACTTTTCATATTTTCTTGGTCGTTGTTAGCGCCTTCAAATGGATCATTATCAAATGGAACTCCTCAAATGGAAGAGATTGTGACAGTGTACTTGCGAATAAATTAGCTCGATGTTGCTTGTGTGGTCTTCCATTATGTTTTGTACTAACATGGTTTGGCCCTTCGATGCTGCATTACTACAGCTATGTTAATCGCTATTACCGAACAAAATCAAATGATAAAAAGTGCTTCCAACTTCATTTTTAATCATAATCGAGATGTTCATTGTTTGAACAGGGAATGCTTAATACTTTGAGTGTCAAATACTTTTTTCGTAAGTTATGGATACATACTTCATGCATCCTAATAATTATATTAGAGATAAAAATTATAAACCATATTTTCAAATAGATGGCACCAGCAGTAAATGCAGTTAAAAGGAGAAATATAATTTTTTGTACTCAAAAATATAGAAATGTGAGCCAAACAAGCGTCATTTGCGCAAAAATTTTCTTTTTGCATATCTAATATAACCTGCGGCTGAGGTCCATCAAATGACTGTAAAAACTTATGGTGAGGCTGCTATTTGTCAAACAACGTGTCGAAACAACAAAATAAGTTACTTTGGCATAAAAGAAAAGGAGCGTTCCAGACCCGTGATAAAGTCCTGCAATAACTGGTCCAAGCCATCACAAAGGCTATTTACTAAATGCAACTAATGCCTTTGAGTCGTCCATTGAAGCTCGACATAATTATGTAAGAGTCCAACCACAGGGAGCAGCAGTTGAAATGAAACATTAATAAAGTTTTAACTGACATTATTTTAGTTGAGTGGCTTATTAGGGACGACAGGCTCCATAGTCGACGTAAGCCGCCATTAATTATACCACAAACAATGTTAACACGATCGTTCCGAGTAAATTCACTATCCATAGTTACACCCAAATTTGAAGCACTGAGAGTCAGTAGAAATTGGTTGGCATTTGCCCACTTGTTATATTTTCAAGATCTTCAGCGGACATATAGCATTTGGAGTGTTTTACAGCTTTATGTATTATGATTTATGAACTTAAAAAGCAACAATGATCCCAAAGTAGACCCCTGTGGTACTCCAGTGTAGATATTCATTGGTTTTGACACCATATCATTAGCTGCGACATTGATTTCAATTAGAAAAGTCAAAAACTTATGATTTACTAGATCTATCGCTTTTAAAAAATTCCAAAATGTTAAAAGAGCTAGTTGTCTATTGTCCACCGCACAGTGAATAAGTCATTAGTAATGCAAAGAAGTGCCATGTCAGTACCGTGATTTTTTCGAACACCGGGCTGTAAGGGCGAGAGTAATTTTTGCAAATTTTTCATAGGCTTAACTAAATTTGTCTTAGGAAACTATTAATTAGGAAACTCCGATGTAGTCAGTTTATGGTTGAATATTTGCTTTATAAATGGAGCAATTACCGGGATTTAACAAGTTTATCACTCCCCTTGGCTTGGAAAGTTTCACCAATAGTTACATTACGAAATAAAAATAAAACAACGTCATCTGGAAACATGACTGGAATTTCAGTATAAGATGTTTGAGCTTATGGTAAGGTGTGAAAAATTTCCAACACTGAGGACCACGGGAAATTTTTAATTATGAGTAAGCGTGATTTTTAACCAATTGTTTTTTAAATTTTCATTAAACCAAGATCCAACACAGGTGTGAGGCATAAATTTACGAAAAAGAAGAAAAAAAATCAAACAACTACACAATTATAAAATTCATAATTTCGTCAGTAGAAGTGCAGGTTTATAAAATAAATATTCCATGGCTTCACGGCTACGTTATAGTATGAATAGAATCGATGTCAATACTATACGATAATCTCTGACATGAAATGGAGATTTGATACTCGACAACCCAGGCAAATCAATTTGTTAGAAATCCACAATGTTATCGACCCAATTTGTGATAGTAAGATCAGTGCATGAGAAAGATAAATTATAGTTTGACCATAAAAGACGAGTTCCGTAAGTCGAATTCAGCAAGCAGTTTTCTCAAATTGGAGACAACATCTTTGGTAAGGTGCAAAACTTCCGTGTTTAAATCACCCATCATGACGTTATCTTCATATTGACTAAATGTTCAACACTTTCATCAGATTATCAAGAAGCTTGTGCAAAGTTGGTGTCGGTTTATATACAAGTCCATCTAAAATACTCCTTCTGTCAGCTTAAATTAGTCATATGTATAAGGTTTAAGCCATACCCCAGATATACCTATAACTTGAAAGCTAGAACCACTAAAATTATCACGAATTTCATCCATCATATCAGTTTTCGTTACATTGACACAGCCACTGAGATTAGACCTTTTCAGTGTTGTCATGTGTAAATCCTAAACTCAGTAATCCTATATGAGATAGGAATGTTAATGTTTTGATGGCACATAGTTTGTATTTTATGCTGGCCGAGTTTTTTTGGGAAAGCAACGAGTATTGTTATTCATAATTTCAACATCCAGTTTTGATGAAACTTGTCAGCCTAGCAATCTAATCGTTTCCATTTGGCAAATATAGGCTATTAGCTTTAATTTTTAATGTCAAACAATCCTCAATATATGAGGGTTGTTTGACATTAAAAATTATCAATATGTTAAGAAATTTAAGATTCTTTACCAAATCCATTTACCTAACTTTCCATGTATTCCCACACATGTTATATCATCATAATGCACTAAAAAAAAAGAGTTCGTGTTACATACCAAATGTGATAAAAATGTCACAAAAAATTTCCTTTTTTCACAAACCATAATTGGACTACATGTAACAACAACAGTGGTAAGATGTTATTCAATCAATTTATATAGTTTTCTAATTTGCATATTCTAAATTTAAGTTGATCTAAATAACGATTTTGTATAAATTTTAATAAGGGACATTGGTTTTTGTATCGTATATGCGCACACAATACAAAACAGTCACGATTAAATAATCACGGGAAAGTGATCATGTTGACATGACTTTATAGTTATATATATAGATAGTTGGACAAAAACGGAGGCCTAAAACTGAGTGTGTACACAAGATTTGGTGTACACCAATAAATTTTATTACATCAACAACATTTTGAACATGTTAGTGTAACATAGAAAAGAAAAGTAATTTCAATTTTGTTGTACGTAAGTAGTTTTGTTTAAGTCGTCAGCAAACGAACGAAAAAGTTGTAAATTTATAATTGAATCGTGAGAAATGTAATAAAAATTCGGTATGAAATTGTGTTAATTTTTATACTCCTAAAATATTAATTTTGTTCAGCCCATTTTTTGATTAATAAAATGCGGTCTCATTCCCGCAGTACAGCACGGACAATCGAAACGGACAATCGAAAGTACACTTATGTTAATGAACTTTAGCACCTGACAACAAATCAGATACATTAATTAATATTCATCACATCGTAAATATAAAGATCATCCTAAAGTTTATGACGCTTAGCTTGCAGCTAAATTACAATTTTTTTTTTATTGTTGTCTTCAATATGTGTCTTATGTATATACATATGTAGTACATATCGCGGCCTTTAAAATTTAAATATAAATCAATATTTATGTTCAAAATCGTTAAAAAATAAGGCAGATTGCATAAGATTACGAATAAAATTAAATTTAAATCATTTGTGAAATGTGAAATTTTTTATGGGAATTAAATTAAAAATTTTTACAATTGTTAAATGTGTAATGCATTGAATTATAATTTCGATTGAGCAATTGATTGCAATTTTATTATTCTAAGTGTTTTATGTATAGTGGTATTTAGTGTGAAATTCACCCGGTGAGTGCGTCACACGTCAATGCGTTAGGCAGAATAATACAATTTACGATAGAATTATGTATGCGAGTTAACCAATTAGAGGTGGATTATGAAAAATATATTTCATAACTGGTACGAATTGAAAAATTCATTGAAAAGTTGAGCTTTGGCGAATACTTTGATACATAGTAGTTTTTAAAAAGCTCTGCGATGAACCACTTCTTTTAGTCTACGAACAACCATAATCTATGTTAGGCTTTTAGTCATCAAATAACTATTTTAAGTTTACTGTTGTTATATGAACTCATTGTGTAGTTGAAAATGACTCGAATAGGAGGGCTAGCAGTGTTTTTCTAATAGTTTTATAATACTGGTTTTTGTCGTATTTTCTTAAGAAAAGACAAATAAAGTTGGAAAAAATTTGGATGCAAATGATGCAGTTCTAGCAAAAAATAAGCCAATTTCTTCCTTTTTTGGCTTTTACTAGTGATCGTAATTCGTGAATCGTGCTTTACCAAATATATTTTTTCGGATAAGATAATTATCCGATTGCAGCTGTTAAATAAGTAGTCCATGGTTTCACTATCAGACACCTTTTTAGGTTGGATGTTATTTTGTGCCATGGTCTATTAATACCTGAGTAAATGGTGCACTAACCTCAAGCCTTTTGTAATCTTTCTTCGATGTTTCAAAGGTAACTTAAGATTGTCCTTCCATCTATCGCATTGTCCCGTCTTTCTTGCCATATTGCAATGGATGCTTTCTGCACATGCATCTTGAGCGAACAAATACGGTTTGCTTCTATTCGTTCAGCTTACACCAAGTTTCTTTTGCTACTCGTCTCAGAATTAAATTTTTTTTACTGTTTTCCTCAATCCTTTGGACATGTGACTTTTTGACTTTTTTTGAGCTTCTGATATGGAGCGATTTTTTAAGTTGGATCATTATTGTTTTGGCAGAAGAAAGATTCTTCTATAAAGCTGCAACACCAATCAGCTATTTTATATACCGAAATCTGAAAAACTTCCTGAAAGCTTTGTCTAGAGTTTCCAGAAAAGAGCATTATTGGGCTCTACCTTATTGGGTTGGTGGGATTGCGTTCACCTCCCTTTCTAAGGTTTCGAGAACACTCCTCTATTTAGCCACTCATTCAGGAACTATGTCTTATTATAGGCCATGCCCTTTGTATCACTTCGATATTATCGAGGCGGGGTGCCTAATTCTTTTTTAAACGTTGTACACATATTACAGCAATTACAAATTTTATTACATTAAAATAAGGGTCAAAATGATGCAGTTCTGGTTTTTATCAGTTTAGTTCTCCAAAGAATTTTTTGTAGGTAGTAGTATTCAACCACCCCTGAATATGATAGACCATATTCTAATTTAGACATGACAGCATGATTCAGAATGACAACTCCTAGAATAACATTCAATAAAACTTGATAGCAGTACTAGCAAAATAACAGTTAAGCTCATTGGAAATTTCTAGATAATCCGAAAGATGAACATTAATATTCGATAATTTACATTCGTTTTTTTACATCACCATTTGCATTATAATTCTCTTTTTGATACGACTGGCAGGTTCAAAGGAAATCCAAGATTGTATTAACTTGAATTTTTTTACCTGTTTTGCTCGAGTGTACTCACAAGGATCTCAAGAAATTTATCATGTACTAAAGAAGGACAATCAATACTCAAAATGAAATTCCAGTTAGTTTCCAGATCCAGTTTTTTATTAGCAAACGGAGATTTATTTTGAGGCGCTGCAACATTAGAAATACTAAAACAAACCTCGATAAAATTGGATCATTTTGAATCGAGGTCCTTGGATTTAAGAAGTGCATAGAAAATTATCAAGTTTAAATCAGTCAACTTTAACCATATCTGCCGAAACAACGTTATAAGCGGAACAAGCACTGAACAAATTTGATCGGTTATATACCCTCACGCCACAGATTTATAAAAAGTATAAAAAGGACGTCATAGAGAATAGAGAGAATCATCAAACACAATTTTAACCCAAAAATTTGATTTTTTTTTGTTTAAGAAGCCACTATACCATTGCATAATACGTAGGAACAAATTTGACAGCTTGGATTTTATGTCTAGCATCAGGTATACAAAACTGTTACTTTCGATGGAGGAAAAAACTTGTAAACCTGTTCAAACCTTTACAACCTCCAATTTTTGACAGTTGTTTTCGAGCAAACATAAATCATTGATTAAAAATGAAGAGCGACATAAAAAAAATGTTATGACAGTATAGATTCGATACCAAGGCTTTTTTACGGTGAATAATTGAACTAAGTTTGTTGAAATATTTCCAATTACCTGAATAGTTTAGATTTTAAAAGTTGCAATAGTTAAACGTTGGTCAAATTTCAATTTAAGATTTTTTCTTCCATAATGAAAACATTTGAAATAATAGTTAAGTCGAGTTGGGAAGGAGTTAACTGGCAACTTTAAACTTTCTATAGTGAACCAATTTATTAAGTTCCTGAAAACTGAATGATTTTAACTTTCAGTTTTCTACCCTATAGCGAATTTTCTTCGATTAAGTCATCGCGGGTCCTGCCGCTTTCTATATATTTGTTTGATGAACCCAATTTTGTTAAGGAATACGTTAGGCCTAATTTTCATTAAGATCAGACCTGTTCCTTTCCAAAAGGAAAGAAGATTTTTTTACATTTCCGAAGGAATTTTTACATCACAAAAAGAGAGACAATCCGTTATATGCCAGGACATGGATAGATCCGGGCTTTCCTGGAGGTAAATTCTGCTATAGTGCAACCGGTTTCCTTCAATTCAAAATGTTCTGTCAGAAAATCATTTTTTTTGATAATTTGGAGGACTCAACAAGAATTTTCAAAGAGGACAAGACGAATTTTTTATTGTGTTTTGAAACTAAAAAGGTACTTGCAGCAAAAGCTGTTCGCAATGGAGCTGTTTTATGAATACATTTAGCTGTAAGTGAACTGCGTATATAAGCTTAGCATATAATTTTAACAGCTTTTTATCCCAATGCAACCCTTATTTTCCAACCAGCTAATGTTAGTGGATAATAAAGTTTTTAAGTGGTGGCGATAAACTTTACCAAACAAAAATTTGGTTCTTGGCTTGTCCTAGTGAGATCCGGTAATAATTAAGCATGGTTTTCGCCAATGATTTTTCCAAGTGTGTGGGACAATTTCTCAGTTATTGAACCCGTTATAAATATGGATACGCAAATCTCTTACCAAACATTTTCACAAAATTGACAGGGTCTGACAAACTTATACAGCGAATTGGTCAAATGATTCCTGAATTATTTATAAAATATTTCTCGAATGTCAACCTAACGATTTTATACCAAAGATTAAGAATAAGAGTTCTGTCAACACAACAACGATTCCATTAATGAATTTTTATCTATAAATTAAGATATTGCCATTGAACAAACTGTCACAAATGTTGAAATTACTGAGACGTTGATCACTTAAGTATCGGCGCTGAAGGTATCTTCAGTTTCCCAGAATCTTCTAAAGAGAGTAGAAAATAAAATTACAAAATTTGTAGAAAAGGGCCCAAAAAATATTACCTCCAAACTTAGTAGAGTACTCTTCAAGATACTACATTTAAGTTGAAAGAAACTGATAATGACTGCTTAATGTTGGTTGTGGATCGTTGTTACTAGATGCCTTTCTGAACTGATAACAGCTTAGGAGGCTCGAAATAAAAATCTGGTAATCCACCCATGCTGGAAATGTAGAACATGCAAAACTCCTGGATTGAGGTTCGCAGCAACTTTATTTAATTTTATTATGGCAACTGATTATTTCTTTCATAAAGTAATGTATTCTAGTGTGTAGCCGACTTGCAGACTATTCCGTCTTACAAGGTTTGAGTTGCCCACCATATTAAAATTAAACCCAGAAGTTTAAGGAATGCAGTGAATATTTCTATTTCTTTATTTGGTAATAATTTTAACTTTTGGTGCTGTTACCAAATCGTACCACTGAGTTGTTTTGTAACTTTGATTTCATTATTGATCTCTGGTTCATGGAAACAGGAGGATTCAACCTTATATGATCTCTAACAAACGTCCAATAATTTACGGTGTCGCCAGTTAAACGAGCATGCTGGACAGGTTCGCTATGATTAGCTCTAACCATCCTTTACTAGCATGTACGATTGTTTCGTCAATGCATTTTGCACTCCAACATTAGGTCAAAGTTGTGTTTATCGCCAACATCGATGGTAATCAAGTATAATAAAAATTACTTGTTGTGAATATTCACATAACAAAATTTAAAACAAGGACTTCTTGATTTAATTGCCGTATTATATTTGAACAAGTTAGAACATTATTTTCCAATATCTTATTATAATACCGTGTTATTAATTTTTCTAAAGGTTTCATAACCCTGACATTTTATTAAGAGTCGCTTCAACTAATTCCATTCCATAAAAGACAAAGTTTAAATATATTATCGATTTATATTGGTGGCGTTCTGATTAAATTACCAATAAACAAGGTCGACAAGTGTGTTACTGGCGTATAAGGTCGATCGACAAACAATACACGTCAGTGAGTTAAGTTCAAGGTGTCGAAATTATTTAAATAAAATTGATTTTAGATCATTAATATCGCAGTGATAGGATTACATCAAGATTAATGTCAACTTACTTCCTATATGTGTATATGTGAAAATTGATGTCATTTCAAATGTTCACTTGCTGTCACCAAATCTCTCCAAACTTTTTAATGATCTTCTATGTGTATAAACACATATTTGGATTACACTCAACATCTTTATGTAAAACACATAATGCGTGTCGTAGATTCATCAACATTTAACGGTAAATTTACTGGTAAGTCGTTCACTTTCTTATATTTTATGTAAACGATTGATTGAAATGTAAAATGGTAAAAATGCAAGCGATTACCGTGTCATATAGTGATAGTAAAATAGTTATAACCTGTTACACTTTTTTTCTTCATTTCTTTTGTGTTATCACACTTTTTTTTTTTTTTAATGCTGTTGACTTAATAACCCAATTTTGATAGTTTTTTGGTATTTTAATATTTTTTGTGCGGTTTAAAATAAATTTCGTATAAAAACTAAAACTTTGATTCGAATTTCGATGTGGTGGGCGATTAAAGACAAATCTCTAACTAACTAATCGCAATTATTGCGCTGCAGCTTATAATAATTACGTGAAAATTGTACAATTATACGGCATATTAACTAAGACAATGAGGAAATTAATTACCAACCGTTAAAAATATAATTAATTTCCCGAATATATGTTTCGTAAATATTACGATTGAAAAATATTTTCTTTTACGTTTGATTTAGTTTTTGTTGTTGTTGTTGCTACTATTAATATTATACCTATATACTTAGTTAATATATTACTCGATGGTAGTTATGTGCCAATTCGCGCAAATTCTTCGATAACATATTTCATTTTTTAATTATAATTTATTTTTATAAAGATCAGGAAATATTTTTTTTTGCATACTTTTTCCAATTTTCCTTCCTTTCGCTTATAAAATATAAGTAAGTGCGCTTAAAGCGATCGACAAATTAAATTCCATCGATCATATGACGCTGCCGAGAGTAGGTAATTTATGTATCTATGTGTAATTTTTAATTGTTTACGTGGTAAAGCTAAACCATTGGTATCAAGTAACGTATGTAGATATATAGCTGCGGCTAATCTAATTTCGATATGAAAATTGTATTTTGATCGCACTCATATACGAGAGTCGCGGGTACTTTCACTTTTACTTTTATTTATACTTCTCGTATCATGTTATATAGGAAGGAACCGAGTTATTTTTTTTACAATATTTAATCTTATAATTATCCGCGATATACATAAAGACATGTGTGTTTGTGTGTGACATTCGTTAGGGTGCAAGATACAATTTTTTTTTTGCTACACACACACACACAATATATAATCAATCCATAAGCAATTAGTTATATGGCGCGCGGTATTTTTTTTGTAGGCGCGCAATTGAATGGATATTATGTTATATTATGCATATACGCGAGTATATCATTCTGATTTAAGTGTATAAATTATATAAGATGAAAACCAGATTTTGAAAACATGTTACGTGTGTATCTATTTTGCATACAATGTACATTTTTATAGAAATATTTTTTATTGTTACAACAGTTGGTGTATTGTTTCTAATCAGATTGTTTTTGTGCTGAGCTGTGGTCTACTGATGAGAAGATTGGCGATGGTATGCGTCAAAGAAAAGTGTTTTGAATTTTTTAAATTTTATAAATTTTATAAATTTCCTTGATCACTTGGAAAAGATACCGTAAAGCAAAGCATACGGTATGACTTGGTAAAAACTATTATAGGTTTTTCAAGTCAAAGAATTCAATTTTGGTTTTGTAATCTTACTTTAAGGTAAGTTTCTTCATAAGAGACCTACTGTCAGTTCTGTATAAATCATCTCGTCAACATTTTTCATAATTTATCATATTCGAGTGGGTCTACTAACAGGGTTTTAGACTACATTTTTAGGAAATAACATTTTTTAACTGTAATTTGCTACAATTTGATTTGGTCAAAAATTACTGACAAATAATGTTGATGCTACTCAATGCTAAGTTCGTTAAGCAGTGTTCGATTGGAACAAACATATTAATTCAGAGTTGTATTGGGTGCGTTCTTGTATTGAGTAATATATACACCACTTGCTTCCTTTTTCAGTATACTTAATCGTGCTACGAATAATTCGTTAAATAAGTTTTCTTTTGTGGGATTATTGCAAAATTTGGTTGCAAATTACCTTCGCTCTTTTTTTAAACATTCACAAAAAAGAACATAAGCAAAATTTCAGCAGATACAACAGGTATTGCATCCAATAAAAACAGCAGCCCAGTAATGATCTATATGAACCAAATTAAAATCATGTGTATCATGTGTTCTACCATAATGCTTTTAGTATTTCAGGTAAAGCCAATTTATTCCGTTTAGTTGCCCTAGATAATGGCTACTAAGTTATAATTATCGGAGAGCCTTGGTTTATTATAAGAATGAATTTAGAAGAATATTTCCCTCCCAACTATATCGTGTATAGAAAGAACAAGTACGATGGTGGCGGGCTCATCAAAGCATGCCAATTTGGGAAAAGCATGCTAAATGACATTCCAATTAAAGACAACAAGAAACACTGGATCAAATGCAAGCTCGTCTCGCCGCCAATTTTTGACGACTGGCTTCATAACTGGCTTTTTCGAGCCAGTCGTCAGCAACGAGAGAGAGAGATGAATAAATTATGCCTTAACTTGTCGACACTTCTATAGACGACAGACAAATCTAGAACTTCCAACTAAAATCTTTCATCAGGGCACATTCTTTTTTAACGAAACTTAATTGAATGAACATAAAAATGGTTATCTTTCGTAGAGGAGGACCATATATGTTTTCAAGATTCATGGTCAAGTTTTTCATAGAACAAGCTATCTGTAACCAGTATACGGTCAATATCTGCAATAAGCTAAACTTCACGTTGTTACCATCACACAGGCTACAGAAATGTGAATGAAACATCCTCTCAACAAGCATTATTCTTTGTGGGACTACTTTTTCAGAAACCACAGTCGGCCTTATGCTATGCCAGTTGTGGACATTATGTTTCGCCGACATTGTCATTTTCTCGCAAGAATCATTCATTAATATGAATTTGTGGGCCAAATTTGTAGCTAATGTCGTTCCCTCGAATAAATTCCAATAACATGGATTACCCCACGCTTACGAAGTTAAACAAGCTGCTCAGGACTAGAATCGAAAGATTCGTTCAATTGGTAAAAATCCGACCACAATTAAGTGAACTATATAGTACACTGGAGAAGTAGTCAACCTGTGAATCACCGTAATAAACTGCATAAGACATACAGGATCCAAGGTGTCAAGTTTTATCCTTTATTTAATTACTGCCAAAAGGGTTTAAACATTTAAACTAGTTTCTGTATAACTACTATGTGCTGCCAATCGAGAGCAATTCTTCCTGAACATCTAATCCGAAAGAGTTTTAAAACTTCTTAAATAATAAATGAAAAGTAGTTGATTTTCCCTCCCCACCTATGGGGATTAGGAACCTTCCACTCTCATCTTGCTTAGAAATTGTGCTGAAGATTTTGCGAATTGCACTGAAGTTTGCAAACTGCCTTCTTTTTTGCCGATGAATTGAAAATATTGGCCACCATTGCAAGCGTATTTAACAAATCATGTTCGATGCAATTTAACAAATCATGTTCGATTCTGCCTGATTATATTCGATTCTGTCTGACAATAATTCTGAATTGATCCGGAAAAACAAATCGAAGTTGACATTAAAAACCGCTAAAGTCTATTAATTCTAATAAGTCTAATAAATTTTATAAGAAACGAAGTGCTTTACCAACGATCGCATGTTTCTATGACCTCTTGAGCTTTACCACTCCAATTCTCTTGCCTGCCAAATCATTGATACAAGATTTGTGACTAAAATTACCTCAGTTGTCACTCAAAGCAACCATCCAGTTCTTGCAATAAAATGGTTCGGATAAAATGGCAGTTACAATTTATTTGCTTCTTGATAGTAACGTATTGTCGGAGTTAATTTGCAATGGTTAATAAAATGTCAAAGAATGACTGCTGCCATCTGCCTCACCACGCAGCCCTTAAAGATTCGAGTTCAATGACAAAATTGAGGATTGTCTTTGATGCTTCCCGAAAAGCAACAAATGGCAATTCATTAAATGATGCTTAATTTGCTGGACCGACAATGCTTAACGACTTGCCATCGATTATCCATTTAGCCGTACTTAGCCATAAAATTAGCAATTCTTTTGACCTTGAACAAATATACAAACAAACATTGGTTTATCCTGATGACGTATAGTAAGTAATTTGGCATAATAAGGCATAAGTGTGTGCCTCTTCCAGAATATATATATGAAAACATACCCACCTGAACCACCCGAAGAACGGGCTGTTTAATTTAAAAACTTAAATTTTTCTGGAAAATAAAAGTTGTCTTCCTAGAATTTAAGCCTCAAATATGTGAATTGACAATCAATGGCCAAGACTCCAATGAAGGTAAAATTTAGATCATCTTAAGACGATACACATTTTTCGGATGTCGCTGGATTGTATGGCTTCATTTTTTGGAAATGCAAGACACAAATACTGTCAAAAGATTACATTAAAATAAAACAAGAATAGCATTGATTACTCACACAATTTAGGTGGTTTGACCGTTTGGAGAATCAAGAATATGTATTGTATTTTTAATTTTACGAAATCTTAACTGCAGCGAAGACAACATACCTCGATTTTATCCAAGAAACAAACCAAGAGCTTTGTAGTATACAACTCGTTAGAATTGCATTAGTTTAGTCTCTTTAAACCGATGAAGAAAATTGAACAGTATTTAATGAAATTTTTCACTATTTACCATTTCTAGTTTGGAAATAAAGAAAAGCGTTACCCAACAACTGGCACAGTAGTTAAAGCTGTGATGAAAAGCACAACATCTTTCTTTAAAATTCTTTCAACTCTATAATAGTTTTAATTTTAAATGTTAACTTTTGGTGTAATGGGCAAATGAGGAATCTAATCTTTAAAATATAAGAAAGTCTTGTCACAAAATTTCATGTATAAAGACATTACATTTCTTTAAGAATACAAATGTAACCGAAACAAACATGACAACCTTTTGTTTTGTAATCATCAAATGTAAACAAGATAGAAATCTTCACAGTTCAACTAAATTAAATAGTTTTTTTGTAAAGTATACATACAACTATATATATAAACCATGATGATGATAGTTTATTTTCTCGTTAGCGCATCATTTTATTGTTAATGATGATATTACCATCTACATTTTTTTTTTTGGTTTTAAATGTTAACAAAATTTTTATGTTATGGCAAGGATTAGGTAATCCGAATTTATTCGATTTGATTGTATGTATATATGGTGTCGAACAAAATGTTTTGTTGCATTTAAATTTTTTAAAAAATGTAGGCCACAAATCAGTACTGTAATTTTTTGTGGAAAATTAAAACATTTCACAAAAGTCATTATCAATAGTTCAAGTTAATCGCTTTAGATAAGTTAGTTTACCATACCCAATTTTAAATCAATTCGACCTTCATTTTCGATATGAATATTTATTTTTAACATGAACATAATAAAAAAAGTGTGCACCACACGATATCATAAAATGGTAATAATTCTAATGTACCAAATTCGTTATGCGGAGCAAGTGAAAATTTGCCATGACATATTATCCGTAATTGCATGAAACTAAAAAACGAATCACAACAATAACAAAAAATTGTTAGATCTGCATGATTTAGGATTATTGCGTACCAAATTCGTGGATATGCTCGCTCAAATGATGTAATATAAAATTTGCATACTATATTTTGCACCCTGTAAAACATGATTCACGTTTTTTTTTTATTTCGACAAAAACAACTTGAAATCACTGTAATCAAATAAAAGAAAATGGTATAGCATTTCGTTTGTTTTCCGCAAAAAAAAATTTAATTACTGTTAAACAACAAAACTATTATAATTAAAAAACAGAAAAAATTAAGCGGAAATTGACTTTTATCGAACATTGATTTTCCACTTGCACACAGATAATCCATTCTAAATGACTTAATCGAGCGCATCAACATCACAAGAGATCAACAATATTATTGTTTCGAAATATTATTTCTTAACCTTAAAATCGATCTTCGGTTGTTTTTTTTTGTAAGAAAGTTTATGGTATTCTAAGATATGTAAAGGTGAAAAGTAAATAAAAATTATAAATGTTATATAAGCTAAGCTTCTGTGGTCGGAGAGGTAGTTACGAGCATTTAAGAATAAAACCGAAAGAGTTTGCATACTTTGGTAAGATCAGATCAATGAAAGGCATCAATAAATCTGACCTACATGTATACTGGAGATCTAATAATAACCGAACACAATATTCTTAATTCAGCTATTGGATGAAAGAGCAATTTTTAATTTCAAATCGTACTCCCTGTGAAGGATGTTCCAACAATTAATTCAATATCAATCATGGATGGAAGTTAAGCCCTCGAGAATGAATGAATTGGCATGAGGAAAAAGATTTGACGGAGGTTTTGGACTACGAGGATGATAAAATTATTACCTATGGCTATGGATTGCCAAATTAAAAATATTGAGGGATCGAAGCTAGCGCCAGCTAGATTATCTGTGAAAAATAAGTTCCTTCTCTCTAAAAGTAAAAAATTATTAAACTTTACCTACGTTTTGGAATCTATTTGAAGATTTCTATATATCCTTATTTACAATTCCAATTCGATTAGCGTTTTGGTAAACATTTTTGGGAAGCAAACTACTACTCAAATTTGAGCTTTGGTTTGAGGAATGACTAAAGGCTTTTGATTACTCTAAAGGTAAACAAGGATAAGGTATGTATTTACCACTATACTAACTAGGTTTCAATGTATTAGGTATATGTATAGTAAATAAAGAACAGGTAGAGTGGTCTGTTTGTTTCTTTTTTTTGATTTGTGTTTTGGGGTCACGGTGTACCCAACTCTTTTAAATTTTCGTTGAACTTTACACCGCTAGACAAATCAAATACGTAACGATAAGGTTTTCTTTTATTTATCATAGCAGCTTGCTTAGGTTCATTTAGCTCTAGCCATTATGTGCTAACTAGCGTGGAACTTTTATGTACTGGGTTGAAAAAAAAAATGATGGAAAAACACTTTCACATATCACTCAAATTTGTATTCAAACCCCGCACCTCTATAGCTTATAAGAAAATTAGGCTTTCTATGCTAGTAGTTGCGACCTTGAACCCGGGAAATTAGAATTAGGATCGGTTTGAAATAGACACAGATTTTCAAAATATTACTAATAAAGACCGAACTGATTTGACCAATTTTAACAGTATGTTGTGTAACGATCAGTAGTAACTTTTTATTTTTAGGTACTTGAGTTCTTAATTTTGTACTTTAATACAAAGATATCTTTGAAATTTTTTCATGATCTGTCAACGTCAAAACATCAATCAAGGTTAACATTTTTACCATGGTGAAATTCACGAAAGAGCATCGTTTGGAAATTATTAAAAATTACTACCGCATTTTTCAATCGGTGGTCGCAACTTTAAGATAATTTACTCCAATTTTTTGTCGTAATAATCGTTCTAACAGATAGGTTGTGCGTGCTATAGTGGATACATTTACTGTTGGATGTTCCTGGGCCAGTAAGACAACGCACCGGTCGAAGTATAAAAACTGATTCAAATAAGATCAAAATAACTTAAAAACTAAAGCCTCTTGATTATTTAAAACACCGAAAATTCTCCAATTTGGCTTAGTCAAAGTTTAAAGAAAATCTTGAATTTCATTGAAAAATTATCTTCAACGATGAAGCCAATTTTTCACTTTTTATTAATGAATCGTAATTGATTTCCTTCACACGGTCACTTTCGATGACTAGCATTGCTAATTGGCTCTATTTTTATTGACCAAGCGATGTTCTTAAATAGTTTTTTACTCGTTTAAGAACGCTGAATGCTTTTTCGCCCGATGCAGTGGTCATTGGCCTTGAGAAACAATAAACGGATTGTGTGGCTTCAGAAAAAATCAGTCATTCTCGACAATCTTTGCCATAGTTTGGTTTAACCATATAAAAATGCGATTCAATCGATTAATTTTCGGAGTTTCTGTTGGTCATTACTATATTTTTTCGAAGATTCTTAATCGCATACGTTTCTGGGATTGGTTGGAATACAAAACTTTATTAGCTCGGTGGTAATTATTGTTGGCCATAAGGCAATGTCGTAGTAGTAACCATTTTTAATTGTGTTGCTCTCGTTTTGATTCTAAATCTTTATGATCAGCAGAACTGCTAGATGGAATCAAAAAAAAAATTTTCAAGGAATTTTTTTTGTTTTTCGTCTTCCGCTGATTGTTGTTATTTTCGTATTTATTTGTACGCCGAATTTTAAAACTCTTTTCAGGGTAATAAATAGATAATAAATACCTATTTTAAAAAAACAAATCACCACACACTATAACCTATAAGATTACTGTAAGGAATTACACTTTTTAATTTATTTCTAGGTCACACTCACCAAATATTTAAATTTTAAATTTTTTCAGTCAGATATTTCTTCGTATTTCGCTTTTTATTTTTCGGTAATTTCCCAAAAAACAAATCGTATTGGAAAATCAAAGTAACAAGTAAAAAAAAAAATTCTTGAATGCAGTTCGATAAAATCTAACTAAAATCTAATTTTGTTCGAATACTAAAACTGACCGAACAAAAAAAATCAAAATTTTCCACAAAAGGTGACAGTAACATCAATTAGCCTCACATTGAACATAATTTACATGTATTAATATTGTTTTCCTTTAGATTATCTACAGTGCCATCTTTGATTTAGAATGATAAACAAATAAAAAACAAAAAACTAAAAAATTTAAAAAATAAAATTCGATCAGTTTAATATTTCGATTTTCAAATAAAAACTATAATTTATGTTTTTAAATATTTTTCAGAAATCGTTGAAAAACAAAATATGACGTCTAGATAAATCTTTCTTGTTTAGCCGCTATCAAGAGTGTTACATTCAGATCATGAAAATTGTTCTCCATATTAAGTGGATGTTAATTGTCTACGTACTGGATTCTCATGGAGAGGTCGTTTGGGAAACAGGTAAACTTTTTGTTCATTAGTTCTGAGGTTTGTCAAACGATAATGCGCTTACGTGGCCACCAGGCTGCTTATTGCAAAAAGGCAAATGAAATTTTTTTACCAATTAGTAGTTTAGAAATTAGGAATAAATCCACTGGATTCATGTGGTTGAAGAATTAGATTTAGACAGTAAGGAGGAGATTACAGATATACTCGTAAATGTGAAAATTGTCGCTAAGGAAGAAGATGCTGTAACTATGTTAGCCTTTAAAAGGTTCTTAGTATAGCATTTTTTTCTTTATTTCAGTTTCTGAAAGTATTACCACTTAATACAATAGCGTTCCAAATTCTTCTAAATCGAAGGTGGTAAAGTACGGGCCAACAATGGCTCATTTGAAATTATTATATAACTAATAAATTTTCAATTAATTAACAATAATAATAATAATAGCCATAATGTTGAAGATGCGCGTATATTAGGAATTTATCAAATTAACGCAATATTTTGATACATAAGACATTCACTTAATGTACGATCGACATTACAATATATAATATATGCTCTCTAACATTTACATGCCAGTCTTATAAAAATACTTGTTTTGTTGTGTGGTAATTACGGAAAAATTAATACATACTTTGCATTTCGATTTCGTAACGATACTCAATAAAATAAAAAATAAATAAAAAAATTTACTACATAATTGATCGCGATCTTTTGACCCTCCGAGTGGACGTATGTAGGTAAAATATACACAGAGTTTATAAATAATCTTGACCATCATATAGTCATTTTTTTGATTGGTTGGATAATTAGTTTTTAGGTTATGGTCGGTTTGGTATAATATTTCATATTTTTTGAGGTTAAATTCATTTAGTTAATGCATCGACTTACCGCGCGTGTAAATTTAAATTTTTAGTATACGACGTATGAAATTATTTTTACCTGTAATGAAAAAAATAAAAAATCGAAATTAGTAAAATAATGCATATATCAAACACTTTCTTTAAGTGTACGTCCAACGATGAAAGTCTCTGTACAAATAATTAAATTTTAATGATTTCATTTCCATCGATGAGAAGAAAATTAATTTTACTTTGTCAAAATGATATTACAAAAAAAAAAAAAAAAAATGAAATGCATTTTGTATGCATCAGGAATGTGACTAGCCGAGGAGAACCGATAAATGAAATGTATAATTTTTTTTGTATTTAAATGATTTAAGATAAATGATCAACATATTATTATAACATTAGAAAATTTATTTCTTCACGGGTGCTATATTTTATCTGTTAACAAGAAACGGAAATAATTGTTATTGTTTTGTGTGTCTTTCAATTTAAATTATTTGAACGTCATCATTATATACAAATCAATCAAAATATTATTTATAGTCGAGATTTTTTGTACTCCACACACAGCTTATACATAAATAATGACTTTCTTTCTTTCTTTCTTTCTTTCTTTCTTGTGTTTCTTAACTTAACATACACGACGTTTTATGATGAAACATTTTTTTTAACATTTAAATTACATAAAATATATATATGTATGTATATCACTGCTATGATATGATAAAATTATAATTTTGTGTTATGATTTCATAAATTTTTTTTTTTATTGTTTTAAAGTTTAAGGTTGCGGCAAATATTGAAAACTATTTCTCGATAACATGACTTTCACCAGTATACGGTTTTCGGTTCATCACCAAATCCGACGAATTCACACAAATCAATCAATAATTTAAAAAAATTATCTTAATAATAACAAGAAACTTAATTTATTGTCACGGAGGTAACCCAAAAATTTGCCATTCAATCAATTCGCATTATAATATTCAAACATTTTCTCACGACGCAGATATGTTGAAAATTTTTTTTTTTTTTGGTTTTGGTATACTCCACAATATGTTATGTGCGACACTGAACTTTAATAAAATTGATCGTCTTCAATCGATCGCCTACATACGTTTTAATTTAATAATATGTTCACCCACTTTTTAAAACACACACACACACACGTATATAATTGTAATAAAAACAGGTGGCATAACCTTTAATTAATTTTGTTTTTAATTAAATTCGACCTCTACCTTATGTATGTTTGTGTAAGTAAACTAGACCAGGGATGAAGTACCTTTATTGATCTGCACCTGTATGTACTAATTTTAACAGAACTAAATATATATGCTGCATTTTATTTGACATTTAAAAACAAAAAACATGTATGTTATGTGACATTTTAAAATAATTTTATTGTTTGTCGATTCGAAGAGAATGAATGAAATATTGCTAAATCTAAGTGCGCAAGAGATATTAGTTAACTGTGATCATAACGATGATTTAATTAATGTCAGATAAAAAAATGTCATGTCGCGATAGAAACGCCATCAACTTAACAAATGTGTATAAACATATATATTGTTTGCGGAAGCTAGTAAAATTATCTATGGTCAGTTGTTATACAAGCATTTAAAGTAAATAGCATTATATTAAGAACGAATATAATACCTAAACCCAATACAAGTTTTTATGTGCCTGAATACGATAAGTATCGTTTATGGATGACCCCTTAAATTTCATATACACATGTTGGATAAGAAGAGATACCACTATTATCCAAGAAAACATTGGCGTCGAAACCGGAATCAAATACAGTTTTTTTACTGAATAACAAAAACAGGCTACATACCGCATTTACAATAAGTAATAATTGAAGTTAGCAGTGAGGCGCCACGATCTGAGGAATTCACGTGAAAATTGCAGTAATCAGTTGATCAATTTAAGTTGCACTAACACAGCGGTAAAATTGTGAGTAAACTACTTAAATAAATCGAGTAACACTAAATCTAATGTCAGCACTCAAATTCCAGAATCCCATAAACTTCCAGCATACCGTAAACGCTTTTATAAAAATGTACCTGGACCTGTAGGATATAACACAACCAAATACTACTAACACTTGAAAATTGGCAGATTAATTCAAAAAATCTATTAGAGAAGCGGATAATGAAACGAAGACGTTTTGGGCACAATCAGTTGTAGAAACCGATTTTCTTACCTTCGACAACACATCGACATGAATCAATACATGATAGAGTGTAATGAAAAATCAACCAATCCGAACACAAATAACACAAGCACACGCAATTACAACGTTTACGGAAATTACTTGTCCAATTTGTGAACAGAACAGGATGAGTGAAATTATTACAAGCAAATGACATCTGACTAAAGATCAGACATCTTTCGGTAACAGCTGTTTCAATTGCTTAAACTGAAATCACAGAGTGCAAAGCTGCAGGTCAAAAGCAAAATGTCAAAATTGTCATAGAAAAAATTTAAATATCACTCTATAAACCATCGGATGAGAGAAAACTAGTTAAAGATGATCAGCAACCTAGTTCTAAAAAGAACTACGAAAAATATTAAGGATTAAGAAGTGCAAACATATGTGATAAAGAATTCGCATACGTCGCAATATGTATTTCAATCCACCCTAATAAAGGTACGATATAGCAAATTACTCCACACATTCAGAGCTTTATTGGATTCAGCTTCACAGGCAACTTTTATTTCAGAATCATTTATTTCAGAATCATTAAAACTTCGAAGTTCGAAACTAGAGAGAACATCACACTTGATCTGCTTAAGCTTCTTCACAAGTAAAGTATGATCGATCTAGAGAAAAGTTTGCTAAAATAACTCTACTTTAACATTATTACAATTCTTTAATGCCAAAATTAAAAACTTACTAAATAATACAAGATTAGTCACAGATAAAAAGTCTGAGATAAATTTTAAAATACCAGGAAACAGCCTTCCAGCTTAAGCTATATCGAAAAAGTAAGTCATTGGGGCAGAACATATGCAGACACTTATATAAGCACAAAAGAATAAATTGTCCATACCACAATCACAACTATTAGCATTATATAAGCAGAATATCACCCACCAAAAACAGAGTTTGAAAGTTTAGGGTGCAGTTTATTTATGGTCACAGAAATGAATGAGATTTTTCCAAATTTTACCTTGTAGTCCCGTATTGACTCAACATACCTCTAAAAATCTGAGAGCAACTAAACAACTAATAATTTTTGCGCAGACAGATTTAATCGAAATATTTTTAAGGCGATGCTCCATGATATTAAACCGCCAATTCCATCTGGATTCTTCATTTACTATGCCACATTTAAAATAAAATGGCAGACTGCAAATGACGTCACGCTCACCAAATGATTACTAAATGTAAAAAACAACAAAATATAAAAAAAGGAACGAAATTTGGTCTTGAATTTGGAAAACGTGGGTGTTCTCGGTTACTTCTAAAATAATAATGCCTTTGAGCATTTTGATGGTCAGATTTTTTTTTTGACGGCCGGCAAAATATAAAATTAGTTTTTTTTTTAATTAAATTAAATTAAATTTTAAAACAGTATAATAGTTTTTAACTATTAAAACTATTTTTTAACAATTTTAATGTTATTCGCCTTTAAAGTGCCATGAGCCGTGCAACGAGAACAGCAGATATTTAGATTCTATATTTTAACTTCGCGTTTTCTTGTTGCCATGCTGCAATGTTTCTACGTTCATAGAAGGTACCATAAATAAGAAAACATATTTTTAGAATAGTTTGCCCCAGAAGCTGCCACGTTTCAAAATTTAGCAAATTTTTTTTTAGTCGTCCTCAAAATGTAAATAAAGATTTACAGTGTTTATGCACACAATGGTGTGCAATGATCTCTATATCTTTACAAAGTTCAATAGCCTTTAATATTTGATGGAAGGGATACTTGTGTTAACTTAAACTACATCATTGACTTTTACAAATAGTAGTTTTTCGAGCAATTGCACAGTAGCTGCTGCGTTAGCTTAAGTACTGCCTTTCTGAACTATGGCACCAATAATTAGGACAATATTCTTTCTAATTTAAAACTATCCAAAAAATGTATTAACCCATATTTTTTGATCAATTACCGAATGTTAGTTTAATTAGTTCAAACGCTTTCTTGAGACCTAAATGAAAGAAATATTGAGGACAATACCCAAAGAGATACCTAAAAATCCAATTCAGGAAAAAGTTAAAAGTTTGAGAGTTTTACATTTGCCTATTACTAGCAAAATGTTCTGTAAATGTAGCTCTAGAATTTTCCTAGAGCTACATTTAAGTACCTTGAAGTACTCCCAACAGTACAAACGCGAACCTGCGGTTATGAAGGTTATCCTTCACTTCATTTTATTTGAAAAACTCGTAACTATTAATTTCCCATATTTTACAGTAGTTTTGTGAACAATTACTTCGAAGTGTACTTTTTATTATTTTTTATTACCAAATCTAATTTGTTAATGATTAATAATTTTAATGATTAATAATGCGCTCTTTCTTGTGTGATTGTTGAATTTCCTCGATTGTATTATTTACGCTCGATTTAACCATTTCGAATTATCATTTTTTATTGGCAAATTTTCCAAGCACATTAGCAATTTGTTTGATTTTGTTGAATAATTCATACATTTTTTATTAGCACCCAGGCTGTTATTAAATGATCTCAATTAAACTATTACTGATTCAAAACTGCTTGCAACATACTTTGTTGCATAATATTGAAGATATAAAGATAAATCGGCTAAATTTAGTAAAAAGTTCTTGGAAATGGAAAGTTGTTTATTTTTCACAGATTTCAGGACAAATCTACACTTTGCCACTATTTATGCAAAAGTTGACACATTGTATTTATTTTGAAAAAAGAAGGAAATCATTAGTCGAAATTGAACCGGACTTTATTAGCCGACAAAATTAAACTAAAATTTGAACGTGTGAGGTTATATAATCTGCCATAACCAGGACATTATATATCCTGGAAATTTGGTGTGGTTGTTACTTTAACATATTTTTTAACACTTATAACTTTATGAACACATTTGGGAGGAAATATATGGGTTATTTACGAGTATATTTTGAACTAAAATATGAGATGGAGAGTGCTCTTATACCAGGTATACCGTTAAATGAATAAATGCCCTCAACTTTCATCAGTTCGTTGAGTTCTATTTTAAAGCAATTTTGAAAAAAAAAAATAGCTTTCTCTAAGCGATATCGGATCCATGATACTGTCAACAACATAAACAAGTTTTAGTTTTTGTGCACATTTAATGCAGTATATGCAAAAGCTTAAAATTAGTTATAACGAGGCCGTTGATTTCCCATCTCTTAACCAGACACTACGGTGGTCTGTCTAATTAAGAACAATGAAGTAGATCAAAACGTTTGATCGAAATAAACAAAAAAAAATTCACATAAAAATCTTAAAAATTTCTCAACTTTCTAAAAAAAAAAAAAAAAATTTAAAACAAAACAGTTGTATAAGACACAAAAAATTATTAAATCATAAAACATTAATAGTTTATAGATTCCTTAATAATAATAATGAAAATAATAATGAAACGATTATCAATCACATTCAATTATAAATGCATTCAAAGTGTACGCTGGAAAAAATCAATCAGTTCGTGTACCTCTCGTCTGTGGAGCATTATTTAATATTAAGACATGGCATTTAGTATAAACTAGTTTTTGCCTTGTCTTGCTCTTATTATTATCAAGAAATTATGTATTTGTAATTACAGGTAACTCTCGATTAACGTTATCAATGTGTATCAAAAAAAATATGCTATTGGGGAAATTGTTTAAAATGATGCAGTCTCCATTTTACTCTGAAATGCCAATACAATAAGCCTTTATAATTAGTTTTCGTGCGAAAATTCACGTTGATCATTAAATTGAGAGGTTAACGCGGTCTACCTGTAAATAATAAATACATATATCTGATGTTATGTAAACCGAAAAAATATGTATCATTAATTATTTTGACAACATAAAACTATTTTCTACTCTTTGTTGAACCAATTATAATGATATCTCGTTACATAAGTAATGCGCGATAAAAATCATGGCGGGGACCTATTAACTGTAACGATAAAGTGATAATTTATCTCAATGAAAGAGTTTTCCATTATTTATGAAAAAAAAACCAACCACAACACCACTATAATCATCGATAATTATAAACTAAATTCTTCATAACAATTTGGTTTTGAATATAGACACAATAAACTGACAAACGACATTTAGAAATGCGTGAGACGTTATAAAAATGACATTGTATATACTAATATCACTATAATTTTAGAGACACGCAAAATTAATGATTTTAACCGCATATTAAGGAAAATTATTTTCGTCGGCAACAAGCTGTGACCAACTGTTCTTCCGTGCGCGGGTGGTAATGCTTCAATGTCATTTACAATATAATTATGATACTCGCAGTGTGTGATTGGATTTTTTTTTGTATTAAATTTTTTGATCGACAGATTTATTGATGAATTTTTTATGAATTTATCACATGTTGTTAGGAAAAAATTGGTAACTATTTATTTTATATAAATTAAAATCAAGTGCTTTGAAAGTATGTATTAATCAAATTAGGTATGCAGAGGTGAATTAGTAACGGGTTTTTTCAATTAATTTAATCTTGGCATTGAGAATTTAAGTTCCAAGCAGGTGTATGAGAAAATGGGAATGGTAATATTTTTAAAATTAACATTTTTGTCTTTGTTTCTGTATTACAGTCTAAGTTGCTTATTTGATATATTTTCAGACTTAAAGAGTTAAGTTATTTGCACCGAAACATGAATCAAACAAGTAACTTTCCTGTATAAGTAGTCTCAATACTACAACTCATTCAAAAAATTGCATAGAAAACATGCGTAAGATAATATACGGACTGTACCGATCTGGTAAATGCACTTAAATTTAAAAATATCTAAAGAAACAAAATCTTATAAGATGTGAACAACGCAGGTAAAGGTGGTTTTACAAATATCTTTGAACTATACCAAATGTTGGCTTATTTACTCATCAACATAACCAATACCATACAATAATGAACATAATTTCAGAAAGTAACAGAAAGCAGCTTTAGAAACCAACTGATTCAGGAAGCTGAACCAATCTACTAATTTCGGTATTTAAAAGAAAAATCACGAACTATTTAATTGATATTACAGATGAGAATGGTGCTAATTTAAATTGATGAGATATCGTCAACCCCGAATTGTTGCCATCAGATCTTTTTGTTGATTTTTTGGTGTTGTTCGCGTCGAATTTTAGTTGTATTTTAGAATATTGTAGTTTTTTCTGAAACTTCTATTCAGAGTCAGAATATAATATCGCAAACACATTATGATAAATAATTAGTAGTATATTTTCATGTATAGAGAATGAGATGATAGATCTGAGAGGCCAGATATCAGAAATGATATCGAATATTGTAGATTAAGGATGTACCATCGAACAGAAAGATCGATACCTTACATCGATGTTAACATCGGTACCTCGCTACATCGATACGCGTAAAACATCTAATTTTAAACATCGATGTCATCGATGTTGAAACAAGTTAAAAAAGAAACTAAAAAATTAAGAATGTGTCTGAAACCCAGGATAAATATTTGTGAATATACATTTTTGACATTGGTTTGATAAAAACGAATACACTGAAATTATCACGTCAGTTACTATGATAATTTTTGACAAATACTAAAACTTTCTGTAATAAAAGCCAAACTCATCGCATAGCACACTCGGATATATACAATAAAAAGTATAAAATTCACTACTTGATTTTGGGAATAGTACCATTCAAAATCCGCATGTAAGCAAAATTTGAACTTTTCCGTTGCTATGACAATTTCAATAAACAATGCATACAATTAAATGTAATTTTTCTTCCGAGTTTTTATACCTCACAAACAGTGAATTTCAAAACATATAAGGCGGAGAAATATTTCAATCAATTATTATACTTTTCGGACAGCGTAATAAAAACTTAGAATATAGAGGGATATTTTCAAATAAATGTCAACAATTTTATTCACAAATATTTATCATGGGTTTCGGACACAACCTCAAATAATATAAATTCAGCTATTCTCTCACAATCTATAGAAATGAAAAAGACTATATAATCTATCAATTGTAGGAACATAACAACCTTGATAAACTTTCCCTTTCAATCTTTTTCGTTGTTTTGTTATTGTCAGCTCGGTTTTTGCAAATAGCCTTTCCTATTTTATACCATTTACTTAAGAAACTCGTTCAAGTAATTTTACTATGCATATAAGCTGTTGCCATTTCAATAGGTAAATATATGTGCTATAAAATAAATTTACTTAGTATAAATTGGTCGTTCTAAATAGTACCGTAAGAAGGCATTGTAAATTTTATATCATTTTTGGTATACATATATAAATTTCGATATTTTCCAATCGTTTGGTTGCTGGGGCAAAAAATAATTGATGTATACATCTATGTCTTTTACCATCTTTTACATTACAACGATTTGTTGTTTTTTATTCGATAGGTAAATAAATGTAAAGCAGTATCGCATTTACAATGCGGTGTATACCGCATTGTCACTTTATATATTGTCGCTTTAGAACCAACAAATTGAGAAATCCCAATTATAAGTATACATATTGGGCTTTCTCAATTTGTTGGTTCTAAAGTTTGTGTCAATTATCGTTCACCTGGTTCTGATATTGATTTTTTTAACTTTTTAGATAGTTTTCTCACCAGTAGCTGCAAATAGCATAATATTTTTCTTGGAGCTAAGGTTTGATAATGAATGTTAGTAGTTCTGCTAGTGGCAAGACATTAAACCTTGCTGTCCCTAGTTTTCTAAATATCAACAATGCATACAATTTTACCATCTACATTAGCGATCATAACCATTAGGGGTCATAATTTTCTTTACACAAGCTACTAACTACATTAAGAAAACATTGAGAATAAAAAATTGTTAACTTTGACATAGCTCTAATGATGATTTTAATACATTTCTGCTTTCAACGTCATTTAATGTTCATAATTCAAACAGCAACACTGATCTGAAAGCTGAATCAGAATGCCAAACATATGCTCTCCATATGCAATTAACATCAAGTTCTACCATATTTCTACCATCTATAGATATACTATCTCGTTATGATTTGACAGTAGGTTGACTGTATACAAAATTATGATCGTACATTGACAAATAGATGCTTTCGAATCGACCACCGCAAATACTTAGGTGTATGTCTTTGCTAAATTTTAACTACTCGTAACTGCTCATGCAAAAGAGTAAGAACAGTTATGAGTAGTTACAATTTAGCAAAGACACACGTTTAAATACTTATAAGTACTTGCGGTGGTCGATTGGAAAGCAACTATACGCGACGCCATCTTGGATAATTTTTTGACTATTTTACGTTAATTGTAATGCTATAAGTTATATCAGGTGGAGATAGCTAATTAGGAAATTGCTGAAATCAAAAAAATATTTCGATAAAGGGATTGTGACATAAAGAAAAAGAAACAAACATGAAAAAAAAATGTACGAACAATTTGGCAACAAAAAACGATGTTTTCTGTTTTGTATTTTCGCGCGTAGGCGTCATTTGTTATTTCATAAACGAAATAAACGAATACCAACCAAATGAAACACTAACACGAAGGAAAAAAAATCAACAAATTGAGGTTAAATCAGAACGATAAAAAAATTCGTAGACAATTTTTGGGTGACTGGAATTCGTATAAAAAAATCTGCGTTCAGTCACTTTAAAAATTATACCGTTATAATTGTTGGTATTTTGTCAATATTTATCGTGGCAAAGCGAAATAAGCCCGGTAACCTATAAGTATGGTGTGGCCTAAGTCAATGTGATCGTTAAATACTGTACTATTTAGGGTCCTGATTATCCAAAACCCCATCGCTATTACCGGCGAAAAAGGTTCCACTAGGTCGACATTATCGAAAGAGAACAATCATCTCAACATTTCCTGTGTTGACTCAGTAAAAATGATGAATCGGGTATCTATGATATTGCAGTTGTGGCTTTCGAAATTAAAAGCACTACCGTTAAAAGATTCAATGAGATTAATCAAAGAACGTATTCCACTATCATAATCATTAAGTTGACGATTGACTTGATGGATGTTAATCTGAAGGGAAGACCACCAATTAATGTTGTCAAAGATGGTAAACAAGTTTATACGTCTTTCGAATTTGAAATCCGAACTTTTATTTAAAATTTATATAAGTAATATTCAAGTTTTGGTTACCAAATTAAGCGAAAAAGGGCCTTAATATGAGCGGAGAAAATTAATCTTGAGAAACTGCTAAAGTGCAAGGCATGCTAAGGTCAACAAAAATTAATTCTTTCTCTTTTCGTGCACCTATAGTTTCCGCTCAATATCTTGACAAGCGGAAACCTTCGAATTATGAAGTCCTTTGATTACTCATGATGGTATTCGATTCATTTGAGTAACTTTCTTACATAGTCGTCTACGCCAAGATGCTAATGAGAAAAATTAGGAAGTCCGCGGCATAAACTGGGCTCAAGGAATTGGTGGAGAGTTAAATACTAGGTGAATTAACTGATGATATTCGAATCAAGATATTACTCAATTGGACTATACATATTTGTAGCTGCCAGCAAGAACGAATGTGCTTCAGCAGCGTATTTTAGAGTATAGAAAACAGCTTTATAGATTAATTAGTCATAGAACATATTCATAGAATAATTATCCCAAAACTCAAATGGCAAACAGAAGTATTAGGCATTTTCTGGTGTCATCGATTTCTAAAGCCAACGTCATACAGCCAATTTATCACGACATAAAACATATCGTCAGATTGTGGCATTTCGTATGAAATATTACATATACAATCACCAGTAAAAATGATTGGATATCATTTTTTGGGGACCAACAAGGTATAATATTATGAACGAATTTACAAAATGGAAATCGAACCCCAACCTCGTATATCATGGAATATCAAATTTTTAGTATCATTACTGTTGACACAATTCTCAAACCAAGCGCTCAAAATTAAAAGCCACGGGCACACAACTATTTCAACTGCAAACCCTGGACATTCTAACAGGATTCTGCACCATCTCATAAAGCGAGCATCAACCAAGAATGGTTGAAAAACAACGTTCCGCAATTTATTTCTTCAACACAATGTCTGGAAAATTTTTTGATGCAAAGCCGATGTAGTTATCTATCTTTTTGTAATTTGGGGTCACCATTTTATCTGCATTTTTAAAAAGATGATTTTAACATGTACGATATTTTGTTAACATGCTGGCAGGCTTCAACACGGTGACAAGATGACGATAACGATAAGTGTAAGCTTATAAGTAGCCAAATTAAGCTAATAACAGCCGCACACTTCCTATTACCTTCCACGTGCAACACATGCAAGGCGACTACTTCAATACCACATAAACATAAAACGTGTAAAATACCACGCACATATGTATGTCCATCTACATAAATTAACATAATAATGCGATATGCGAAACTTTTTATATTGCATAATTTGTTGTGCTCTTGTATCGGGTAGCAAAAGCAAATTACAATCTCGTGAGACTTAAATTATCATCATAAATATTATGCAAAAGTGATGGTATTGAAATGTTTAAAATGTATGTTTTAATGTAGAATTGGTTAAGTTGAACAAGAATTCTGGTTCATAAATCACAAAAAGTTATGTGAGCACAAAAGGTTGCGCTATACGTCTTTAAAATAGATGAAATTTATAGAGTTGCACTGATGTATCAAGGTTCTCGCGTGTAATAAAATATTATTTGCATATATGGATGAAAATGTCTAATGACATTTGGTTGTATATTTTTTATTTTTTTTTTTGTAAACTAAATTTGATATCTAGATGTTAAATTTGTATAATAAACGACATATGTATTTCAAAATGAGTTGTACGGTTAAAAGATATTTATGATATGTTGCTTGTGTCATTTTGTTATAGATCATATAAATGTCAATGCTAAGAATATTGCTTTACTGCGATGTTCACTGTTTTGGTAAATTTATTGAAATAACCTCCAGATGACTAGAGTTACACTAAATACCGCAGTAATGCTTCCATATAAATCTTAAATGTATCATAAAATGCATTGCGGTGTAAGCCTGCATTGAGCTGTCGTTAGCACATATATTGTTGTTATTAGGAAACAGTTAAAGTTGTAAATAAAAAAGCTGTCGTAAAGTAGAAACTAAAGTTTTAGAAAGGCTTGACACTCGCTGTTGTGTTGGTGTTACTTTTCAAACTCTAAATTATGTCTAAAATGCAAAATATTTAGCAAACCGTTAGTTTAAGCTTGCATTCAAGATACAAGTTGGCTAGTCAGTAATAACTGCGTGGTAAGAATTAGCTTGGACACATCGTATATGATGTATTCTTAGATCAACAGTTACGTCAGTAATGGTACAAACCAATGAAAATAGGCTGTTAAGACAATGTCAATAAAAGAAACTTTGCTGTGGAGCTTTTGATCCTAATAGTTATAACATCGGGTCTCAATTCTTCAACAATTGTGTTGCATGTCAAATCCCAACCTTTAATCGAAGGTTCAAAGGAAACACCGACAGAGGTGATCGTTCCTAGGTTTTTGGAGATAATACTTTGTGCATAGAATTTTGTATTTTAATTGGTTCAGCTAATTGTTAAACAACATTTTAGAATTTTTCTAAATTGGGCATACTGTTTTGGGTGCTAGACCGTTAGACGCATTCCACCATACAAAAGAGGCCAAGATCATACCACTTTACACAATCCACAATATCTAAAGTTTGTCTATACCTGCTTTGGTTATACTGTTTTTAAATCCACATAGATCATGCATCATTTCAATGAAAATGCTTAAAGCTGTGAACATATTTATTTCATCGCCATTGTTGTCATGACTGTGCACACAATTACATGGGTACACATTTGATCTAAATCCATTATGCATGAGAAATTTTCATGTTGTGTCAATAAATTAAATTTTAAAATATTTTCACCCGCTTCCGTAATGTTTTAGGGAAATATTGTTGCTTCGGTTAAGTATATACGTGCGCGACTGAGCATGCAGCCTTGGTCTAATAAATTATAATTCTAGAGAAATATAGGGTTTTGACATTGAGTCAAATGACTTTCACATAAAGGTATACGTATAATAAACCTACACATCTAAACGATGTTACCGCGCGTATAAATTGTAAACGATTTTTAACGCTGCGTCAATAATGAAACCTTCACAACACAATAATTCGATTTTTTCTTTTTTGTTGTTGTTATTCGTCTTATTCTTAATTTAATTAAGAAGTAATTTCAATTATATAATTACACTTGTTACACATTTTTATTTTTTCATTACGTATAATTAAATTTAATTGCATCAATTTTGGTGATTAAGAAATCTACTGTGCACAGACTTTCATGAGAATTAACACGGTGAAGTTTTTCGTAAAGAATGAAGGTGTTGAGTAATTTTTTATTTTTTTGTGTTTCTTCAACATAAATTTGAAATGAAATTAAAACCTATATGCTATTTTAGTATTGTTTTGTGCTGGTGGTATAGACAAGTGTTTATTTAGTGTTTATGAGAAGTAATTGACAAATAAATTATTTTAATTTGATTTAACATACATAAACGTTAGTGTGTTACAAAATATTGGCATTCATTATATTATAGTTTAGTATATAGTGTAATTGTAAAAGAAGAATTGCTCATTAACCTCATGCTGACTTATAATTATAATTTTCGTGCAGAAATTTTTATGTATTTATGTAGATATATTTTGAATAGAAGCCATGATGTAATTTATTAGCATCGCTTGTTAACGAACTGAATCTAATTTTTAGATCATCTCACTCTCGAATCAGATCAAATTTAACATGAATCACTATTAATTATTATAAGTGGAACATCATTAAATATTTGGCCTATGTGATGGGAGGTCATTGACATACCGAAATCTACCTTTTACTGTTTTTGTTAAATTTTACCAAAATTAACTCTTTTCTAGTTTCTGTTTCCAAAGATCTTGGTAGAATATGTTTGCCAGTGTTATAATGAGACAAAAAAATCCGCTTTGTAAAATGACAGCAGTGGTATAACACAGATTGTACCAAAGATAATATAAATTATTAGCTTCCCTGATCATGTAATTTAATGCTATTGAAGTTTTAAATAGGGTTTTCCAAAGTCTAAGGTTTATGCTACCAAAACTACTACTACCTAGTACGATACAAATTGTCATTAAACAACAGTTTGGTACATATAATATTCGTTGAATATTCTTGATGTCGTATAATTAATTGAACAGGAGCCGCAAAGCTACGCTGCGATTCCATTGTACATTATACATAAAAGTTTATAATTTTGCATACATTTAGGCGAATTTACATCAAAATATTTTTTAAAAAGATCTTGTGCAAAACCAGAGAAAGGCACATTTTTATCGAAAATGGCCCTTTGATCCGAGTCAATATCTCGGCAATCTTGAATTCCAAACGCAACTTATTTGTAATGAAGGCTGCCTGCTCAATGAACATGTACAAGTTTAAAGATTGGCATTTAACGAGATTCGTTACAACAACTCGACTAAACAATTGCAGTAGCTCCTCAGTGTGGCACTAAAAAAAGTTATTGAATTCCACGGCTTACGCATAATTAAAGACAGTGATGACTCATTTCGATTATTTCATGGGAGATTCAAAACATGGCTGAATGAATATGACGAGCCTATTCTCGTTAATAACTGCATATGTATTACGCGAATAGACAGCCAAATCGTGTTATTTGCCTCGTTTAGGTGGTAGCTTAGGTGGCAAATAATGAGATCATCTTTAGCTTCTTCGGATCCATTTACATTCATTTCAGGACTTTAACACCCTGCATTCCTTTCTTACATAAACGATGATAGTGTATTTAAGGCATGAATAAAATTATGAAACTTTAATCGCAGTAGCTTTTTTTATTAATATTTTACATTTGTTTCTAATATTTGACAGCTGAAACCTGTGAAAATCAAGCATAATAAAAGTTTTTTTAAAATTAAGCAGTTTTTAGTTAGAAAAAAATAAATGATGAAGACCGATGAAAAAAATTATTGACAAATGGCTTCAAAACCCACATTGAATCGAAAACGCTTGTCAAAAACCAAAATCTGAAAGAAAACAAGGAGCTGTTGAAATTAATTAATACTCGATCAGAAAATAGTAAGCACCATTGTCCAAACGGCAACATGTCCGTCAGAGATATTAAGTTTAAGAACGTGTAACAAGCAATATTTCTCTTTAAAGGAGCGCAAAGTTATCAAAACCAGAGCCCGAAAGTTATATGATGCAATTGGCAAAAAAAAAATCGTGTTTGGTGTAGGACGATTAAACATACGTGACAGCTGATGTTTCTACACTCCATTAACCCTGGATATGTTATTTAAAGAAAAGCTTCTTCCTGATTCGGGAATTTGATTGGCATAGAAAAATTTAGTATGTTCACTACAAAAATGTACATCAAAAATGTTAATCTTGAAATTCCCTTTTCTAAAATTAACCAAACTTATTGTCACAGTATTTGCCAATATTTTATACAGATCGTACTAAACTAATTAACGGGAGAGTATCATGTTAGCCGAAAACGAGTAATTTGCAAATAATTTTAAAACGTTAGCAGATAAGTTCCTTGCAGAGGTGACATACAATGCCAAATATATTTACTGCGCTTCAAGACTAATATCTCCAAAATATCACGTATCTGGTGGTAGAATTACATATTGGCCAGCAAATAGGAGGAACGATCTTACGAATGGCTAAAACGTACTTCGTTCTATCTTTAGATACACTAACATGTCTAGCAATTCGCCTCCCAGAAGGATATTGAGGAAGAATTGATGTAGCCAAAGCAAGCATATTTGCTGAACACTTATACGCATGGTGTTTACACGCAACGTGAACAAATTGGAACCTAAGAATTACTAAGTGATGATACCCAGACATCCAGCCAATTAAATTTAAATAGAAAAAATGTAATCCGTAACTCTAGAAAATTGCACAAATTATTATGATTCCTAAACCTGGTAAAAGTGAAACGTAGGTTATCTCTGATCCTGTCCAAACTCTTGAAAAAATGTTATTTAAAAAACTAATTCTGGATGACAAAAAAGTAATACCAGATCATCAAGTTTAGAGAAGACCAAGCTCAAGCTTTTAATAAAGTATGGCATAAAGGAGTTATACATACAAGAGAACGCTGCCAAGTTTTTACGCAATCATTAAAAGCTATTAGCTTGGCTGAAAATTCCTAGTGAAATGTAATTGTGCAATCAACAACTTAAATTATTTGTATACAGAGCGAGGTGAGTCCAGTACTATATTTGATATATGCAGCCGATCTACCTTAGCTTATATATCCCACAATAGCTTCGAAAAATTTGCAAGCTCATTTAGACGAAGTAGAACTGAATAAATGGAATACGGAACGCACTGAAGAAAGTTTAAATTATGTGATTCTAGTTCTATCGAATTTATTGAAAGGGCCAATGATGGTTTTTGTGGGATTTTTAAAAATATATTTCAAGGAATTGTATGTCATATTTGTTGCCCAGATTTTGTTCGGCTTGCACAAATCGTCAATGACTGACTATACATTATGGTTCCAAAAATTGTAAATTATCTACAATTTTGGTCCCTAGCACTGATGAACAAAAATAGTTTTATGAAGCTTGCTCGGGTTTAAAACATACTGTCTATTATTAATAAAATATTTCATCGTAGTACGCCGCACCAAGATGAAAAGTGAAAATGAAAATTTTTTATGATTTTAAAACTCAACAAACGTACTAACACTTTCCAAACACTTTAAGAAGTTTTATGTTCTATGCTTGTTGTTCAATCGTTAAAAAAGGTGAAATAAATTAATAATTCATAATTTGTGTTATAACAACAACATCAACAATCAACAAACAAAATACAAAAACAAAAAACTTTCTACTAATTGTCATGCCAATAAGACACTACTTTAATCACAACAATTTATATTCAACATTAACATTTTAATATTTCTAAAAGTCCATGACAAATTAAATTATTTCGATTGCTCCATGGCGCACAGTAAATATTGGTCAATTTACCGATATTCAATAATCGATTTAATAAAAACAAAAATTAAGAAAATGAAAGTTCTTTACCAACCGAAATATTCTGGGTTAACTGTATTATAATGTCGGTGTATATGTATAGTAGATCTTGAACGATTTTGGCCTCGGAAATCAAAATATATATTTTATAGATCTCCCATCTTATCAGTAAATATTGAAATTAATTTACTTAATTAGTTCCGTATTTTGATTAAGTAAATAGTAAATATTTGTATGCGGCCGCTGTTTTCATGATTACAACATAATTTTTTTATGTCGTGCAATTTATTTTTATTATTTAGCTATAAGACGATGTAGACAAGACAGCAAATAAATATATAAAATGAATCTATAATAATTATTCGATTGGTTGAGTAATTGATTGATTGATCGATTTATAATTATGTATATATGGTTTGTCTTTATTGGAGCGATGTCTTGGAATTTTGTGTGCAATATCGGAATTTTGACTGTCTGTTTTAAGGTGGTCCGTGATGGGTTTGATTTCAGCACATTAGAACCTGATGTTAACTCTCCAGTGGGGATAAACTCAACTAAGTTATTCTGAACTGTCAATGAGATAACTGGTCAATGGTTGCGTCTTTCTCAGCAATCTAGAAGTTAAATTTCTTTATACATTACAGGCTCAAAACATTGATTGAATTAATTAAAGCAAACGAATCTAAACGCATTTCAACTTATTCATGTCGGCTTAGCGTTATTTTTAAACTTAGCGTTATTACTGTTAAAATATATCAGTATAATACTTCATTAAGTAGGCCTTGCAAAAGATACATAACGGTAAAACTGAGAATATTTGGGCATGACCAACACCTTGGTAAAGTATGAAAACGATTTTACTGGTCAATTGTCGAGTAGATCTAGAAAAGTTGGGCTGGAATTCTCTAAATTGGATCCCTATCCAATTCTCTATCGAAAACCGATAGTTTTCCTTTTCAGCATCCGATAATTTCTTTGAAAAAAATTTTAGCGATTCCCAACTTGAGTAGTTTGGCCAAGTATAAATGGCGATAGTATTTCTGCTAACTTTGGTATAAATCAGTAGTTTTAGTTCCCCAAACCGACAAATTGTTGAATTGTTTGATTAAATTAGGTGCAGGGAATTCCATAATGGCATTAATCCCTTTTTCGGATGGCAGAATACAATTTAAAGTAATTTTGTGGCTGAAAAAGAGTGCTTACACCGAATAACCATTTCGATTTCTTGATGCTTCAGCTGTCACAGATTTGTGACGTATGGGTCTGACTTTTGTGGCTTTGACACTGGTAGTCGACCATATTATTTTTTATTGGTTGGTACCGATGTCAGTGAAGAGTATTTCTTGATGAGCGTACCGTATAGCCGAGGTCGATTGTGAAATGGCTATATTATAATGGCCGAACCATCGAAGCACTGATTGACAATCATGACTTTGGGTCAGACAATTATTTTTGTTTGCGATCGACAAGACCAATTATATTCAGAAAATCGACGCATTAATCAAACGATGTACTGCTGCTATAATATGAAAGCGTTTAAGTCCGATATATTCTCAAAGCAGTTTGCTGCCGTTTATATTTATTGTGGTGCCATTAGCAGCGGCCGATAAGACTAGATCTGGCAATTGAATATGCTGATAAAGTTTTGAAATGGAATAACGAAAAGGTACGCACCGGTATCGACAAGAAATGTTAATTTGTTATGGGTGTCCTATATGAAAAGGCCAGTGTTGCTGCGACTGTAAGGTTTAATAGGTGGGGTATTTGGTACTAAACTTGTCCATTGTCTGAACAGTAGCTTTATTTTGAAAGTGACATGGTGTTGTGCATCTTTGAGCGTATTTACCGTATTTTCTATGATAAATTGTATTTTTTTTGGCATGGTAGCGAAGTTGAGCGATTTCCAACTTGTGGTGAAAATTGTCGTGAACGACAGCTAAACCTGTGGTTAATATTTTTAAAGATACTTTCCAACCTTATTAGACGATGTTCGACATTGGGTCCAATTAAAGTAACATGTTGGTTTTTAGGGCTATAACAAGATTACCAGTATTTTGGAAATTATTTACATTTCGTTTATTTAATCACGCTTCTTCTATGCTTTCGTCATTTTTTCACTGTATACAAATCCAGATTAAACAAAATTATAATTATGAAAACAGGAGTTGCAAAGTCATTTTTAAACTTCGACATTTATTTACTTCATTGAAATTTCAGGTTATACGCACTTTTGATACCAGATAATTTATAAACGCAATTTGCTGATTCAACAGAAATTGTACTGGTATTATAAACTTTATTGTCTCTCATAAGATGACTGCCACATTCGCCAAGAATACTATCAATTTAAAAGTTGGCAGCAAAACTCATTTTTTGCTGTAACTACAAAAAGGGCCACAGTTGGGGGAACAAAATATGAAGTTAACTGCAACATATAACTGAACTTACTTTTAATAATGATGAGGTAGTATCTCCGAAAATAATTTGCTTTCAAAGACCATTTTAGTAAATTTTACCGACAATATCTAAGTTTTAATCGAAGTGCTTACACTTTCAGAACTTCTTTGGCATGTTTGAACATATACATTCAAATCATGTTGGACCATTATCGCAATCCAATAGTAACAACAATATTTTAACAGTTGACTAAATCACGGAATGGCGATGATAACGAACTTTAAAAAAAACGACTACTGAGATAAGGTACAGAGGTAATCCAGTTCAACTAATTAACTCTCATTCATCGGTCATATATATTCTCGACAATCTTGTCTACAGACCATCACTCAAGATCCCGGAGAACTAATTCCGCTCTGAAAATATGGCATCAACAGACCTTCCTTTATTGGCATAATTTACAGTAATCGATGCTCAATGTCGAGCATCAATGTCGAAATCAAGAATAATCGGATGTGCCTTCAAGAAATTGTTATCTCCATAAGACCTTTATGGACCGGTTCATTAATTGCACAAGAAAGGCCATATATATGGTGATAAAAAAAGTTTCAAAAATGATTTGCTATCGATTAAAAAGTAAACCCCAAGTCGATCATTCCATCGACAGTTTCAATCAATGCAATTCATTTTCTTTAGGGACTTTACTGCGAGGCATGAGGTTTATTTACCTTCACATCTCTAATATAAATCGAACATAATGCATTTATGGTTGATAACAATATTCTCAATATTCTGAAAATTGTTGGTAAAATTATGGATTAATTCTTAGAAATAATACCGATTTGAACCTATAGAGCCCAATTTTAGAACCTCAGGGTTAATGTGTTTTAAAAGAATATATCTTCAAAAAAGGCGGTAAATAGTTACACAACGGCATTTAGATTCCAATGCAGAATATTAAAAAAAATTAAATTTTGTCTAACTATAAGTATCACGACACTATCACGATACTATATTCCACTATCACGACATTTTTAATGTCACAATCGAATACGAAATTCGTTTCCATTGCAATATTTTTCACCTTGGAAGTTTTAATCAAACAATTTATTTTTCAAATTAAATTACTCATCTAATAATGGAGCTGTGAAAATAGAAAATCGTGAACAATTAGTTGAAATTAGCGTTAACTAATGGCATTGTAATCGTTTATCATATTTATATATAAGTATACAGTAATCTAACCTTATGCTAAGTTTAAATTTAATCCATCTCAACGCAAAACTTTCATTACATTTATGGAATCTTAAGAATTACTATAGTAAAACGTTTATCGCGCATGAACCACCCGGTTCAACTCATTAAATAGTTTAATGCGAAAGAGGAATAACATTTAAAAATATAAACTTTATAGCTTGCAAATTCTTAAGCACAACAGCACTTGTGAAGATTTTATGGAAAATTGTGCACGTTAATTATTATTTTCAATCAAAGAAAGTTATATGGTTGATTGAATCGTTCGTAAATGCGGTATTCTCACATAGAGATGATGACATATGTTGTCATATTATAAGTCATTACTAATCAATGTGCTGCTTGTTTATGTCATTATAAACAATTTGTGAAAGTATCAGGTCAACGAATCAGTATGCTGGCATAGGAATTATACCTCGATCGCGCATATACAACATGGACATGAGGCTGGAGGCGTTACATTTAAACAAGATGATTACTATTTTGGAGGGTAGATATACTTTTTAGTCATAATATTGTATAAGCAACAAGATTTTTGGATTTAATTATACCTTAATTAATTCCAAAACGTCAATCATCTTATTTCGCGAATAAAAAAAAAAAAACAGATCAACTCTCACTTTTTTAGTGCAAGGTCGACGAGTTCTGTATAATCGGATAGTCATATATCGATGTAGAATGTAAGCACATGTGATACGGTTTTATATAGACAGGAACTAATTGCATTTTACTTGAAGTAATTAAAACGCGTTTTTATATACATATGTGACAATAATGTATGCAGAAAAAAAAGTCAACTGTTCAGCCGTGTGTTAAGCAACAAATTGTCGTTCTGATTTTTAATGTACACACATTTAAAATTTATAATTGCTGTGTGCCAAAGAATAAATTATATTATATAAAAATGTTGTATTGCCAACTGACAGCGCAAATTTAATTTAAAAATAAAATTGTTGGGTGGAGACTATAGAGGCTACACACACACACACTCACTTAAACGTAAGATGTTAAAATACGGTTTATGTTTTGATGTTGTTTGGCTTGCGTCATCCAAACAAACTGACAACTTTACTAACCAAAATATTTCACTGTGCGCGCGGTTTTCTTGCCAACACTATACGGTCGTAACATTGGCATTTTTTTTTATTTTAATTTTTTTTTGTGTGCGATTTGCATAAGTAAATAAACTTTGTTAAATTATATCGCGTAATTTAATATGTTAAATTCGAAATCCGCGCGAGATTGTCAAACAAAAGTCAATTATTTAGCAAGATGCAGTTTTCGATTACCTCCAAGTGGTATTGACTGTTTTGCATTTGGGTGATGACATCGTTTGCAGTTCAATATACGAATTGGGAGTTGATATTTTTTTTTGTTTGGGATGTTCTTTGACAGGATTATTTATGTACTTTAATTTTGCCTTGTATAGAACCAAATATCTTTAAATATTTCGATTTTTCAATAGTGCATTGACTGAAGTGACTAAACATAAAAATAAATCGTATAAGAAGTTAAAATATGCAGATATATGATTCAGGCTTTTTTGGATGTCTTTTTCGAGGGTTGGCAAAAGCATGCAGCATAAAAATATAAACTTTTAAATGTTGATTGCAATATTTGATGAGAAATATACCTCACCTACTAGGTATTTTGTGGACTAATTAAACAAGTTCTTAAAATCAGGTCTGACATGATCAGTTTAAAATATCCTAACCTCAACTTGACAACAAAAATAAAATTTCGAATGTCATTATAGCGCCTTTGTTTTGAATAGAACCTGTCGATCCCTATATTTCAAGACAGTATCATTATTTTTTTAAAGTGGTCATTACTGAAATTGCATTTGTGCTAGCCACCTTGGCAATAGTATTGTTAATTGTCCTCTTCTCAGTACTGCAAAAACCAACCAAGTTCACCATGCACAGTAACTACGTTGGCTCTATCTCATTTAGGTGGTGGAATAACCTACGCGTTGCCAGAACCTCCTATAAACGGTTAGTAAAAATACCTAAAGCAAGTCTTGGTTGAGCAAACAAGTCTCAGTTAGCTTTGATTCTCAATTAGCTTGCTGCAATTAGGCTTTTCAATTCGGCCATGTGAAGGGTGCTTTTGGTACTAGTTTCTAAAACTTTCTTTGTGACATAATTACCACAAATGATATTCTGCCATCAATTGGACGAATTAATGCCATTCGGGAGTCTCCAGTTCCTCAACCAATTAGAAATATTCAGTAATTTATCAGCATGATAAACTACTACCACAGATTCATGCCTGGGATAGTGGAAACTTTAGCCCTGTCAAAACCAATTTGGCTACTTTACTAAAGAAGCCCAAAATGACGAGAAACTTCTTCTGGGCAGCTGACTTTAGCACACATTAGCACTCATTACGCTATTTGTACATCCAATACATGAAGTTGAACTTGGTATTACGACGCCTTGATGAGCATGGGATTGAGAACCGCTTGGATTCTTGTCAAAGAAACGTTCGGATGCTAAAAAAATATTCTATATTAATTGAAAGAGAGCTGCTGGCTATCTACCAAGCGATAAAATGTGGAAGGCTGAGATTTTACAATCTACACCGACCATAAAATACTCACTAGAGCTATTCAATCCAAGGCTGAGCAGTTTACGACTGACATACAAAATATCCATGGAAAAGATAACGAGGTGGTCAAACATTGTTTCGAGCACCAAACAACGAAACTTTAGCTATCAAACTTTAGCTTCAACACATAAAGCAAATCACTAAACAGCAAGAAGCTGACTAGGAACTTCAGAACTCACTTTCTGGTTCCTTAAAGCAATGAAATTCCACACGAAAACTAAAATTCTTTAAATTAACTGACTTAGCAACTTACTGTGAAATTATAATGGGCAACAACCAATGTAGATTAGTAGATGTAATTTAGCAGAAAAAAAACTGAGCTCACTGTTTTCCAAGAAACTTGGTGGTATCAAAATTGAGGTCATGATTTTCATGCTGAATCTGAACAAAAAATAATAATAGGGGATTTGGATATTTTGTCTGGCTTTTTTAAACAGGTTTGATTAGAACTGCGGTTGACATACCAAGGTGATTTCTGTTAATCTTTTAATCTATGCTGTTTACATTAAACATGTACCACAAGGATGACAGTATATATGCAAACCGATATATAATCTGTAAAAACAAAACAGTTGTTAGTCTGTTCATTTATTTTTGTATTGTCTTAAGACAGTTAATTAATTTACAATTAATGATACCGTCCACTGTTCAAAGATATATGTCTGAGCTCACGAATTATGTTTATAAAATTTCAACCAAGGCCAATTATAACTGTAATTTGTCATATGGACGTTAAACAATAGAGCTTAAGATATTATTTATTATAACTGAACACTATTAATTGATCAATGTCTTGCGTGTTTCTCACATTATATATAGGCGACAATTATCTCGATTAACTTCCTGCCGCAATTGATTAATGGATTAACTCTTGGATTCGATTGAAACCCATTATACATTAAAAAAGTTTATTCACCTGTGGTAACTGCACCTTTTATCATGTATTGTGCACAAAATACATTTTTATTTATTGCAGTCATATACTCTTACCATTTACCATTTAACATGGACAAAACCGAAAAAAAACTTAATGAAGGAAATAAAAATGAAATTAAAGATTTCTTAATTTTTATCGATTTCTTTTCAAATTTTCGGGACCATTGTACAAGTGCACCAACGGTAATTTCAAGTGAAGGTTGCCGCGCGCATAATAAAAGAAAGTGATACTATCTTACATATATACATGCGGTAACGTAATCGCAGATGCGATTTCATCAATTTCACTATGAAATCTGAAAATGTCACTAAATTTTCGGGGTTTCGTAATTTTAATTTTTTTTTCTACATTTAAATATTTGCCATGATCAATCAAACTGAATTTCATGTATGTGCATTGATTTCGTATATACTCGATCAAATATTTAAATTTCGGTTTATTGATCTCGTACACACTTAAGTATATCAAATAACGAAAACACGATATATGCGATAGTGATCTAGCTCATACCGATTGAATATCACTTATCATTGAACTTTTTGTTTTTGTTTACTTGTCCATAGTTTGAAAGTAAATTTGAAGGTGATTTGCAATTAATCGCTAAATGGTTTTTAAACAACATTTAACGATGTTATATTACACATATTTCATTATTTAGAATATTAATTATAGTTTTATGGTAGGTTATGCACTAGTAACATACCATAAAGGTATCTATAATTTCATCTCTGATATGAGATTTGAAAATTTGCATACAATCGGGGAAAATGTTTGATATAATATGCGGATGTGGTTAAAATATTGTTAAATGAATGGTTTTTATGGGTCAGTGGTATTCCGTACAATTGTCATTGTAATTAGTGGACGTTTTTATTGAGACGCTTGGCCAAACTTGTCTACTATCTAACACACCTAATCGCAAAACCTGTGCAGCCAATTATGGTTTGAAGAAAAATTAATGTTCAGCACTCAGCTCTATTTGCAGTAGTTTTCTTGTTGTTTTTTTTTTTGACAAGATTACAACAGTAAAATCCATCAAGCTATTTAACTTCTATTGCCAAAGTCCCACAAATTCTTTCTGCGTTTGTTTCTTGTGTGAACTTAAAATAATTAGGGCATATTTATTCATTAAGTTCATAACGAGGCTTAACGCAGCGAACATGGCTAGGCTTTATGTCTCTTTTGTTGGACATGTCAATTTTGCCCTTAAATGTTTACTTAATGACTAGGAATTCCGTGACTTGTGAGTGATCTTATAATGTCTAGTGTGAAAATTTAGCAGATCGTGCATCAAGAGGTATAAACCCCAGCCAACTGCTAAATCAGAAACTTTGATGGGAAGGTCCGACATGGTTAAAACTAACAGCATATTCGATTACCAGTTTGAATATTCGAGAACTAGCGCTAGCTGCTAGTACCGAAAGAAAATCGGTTCAAGTGTACATCTCAACAATACAAGGTCAAGATCAAAAGATATCTCTCCGATCCAACCAGAAGAGTTATTGATAAAGCAGCAAAAACAATTATCAGTATAGTACAAGCGACTGACTTCAAACAATTAAAAAACCAACATCCACTATCAAAAAGAAGCACAACAATAACCGGGGAAGATGAAGCAAATCCAACTTCACTTTTATTGAAAAACGCCCCAAAATATACTACCAAGAGGGCACCAAGTATCAAAACTAACCATCAGAAAGGCACATTACAAAACTTAACATGGTAGAGATCAAGCTACATTGGCTTATATAAGACAGGGAAATTGGGTGATAAATGCAAAGAACTCCATCCGACACATGATACGCAATTGTATCACAATTGTTAGCGGGATAGATTCCGCTTGACCAATCACTATAAAGTGGCACAAAGGATGATGTAATAAAACATACAAAGCAAACATTGTAATTTTTATATGCATCGCTACAAACGCTATTCATTTAGAGCTGGTAAGCGAACAGAAGCATTCTTTGCAGTGTTCAGGTGGTTCACATCCAGAAAAGGATTATGCCTTAAAATACAAATTTCGTTGGAGCCAGCAAAAAATTAGCACAAGTTTATGGGCTGCAGGAGTGAAGTCTACAAAACACCACCTGTGAAAAAACCAAGGCGGAAACCTGTTCCCTTTCAAGGAGCTCACTACCGAATGCCTTCGATAATTGGTGGTAGTTAAAGATGAACAGCTTCACCTATAAAATGACCTCCAAACAAGAATAATTCAGTTACATTTTAGTTCAGTTGGACTTTAGTAAGAGTGGTAACTCTAAGGCATAACAAATGTTATGTTTTGTATAACATCACAAAAATGTGTCGTCTATCTGTCACCAGCGAGTTTATGGAAGTCTTAATCCTATATAAGGCATCTACCGCAGGTTAATGAGATCAACAACAAACTGATTCATGAACGTATTAATGACGTTATTGGTGATTGGTACGTTAGGTCCACATGCAAATAACAATTTCCATCTAATCCAGTGGAACAACTCACCAAAAATATATTTTAAAGAAGTTTAAACATTATAACTTCTTGCATCAAGGTGGAAACTGGTAGTGCAGTGTGACCTGAGCAGCTATTAGAAGAAAATCTCCAATGATCTAAATTATTCTGGTCAAAATATCAGAAATCAAGAAGCGCGAGTAGTAAATGAAACGAAGACCACAACAAGCTCCCAATACGGTAGAGTGCATCCGTTGCTACTTACGTCATAACAACTAGAAACAGAACTGAGAAACATAATGGAACGCATTCCCTCAAATAATCAGCTTCCAGGTGGAAATAGTTTGAACAACTTAGCAGACCTTTATCGAATAAGAAGCGTCAAATACCGAGTCATTATAACAATAAAATAATATTTCAGTTCCAATCACCTCTACGGGGCATATGGAATCATTTCAAATCTGAAGCCAATTGGCAGTTCTAGCAGTTAACAAAAACCTGTCACAATACATTAAATCCATTAAATCCATCCACGAAATATTAAGCGCTCAATAAACATAAGGGAAGGTTCGCTCTTATGACTGCGGAGGATTTACAGCAGTGCATCTTGGTCAAGGAAGAATATTACAAATGTGATATCCCTCCTATTTATGCTAAGCAATCAGAAGTTAGTGCATGCAAAATCAACCTCTTCTGCCAGATAGAATCAACTATGGCATCAAACACTTGGGTTAAAACACAGAATTCAAATCAATGGATATCTTGGTTTGAAAACGAGTTAGTTCAACTAAAGGGTACTGGGTTCATCCGCTTCAAACCCAACTGCATATTAAGAGCTAATAATAAAATCCATGCTTTTTGAATCATTTCAAGCTCAGAAGACATTTTTGTCTTGAAATTTTTTTGTTTAGTGTAAGTGTTCGATATTACTATGTATCGTGCGTCTTTTGCAGTATTACTTTGAAGTAATTTTTCCTTTTGAAATTAAACCTCAGCTTTTATTTCAGGTGGCATCGTACATAATTCACTATTGCGGCAATATAGATGTTTGACACAGCAAGGCTTTTATTTACTACAAGCTCAACATCTTATTTCTTGTTACAGCATTTACGTTTCTTTATAATATTATTTGATAGTTTTATAGGTTTTCCATCGGGTTATCAAGCCTATTTATAGATTCCAGAGTAATACAAATTGATACTTTACTTACTAAAATTACCTATAGTAGATCTATCGTCAATAAGTTTACTGTGAAGTCGTAGTTTTGTGAGATCTTAAGGTTCTCACTTTAGGTTAGTGATAACGACAAACCAATGTAGATACTTCTGATATTTGAGAAACGATTAACGATCATATATCCGGTTTTGACAGGAAGGACCGAAAATGTATTGTATTATTATAAAAAACTAACTTTGTGCCAAATACGTGACATTTGCAGCATTTTAAGAATCGAAAAGCACCTTGACTGAATTGTTTACAGCTTTGGGTTCCAAAACAGGTAAAATAGGTTAAATCCAATGATTGTGTCAAGCCTTATCATGATTCTCAAATAGCAACTATCAAATGATTGGAAGCTGCGTAAATCAATTATGAAGGGTGCAACACTATATTCTATTATTGCCAAAAGTTTAAATTTCAAAATGCAAGACATTTTTAAAGTGTAAAATTCGTAATCTACCTTTGCTAAAATTATTAAAACGGTTTTGAAGTCACTACATTTGATTTAAACTGCTATTTTAGTAGCAAAATGTATAAAGGCACAAGGGCCCTTAGTCGCTCTTTTAAAGATTGTTTTTCAAAACAATTGTATAATTTAACACCTCGTGGTGGTAGAAATCCAAATACAGACCCTATATTGGCAATGAAGTAGAAACTCACACTTTACAAATAATGTTAAAGGAATTGTGTTGGGAACATATGGTAATATTTTTACATGTTAATTAGACGAAATTATGCTAAACCAGACGAATGTTGCAAGCCCGTCTACGTCATGTGGCTATACCAACAAACACAATTGTTGTAAATAAAACCGTGTGAACTTGATGGTGCTAATGAAAATGATCATCTAAGGATATAACTTTAAGGTTATGTGAAAACTTGAGAATTAAATGGAATGACAAAATTGATTGTTCTATGACTATACGATTACTGGAAATACCGGAGCAACCAATTATCATCAGGAGATGTTTATTAATAAGAAGCAACTGCGTAAAGTATACCACAGTGTTATTCTTTGTAATTGAAACAAAAAAATCTACTAAGTTCCAATTGTATTTCGCAACAGTAAAACGACACTATGACTTCGGTGGTACGCCTTACGTAAATTAGCCAAAAATCGATCAAATAAACTTACGACCAATTAAAATAAATTTTGTCGTTATATAACAACTATGAAAATTTTGATGCATATAAATTTGGCCAATTTATACCGTTACTTAATACCTACACGAATTATAGTCATACACAAAACAAAAAATTTGCAAATGATTCAATAGCTTGCCTAAATTTGGGGTGTGTGTGTGTATGCCAGTTTATCTTCAGGCAAGGTACATTTTTTAATCGTATTACATAGGCACTTTCTTTTTATTTATAATCGGATTTATCTCAATTCTATCTCAAGTCTATAATATATTTTATACATGCATATATAGTAAATGTTACTTCCGGTTCGATTGGAACCCATTTTTGTGTTTGGTTGATAATTTAAACAAATTTATTCTAAACTAGTTTCGTTTTCTAATATTCTCGAAGAATTATGTCAAATTCGTGTTTTTGTTTTTGCGCGCGTAAATAAAGATGTTAGAAAGTTATGTTAAAAATCATATGTTCAATAAATAATACATAAAACCGTTTTTTTTTTTTGTGAATAAGCATGAATGCAACAAACCATACGAAGATATGGGTACGAGTGTTGTAAAAAAAATAAAACCTTGACATTAAAGATTTCTAGAAATAAAAAAAATTAAAATAAATTCGTGGATGATATTTTTGCTTTTCTTTGAAATAAATTCCACCGTCTATTTATGTGCAGGTATTTATTTTTATTTTTTTGGATAAGATATGATAAATCACGAAGATGTGATGATCTTCTAAGTTTAATGTATGCAGATATAATTACATCACTTGTTTGGATTAGGTTTGGGTTAAAAACTTGTTTTATTCATGTTTCACTTATATATATGATGTACATACATGAAGTGGTAAAAATAAAATTGCATGGTTCATAAGTCTGACAGCGCATCGAGGATTTAGCTACAAAGATCAAATTTGTTTTTTTTTACTAGAATGGTGTCAGAACACTTTAAGAACTTCAAAAGAATTAGTACGTTGGATATTTTTGTACAAAACCATTCTAAAGTGTGCTAGAAAATGGTGAAATTTGCAGTATTTAGAAAAAAGTTTCAAAATCTACAAAACCTGGAATTCATTTTTAAAAACTCGTTAGTCCCTCACGTATAATTTGAAGGTAATCTATGGCAGATGAAGAGATTCAAAATATGTGGACTCCAATAAGTATTGCATGAAGTTAATAGTGAAGCAGATAAAAAAGACTTTGATGATGATTATTCGATTGCTAAAGCCTTATAAGTAGGGCACAAAACCATTTGTTTATAGTGACTCGTATGGCTTTGCATATACGTTCGAAATTTACACTTGATCAGGAGGCAAAGTAGTACTTCCAAAATACTGACGTTGTGGTTCGTTTGTTACTAAGTTGTCAAAATTAAACGTTATTTGGCAACAGTATATGTGACTGAATTCGGAGGTTCATAAGTATTTCGAAATAAATTTTCCCATAAAGATCATGTGTGGAATATGAGGAAACCAGTTGTATGGAGCCCCAAATCTGAGTGTTTTATTGAATTTCTTAAAGGCCCCACAATTGGTGATCTCGATTTGATTACACACGCGCCCTTACAACTGTTCAGTCTATATCGTACTGATCTACCAACCTATAAGCTAAGATTTAACAACTTTCAACCAGCATCAATAAACTTGGAGCTGCTATTTGTAAAAGGAAACCGATTAGTACGTTAACCACAACTTTAGCACAGCCCAGCAACAAATGCAAACGAGAAAATATCGGTGATGTCGAAGAAACTGCCCGAGTTTAGGATGGACAGTCCGGTGTCCATCCTAAATTCGAATATGGGGTTATGTTCCCATCCACGACCTAAAATTTAAACAGAATCGTAAAGGACACCATTATCATGCTTCAATCAAAACTTGCTCTAGCTGACCAGATTTGGAAAGACTTAACTCTGTCTGCCATTTAAACCAGCATCCCGTATACTTTTTTGGTTTGGGAGCTAAAAATTTGGCAATGCATCAGGCTCAATCTGTTCCAAAATATCTAATACGTGAATTAAGTGAGATGGCTAGAAGTGAGATTAAGTGAGATGGCTAGTGTGTAAAAAATAGCTCAACAACTTTAAAATACTGAGACCCAGAATCATCGTGGTGCTGAAAAAACCCAAAGGAATCAGAAAAACAGACGGCTTAACTAAGACGGATTGAGTTAGCAACATAGACAAGATCACTGCACGATGTAGTAATTAAAAGCCTATGTGCCATAAATAACATAGGCATACTCACAGGATCATAGAATTACATCATCACTCCAATCATGATGAACTGGATAATGAAATATCCAGGCTATACGAAAGGTCAATTGGCGATCCTAAAGAAATGCCAAAATTAGAAGATTTTCTAGGTTTTCTAGAATGATGAATCCGAGCCCTAGAAGCGACAAAATCATAACTAATCGGTCGCAATTCTGGGACATAAGCTCTACCAAAAAGCACGAGTCTACACATGTCGCACACATACTTTATGAGCCTGTGCAAGGTGTAAAGAGAGACACGGTTTAAAGGATAGTTCTAAAAATAGTCCACGTTAGAGAAATTCAAATCCATTGCTCAAAATCACGATCTTTGCCCTTTTCCTATACGATGTATAATATGCAAGGGAAAGTAACGTGTACTCGAAAAAGACAGTAACGTGTACTCGAATAAGACGACAAGTGCATCATGACAAATCACCTAGTGTACCAGAGCGAGCAACTACCGGGACATTATTGACCAAAACAATGGTTCAAGTCCAAATTGGAAACCAACAATTGAAACTACTACGAATGTTAACCGACCCGTGTCACAAATTTCGTTTATCACCGAGGAGGCATCGAAACAAATCAGACAACCAATAAAGAAAAGTTATGTTGAAATTGGTGGAATAAATGGAAGGCGAAAACTTAATTGCCACAAAATTAGTTACCTTGCAAGTATAAGTTCGATTTTCATCAAATCTTTCCATAAAAATTGAAGCCCTACAATATTGCCATGTATTACACGGCCATGACCTGATCAGAATTTTGATAGTACATGATTGGATCATTTAAGTAACCTACGGGGTGCCGATTACTATCCGAATATTTTTATGAACCAGGCAGTTAAATGAAGCCAGAGAGAACCAATCGCTCAACAAACAAAGCTAGGATGGATTATCTTTGGTAATGCGTCAAATTTGATAGTTAAACGAGTTTGGAAGCACTGATAATTGCCGATGGACAAGAGTGTTAAACAAATCTATTTAGAAGAATCAGATACGATCACAAACCAAATAGTTGAGATACAATTTCTAATAGTCCTAGATTTGTTCAGTGAGATTTATTCTAAAATACACATCGGAAACCTACAAAACTGCTTAAGGTATATTGAAATGGTATAGGGCCACAAGATCTTGTCAATTATGGTATTTACATAATGAAGAGTTCGAGGATATTCTTGTATCGTAATTAGATGTCATAATAAGAATAGAAGAAAAACTAGAAGTTCACTGGGTTGAAGTATACTGAATAAATTAGAATGTGGCTTTTAGAGACCTAATCTCTAAAATTTGCAAGACTGTTGTATTCCAGCAGGTTCCAGCCTTGTTTAGGGTCGATTATGAATCATTGATTGGCTGAAACTTTATTTCGAATAGGTTTTGGTTGGGGTTGCGTCAGAGGTGCAGCAAATGTTTAAGCCACTAAGTTGAACTTTTGGTTAAAATTTTAGATTGTAAATGACTATTGGCTAAAAAGTCAGTATTTGAGGGACCCGGGAATAGTGATTTTTTCTATTTGATCTATATATTACCTGTGATAACGAGCTGAGCTTATTAGTTTGGGAATAACCAAAAATCAGCATTCATTTTTGAGTATTTTACCACTTAAAGACCTGAAATATATATATAGCTTTTGACATTTACTTAAAATGTCACAGTGTCATTAAACATTACGTAACTGAGCCAAAATGCATTAAAAGTGTAAATTGACAATATTTAGCATCCTCTGATCTCACCCAAGCTTCTAGAAACTAATGTTCAATTAATAAATTGTCATCCCCTTAAGCAGAACTTTTAATAAAAAAAAATAAAAGTGGTTCTCCCGGATGCCATCCAATCAATTGGTAATTTAACATATTGATTTTATTTAAACTTGTTTTTATGCAAACAAAGACCAATCCAGTATTTCACGGCATGAATAGATGATTTAGAAAATGAAAACAAAATCTAATAAAAAATTTAACATGTGATCGTTATCTTAAAGTGAGCTTTACAACTAGACTATTTTAGTATCAATGGACTATGGTTTATTGGCTCATTTAATGTTTAGAGCGATGTTTTTATTAGAAGTTCAATAAACTAGTTAATACTATTTTTACCGTATTTCTAATCGGCGGCCGCAAAGTTTAATGACATTTAACGAACGATTTGGTTATGAAATATTTTATTAGCGTCGATAGATATGTCTAAACACCGGATGCATACATATAAATTATCGATCGCCAATTTTTGTATATATCACCAACAAGTAAGTCATAAAAATGGTTATACGATTTTAAACACACATACATTAATATATACACATATAAGAAGAAGAAAGACACGAAACACTTTACAGTTTTTTGATGTTATTTCTTCTCTCTATATTGAGGTTACTGGGGAATCTTGTTCAAAGTTTCATTTTGTGATTTTTGCGTCTATGTGTGTTAGGTATATGGTTTGGTGTATACACATGTACATTTTGCAATTATTCATATAATATATGTACAGTATGAAACATATGATCGTCTTATGTAGATTCACACGTCATAATGCAATATAAGAAAATTGAAAATATTTAAAAACCATCGTTAATTACATCTATCGTGTTGATCATGATGATGATGATGATGATGACGATGATGGTGATTATTATTATTGTTAGATAGAAGTTGATAAGGAAAGTGGTTTGATTTGTGTTTTGTATTTAGAAAATCTTGTTATTGTTGATTTTATAAAAATAATAAATCGTTTTAAAGAAAATTATAGGAGGTTAAAAATTTCACTTTTTACGAAAAATTTTCATTTCACCTCGGTAATGATATCATCGTCATGATCATATTGTCGTTGTATTAACGGCTAAAAATTATATAGCTTTAGCACAATGTGCGCACAAGTGAAATTATATATTTTTGTGCAATCGGTTATGATTGTGAAAAGCGATTAAAATGTTGCCCAGTAATTTAAATATTGTTACAAAATTACCATCTATCTTTTGGCGCACAAGATTTGTAAATTATCCTCTATTAATTAGACCGTATCCGCTACAGTAGTTTAAAATGGTATATACAGTTAACAAAGAAACATTTTAAATTATATATTTCGTCAATATATAGTTTTGTCTTGTAAACAAACTTAAAATCCCTCCATCGATCTTTCAAAGTCACGATATAATTGTTAAATCAGGAAATTTATTTATAAAAAAAAAGTTGAACAAAAAAGCGATAAAAGCGCGCTCATTCCACATGAAATTTGACCTTTTAATCTATGTATGTGCGCCTAGTAAATAATTATTGAATTAACACTTGGTAACCGAACGTGTGCAAGACCTTTAACAATTTACTTATAGTTTTTTTTGCACTTTTCAAGTATCTGAATTGTGAAATGACAATACGTTAGTAGAAAAAAATCAATCAAATTGTAATTATAACATAAAGGTGGCCTTCAATTAAGAATATATATTATAATAATTATAATCTAGATTTGTTACCTTTACTTTTTAAAGCGGTTGATTTTTTTTTTTAGTAGACTTGTTTTTTTTTAATTTATAATAGTTTAAGATTTGTTTGGGTGTGGTTTATATATAAAAAATAAAATAAAAATTAAATTAAAAAATTATAAATTCAAACAGCACACGAATGTGGTGTACTTAGACAACATTGTATACTTGTATATGTATATATAAATATCTTAATTATTTTTTCCCACAAGCTGTTGTTATTGTCCAAGATCTCGAAGATTTTTTGTTTCGTTTTCAATAATATTTGATTAATTATCTATTTAAGGCATGGCGTTTGATTGGAATATTATGGAAATTAAGTTCTTAGAAATGTTCTTACATAAATAATATCATGTAAACATGTAGACACACATACATATATACACCCGATGTGATATGTAAAAAAGTGAAAGATCTAATTTTAAAGTTTAGAATGGAACTATTTTTATAGCAACATATATAGTAGACGGGAACATGGGGTGACCTTATGTGGAGTGAATATGCAAATTACAAATTGTTGAGTAATTCCACGTTAAATTATTTCATAATATACGTACAGTTTTTTTTTTGTATAAATCGTGAATCTACTAGATCTTACCTAAGCAAAAAATGAAAGATAATTTTACTTTTTTTTTAAAAAATTATGACATACCAAAAATTGTAATTAACTTGTAGTGTAAATATTTTCTTTTTTATTAACTATTTTATGCAAATATATTGTACGTACGTATAGTGTAAGGGAAAATTATCACTTTCTCATTATCGTATATTAAAAATAATAAACAAGAATGGATTTATGAATACCGAATAAGTGATATATTGAATATTAATTAGACAAAACGTTAAAAAAAAAAAGTTTTCATTTTTTATTGAAGCATGTGCAGTCGATCGATTCAGCATGCCGCATGAAAAAATTGAAAATGAAATTTCGTTTTACTTTTAAAATATGTCGATTTTCATTTTCTAGGTTATCATCTTACATTTATAAACAAGATTTACTTTTTAAAACGGTTATGACTAGTTAATTGGTTTAGAGTACACTCTGCTATTTTTTTCGAAGGTTATATGTAGAATTACGTATACTGCCATCGGCATTGAACTTGAAAATCATCATCGTATAGCTAAACAAATGTACTCGTTCAAAATGATCTCAAGAGATAAAATGGAAAAAAAAGAAATACAATTTAAACGCAAAAAAACTATAAATATTCATTCATGAAGATTAAAAGTAGTTTGAATAGGTAAAAAGAAATTTCGTATATGAAAGTATTGATCAAAATAAGAATTTCTTGATTTTATAATACAATGGAAGCGCGAGAAGAAGTGTTTATTGCATTGTATCATAGGAAAAAATGGGTGATCGACGATTGAAATTGAAATTTTTAAGTAAATTTGGAACAAATCTGTATAGCTTTCATTTCAAATGTGACATACTGACTATAATCGTTTATCAACAATAGATAAATGATAACTTCAGAGAAAATATATTTTTTTTGTATTATTATTTGGTCAAAGATTTTATGCTAATTTAACGCATTTGACGACACAAATATATACAATTTGATTAATCATGGTGATTGGTTGATAGGTGTGGTGTAAACTATCACTAATTGAACGAGGCCGGTTTATTGTGAAAATCACTATGAATTCATTTTTGTTTTAATACGAAATGCAACATATTTTAACCGAATTATTTGGTTCCGTGATTTATAATAAATTATTGCTATTGTTTGGTGACATAATAGCATTTTTATGTAATTCTTAATATGGGTGCGCGCTTGCAAGGTACATAGTTGGCTAAATTTAATTGAGCAAATTATATTACAAATAGTAGTTATAAAATTAAATAAATTATTTGATAAACAAATATTACAAAGGTGTAGGGAACCGTGGCATTTTTAATTTCTAAATTATGTAAATTCTGGTTCCATTTACTATATGTGTAAATCGAGTTCGTTGCATATAAAAGATTTAAATTCCTTGTGGTTTTGCTAGACCAATTTTTTTCTGTGAAGAATATAATATATACTAATTTACAGTTTCATTATTATTATAAAATCTTATAAATTTTAAAGTTTTATTATAAATTTTTACTATGAGTAAATCGGGTTCGTCGTTTATAAAAGACAGCATTGTGTTTTATTTGCACTATTAAATTTATTACCTGACTTAGTAAATTGAATAAATTTTACTACAAATAAAAGTTTAAAAATGAAAAAATTTATTAATAAATCAATGTTACAAAGGTTTAGACAACTGTGGTATTTAAAATTTATTCAAATTCGGGTTCGATTTACTATGAGTAAATCGGGTTCGTCGCTTATGAAAGATTTCAATGTCATTAGATTTTTTAGCTATAAAATTAATTTACGTAGTCACAATGGAATTTTTCGTTAAATTAAAGTTTTAATTTTACAATTAATTAAATTAATCCATTAAATTTAACAAAATAATCAAATTTTGAATTTTTTAATATATAATTTTACAACCCAAAAATCGGGTTCGTCGCTTATGAAAGACTTCATGCAATCGTTTTTTTTTTGTTTTAGTTACCCTTAAAAAAAGCAATTTTCCTACTTTTTAATAAACTATTAACTGTATAAAACCGTTATTAGTTTACATATAGATCAATTCTGAATCGCATAATTCAAAATATATATTGCTGTGAGTAAATCGGGTTCGTCGCTTATAAAAGACTTCAATGTAAAATTTTTTCTTCATAAGTTCACAACGTAATAGTATTAATTCGTGCAATGAAATAACAGGATACATCAAATTATTAATACTAAAACTTCAATATGGCCTAACGCAGCAATCAATAATAAGTCTCTTAATCTTAAACTGAATATGAGAAAATCGGGTTCATCGCTTACTAAAGACGTCAATACAAAAGATTTTGATTTTGAAATTAACATTCTTCTGTTAATTTATTTTCTGTTAACGAACCTCTTTTAAAACCATTATTATAACGAATTATTGATTTAACTGACCCGTTGTAAATTTACTTGTCAGTTAATTTTGAATAATTTCTTTCCGAATTTTACTGTGAGTAAATCGGGTTCGTCGCTTATGAAAGACTTTAATGTAGAAGTTTATTCTTTATGCTTAGGTAAAACATGCAAAAATTAGTTTTTCCCTACCAAATAGGATTAGTTGAGCAAAATTTTAGTTTAACAGATTCGTTACAGTTTAACAGTTGACTCGAAATTGAATCTTTCAATTTAAAAGACTGTCAATCGGGATTGTTCATTTTAAAAAATTTCAATATGTCTGGGTTTTGCCAGGCAAGTTGTTATTTAGGCGACAATTGTACTACTTAGGTAAAAACTTGTTTGAAGCTGCTAACCACTACTTCAAATGGATTACTCTTTCAAATTCTTTGGGAATGTACATCGTGTTGTGGGTTCTATATTACTGATAAATATTTCATATCTAATCTCACTAAAGCAAAGTTAATAGATATTCAGTTAAGCTATTTCTGAAGTATTTACACGCACAAAACATGAGGCCAAGTATATGGAATTGGCTTTTGTAATAATTTGTTTTCCATTTGTTGGAAGAACGAAAGTTACATTTAAATCCTTAAATTCTGGGCTTTCGTAGAAACGTTGCAAATCATTCTGTAGCACTGCGCTATGACTTTATATAGAGACTAGTTTTACAATTGTTAAATCTTTAGATAAAAGTAAACATTGAGAATGGTGGAAATAAACGTGGAAATAAAGATTTTTAACATAATTAATAAATACTGAAAACAGAAATGGGCAAAGATGACTTCTTGCTGGAACAACATAACCATAATATTATGTATTGAAACCAAACCATTCAGTTTTACTAACTCGCAACGATCAATTAAATAAGATTTAATTCAAAATAGTAAACGAGTGTGATCACCACTAAGCTATCTCCAAAGGATTTTAGTGTGAACTTAATATATTCCATAAGATTAGTTACAGTTGAGCAAGAAAGAAGCCGTGTTATCGTGGATTAATTTTGTTTATTTTTAATAGATTACAATTTATATTACTAACCAGGAATTTAACAACTTCAGCAATTGCAAATTTTTAAAGAACTTCTAGCAATTAATAAGTTATCGTCAAAGTTTTCGTAACCTGTACTTTCCTACATCCAAGAAAAAGATGATATTCAAGATATTTTTAGTCCAGTTTTATTAATGAGACGATCAAAATCACTAAAATATTTTAAAGGTACGTTAAAAATTCTACAAATGCAGCCAACATATTTCATAAACTTTTCTAAAATTTCGGAATTTTTTTGTTAACCAAAGTAAAAGAATTAATATACATTGAACAAGATTTTAAAAGCTTTGGGATTTAATATCGATTAAATTGGCAACTCAGAACAACTGAACTTATTAAAATTAAAAGTAAAATTAAGCGTTTAAGTTTGATACTATCTCAAACTTAGAAAAGTTAAAATACCCAAAGGAAAATTAGAAGAGATTTTGATTTTCGCAGAATTTCAAAAATACGCCCAAACTTTATCTAAAATTAGAGTATACCAAATGTTCTACATCACACACAGGCTTTTGAAATAGATCGGTCCAGTTTTGTTAAATATGCATAAAAACAAACGGATTTTCCCGATTTAATAAAGAAGATAGCACAAGGAGATGACAAGAAGCTATAAAATAAAAATAAATTTTGTCTCGATTTTCTTAAAATCAAAGGGACATTTAGTAAATTGGAAATGAATTAAAATACTTAAATTTTTTAAATGATAATGTAATATTTTAAAATTAAGGAAACCAAACGAATAAAAAATTGCAATATCTCAAAACTCGCATTTAGGCAGTTAGAACAAAAAAAACTAATCCGGTGAAATGTCTAGTTTGTTAAAGTAGTCAAATCGGGTTCGTCGCTTATGAAAGACTTTAATTAGATTATTTCTCATAAAAAATGTTTGAGATAATCTAAAAAGTAAGTTTGCGATTAAGACGTTCAATTAAAGTTTTAAATTTGTTATGTAATAGAATTTTTTTTTTTTTTTGGTAACCAAAAAAAACGTTTAAGTGTAGAATTTGCACCAAATAACATGACCGAGCACAAAATAATGATTATCGACAAAAAAAATTATTAGATTAAAATTAGCCGTAGGTTAAAAAAAAAACCCATTTCTGTTTAAACGCCATTCACTGGTATAATTAACTTGAATTCAGAGCTAATATTACGTAAATGTATGAGACATATACTGCATTATACTGCAGCCTTGATAACGTTTTAAATTATTTTTTTTGTTTATCATTTTCTTAAAAAGTTTAAAGTTGAATATATACAAAAAAAACTACTTAAGAATTGTATTTACGTTCTTACATAAAATATAGTCTTAAATAACGATCATATTTCACTTTCGCTTTTATTTATACCACACCGACAATTATAAAGGTAAACGTTAAAAACAATACACAAAAAATGTATAATTCACATACTGCAATTGGTGCCATATAACTGTAACATTTCAACTGTAATAATTTAATTAAGTTCTGTTTTTAATTTATAGTTTCCGATCTCGAAAAAAACAAATACCACCGAAAACTATGTTTAAAATCACAAGCCAATCATAACATAAAAATATTTATTATACGATTATGTTATTTTATTTTAGCCATATAAATAAAATAAATTTCACCTTAACGTACGTAAAATAAAAAAAATAAAAGAAAATTTCATACATGTATTATTACTAGAGCATAGGAATTTTTTATGAAATTTTATTTAATTTTTTTTTTTCAAATTAAAATTAAGAAATATTTTACCTGAATTAAGTGTTATGAAACATAACGCTAGTAACCAAATTATTCCTCTAGTAGATATCCCCATGGTCCTGTTAATGTTATTAATTCGCTTTATGTATAGAATAGTTACAAAATCACTTAACACTTTTTAAACAATTTTCACTTAAATATATTTCCAAAATTTTGCATAAGATTTTCACACAAATATTATTGGCACATAAAAAAAATTTAGCACAAATTATCCTTTGCACATTTAAGTTTCACACATTATTTTTAAGTAGAGAGGTGACTATTTTATAGAATTTTTTTTTTTACTTTTTCAATTAGTATACATTCTTTGACAGAAGATAATAAGAAGAAAAAAATTGTTAAAGAAAATAGACTTTTAAAACTTTTTGTTAATTAAATTTTTGTATATTTTAATTTATAGAAAAAAATTCACCACTCTGTGCTACAAAGACTTTTTTTTTAAGTGCTACGCTTTAGAGCACTTTTCTTTAACTGATTTGTTATTAAGAAAAAGTAGAACTCAGAAGTTACACTTTACCGAAGAAATAATAAAATAAAAAGTTTTTTTTTTGCTTTTTTTTTAAATCAAAGTCTCTCCTCTCAATACACACAACACATTTAATAAATTTAAAAAACCAAAGTGAAATGTTTTTAGTTTTTAACCCAATACCGCGTTAAGTTTAATGATTTGTAATTTATTAATATTTGTACACGATTCGTTGGTAAATGGTTAACTTACTTGAATCGTTAAAAAGTGATTATTAAATATTATGTGTATGAAAGTGGGGGTTGTTTTCTTACATACATATATTGCCCGTGTAGAGGGGAATTTTACTCCGATGTGAGCTTTTAACTATCTTAAAGTAAGTTGAGTACGAAACAAAATGTAAACGAAATATTTACTGGTATGCGTGTTTCTATGTATGTTAAAATATTTGTGTACAAATTTATTTATCGAAAAAGATTATTGACAATGACACTATATGGTAATTTGATGTATGATTCAATATTTGGTTTTTGAATTTATGTAATTCACACATATGGTAAAATGTTGAGGTAGCTTCGAACAAGAAAAAAAAATGACATACAATTTAACATAGATTAATATGTTTGCTATTTGTTATGGTAGATATATCATCACACATGTTGTCATTTGCTTGACCTTGACAATCAAGTGGACGGTAATAAATATTTTCTATTATATTAAGAAATTTTTACTTACCAATATTACATTTTTAGTAGTCTTACTAATATTATTTATGTTGTGGTAAATTTTAATGACTCATTAGACTATAGCACCTGGGGTTTATATTTTTATATACTAATATAGTAATTTCCATGATTCGTAATTAGAAATTCAAATAAATTAATAATCCTGAATTGACTACTAAGTGATAATGGAAAGCATTTTCATGTTAAAATTTTAATTCGGCCAAGGTAAAATATTAATAGAGCAAAACGTGCTTATTATTATTAACATGCTAATTTTTCAAAAACTCCTAATCAAAATTCAAAAACAAATTAACCAAAATTAAGAGTATGGAATGCAAATAGTCTAACCAATAGTTATAAAGAAAGAATCCAAAGAACCAATCAAAAAATGACAAAGGAGACAAACATTAATTTTAAGAAAGGTCATCATTTCATTAATATTATGACCCACCACATCATTCAATTAGAACTTAAAGAAATTTTCAAATTGCTTTAACATTTTTGAATTTAAGTTCATTGAACTTAAAACCATAAGATTTAAGAGTAGAAACGTGTTACGATATATTTTCTGATCAGTCAATTGTATTTTCAGAGATCAAAGGTCATTAAAAAAATTCGAAAGATAACGCTAAGTTCCTCGGTACGACGCTAGACAATAAACTTAGATGGGAAGCGCATGTTAAAAAGAAAAAGCAAGAATTGAAATTAAAACTCAGAAAACGCCATGGCTTAATAGAAGCAACTCTGAACCACGCGCAACAAATTACTATTTTATCCTTAAACCTATCTGGACGTATGGCATCCAGCTATAGGGCTGCGCAAAGATAACTACAGTTAAGATCATACAATAATTTAAAAATTATTCACACAGCAAAATATGTTGAGGCCGGTTATAAACTGTATCCTTCGCAATGTTTACCGATGAGTATAAGGAAGTTAAAATAATGGGGAATGATATTAGAAAAGAAAAAGTGTAGGTTTAATGCCAGACCCAGATATTACTGTAAATCAGAAGCATAAATTGAACCGGCATTAGTTAAAATGATGATGCTAATTTCGTTTTCTTTGGACATAACAATGATAAAAGTAACAGTGAGATAGTCCGATCATGAAGAAAAATGGCCCAATGTGGGTATTTCATTAATAATAATTAGACGAGGAAAGCAAGTGCGGTTTCTTCAACGTTATAATCAGTTACATAAATTAGGTGACAATTGCTTAAAAGGTCATAATTAAATTGTAAATACCTGATTGTTATAAAGCCATTTCATTATAATTTTCTTTCATTTCAACGACAGTAAGTCACCACACAAACCGAAATGCAAATTTTGAGTTACAAAATTTTTATAAAAAAATAATCCTGGCCAAGAAGAAATTTAAAAGTGTAAAAAATTAATTTAATAATATTTTGGGCTCACTTAGCGATCTTTTAATTTGCGCAAACTATCAGAAAAAGAGGTTTTGGACAAAAAGCCATATATTAAGCAAAACCGATACAGTTTCAAATTGTGAATCAGATGACAAGAAATTTGGTCTTCTAAGTTCGGCCTTTGGAGGAATCTAAAATGTTTATTGACATATTGTGCCTAATTACACTAAACCACTGCCTTACTGCCTAACTGCACTAAAGAAATGTCACTTAGATCATAGTATAAATACACATAGTACTATACCATCATAAGAAAAAAAACAGTTGACCCATTGAAGTGTCGGGTTGATAGAATATCAAAATTTAGGAAAAATGTATGACATTTAAGCGATTATAAATATAAAAATATTTTGATTATTTTAAGACGATTACCAGTAGCGACGTCTAACACGTCAATGGGCTAACATACCATGGTAGTACTATGTGTATTTATACTATGCTGAGATGCTGCATCAAATTTAAGCAACTCAAATAAAATGAATTGGCTAACATCAAGAAGAAAAACGAGTAAATATGATGATTGTCTTGAAGGCAAAAAACCAGATTTGCTCTGTAGATTTTGGCAATAAAAAAATCAAACTTTTAAAATCTAGAATATCCATGACGGTTTACCCATGAAAACCATGCTATTTTCGCCAAAAAACTGAAAATGTTGTTGTGTATCGTGTTTTATTCTTTTGCAGAAATATTTTGAGAAATTGGTAGGAGAGATTATTGTTATCGTTGATTATGTAAGGCTGTAAAAATGTAAAGATACTCCAGATAACATCTTTCACAGTCGTTGTCATCAGACAGCGAGAATTTATTATCACTTTTTGTTTGGTTAGCAGAGTAATTTGGTAGAATTGATTGCCCCTTTCCTTAGTCATTCAAAAGGGCTTTAACTGGTAAGATAAAGTTCCATGTCATGCGACATCTATATAAAAATAAATAGAAATAGAATTTGAGCCTTTAACTAATTTAGCAAACATTTTTCGTCAAGCACCACAAATTGCTACCATTGGTATTGTAAATTTCACTGTAAATCCTGCGTTTTGCAATGAATTTTGAATGCACCCATGAATGCGTTACTGGATAAATCTGCTACCATTTCCAAACAGACTGCTTTCGTACTTGAACATACAAAGAGACACGAGTAAGCTCATTATGTCCTATTGAGCTTAACCACCCCTTTGTTAAATAAATTTGCTACGCCTATTTTCAGGAGTGGCTGGATCAATTCTACTCATGAGCTAAGTAAATTGTCCGTCAATTGTTGTTAACATTTACGTACGACTCCATTTGCCTTGATTTGTCAATTTGGCACCCAATATTCTTGGCGTATTATAGATAGCATCACGAATAATAAATAACGTAATAGGAGAATTTGAATGCAGAAAGTTCGGATGTTTAGTGGAGGAGGAAACCACAGTATTCAGCAAACTTCCACCAACTCAAAGTGGTTCACCATTATCTAAAAATGGATTTGAAACGAAGAAGAGTTTGCTATTTGATCGGCGCCATCTTTATTCTGAAGATAACCAGCGCTAAATCTGTTACTCAATTTGGGTTGACAATGCGGAAATATACCCCACCCGCATACGCCGAATGACTTGCATGACAGAAGCTTTGTATGTCTATTTAGGAACTAGTTGACAGCATGTGAATAAATCTTGGAATAGAAATTTTATTAATATTTTGCAAATTTGTGTTTTATTCCATATAACATCCTAAATACTCAACCCAATAGATCAAAGAGCCTGCTGGCTTCCGATAGAACTACATTTTGTGAAGTTCATGGAGTTATGAGTTTGAGTGTTAAAAGTGAAACAATCGGTTATGGGGTTCCAGATGATTCCTAGTATGGATGTCTTAGACATTACGTTACGCGCAATATACGTTGACTATTGGATTTTTATAACTTGTCAACTAGAGCGACACAGACAGGCGAAGTTATAAATAAATCACAAGAAAAGTCCACACCAGTATAAAAACAAATGATGTTACATAACAAGTCACGACATGACATACATTAATTTTAGGACTATTTTTTGACCAACGAGTTTCTTGGAAAGGAAATAGGGTCAATTTGATATTATTTTGGTAAGTTTAAATTCAGTTGTCAGTTCTACATCCAATCAAATTGTCAGTCCTATAAAAACCTAAAAAAGTCCTAAATGTCGTGGAAGGTTAAGAATACCACGAATCCGTTATCACTCTTAAGGTTAATTCTATTGCCATTCAGGTTCAAGACTCTTTCATAGTTGTATTCATCAATCACAGGCAAGTGATGAAAAATCCCTTTAAATTCCTCTTAATTTGTTGAGGTTTGAACCTGGTACTTCCCGACCCAAACACCCTAGCATTAACAACGGTGCTAATTGCTGAGTAATTGGTTAGAGTTTGAGTAATTTATATTTTAAGACTAATGAAAGGTTACGATAATGAATGTATACCTAGCAAGTCGTTAAAACCTGTAAATTGCTGTTCAATGGCCCAAATACATCTGCTTACTTTGCAATTGAAGCTTAAATATGCGGGATGCAATTTCTGCCTATTAATTTAATAAACAGATTTCCGTGATTATAGACCATGTTACTGTAGGCTTCATAATCTTTTTGAGACCGATGGGAGACTCGAATATTATTTTACCTCTTAAAAACTGACTATTCTTTGAAATGCCTATAGAAGCTATTAAAATGGAAAACTCTTTAAATCATTTTATAAGTAAAGTGGATACCAATTTTATGCGTTCAGAGTACACACATGTAAGATTTAATCATAGGACAACGAAATTATTATTGACATTGACACTATATGGTAATTTTATATGTTGGATAATCGAACGATTCAATATTTGATTTAGATTTAGTGTTTTTGTAGTTTAAATAAATATCAAAGAGATTGTCTTAATTATGCACACACACACACACATCATAGTTCAAGGAAATAAAATGTTTTGATCGCATCATTTATATATTTATAATTATAGAGTTCGCAGACATAAATACAAATCTTCTAAGTACTAATTAAGTGTTTTGTTGGTAACTTATACGACGAACTAAACTACATATATAGATTGTCATGCTGAAAATGGTGTAGTACACAAGCCTTTCTAATTATAATATATTCTCGTAATGAATTGTAAAAGGTCCATATTGTGTTATTTTCACTTTTCACATATTATTTTTGTAACTCTAGAATTTGTTATACTCGACGTATATGAGGTACAAGATATAGTTTAACATCAGGTGTATATGTTCGAGTATAGAACGATTTGGTATGGGCTTTCTCTTCAAATTAATGTTGATTGATTTATTGAACTAAATTCGGAATTTACTATAAATAATTTTCGATTCTAATTTTAAAAACAAAACTAAAAAATGATGAATTACCTGAGAGTAATTTAGTGATGTCAAGGTAAGTATCGAATGCATTTTTACTATTTCGTGCAAAATGATATTTCAACACAATATAACGTATTTGGGAGTCGAAATTGCGTTTCGTCACACATTCGAACTGATTAGTGTGAAAATCATTGTTGATAGTTTCAAGCACAAGATAACTATTTACTACCATCATCAAGTGTTAATTGCTGGTGAATTGTAACTATACACGATAGAATATAGAATGTTGGGAATTACCATTCACATTTCACAGTTGTTTAGTTCGTAATTGTGAATGTTAACACTATATGTGTATACGAAAATAATCCTGTATGTGATAAAAGATATCCGCAAGAGATCAAGGATTTTAAATTCTCACACAAATCATATCGTTTTTATGCCATTCACCCACAATGATATTATAACAATTAAAAGCTAACATATATACATTTTAATCATTCAATTAAAATCCAGAAACTATAATTATTCTGAAAACCTTGACGATATATACACATATTAACTTTTGTGGTTAGTTATTTGCTTATATACAGTATGTGGTGCAACTCGTGAAAATTTAATGTAACAATACTGATCTAATTTAATTTATAATATCATAATATAATAAAAGCAACTGTGGTTGGGGGACATACAAACAGTTAAAATTAAAACTTGTCTTAAATAGCGTCATACTAACACCGAACTCGTGCCTTTCGATCTGTATCTAAATTGTTTGGTTCGATAGAGCATCGAGTATATGGACGTATTAAATGCAACTAAATTGACTTTGACCAGTAATCTTACTTTGAATTTCCTGAAGTTACTTGTTTGTGTTGTTTTCTCAAACCAAAATCTCAGATTTTGAGATTTTTTGTCTTTGAGATAATCTTTTCTCATAGAACCTATACGTAGAGTTACCAATCACTTCAGCTGTGATATTGGGATAAACCACTTTGCTTCTGGCGCTCGATTTTGCCACTTGCCATTCAAATATGACCATTTTGCGATGTCTTGGGAACCCTGAAAAATTGAGGCGTTTATGTAAAATGACAGTAATGCAATTACAATGGGGTGTCAAAGTTAAGAAATACTATCAGGAATTTTTGCAATTAGCTCTAGGGTTCGGCAGGTGAAACACCTTAGAACAACATCATATACCGTCAGACCAAACAGATTCTGGCATATGCAAATGAATTGGACTGATTTTCCTCTAACAACAGAAACGGAAAGTGACAAAGAAGGAACTACTTTACAGTGTTTGGTTAATACCAGATAGATATTAAGATCTCCAACAATTGAGATCTCCAACAATTAAAAAAGCTAATTCAATAGGAGATATTGGAAATAATAATCCATATCCATCAAGAACTCTTTTCTTGATGGATATGGATTATTCCATATTAGTGAAGAAAAACTACCTCCAACAAAGAGAGTGAAAACTGGCATCTCTATGCAAATCTGAAGACTCTAGAAGAAATGGTGTCAAAGTTAAATAACGAAGTTATTTTATTAAAAAAAGAAGATGAAGAACTAAAACGCATCATTCAGATGGGTCAATGTGCAAACAATAAAGATACCATCGAATACCATCGAATACCACATAGATGAAGAAGAACTTGAGCGAGAAATTCATTCGAATAAGAAATCTGAAAGTGATTCTCAGTGGACACTCGTGACAAAAAAACCTAAAAAAAAGTAACAATAAATATGGAAGTTACTGGCGAAGACGAGCCATCAAGAGAAACTGCTTGGGCATTGCAAAAACACAAGCCCACAAAGAAAAGAAAACCAGAATTATCGCCAGAATATATTGGACAAGCTGCACCCAACACGAGTAATGATAAAACTCAACAGAAACAAAACCAAAAGCAACCAGAAAATATTGATCAAGTAACCCGGACATCTGTATCGGGTAATGCAATTACTCAGAGCAATAAAAATCCAAAACCAGAGAAAATAATTCAGCCACCACCTATTAATATAGTTGGTGTCAAAGACTACCTTACTATCAATGCCTTGGTGAAACATATGACAGATATAGATTACCAGCTATAGCATTAAACAAAGATGGCTGGAAGGTAAATGAAGGCTTCATAACCATGAAGCTTAACACTGACAAGTTTCAGTGGTACACTTATGTAAATAAGCAAGCTAGACCAATTAAGGTTATAGCTAGAGGGTTACACCATACCTGTGAAAGCAATATAATAGCTGAGTTACAGAATAAAGGTTTCTATATTCAGGATGCTGTCTATATGATCAAAAAAGACAGAACTGAAAGCGATAAAGGAAGCCGCGAACTGGTAAAAAGGGGACTACCGCTCTTTATGCATACGTTTGGCAATAAAAAAAACTTCCAAATGATATATAATATTCGGTCAGTTCAGAATACTTCAAAGATAGTCCAATGCAGAAAATGTCAAAGTTATAATCATACCCAGAAATATTGCGGACGTGACGCAAGATGTGTCAAAGGCGCTGGTAAGCATCTTACGAGCATGTGTACATTAGACAGGAACTCTATAGCAACATGCATAAATTGTAAAGGATAAAACCTTGCAAATTATCGTGGTTGTGAAGTAGCTAAAGAATGTCAAAAAATTAGAAACCATGCAAGAAATTCTGAGCAAAATCAAAGAAACCCTGGTAAAACAAACCAATCGAATAATAAGGGATTATACAATCTGCGAGGTAACGCATCATATGCAGTAGTTGCTAAAAATCAAGAATCAACCATAAAAGTAGATAATTCTGGCCAAGTTCAAATAGATTTCATCAAAACCGTAGAAGCTTTAAGTAAAAAACTTGACGAGCAATCTGAAATAAATAAACTTATATTTGACCAATTAATATTACTTACTTATATTTGACCAATTAATATTAATTACAATTAATTATATTTGACCTTAAGTTGGAATACTGCGATGATAGAGTTTTCATATCATCGCAGTATTCCAACTTAAATAAAAATAAAAATTAATTTAGAAACGCTGAGAATAGTAATATGGAATGTAAATGGGCTGACCCATCATATTCCTGAGCTAGAAATATTCCTAAACACGCAAAAAATTGATATATGTTTAATCTCTGAATGCCATTTTAATAGATCTCCATATTGCAAAATACGTGGGTACAGTTTCTACCATGCTATTCATCCAGCAGAAAACGCAAGAGGGGGATCTGCCATTTTCATTAAAAATAATATAAAACACCATGAAGAAATGAAGGTTGAAACTGAGACCATGCAAGTGACAACAATCACAATTCAAACTAAGAACAAAGATGTAAGCATCTCAGCTACATACTGTATGACCCCGCTATAACTATAAAAGAAGAATACGAAGAACATTTTTACTCTTTGGAACGATGTTGTATTATTGGCGGTGAGTTCAACGCAAAAACAGTTTTTGGGGCTCCAGAATTACAACACCAAAAGGAAAAGAACTGTTTAAAGCAGCAAACAAATTAAAATAAGAGTTTCAATCTGATGGCGCACCTACTTACTGCCCAACATATCTAAACAAAACTCCTGATCTTATGGCTTTCTATGTAACAAAAGGAATATTTGACAACTACATACGAATGGAAATTAATGAAGACTTACCTGTTATCATGACATTAAGCGAAACTATTATTCAAAAAGAACTATCACCAAGATTTTACAATAGGAATACCAATTGGAACATTTTTCATGAATTGTTAAATGAAAATATGAAACTGCAAGTTCCAATAAGAAGATCTAAGCATGTTGAAGGAGAAAAGATACAGCAAGCAGCGTGGCAGAGCACTCCACTCGAACCTGCAAATAACATTAGAGGCACAAATTATCCACTCGAAAAAGAGAACTGGTGGCTAAGAAACGTAAAGCACGTAAGTTTTGGCAAATAAATCGAAGTGCAGCTAATAAAACCGAGCTTAATAACTTATGAAAAAAAAAAAACTGAAATCGATTTTCAGGAACGTTAAAAATGAAACAATAGAATCATATTTATCTTCACTTACTGGACAAAAAGACACTGAATACTCCCTATGGAAAGCAACAAAATTGATGAAGAGACCAAAAAATGCAACAGCACCTATTAGAAATGATAATTGTACGTGGGCTCGTAGTAGGAAGCAAAAAGCGGATCTGTTTGCGAGACAACTCGAAGAAACTTTTCAACCACTACCCAGACAATCTGCGAATGAAAATGTTAATTTTGTACACAGATCAAATAAGCTTGAAATACAAACTGTAACTCTCCGTGAGTTAAAAGAAGAAAAAAAAAATGTAGATCCGAAAAAAGCTCCTGGATATGATTTAATAACTGGGCAAATTATAAAAGAACTACCAGACAAAGCAATACACAAACTTCTGCACATAATCAATGCTGTGTTTAGATTAAGATATGATCCAAGGCAGTGGAAGGTAGCAGAAGTGATCATGATTTTAAAGACAAACAAAACCAGTAACGATAAAAAGTCATTTAGACCAATATCTCTACTTCCAACTATATCGAAGATATTTGAAAAACTACTTCTGAATAGACTAAAGCCTATAATAAAGGATAATGATCTTATACCTGCTTATCAGTTTGGATTCAGAGAAAAACATTCGACCTTAGAGCAAGTTCACAGAATCACAGATATTATAGAACGTACTCTAGAAACGAAAAAGATATGTTCAAGCCTCTTCTTGGATGTAGCACAAGCATTTGATCGTGTATGGCAGAAAAGATTAGAGTACAAGTTACATCGAGACCTTCCCAAACAGTATTATGAAATCCTAAAATCTTACATAACCGACAAACATTTCCGTGTAAAATATGAAGATTCCGTGTAAAATATGAATATTCGGATCTAAAGAAAATTTCAGCAGGAGTGCTACAAGGAAGCGTTTTGGGTCCCATCTTTTACCTCCTGTACACACGAGACATACCACTAAAGAAAGAAACAACCATAGCTACATTTGCTGACGACACAGCAATTTTGGCAGTTGGGAGTAATGTAACGCAAGCTACAGAAAAATTACAAACATCAATTAGTACAGTTAGTAACTGGATGAAGAAATGGAGAATAAAAACAAAAAACAAAATCGGTTCATTTTACTAATAAAACAAACTATGTCAGTATACCAATCGTAATAAACTCTAAACAAGTCCCTTATGCAAATACATCAAAATATCTAGGGATGACGCTTGATGCCAAACTTAAATGGAAAGAACATGTCAAAAAGAAAAAGAACGAATTAAGCATCAAATACAGGAAAATGTATTGGCTCATAGGTAGAGACTCGGAACTATCTATACATAATAAATTGCTCATATATCGGAAAACTCTGAAACCTGTGTGGACTTACGAAATACAGCTTTGGCGCTGCACTAAGAAAACAAACGTTAAGATAATTCAGACGTTCTAAAATAAAGTACTTCGGAATATTGTAAATGCTCCGTGGTACATTCGAAATGAAGACCTGCATCGTGACTAAAGATGGAAGACATCAATGAAGTAATTGCAGATTATGCTGCCAAATATGATTCACGCCTTCAACAACATGAGAATATCGAAATACGTCGTATGCTGTACTGTCCGATAGCAATACGATGCCTACAAAGAACCAAACCAATAGATCAAGTGATTGCAAACTAAAATAATTCTTTATTATAGCAAATATTTATTTAAATAAATAATTATATTTATCTTTGGGACTAGCCATTGGGCTTTATCCCAACAAATGTGAATTTATTCCTCACAAATTGAGGAACAACCTGCCTGTGGCTCCTTTTTTCCCTCTAATCAATTCTTTTGTTCAATTTTCGGGTGTCATTTTGTCGCATTGTAAGACTCAATTATTCCAACAACTACAAGATTATATACAGTTCTAAAGAAAAAACACTCAGTAGTTTATTAAAATAATTGAGTTAAAAGTCGCCCATGAGTACCACGACGACAATGGTATTACTTAATTGTGATGTCGATTAAAATTATAATATATATACTGTAGTTGTGCAGAATTTATTGGTTATGTACTACATTGAAAAAAGTTAAGTATAGTAAATGCTCAGTACCAGAGAACATAATATTTTGGACTGCTAATTTTTAATTAATTCTGTCTTAAGTTCCTCAACAATGGGCAGACTTTTTAAAACATAAAGTTCCGCAATAGTTTGCTGTTAGTTTATTTAACGATCAGATAAACAAATAACCAAACAAATTTCTGAACATAAAATTACCGCACCCAATTCATTTGCTAACCCTACACAGGATGACGGTTCAAAATCGAAAAAGTAAATAAATTTTTGATATACGTGTAAATAACCGGAACGACAACTTAATATATAGGCGGGAGATATGTATGTATATGATCTCAGCATAATTACACTCATTACCTAATATACATAATGAACCAATAAACTATTTTTTTTTTGTAGTTTAACGTACATTAAAGATTTATTTATATCAGTCCGTATACACTTCCGCATATTGAATTACGATACATTGGATAGAAACAAGCTTCGAGACACGTTTTCTTACGCTTTAAACAGATAAAGAGATTTACAATTTTTTTATTTCATTTTTTTTTCACATTGTTCATATCGTATATTGTTATCAATACTTTCACTAAAAATGTACACATTTCGAATATGTGAGACCTTCACTTGGTGCAAATTTTTTTTATGTTCCATGACATTGTAGCGATTATATGAGTGATGGGTGATTAGCAAATGATTCGTCCGAATCGAATTTCAAGTTCAACTACATTTATGTATTATCTCTATACTTTAAATAGAAATGATTCCTTATAAAAGTGCCAAGGTCACTTCTATATAGTATAGTATATTCGATTTTATCATACAGGATCTTACCGCATTGACTCAACAAAGAGGAAATAGTAAAATCACCACCGCAATCAAAGTCAATGAAAAGTGAATGTGTCGTTCGACCTCCTCATATAAAGAGTGATCCAATATATAGCGTGGATTCAATTACAAAACACATTTATGGTGAAGGCATTGATATCTTTAGATAAGTATTTTTTACGAATCGTGTCATGACAATCCGCATCCATAAAAACCTAATTGTTAGCAATATCAACGAGGAAAATAATGGATACCACCATATTATTAACAGATGCCCGCCATAGCTAATGGCCAATTTCCCACTGGGACTTGTTCATCTTTGATAACAACATCATCACCAACCTAGAATTTTTTTATAGGTGGAATGAAATTCCAATCAATCAAATTATGTGTAGCAAACTCTCCTACTGAATTGTTAAACTCTTTGGACGAAGTTAACTGAGCTACTTCTCACAATCCCACAATAAGTTACAATCTGGAAGGTATTACCTCTTTTTAGGCAGGTAATAAATGCATCGATTGTTAGGTCACCTAAAATCCTAAACTACCGATGTACTAAATCACACAAAAACATCGTTCTATCATTTGCTGGTGATATCGTCCCGGCGAACTCAACTCCTGTATTCAGAGATGCTCAACTGGAACGTGACTCTCCTTTGTTTGATAATTGATTCATTTGTTAAACCCCAACTTAAGTCTTGAAATTATCATCACTACGCCCGCTCACAATTCAATAATTTTGCCTTACGGAATGTCATTGCAATAATTTTGCCTTACGGAATGTCATTGCGTTGGACCAAAATGTGGGTGATGAAAAAAACATAGTGTACTAATAAATAAGCAAGTGACGTCGATTGACGCCTACCTACTCGTTGCAACCCCCGTTCATCTATAAAATGCGTTAAATCCACTCATCTCACTTCAAATATATATCTGCGTCTTTTTTTCCATCAACTTACATACGACGAGATTTACGAATAAATCGCATTACCAGTTCTAGCCATTGTCGCACTTAGTTCCCTCAGTATCCAGCAAAAAACATGTGACTCCTTGCTTCCAATTCTTCTTATTTTAGCTGTAGACTTACGACTTGCAGACTACCAATCTTCGTTCGTCTGATGTACCCATAAAAGCCCCTGCCACAATAATTCAGCAGTTAAAAACTCATTGGCATTAGATCTTCCATATTTCCATGTACTTGTTGGACAGCCCGTTAAAATATTTGTAACTTTAATAATAACATATGATTTACACTTTGATGGAACCTCCTTCAACCAAGCCAATACAATTTCAGGGTATTCGTCCATACATGTATGCTATTAGTCTCAAATATGTTGACTCTGTTGTAGATTTTGCCAAATTTACCAATAGCTATTGTCCATACAATTCCAAACACGGTAAACAAACAGGATTGGTTGAAGGCACTTTACAAAAGTTAAAATTGTTGCTTTAATTGTTGTCTGGTTCACCAATTCATTTAGACATCTTGTGGTCAGAAATGGAACAGGTCTGGTCCCATATGTGGTGGTGATTAGTTCAAAATGATACATTTCATCTGTACAGTACACCTAACGATTATCTGATACTTAATGTTGGCTGGATCTATTTTAACTTGTCGGTACATTTTCTTAAATGTCAGCCGACATTACTTATTTATATTCATACTCTTGGACCGTGCAATAGACCATCATTCAGTGACTTGCTAGAACTTGTAGCATGACCCATCAAACATCACTCTCAGCTTTCATTTAGAAATTGGTAAACAAGTCAGAGTTTCTTCACAGCATAAACATTGAACTTTGCTTATGGTGGATTGCACCGACATACCATCTTCGCTTCTTGTATTTTGGCGCTATTTTGATTGAAATCCACAATTTTTAACTCACACACCTTCCTTTCCTAAAATTTTATAAATTCAGCATAAGATCAATAATCTACACAATGCTCTAAAGACCAGGCTCGCCATGTATCGGCAGCACACTTTTCTAATGATAGGTAAATTATCCAGCAATTTTGCTTTTTCTGCCCCTCTGTGCACGTTCAAACACAATTGTATCGGTTTTACGTCCACTATTTTTCTAAAGCTGTGACGCTACTGTATATGTGGGAAAATTGATCCATAAATTATCCCACGCACCATCATAGTTTAAATCAGTGACTGACATGTGTTTTGATAGTGTAGCTATATCTTGACGCAAAAGCCCCTAAAGGTATTTAAATTTGTGGATCTTCCATAAATTGGCATTATAACCTAAAGAACCTTTTTGACCAGATTCCTCGTTCTCCAAGTACTTTTTGAAAGATTTTAGTGCAATTGGTCAGTGCAGTGGCGAATGTTTACCTCAAACAGATGCTGATAAACTAAATAGATGCTGACAAGCTTCTATCTTTAAGCTTCTAAGTTGGTTACCAATTATTCAAATGATCGCATTTATTGTTTACCTCCGTGTTAGTAAGTGTTTTGGATACTCACTTCGGCAGGAGTCGTCGAGGTGGTTTTTGCTTGCTCATTTCCCTCTTTTAATTTTTTGTTTTTTAACACTCTTTTACCTAAGTTAGCTAAACTGTGGGATCTAGATAATTAGCAAAAGCTTCAGTCTAAACTTTAATTGTTTGAAAAAAAAATCTTGTCGGATGGATCAAATGACAATCAACGATATTTGATTAGATCACCCTTTATTTTCGAATTACAACATACAAATAATGAATGCAAAAAAGATCCCTAGACATAGCATATACGAGTATGAAGTTCAACCAGTACATAAATCGATGATATTTAATTATTGCAATTTACTTCGGTAACTAGGTCACCTTGAGATGATATAAACTTCGTAGCATATAGTTGTAATTGTAACAAAGTCAAGGAATTTTGCAAACGTCAAGAAATCATTCGCAATCGAACACACTATGTCTTTTTTGTGACTATAGGTAACACGAATCGTGTCAAAGATCGACAAAAGGTAGGAATTTGTGTACACCTTTAATTTTAATCTCGGAAGTTAAATATTACATAAAATTTGTATACCGAATTGTGATTGACAGTTAAATAGATTAGAATAATGAAAGTAAATCAACTTGAAATTGAAAATAAAAACCAAACCAAAAGCAACAAAAAAATCGTTGGCGGCTTAATAAACTACGGTATGTGTTGGTTCGACGGTTTGCGACTGAAAGTGAAATTATTAAATTTTTTTTTTTGCTGTTGTCTTCATTTTAATTATTATTTATCTTAACTTATGTCTATTAATCGCTTTTGTTGGAAATTAGCCATCGTACACCTCGTTTAAAAAGCAAAAAAAAATTAACAAACGTTGAAATGTGTTGATTGAAATCTTTTTAAGAAAATTAATGTTTATTTAGCAAATGAGTTAGATAACCACCGCTTATGGTATATCAAATCGAGTGTATGGTTTGAGTCAATCCGAAAATATTTTGCCTTGAGGACAATTATGTGTGAATTGTTCTTGATTATTTTTATAAAATATTGCGGATATTGTTTAAAGAGCAAGTGAATTTGTTAACATTATAGTGAACACAAAGCGTAATTAATGTTATAAAAACTTCCATGTTCTTTCAATGAAGCCATTAACTGAATGCCAACCACTCATTAAAAATATAAAAAAAAATTGTTAAGTAAAATAAACCGTTTAAGAGATGAATTTTTTAATTTTTTGGTTGTTTATATTGATGATCCGGACTGATATAACGCTTCATTGCTTCTTCTCGTAATATAGAGGAAAAAGCTTTTATTTACATGGCTTTTGCAATTCCATCGAATATCGATAGAGTTGTAAGGCAAACTGTGCAACAGCTTCTGCCCTCCCCTTAACAGCATTTCCCACACAACCCAGGATCTCAGGTTCAAGAACCGGCACTTGAGCCTCTTTAGCGATGATATATTTAACCTTTTCCCCGTTTAACGTTTCAATCAACAATTTCCGGTGCTTTAAATAGCTTTGCAGCATCATTAAAAGGTAACTTATTACCTCAAATGGCCACTGAAGTGCCTCGACCATATCATCCCATCCCGCCGAGTTAAAAGAATTTTTGACGTCAAGCATGACCAGAAAAGCTATGGGCATTGCCGAATACCATGCCCGTCTGCTCTCAAAACCGCGTATACTACCATCTAAATGGCCATTAAGTGACCCTTCTGAAAGCCGCGTTATCTTGTATACAAATCCCCAGCAACTCGAATAGCCAGCCCAAACCTTGGTTTCAAGATCTTCTCTAGAAGTTTTCCCATCATATAGAGCATGCAGAGCATATAGAGCATAGTATATAGTGGTCCTTATATCGACAAGGAATCTGGATCACCACCTTTTCCTTTGTTGATCAGCACAGGTCGAGCCACTTTCCGGTGTAAGGGGAAGTTATCGGAAAGTTGTTTTTGCAGTCTTTTGCTCGGTTGATTTTATTGCTGCTTTTTCTTGTGCTTAGTGCTAACCCTTCGTAGCCTGTTGCCTTCCATTCCATGCATTTCAATGTGGCATCGAGAAGTCGCAAGCCCATTGATTAAGTCGAATTGTAAGAGTCAACAATGGCTTCAATATCAACTTTGGTTGGGTTCTCCTGCATAGATGGTGAAACGCAAGCTAAACCATTTTCCAAAATCTCGAGCAGTTTGGCATTATCCATCTTGGACGTATTCCAGCCATGTAAAGCATAAGTTCTCACACGCTTAGTATGTAATCCGCCATTATGCTGAAAGGTAATGTAATGGTAACTGGTAACTACTTGCCAATCTCGTGTTGACCACCCACGTCTGAGAATCAGGTCAAGGGGTTCGTTTCCCGGTACTGATAGCTTACAACCTCTATCTAAGTTTTCATTTCACAATCGAGCTGTGTCATAAGGTCATTTGCAGCACTGAACCCGTTTAAGTTTTCTTGTAGGAACTTAATCATTTTGGTATGTTTCCTTTCTTAGTCAGAAAATCCTTCCTCGCTTGTGTTTGGTTTTCCTAGCACCGGTTAGCTATTCACATAAAGAACATTTCGGCTACGATTTAGCGGCAGCTTGATGTCCTATCTGACCGCATCCCCAACAAAAGTTATCGGAACCTGTACATTTTGCCCTGGTGTGGCCTTACCCCAAGCACTTACAACACCATGACACTTCAACCATTTGTCTGACACGGTCATAACCCCAGCCAAATTTGAGTCTCCCTATATCTAGCAGCTTTAAAGCAATTCGTTCATCGAAGTCGACGGTCGCTTTTTTGCTCCTGTTGTTCGGATACCAGATAGTCTCTGATATCTCCGATCTCATCCCTGAAGTCACATCGGAGTGCACCTTGACCTCGTTTTCCGTCGTGAGGCAGTCTATAGTTAGAGGATTTCAATCTTATTTCGAGGTGTAAGTCCCTAGCTTCTCCATTCTTACCAACCGCTTCTCGTAAACTCTCCTTGAGCTTAATGAGACCTCAGCAACGGGTTAGTTCAAGGAGAATTCTTCATCTGCTATTTTGAATATCTGCTTTGATAATCTGCTTTCCGAATGACATTAAGAATATCCGAGTAAGTTTTATCATCTCCTGGGAGGTCTTCTCCTCTTTCTCTTTCATTTCTTCTTAAGCGCTGACCACTTTAAGGGACCCTGGGGACCTACCTGCTTTAGAAGACTTCACAGTTATCTGTGGTCCGCTCTCACGATGATAATTCATTTATCACCTCTCCCGCACGGTAGGTTCACCGAATGCATAAATTAAACTGCACCTTCTGCTCTCTACATGCCTACATCATTCCTACATCTATCATCATGAAGTGCCTAAATCAATGGGATCCATTTCATTTACCAAAGAGACCCGTTTATAGGGATTCTCCTTCATCCAATATTCATACATCTTTCATATGGACACCCTGATGCTTCCGCAATCGACCTTTCCACACCTATTCACATTAAGAGCCCTAACTAATGGAAACACTTCGTTTACTCCAGAGTCCTGTTTATAGAATATACTCATCGCAATAGACAGAATCTGTTCACCGGTGTTTGTTGGTTGATGGATTAATGACGCCATAGGTTCATCATTCCATATAAAAGATCATTGTAATCAGAAGGTAGAAACTAACAATCTCAATTCGCTGAGACCCTCAATCAAATACGGCTGCGATTTTGAGATTTCAAATTTTCAAATTTTGGTGGCCATACTTATCTACCTTTTAATAAGAACTAAATGTGTGTCCACGTCCATGACGAATATCAAAGCAAAGAACATAAAAATGAATCGACGAAAGTCAAAGTGAAAATTTCAATAAATTTTCTTTTATCTGTCAAATTTAATTACATTTTGTTGTTACACGGTCGATTTGATCACAATAACGCTAATAGTTGTTTACAAATTCACTCGAATAAGTGGTTGAATAGTTTGTTGCATATAGCAACAACACACACCATTATAACCACTATAATGCTATATGGTACTAAAGTTCATTTTTTTATTTGTATTGTGAAAGTAATCAAATTGAAAACTATATCTCGGGACAATTACCTAACAGTAAAATTCCAACATGTTTCCCAACCCGAACGATATACGTACATATAGTAAAACGGACATACGGAAATTATATTAAAAAACTGGATTACAAATTAGCATTACTTGCAATATGTACTGACACAACAATACAGTTTAGTTACATCTTGCGTCTTATATACACGAAATTAATTATTAAATAAATTTTCTAAAATAATTAAGATTGCGCGAGTACGATGAAGAAACTGTATACCTCCGTGGTATGTAAATCTATTGGTGTGCAGACATGTATACCTGTCTGATACATTGTTTTTTGGTTCGATGGTACTCGTATGTGTAATGTATGTATGTGCATGGTTTAATGTAATCGCACAACAAAACTATGAAATATGTAAATTTATGATTTATTTTTTCTATAAAACATAAATTTATTTACGAAACCAAAGTTATGAGTTACATATCGTTATAATTATGTTAATTTATCTGCAATTAAAATTTATGAACTTGAAAATATCGAAATATGGCCATAAAGTTTCTGATTTATATCGAATTCGTATACAAAGAGGTTGATTCAACCAAGTAATTATGTTTGGTTAACTACAAGTACATTATGTTTTACTTCCTATACTTGCAGGTCTGCCAAATTTTAGATAACAAGTAACATAAATGAGGTTATACTGATAAATAGTGAATGCCAGTTGCTAATATTAGCGTCTGCACAACATAATTTGTACATGCACTACGATAAACGAGAAATTTGTGTAATGTTTAAAACTGCGGATCGGAGGCGTTTCGACATGTACTCAACTATAATAAAGTTCCATAGGATCTGATCCCAAGCTGTGTTGACTTGAGACAGTGCCATATGCTTTAATATCACCTGCATCGTGAAAATCATGAGTGACAAGAGACTCAAAGTATAAATTTATAAGTGTGCGATCATCTCAACTAAACTCCATTGTGTATAGGCTTAAAAACCTGTGATCAAATCTTCATATGTTTGCTGAAAGTTCAGAAATTCCTAATGAAAGTTTCGAGGAGTTTCATATTATTTGAAAAGATTCATTGCCTTAGCCAAAACGTTTGATAAGTGACTATTAAATTAAGAAGAATCTTTTTTTGTTTACTCAAGATTAAATGGCATATCACCTGTGTTATTAAAGCAGTACATGCCAGGTGTTTTTAATTAAATTTCAAAGCGCGACAGTAAAAACACAAATTAGTCAATGAATCAATGAAATGTCGTGATGGATTCTGTATTGGTGCTAACTATCAAAATTAAACGCCGCTTTGTTGAGTTCAATTCTGAGTGTCGATTTTGTACGGAAAATGACAGCGTGAGGTGAGCAAACCGAAAAAATATAGTACTAGTAGTTTTATTTGTATTGGTTTACTTGAGCACATGCGCGTTATCTTGTTTATATATTTTTGTATTTGATATTTCAAAAACAAAATAATGTTTAGTGTTCATCGATAATGAATGGCGTATGCTTATGTTTCTTTTTCTCAGTTTAAAAAAAAAAATTGTGAATAAAATATTATGACGACTAACTAATTATTATTAACCTATTAATAATAATTAATACCTATTTAATAAATCTAACCTATTATATCTCAAACATACTACAACTTTTTTTAAACGTCATAAAATTGTTAACAAAAAATCAAATATTTAAAAAAATTGTATAAACAAATTATTATAAAAAAAAAAATAATAATAAATTTTAAAAATTTGAGTCCACCGCTAAAAAGCTAGCGAATAGGTGAGGTGAACTGGACGTCAGTATCATAAAAATTTAACCGGTTCAACCGGAACCCTATATTTTCATACTTGCCTTCATAAAAATTACATGGAACAGTTCATTCCTTCCAGTCTCTCTAAGCCAAATAAAAAAAAATCTGGCAATCCTTGGTATAATCATGACTGTAGAACAACAACCGCCAATAAAGAAGCCTCTCACCGCAAATATGTTAAGAACCCGTCAAATGAAAATTTAGCTATATTTAAGGCGGCTAGAAATCTGGCAACTCAAACAGTGTCCCAAGCTAAAAGAAAATACCAAAAAAAAAGTTCGAGAAGAGTTGCGGCAGGTCTTAAACCAGGGCAATAGCAATCGGACCTTTTGGTCCTTTGCCCGCAAAGTAGAGGAAAACTTCTTGAACATTAGGAAATCATCAATACCACCTCAGAAAGATGGGGATTATATCTTTTCTACAGCTCAAGAAAAATCCAATCTCTTCGCCCGAAAATTTGCAGCAAACTCTAATTTACCTGATTCTAACTTAATACTCCCGATTATCTCTCTAGCCAGTTCATCGATGCGCCGCATTATATTTAGATCTAGAGTTGCCGCTAAAGTCCTTGCAAGCATTAACACCAACAAGTCAGCCGATCCGGATTGTATTCCCCCAATTGTCCTCAAATATTGCTGTAAATCCTTGTCTAAGCCACTATCATATCTGTTTCACCGATCTATGTCTTCTGGCATTTTCCCTTCCGAAGACTGCTAACATACATCCTGTGCCAAAAAAGGGCAGTAAATCGGACCCTTCAAATTATCACCCAATCGCTATCGTCTCGGTGCTTTCTAAAGTACTTGAGACCATAATCAACTTCCAGCTGATGAAATATTTAGAAGCTAATCATCTAATTTCTGATCGTCAGTATGGATTTCGCGGAGGGCATTCAGCAGGTGATTTAATTAATGTTGTTACTGAACAATGGAACAGAAGCATTCATCAATCTGGTGAATCTCAAGTCATTGCACTCGATATCTCAAAAGCATTTTATCGCGTGTGGCACAAGGGTTTGCTGTGTAAATTGAAGGCAGTTGGCCTTCACGGTTCGTTAATTTTATGGATTGAGAATTTTCTTTTTGTCGCAAAATCCAAGTGGTGGTGGATGGTGTGACTTCCGATCAACATCTTATAAACGCTGGTGTTCCTCAGGGATCCGTCCTTTCTCCAACCCTTTTTCTAATTTTCATCAATGATCTTCTATCAGCAACTCTCAATCCAATATACTCCTATGCTGATGACAGCTCACTTTCCACCTCTTACAGTTTACCTTCTTCTTCATCGCGAAACGATGTTCTCGCAGAAAGTTTGGCTATGAATGACCGCCTTACGCGAGATCTCAATTTCATTCTTAAATGGGGTGAAGCCAACAGAGTTGAATTTAATCCCAACAAATTTCAAACCTGTGTTTTTTCTGGCCGAACTGATGGTTATTCGCCGTCTTTTCTGACTGGTGAATCCAGCTTAGCTACATCTGACACATTTGAGATTCTCGGTTTAACTATTTCAAAGAGAATATCTTGGGCTGAACAAATAAACAAAGCAGCGATTGGTGCAGCCAAATGTCTTGGATTTCTACGACGATGTAAGTTTTACTTTAATCCATCCGAAATACTTACAATATATAAGACCTACATAAGACCCAGGTTGGAGTATAATTCTCATATTTGGGCTGGAGCACCGAAAACTCATTTAACTGCACTCGATTAGGTCCAAAACCGAGCATCTCGAATAATTGAAGACGTAAAATTATTATCTGATCTTGATTCTCTTTCCCATAGGCGTAATGTGGGAGCCTTATGCGTGTTTTACAAGTACTTTTATGGTCATTGTTCATCGGAACTTTATGAATTTATGCCTGGTTTGTCTAAGCCCGCGCGTAATTTAAGACGCCTGGTACACCGATACAATCTGGAAATTAAATTCGCGAAGACCAATAAATTTAAAAATTCATTTTTTGTTAGGAGTACGCGAATGTGGAATAAACTGAACGACGAGACGTTTCCCTTGGAATACAATTTACAGAGATTCAAACTTAATATCAAAAGTAAACAACTAGAAGACTGAAAACCTTTATTCCTTTTATTCCTCTCTTACCTTTTTCCCTCCTAATCCTTCCTTTTACCTTTTGCAGTAGTGCTGTGTGTTTGTTGCTAAAACTTTCATATAAAGGATATACATACCTATATCCTAAGTGCTCTGAACATTTACAAAAAAACAAAAAAAAAAAATACAGAATGCACAGACACATGAGAAAAAAAAATACAATACAAATATAAATTTGTATGCTATACACTGTATATATACACAAAATATTGCTCACCTCACCAGCTCGCGCTGTTAATTTTCGTACAAAATCGACACTCTGGATTGAATCTGCGTGAGTGTAAGCTTCTCGTCGTATATTTCACAATTCGGGTGTTACTGCAGTTCTCGAAGTAGAGGTTTTTGGGTGGCATTTCAAATAATTGTCAGTACCTAAAAATAAATTTACACTAAACACAAAATACAAAATATGCAATGTATAAGAATAGTGAAAAAATAAAACAAAACTAACGAAACATAGTATTTTGAAAATGTTACTTTGATTTTTAATTTATAATGCACTGCACTGAAAATAAATTGTCGAACATTTGGCTGACTTATGCCCGGTTTCACAAAAATTCAAGTTAACAGCCGCTTAACTAACGCTTAGTTAACTTTCGTAAGTAATTTAGATTATTAATGACAAAAACTTCAAGGCAATCTGATCAAAATAATTTATTTCTATGACATAGATCGTGAACTCTAACTATTTTGTTAACTGAACAAAATCGGTCGGCTAAATATTTAACCTACGGTTAAATATGTGCATGTAAAAAAATCTGTTTAATCAGGTTGCTTTGAATTTTTTGTCACGAAATAATCAAAATTACTGGTGGTTATCTTGTATTTTTTGTGAAACCGGGCATCAATAATGTAAACTGCAGTAAAATATAAGTAAGGTATTTAGTTTTCATTTGAAGTATAATCCATTACCTACAACAGTGGTATGATCTAAAAACAGGTCTCGCTTGAGCGGCAGAATAATGAACAAAGACTAAAATGCAAGCTTTTTTGAGAAACACTACAATCAATATCAAGATACTATGGCCAATTAACAAAATAGAATAGAAGCACTATAAAGAGCCGAAAGAACCCTTCTACCTCTACCACAATTAGAAGTCAGAGTCTACAAAATCTAAACAAGCAATACTCTAAAGAAGAAGAGGAACTTGAGAATGAAATTTCTCAACCAAGAAATTGTTGAAGGCAAATGCCCCTTATATTAACGCAGATTTTCATATGCTCGCATACTTTTTTCATAAGCTATATTGATGCAGAGTTGGAGTCCATGGAAAAGAAATTTAACCACTAACCGAATCGAAAACTTGAATAAGATAAATTAATGTGAATATGAAAATCTAGGGAGTATGACTCCAATATCAGATGAGTAAACTTTGCAACGACCTTAAAAGCTTTTATATTTACCATATCACGCACTCTTTAAACAATCAAGCACTACAACGAAGCTCAGAGTTGTCTTCGAAGGATTTGCATGCACAACTACTCTTTGAATAACATTATGTTTACTAGACTAAAGACGAGCCACGACTTATTCTTAATTCTGCTCAAATTTAGAACTCACAAAGTAGCAATGATTTCGGATATAGAAAAATGGATTTTCTGGGCCCTACAAAAAAATTGTGTGGCGAGAAAATCAGAGTGAGAAACTTAAACATTTCTGGTTAACGATGGTTACATATGGGATGACTTGTTCCGAATTTTTAGCAATATTGACTTTGCACAAGAAAACTACCATCACCTCCTAGATGCATGTGCCTTATTCAAAAATGATTTTTATGTCGATGATCTTTTGCCCAGAACCGAGACTGCTGAAGCTGCATTAAAAATATAAAAAGATCTTACTGTATAGTTTTAGAAAATGCAGATTTCACACTCAGAAAATGTGGCTCGGCTATTCGTGTTTTATGAGAACAATTCCCGCATATAATCGGGGGAAAATCCTATCACAATTAAGGATCATGAAACCTTTGTTAGAACTCTAAAGATTTATTGGCTGCCAGAGAATAACTATAACGTTTCGCCAGAGAATATAACTATAACCAGAACCAATCACTTTTAAGCTGACCAAAATAAATCTGCATCTTGTAATAATGGAACATACCATAACAAACATAAAAATACCACAAAAAATTGAAAAAGGTTGGAAGGAGATTATACCAGAAATGTCGTGTTTGTCTCTACTCAAGGAGCCGAGATGTAGACCACCACACAAAACAAAATCAAATATATACAGTATCACGTCTGTGATTCCTCGGAAAACGTTTATGCCGCAGTCATATATATGCTCGTTTTTTGGATTCCAATAAAAAGATGCAGTCCCAACTAATCTATGCTAAATTCAAAGTGTCACCCGTCAGCCAAACTGGTGGAGAATATTAGAACCATTTTTAACAAATGTCACAGCAATGCAAAGGTATTCATGGACTGACTCTATGATTGTTTTAAATATGGTGGACTGGTCCTCAATGGTTGCAAGGCTAAAACAACAACGAGAAGAGACATTCTCGACTGAGAAGGAGAATTATAAAACATCGTCACATGCGTAAAAAATACAGATGGAGCAAACCGTTAATGATCAAACAGTCGAAAGGTTCTCTAGCTAATCCTAACTTCTTCGAATATGGTTTCCAGTTCGTAAATTTGAGCTTAAAAAAGAAGACAGCATATATGCATATTGATAGGCTCCAACGTCATTCATTTAGTGAGAATATTGAGAGTATTCTACGCAAGCCTCATTATCTTAAGGTAGCGAATCATATCATTGATGTCCATTCTGATTTGCAACTAGTTACTGTGCAATTGTGGGCGATAGATAACACAAAATTGCTTTATACTGTCAAACATCCATTAATCCTTCTAAAATCCATTTATATCTATTCTTTTTCATACATCTACATCCCAATCTTTCACTTAATTTTTTATTTCTCTAGGAAGATACTGGGTAATTGGTGCTAAGGACAAACTCAAGCGGATTTTAATTGCGATAATGGTTCTAATTTTATAGAATTCAAACGAAAATTTGTTAAATTTTACAATGTTTTATTCGCCCAAGAGCATGACACCTGCCAAAACACATATAAGAAAAGTGAACAAATAAATGACATTTAAAATGACATTACTATGCTGTGTCAAAGTGAGGCAATGCTGAGTTCTCGGCCTTTTACTTCGATTAGCGACAATCCAAAAGGTTGAGAAGTGTCTACTCCAGCGCATTCTTAATTGGTACATTTTCACAAGAAGTTCTTATTAAAGATAACAGGCTTAACATCAACCGAAGATTTTGGATCAAATGGCATATGAAGTACCTTTTTTGCAAACCCGATCGAAATGGCAACACCAATAGCGAAATATTCAAATCGGCGAGTTGTTTTTGTTTAGGGAACCGAAACAAGCTCGATTATCTTGACCAAAGGGACGAGTAAAAAGGAAACTTAATACAACGCCACTTCCATTTAAATCACAGCAGCCTACATGCCGCAAAGAAGTTTTACTGCCATTAGTCAATGAGAGCAATCATGGAGATGTCTGCATATATTTAAACCTCAAGTATTGACAGTGTCAGACAGACCTACTCAGTTAGTAGTATCCAATAACGATATCAAAATACCAAAGCAGTCTGAAAATGGCTATCGTAAAATTATAAAACTACTCAGCAATCTAAAAGAAACTGAATCTATCAAGAAACTTCTCAAACAACAACCAATATTTAGTATAATATATAATAAAAATACTCAGCGAATTTCAGGCTGAAATCAAACAAAGTGGAAAAAATGGCTTAATGCAAGAGAATACCTTTATTAAAATTAGGGGATATAGTGATTATTGCACCCCAGTTATCGTGCTCGAGGAGAAACGGAAATCTTAATGAAACCCGAATCGATCTCGACTTATAACTCCAGTAAAAGCAAAGGAACTCCTAAGTGCAATAAAAATATCAGTATGATGATTGACTTCTCCAATTTTAAAGGAATAGCTTAAATTATATTGAAATCAAAAGTATTCAACACAATACTTCCAACCACTCATATTTTTGCAACATTACTTTGGTTGCAGTTTTTTGATATTCTCCCAATTTCAACTGATATCTGACACGGAACAATTCCAGTGGTTGTCCGCGAACACGATATTATCCCACGGTTACATCGAACGAGTTTATTTTGTTTTCTTCTTCAACCAATATGTACCTTTCGAAAATAACCGCAAACAAACAAGGTTAGCAATTAATTTATATATTTCTAACAAATACGCCGTTAACGTACCCAAAAATCAAAAGTTAATAATTTAATTAAGACGAAACCTTGCGATATTTGTGTACGTATAGACATAATGCTAAAGATTAATTGAAGTATTTAGGTTTTAGATTTTTTTTTTCTTCAAACTATTATCTTAATTATACAAAAAACCGTTTCTCGATCTCGTATATACGTCTGTGCACATTGATATAATTTACCACCTACAGTAGAAACACAGTTTGGCGCGATAAATTAGTTAAATTGTGTGCGGCTACCATATTGTTTCGAAGGTCACAATTCGAACACACATAACTAATTGGTTTGCAAATATTTAACATTTATTGATATGCTCAGCGTCACACATGTATAATCAACGGCTTAATTAATACGACGTAATTTTGATTAATTATAAGGTGGAATTTGGTCCAGGAAAAGATTTTTATATAAAAAAAACGATTGCGCCCCAAAATCATCCAAAACAAATTGGGTATGGTACGTGTCGAATTTTTACGAGATTAATCGGTTAATCAGATAGATTGTCTCGAAACAAAACAAAAGACACATTAGCTTATAGCTAAAATTTAGAATTTTATAGATAAAAGACAAATCGTGTGAAGGAGAAAAGGACATAACGTTTTAAAGGTTATTTTAAGGTCATATTATTATTTAGAAAGGAAACATATAATTTGTCTACAGAACGCAATGTTATCGGCTTCATTACAATGACAAGTGTATAGGATTGACATATAGAATGGGTGGCCAGAAAATCGAGGCGCCGTTTTAATGTGTGGCCTTCGAAAAAAATTTGACAATGGAGAGGTCAATTTTGTCTGTCTTGACCAAAATGGGGAGATGATTAGTCTGAAGACTATACCTTGCTTTAGAGTAGACAAAATGATGATTGTATATTTATTGGAATTTATTGGATGCTTAACTCATAAAAAAAGTAGATCAACACTTTTGAAAGAGATAATGGTCAAGATTTTGGAAAAAACAATTTTCTTACTTATCAGAAATTTTAGAAACTTGACAAACTTTGTAATATAATCAGCAAGGATAATTATAGCCTATAATTATCCTATTGAATTCTAAAACCATTAGAAATTCCATCTTAAATGAGGATTTAAACGTTTGAGCCATTATTAAACTGCATAAAACCCGAAACTCTATAAGGGAGGGTTTTACAATAAGACAAAGCTAATTGTGAAAGATCTGAAGCTTCAGCTATGATCACTGCAGAAATGTGAATTAGATCTGCAGATGAGCTATAAGTTTTGGAGCATGAATAGATCAGAAAACAGCCGTTTATCATTTGTTACAACTGCAGTAAACCAACTACCGTCATAAACGGTTTATTTAGAGCATCTATTAAAACAAGGGTGGAAATCGACATATAATGAGGCCACTATTACTTGAAAGGGACATTTTTTTACCCTTAGAATCCTGAGGAATGCAGAGAGCATTATCCTGTAGTATACATAAGCCTTACACTTACCGCGAGTCAATAAATTCCATATATACTTCATTACCGATTCATGGTATTTACCGATCATGACGGATTTAAATGCGTTACCAAAAATAACTTCTCAAGGACATTATGCTAATTTAATTAATTTATATAAATTATACATTTGAAGTATACCGTTCGTGCACGGTGGGTTCATTATGTATGCATTTATTGAATTTTTGCTTAACACCGTCGTTCGTACGACTCGACTCTATAGTCAATATTGATAATGTCAATTTTAATGATTTACCAATTTAACATACCGACGATTTTTTTATAATTTAACAACATAATTATGTTTAATTGAATATCGTCGAGTTTATATATTTATGTGGTCTAAATATTTTGATTAGATATATAATAAGGTCATTCGTATGAGTTCGAGTCAATGTTCAATGGGAAGCGCCCGTGCCTAGGTATGTGAAGGTTAATTTTGAAATGAAATTGGTTAAGCATGATTAATCGCGGAATGAATACTTTCGCTTTTGCTGTATATATCGATCGTAATAACCACACATAATAAATTTTCTATACTCTACACTCGTATGGATTAAATTTCATCACAATTGATGCGGTATTTTCGCTGCATCATATCGAATTTTACACGGGAAATCTATAATTTTCGTAAGCACTCGTAACAATACAACAACAAAAAAACTTTCGGATACAAAATCATGTGAAATATGAAGATGTTACTTAGGTACGATGACAGGCAAAAATTAAAAAAAAAAAGATGATCCAGTATAAATGAGTAGAGAATGACTTGTACAACAGCGTTGATTGACGTCGATTTACGGTGGCCGAGAAAGTCATGAAATTGTTGTAACTTAAGTGTGGTAGCGTATTTTATTGAAAGGTTTTTCCATTAACCTTCACGAACGATTATTTGGGCGTATGCCAAAGCCCTGCCCCATCACCTACACCAATATTTAATGTTTAACACTCGAATAGTTGAACACAAAAAAAAACATATAACGCTGCGTCATGCTCCAAGGCGTCGGTTAATTCAACAAATTTTCGCTCTATATTTACAGTTGGTTTTAACTAAAATATATATATGTTGTCGGAAACTTCAATTAATCTATTTGGAAATTTATCAATCAGCTCACCGTAATTTGCAACCTCGAAACATAAAATTAATTCACGGACATGAAGGTTGTACATTCATTGGAAAGATCCGTTTCAATTTTACTATAAACTCTATATGCTCGTAAATAGAGGGTGATTTACCTAATGTGAGCCAATCGTATGCATAATTTTAAAAGGGCTGAGTACAACATAAAATACTAGAGCCAAAGATCAGGCCTACTTGTTTGAAGTCATAAATCCTTTTAAAAAATCAGATTAAAACATAGATGCGTTTTAATGGCCAATAATTGAAAACCACGTGGCTCACATTAGAACGGGACGCGCAGCCTTAAAATAGATATCATGCCTAATGATGATGACAGCAAACGCCAGGAGTGACAAATATCTCGGCCACTTCCATTCGTCTACCAGAGCTCTGGGTAACTAAGATAAAGCTGGTTTAGAACCAACGAGATATTGTTCGACGCGAACAAGTTCACGAGCGATAAGCAAAAGTTCGCTCAAGTGATCATTTGTTTATCACGCCAACAAGCAGTGATAATCGACTACGTCTTGTGGAAACCTCCTACAGTCGACAGATACACGTACCTTAAGGATTTCCTGAATAAGCGAACAACGCTATCGGAAAGATAAAAACTGGAAGCACTTTTGGTTAAAACAGAGACGAGCAACCGACGTCTATCTGAAGTTTTACGGCGCATTAAAGCACTGATCATCGACAGATTTAATGCAACCCTTATAATCCAACTGTGGATCAGAAAACTACCTGAATTTATTCAGCTTTCATCCCACAGCAGGATACATTGGTTGATACACTTTCCAATATAGCCGCGACAGGCTACACAAGACAATTTTATCCTACCATCTAGTAGGTGCTGTCCACCAAGAGTCATAATCATACATCATTGATGAGTTATTACTAAATGCCAACTAGGCATTCTAGACATACTGCGATAAGTAGTAGAACCCCAACGAACAACTGTAGTACAAAAGACTTAATTTCCGACTAAAGGAAGACTCAAATTACAGGCATCTGGTCCAGTGACCAACTGGGAAACACTATCTTAAACTCCTTCGACAATGAGGAAAGCAGGATCAAACTGACGCCAAATACGCCAGCATCCAACTATCACGACATATTCGGAAACAAAGCCGATAACTGTCAGTAACTCTATGGTTTGCTGAATCCTAAGGTGGACGCAAGGACGAACAACTATTCCCCTAAACAAAAGAACACGTGTAATGGGATAACAATACCACGAGTTGCCATAGAACGAAATTCACAAACCGCTTATTTATAAGGGACTGTTAGAATAAACTTACGTTTCTTGTGGCCATTGGCACTGATATATCCATCATTCCCTATACAACTTGTATAAATCACAAGACTCAAGTCAACACAGACTTGCAACTACAAGTTTGCAAGATATTTTCAAAAATCGACTTGGTCAAATGCCGCGCAATCGTTTCAACAATTTACTAATGGGACCGTCAAAGATCTCGCTTATGGTTTTGTCTACATTCTTGACATACAACACATGTTTCACCTATAGAAACTGGATTTTAGAAAAATTCTAGATGATCATCAACAATTCCAAATGAGTTTCCAGCACCAGCACTTTCAACTGCCTTAGTCACAAATTTAGTTCAAATGGTACTCTGCCGTCTATTAATCGAATTGATGCCATTCGGGAGTTTCCAGCTCCTCTATGCTGTATATGTCAGTCATATACAGCAATTTATCGGCATGTTAAATTACTACCACAGGCGGAAAGGGGACGAAAGCGAAAACTTTATCAGCTATCCACATCATTTGGCTACTTTACTGAAGAAACCAAAAACGAAATCCTTCTGGCCGGATGAATCTCAATTGGCATTTGAACAGTTAAAAGCCACTTTAAATACTATACTATAGGAACATCCAATACATGACGCTAAATTTAATATTTCACTACCGACGCGTCGATTACTGCGGTAGGTGCCGTGTTGCAAAAATCGAATAATGGGGATTGCGAGCCGCTAAGAATCTTTTCGAAGAAACTTTCGGATTCTGAAAAAAATATGCTGCATGCAATAAAGTGCTACTATCTAACTACCAAGCGACAAAACATTTTCGATATTATATCGAAGTTCGAAATGTTACAGTTTACTCCGGCCAGAAACCTCTTACTAGAGATCTTTTACTTTGATTTTGTGTCCCGGTTCACGACGGACATAAAACATATCCAAGGCTAGGATAACGTGGCGTCCGATACACAATGTCTCGAGCATCAAACAACGAAACTTGAGCTTTCGAGACTTACTTTGACATAAAGCAAATCGCTAAATCGCAAGAAGCGATATACATTCTGTAAGGACATACTTTCTGGTTCCTAAAAAAAATCAAACTCCTCATCGTTCTACCGGGACGTTTTGAATATATTCATTTAGATATCGTCGGGCCAAGCCTACCTTGTAATGGACATTTCCATTGCCCGAACTGTTATCGAGAACTATATTTTCAGATTCGGGTTATCGGCTAATATTACGACCGATCAAAGAACACAGTTTGAATCCAAACTTTTTTGTGCACTAACTAATTGCGCTTTTAGGTCCCAATCGGAACAGAACCACATCGTACCACCTCTGATCAAACATTGGCATGGTTGATTGTTCTTACCGCTAGTTAAAAATTTCCCTAGCAGCACTATGCACCACTTAGCATTGGCGCTCCGAGGTACCCATAGTATTGGTAGGTATCCGAACACAGTCAACGAGCATCTAAAATGTCCCCAGCTGAGGTTGTCTTCGGACCACTAGTAACGCAAAACACAATGATCGATCAACTACGATCAAGTATTAGCAACCTAGTTCCCAAAATAATCCGTGTAACCAAACAAATAGACATACGCACATCCCGAAATCACTATAAACACTAGTGAGTCGTGTTTGTAAGAGTGGATAAACAGTGTGAAACCTTCACATTGTATAACGTCCTCACGTTCTATCAGTTACTAGTTAACAACGAGGATCCTCAAAATACACTATCAGGAGACAAAATATTTATTTTATGGGGAAAGAGAGATTTTGTTGGTAGGACGGATCGTTTGAATGCCACACGGCAGGGTTCGTGCGACAATTAAGCACTGTAATATCATAAATAGTTGCCTTAGGAGGTTACAATTTAGATTGCTACCAATCTGATACCCAACTTCAACATTGGTCGTAATGCGAGTTTATTATACTGTTATGGGGTATAACTTAATAATTAGGTGTGGTCGCTCCAGGAGCTATTGTCATTCTCATAAATTCCACAAACTAATTTTATCTTTAAATACAGTTGTGTAATTATTTTGACATTTAAAATAAACTGTGGCAAAATATTGGCACATTCGTCGTAGTTTTTCCGGAGGTGCGATATGTAATTATTTTTCACATGCGAGAAAGAAAGTTAAATTTCTATGTAAACATGTAATCTCGATTAATATTACATACATAAGTATACGTGAATTAAGATTTGTTATATTTAAATTATGCATAATATTTTGTCTTTTATCTCAATCGGACGAACAAATCTCGTATGAGTATACGGCGTAGTATAAAAGAAAATCATCAACAATTATTCCCAAGAAATTTTCTATCAATTTCAATTAAATTACAAATTACAATCAATTGAACGATTTTATCGTACTGGTATATAGGTACATTAGATCGATCGATCGGAAATTGTAAATGTTTGGATTTAGTTCCAAGACATAATGAGTGTATCGTTGTTTGTACAATTCAATTGATATTAAACTGTGGCTTCTATTACTTTAGACATAAAAAATGTGTAAAAGTACGGGAAAAACGGTTCGGTGTGCTCAAAAAAGCAAAGCAAAAAACAAACAAGCTTTACAATTTGCAGTTGTAAAGTTTTTATTTTATAATTGTGGTCGTTTACTACCACCTACTCAAAGAAGAGATCAAGTGATATTTCAGATACTTTTTTGTGACAACGGTGGAATAGACAGTGATGAATCAATGATTAAATGTAATGTAACTTTAACCCGACAATAAATTAAGAAGAAATATACAACATTTACGAGATAAATTTCAAATGTTGAAAGCTAACGCAGCTTACAACTTAAAAATATTTAATTGAAAGTAAACATAACCTAAAATAAAATATATTGACTGGGCTATTGTATAACTAAATGAGACACTAATTGATGGTAATATGAAATTGTTGGGCACTCCTGTAGATTACAAGAAATTTTGTCAAAAATAAAAAAATCTTTTCAAATCAAAATCAACATTTTAGGTGATCAGCCCAACGAACGATTTTACACACAATTAGTCATGGCATTGTGGTCAACGGCGGGGAAATCACCGAACGTGACATTTGAATCGATGAAATGATCATGACACCAGTTTAAAGAAATGTGGTAGCCGTTAAGAGAACTAACAACATTTGAAAGAAATAAAATTATTGACCATATAAAAAGTATGAACTGTAAAGGCAAATAAGGAAAATAGTTGTATTCGGCATTCAACAAAAGATGGTGCCACTAGTAAGTTATGGTTTAACTTGCCCAATGTTAGACGTCATATTTTAAGTAAGGTTGTCTGTCAACAACATAACCTAGCGAAAATATTGAGTTTTCAGCCGAATCAGCATCATTTGGCAAAATTTTATGAATAGGCTGGTTTGAGTAAGCGAAGTTTTCAAGAGTGGTTTCACAAGTTTATCAATGGTGAATCTTTGACATCAACGAGGACAAAGACATAGTGAAAAGTCGAAAGTTTATGAAGACACAAAATTAAAAGTACTACAGAATGAAGAATCGTGCCAAACGCAAGAACAACTTGCACTTACATTATGATTGACACTCAATTTCATATAGTTTAAAATCATTTAAAAAAATCTTAAAAAATGGCGAAGACTTAACAAACCGATTCGAACAAAAATAAATAAAATAAAAAAACAAAATTCAAGTAACACTGTATGCACCAAAAACAAAACCAACAATAATGTCTAAACAAGTCGTGCACTAAAAAGTTAAACTGACAGATGTGAAAAACAAAATAAATATTCCTAAATGTGTATTAGCAAAGCCTTCTATAATTAAAAAACCGAATTCATCCAATGGTTTTTATTTGGTTTTTGTATATGTAGTTTTTACTTTTACACAAGAAAATAGACATTGTTGTTGGATTTAGTGAAATAAATAAAACAATCAAACAAATCGGACCACTATTACGTCTGTTATTGACTATTCATTCATTCAAAATCTGTAAAGGCTTACCCCTTTCCGAATTTGTTTGCTTAAAAATGATTTGTGAAAATGTATGAATATTTTATAGCAGTTTAAATACTGATACCGAGAGCTGTTTAGAGGGCGAGTGGTTTTCATATAATTTATGTATATTTATTTATTTACAAAAACTGTAAATAAATTTAAAGTGTCCTGTATATTCCGGAAATTAGAAACAGTAGAAGTAAATACAACTATACTATTTTCTTATTGTCATAAATCTTGTGAAAAATTGACCCTGCAAATCTTAAAAGGATATTTCGTACACCCACACATATACTCATAACTTACCAAACATGTAAATAACAAGCCAACACCCAACTCCTCGTCGGTCGTGTATGTTGTTAAAATTATTTTAATTCGAAGGTTTTATTGCTAGGTCTGTGCTTTTATATGGTAGAACAAATCAAAATAGCTGAAAGGTTAAAAAGGTCATTGGAATTTATTTTAAAATGATCTCGATAAATTTGTTTTCTTGTAACAAAAAAAAAATTTACAAAAACAATTTCATTCTGCTTCGCTATTTGCTTTATGGTTTCTTTATACTTTTTAACTTAATATAAAATTATTATTCTTATAATTTTAAGTGAATTTATCGGATCACGATCTTTTAATGATATTTTTTTTAAATTATGTACTTATTACATAATTGTCTTATATTTATTTAGAATTTGTAACTTTTTTTCTTGGTTTTGTTTATGTGTTACCATATGAAGGAGATAATAGATCGATAAACAAATATCTACTATTATCCCTTCCTGAAATGGTTTTTCAGGCTATCGTTTGCTCGCACCATATAATATCATCGGTTTTAATACCGATCAATAATTATATGAGAACTGTCAGTTATATTTGGAATGATCAGTGATTGATTAAATCCAAAGAAAATAATATGCTCAATAATGGAATAGTTCTGAATGAATACAAAACATTTGCATTAAAATAATCTCTTCCCTGTTTTGGAAAGCTGCGTCAAAAAGCAAACCAACGATGCTTCTATATACCATAAAAGATGACTCTAGATTATATGATCTGTGAATTTAGGAACTCAACTTTAACTCCGTAATGACGTACAAAATCCATAGATCAAATCACGTATTATGGCCAGTTCACATAATTCAGAAACCGGTAGTTAAACGCACTTCACTACGAAATATATTTTTTGTATTTGTCTGTGTGTTATTGCCTTTATTTATTTTAGTAAAATATTTTTAACATTAGAAAACGGTAATAAAATAAAAAGGGGGGATTCCCTTATTTACTTGTTAAACGAACTAGGAAAAAATCATTTAGGTGAGTTTCGAAAATTGGAGTAAGTGGTTATTGGTCCCCAAATGGAAAGGTAGTTTGCGAAAGAAGCTTTGTATGTGTGTGATACAAAGAAATTTGAAATGCTGCATTTAGAGGTTGTTTATAGACGGTAAGATGTAATATATAGCAACGGCTCAGAAAATGAGTCGCTTCTTTCTGCAGCAGCAAAGGGAAACGCAGATGAGTTAGATAAAGAGGACAATTAAGGAGATCATGAAGTTCGAATTGAAGTGGCTGCTATAAAGAGATTTTCAGTGAGAGTAAAGTTGACGAAGAATTTTGAGCTGATAGTGATAATAGAATAAAGTCGCTTTTCCGAAAAGGGAAAGATGGATCGATATGGAGACAAAATGTTAGGCAAACATTGAAACACAATACTCTGATGAGTTAATGAAAATGGCAATTGCGATCGAAAGAAATGTTGAGAGATACCTTTAAGTGTATTCTTTCGTCCGACATGCGTGAAAATAAGTAAAAAAAACAAGAATAGTTGCTCTCATAAACGCTGGTATTCATCAAGCAAATATTGAATAAACGAATGAGCTGTAGTAACAGCGAGCCCTTTATAACATGAGTTATATGTTTATAACATGAGCCCTTTATAACGTGAGCATGAGATTAAACCGATTTTGAGAAATAACTCGAGTTCTATACGCCGAGCCTTTTCGATTACAGATCAATAAAGCTGCTGCCATAACAAAGTATTTTAGTTCAATGGGCTAACTATTAAGTCAGGGTTAAGTGTAAATTAAAAGAGAAATCGTAAATCAAAATGTAAGGGGCAGCAAGTGCATTTTTGGAACAATTATTAAAGCATTTCGTAATTTTCACCAATATTGTTACCGTCTGGTCTTGCAGTGTTAAACCCTGGTTTTTGGTCTTGTTGCTAAAAATTATGACCTATCCGAAGACAAACTGCACATGACAACTTAACGCAAGTTGACAAAATCGGCAGTCTAAGCATAATACCTGTATGTTTAGAAAGGTTAAAGTAGAAATCAACAATTATTTAAGCTCAAAAAAATCTTTTGGCTGTGATATCATTATAGGACAAATATTTTAAGCAATACTGGAACAAGGATTAAGTTTCTTTAAATATTTAATGCAGCATTGACTTAGCTATCTTCTAAACCAATGGAAAGTGATAATGATACGAAAATCAAATAAATTCTATGCTAAGATTTCTATGCTTCCAACTATTACAAATTCAAAAACTGCTTCTTAAGAGACTCAAATTAATCATAGAATGGAGAGATCTTATTGCTTCCCTTTGCAGCAATTCGGTTTCAGAAGAAAACATTCGACTATAGAATAATAAAAAACATAATTGAAGATGTGCTGGAAAGTATCAAGTATTTTCAAGTATCTTCTTGGATGTAGCACAAGCTTTTGATAAATTATGGGTCAGACTAGAATATAAACTGCATTGAGGAGATCTACCAAAGTAGTCCTATCAGATTTCAAACCCTGATTTAAACCAAGCTTTAAAAAGTTAACACCGCTATCGCCGTGACTACAATAAATATCAACAAATCTATTTTGACCTGTTGTCAAAACATACTGCACAGTAATAATTAAATTCCAAAGTAAAACACTGAGTTTCTCTTAATCCATGGCCTGGAATTTCTTTTAATAATTCGTCTCACAATTCATAAAACAACCACAAAGTGGTGAATCTTTGTCCATAAAAATTACTAAGTCGCCAGAAGTTGAATTCCCAGCTGTAGTTTGCCGAATATATCACTGCATGGTTACCAGGTATTTTTTATGCCATCTCTGCCAGAAGTACTGAACCATATACTAAATTTGCTGCTAACGCGATAATTTATTTTTATTGGATTTCCGATTATGAGTTGTCTACAGATTACGTCATCCAAATAATTCGGAGATATTTTACATAATAGTCTGGAAAACAAAATGGCCTCTATATTTGTGCCATTAATATCGTCATCTTCACAAATCTAATTAAAGAATATAATCTAGCACACTTTTTAGATAATAGTTACATGACTCTAAATATATCTGCTTTCCTAAACCCGCTAAAATTAAGAACGTCTGGAGGAATAAAGTGCATTCGATGTCGAAAGAATTTATGTGTTGCAGTATTGCATCGCCTTTGGATACCACTGTTTTTGCTTTCCCTTGGTGCCTTATCGAAATTATAGCTAATGTCACTATTAATGTGACTATACGTGGACTTCGCTGTGCATGGAATCGTCAAAAACCCACCAAAAATGCCTCGATGATCATATAGCTTACCAACTAGTAATACTATAGTTACTAGTAATAATCTAGAATTTTTCATTATCATTAGCCCTAGAAACTCGTAAACCACTAAACCATCGATATCTATGAATAGAAAAAGAGATTTAAACTTTTGAATTTCTAAAACAATAGCCTTATTTCTAGAAAGATCATTTATTTATCAGCACGCTCTATTTTTTACCGTCTGTTTATCGAATGTCCGCTTGTCTTCTTAGGTTATTTAGAGTTTCCGAATAGTTCTGGCAAAAAATCATATCTTCAGAAAGCATGGTTCGTTTAGTTGAGGATTGAAGACTATTAGACTCACTTTTAAATGTAAAGTCTCATTAACTGGCGAATACAAAAGTACTGAGTATGACCCTCGAAATTTAAAAAAGAAATGACTCTCTTGGCTTCAGGAATACTATTTTCAAGTTGTGGACTTTTGGGAAGACTTGCAAAGATCAGAACTTTTCTAGAAAATCATCATGCCCTTTTCTTACAAATGATCTTAGTTTATAATTTTTTCAGCTGTCATGATGTGATTTTTCTAGGACATCTAGAAAAACATCCGCGTAAAACTCGTGGACATCCGTGGACATCTACGTAAAAATCACAATTGACTGTTAATAACCATTTATTGGCAGGCCGAAATCATCAAAAATGACCCGCAAATTAACTGTCGGGCTACTCTACTTTGCGATTCCGTGATGCAGCAAAATTCATCGGTATATATATATATATATATATATATATATATATATATATATATATATATATATATCCATTTCTAAATAGAATAAAGTTTTTAAATTATTCGACTCTTTCTTCAACTTCGATCTGGTGGCACGAGCCAAACATGTAATACATAACAATAACACAGTAAGATATAAATTACCATCTCACGTAACCACACCATTAGCGGAATAATAAATATAAAAAAAAATTACAAATCACGCGGTTGTTATTATTGATCAAAGCAAAACGATCGATAGTGTCTGAATGTCTTCGAGGTATACACATTTTTATGTTATTGGTATATGTATAACAAGGAGATTTATCCTATAGCCACCATAATATATATAATTGCATAATCATCTATCGTGCAATTTACATAAAATACATTATATAACTTACCTAATCCTCCTGTTGATTGATTGACAGTCAAAAGGTAACCAACAAAAAAACATTCAATCGCATTAAACTTGAAATAATTTACATTAATTAAACCAATCATTTGTAAATCGTAAATTGTTTGCAGTAATGTTGTGAAAGGTAAAAAAAAAAATGTTACTTGCAATTTTGGGTTTTTGTATTTTGTTGTATGTAGATTAAGGTTGAATATTGCAAACAAATTTATTTACATACTTTACCACATGACTTTGAAATATGTGTACATACAAATTAAAAGTTCTAATCTATCGTAATTTGCCGCGCGTAATTTTGACACCAAATTTTTGATTAATTGATTCTAAACCAAACTTTGAGTGATATACTTACTCGCGTTAGAAAAATTTCCGACATATTCTAATCTAAATACATATCAATTCTACCACCTAAATTTTTTCTATTATTTTTCGTAATGCGCGAATGATTAATTTATCTAAATATTTGTACAGTGATAGAAATATTTATAAATATTAGAATGTATTTCCAATCAAATAAATCATATATTAAATTATTACAAAGACCTTTAACCATCGCGAACAAATTACATTAAAATTACTGGTCCTCATTTACTATGTAAAGAGGTTTCTAATAGGGGCACTTGATCTTAGTTTGCAACATATATAAATCCTACTATACTCTATTACAATTTTTTGGTGGTTGTTACAACATTTCTTCGGTAAGTGAGAAAAATGTTTTATTGACGGTCGTAGTTGGAGTTTTTTAGATTCGCTATGTTCGGACGACACTTCAAAATGTTCATTTGGGCCAGGATGTGTTCCTTTAATGATCATAATGAAAAATTATCGTTCTAAGACTCTCTGGTGTTGATATGTGATCGATTGTCCTATGATAAAATGTGATGGACCGAGTACACGACGTAAATAAAATTTTACTGACTTGCCTGCTGATTCATTAAAATGTGGTAAGGCTAGGGTGCTAAATGTTATTTTTTCAGTTTTCTAGAATTATTCGAAAAGCGTCATTTCGCCTTTATCAGGTTACAGAACTTGACTGCGTTTGGGCTAGCAAAGTCCACACTGGATTTTTGAAAGGAACAAACTAAATTAACTCATTGTGGGGAAAATTACCCCTTTAGTTGAACTTGTATAATTCCCTTTTGCCGAAAACATTTGAAACATTTATGGATTATACGACGAATTAAATCTTTCCACCTAATAATCGTACAATTGCTGCACTGAAAGCATTCGGATGAGTACCCGGGCCGTACATAACTCAAGTCTTGCTGTTGAATTGTCTTTCATAGGAGTCATTTTGGTTTTTGCGGTAACTGTGTTTATCGATTCTTCTACTGTTGAATCTACGGTCTGGGCATAAAGTATATAGTGGCATAGCAAGTAGAGGAAGCGTCTTCAAATCCACAAAGAAGCGGTGTGGCACTTGAGTTTAGCAATCTGGGTGTTCTTTGTGATAAACAAAACATTTAAGCAAAATATACGACTCCTCAAAAATGTTAGCTGGTAAATGACGGCTATGACAAATATGTTAACATCGGAGAGTTAGGAACCAAGTCATACTCTGAAAGAAAATCTCTAAGAACCTATCGCAAAGCATAATATAAATAAACATAGTACTACCATGGTATGTTAGCCCATTGACGTGCTAGATGTCGCTACTGGTATCATTTTAAAATAATCAAAATGTTTTTATATGTATAATCGCCTAAATGTCATTATTTATTCTAAATTTTGACGATATTCTATCGACATCTGGAACATCAATGGGTAAACTGTTTTTTCTTATGATAGTAGTACTTTATTTATTTATATTATGACCAAAGTTACAAACAAGTAGGGCAAGGGGTAAAGTAAGCTAAAAAACACCTCAGTCAGATGCTCTGTTGAACAAATTAAAGAGGCATGTCTTATAAAGGGTGTTTTATACTTAATAGAAATATTTTTAGGAATGATTCCTTGATTAATTTCAAAAGAAAAGGGGTGGACCCCTTTCCTCAGGAACGATTTTTCTTTTGCAAAGTGGTGATCCACTTTTATAATTTACTGAGATACAGTGCGTTAAAGAAAATTAGTTCTGGATGGTACCTTCTCGGATATATAGAAGATTGCGTGGAAATGGGAGTGTGGTCATTATCAGGTGAATGCAAATCCGCTTTCAGTATCAGACTTATGTCTTTACGGTTCATTGTGTCAAACTACAAAATTTGGAGTATGCTTCATGACTAAATCTTTGCCCAAAGCATTAAACATTCTTCCGGGTTTTTTTGCGAGAATTTTGCAACCTACTTTTAGAAAGACAAATGAACAAAGGAAACTTTACTTCCAATATTTTATGGACGAATTCCATAATCATGGGCTGAAAGAAATCCGCATTGTAAAAACCGCCATCGATTCAACAAAAATTTAGCGTATTGAAATTGTTTGGGCCACTGAGCCTTCCTAGAACATTAAACATTTCGTATTATCTAGAGCTTTTGCGGAACGATCTTTAAATACTTCTGGCAAATATTGAACTAGAAAACATTATTTACCAACATGCTGGTGCTCCTGCTCATTTTGGTCATCAAATAACTATTTGATTGGACCCATTTCAGGAATGCTTTTTTCATGGAATTTATTAAGGAATCATTCCTGAAAATATTTACATACTCACAAGTAAAAAACACTCTGTATACATTGTCCTACTATGAAAAGTGAAAAAGGACTCTTCCAAATTTTAAATAATTGGAGAATAGCGTTGATAAAGTACGGAAAGTCTAATTAAAGCGAATTTTAAATACTGTCAAGGACTAGTTTCGTAACAGGATTTTTTAGTTAAAACTGGCAATAATACAGTGGAATACGGTATTACGAATGGTGTTTTACAAAAATTCAAGATGGTACCTTCAATGTAGCAGAATAGTTCAAGGTGATCGTTTTTCAATATAATATCGTAGTCATACAAATAGACAATACTTAATACAAGGAGGTGGTAGTCTGAGATTTGTAATAGAACCATTAACGATCCATAAATGGCACTACTTATTTGTTCTACATTTGATGGACAGAAGGCAGAATCAATGTTATAATCATTAATTTATTAAGTATATGGATATGATTACAGTATATGTGAATGCCACAATAATCCTGCATAAATGTAGAGCTGAAAACTATTTTCGATTGTTATCTCATCAGTTAAGTTATATGGAGATCCAATTTGAGCCACTGTGAGAAGATATATTCTGTGTATTGACTCTGCATTTGACAAGTGGTCTATGAATTTCGGATTGTATGCATTCACAAAATTTGTATGGTAGCAGAAATAACTCCTATGACCCTTTTTGAAAGATATTATCTAATTTTATACAGAACGCAGTTGTGTGATACAAGGGCGGAAACAAAATTTTCAAGAACCAAAGAAAAACCAAAGAACTTAAACCTTTGGTTTCCCCAGCTTAAAATTTAGTTGAAGAGAAGACGAGAAATTCAACTGAATAGCAGTATTCCATACAAAATAAAAATATTTTGTTCAAAATAAAACAGAGACAACAATAAAAAAATCTTTATTGTGAGAATGGTACTTCCGATTTTTTTGTTTTTATTGTGTTACACTTTTTAACGAAAAATTAAATAAAAACAAAAAATCGGAAGTACCATTCTCGCAAATAGAGATTTTTTTGTTCTTGTCTCTTTTTACTTTTGAACAAAAATTTTTCATTTCGTTTGGAATACTAGCATAACCTGTATCATTTCTTGGTAGGGTTTGCTTCCGTCCTTGTTGAAATGCAGAGACGATGTGATTCTTTATTTTTCAAGTAATGTACTGAAATAGTAGAGAATCTCAAAAATGTTTTTTTTAATATCATTATATATCAAATCCCGGTATAGATTGAAATATTAACATGATGTCGCTGGTTAGAACTCAATAATTCTTCACTCACCATAATATACTGACTAAATATACGACAAAAGCAATAAATTGAGTAATTATCCGACATTTAGTTAGAAAATATGAACTCCCTCTAAATTTGAGATAATTGAGTAAAAAGAGTATGAGTCCTTGAAAGTTATTAAAAAATAAATGATCATCCTAGAAAAAGCTCATCTTCAACATTATAATCCAAAAGATACGATGATAATGATTCTAATAAGTCAGTCAACTTCAATCATCCTTAATGGCAAACCCTTCACAAGTATAGACACAAGAAATATAATTAAGATATACTCCATTTGAGTTATAGCACGCTTATATAGTGATCGTTGCAACAAAAGCACATAAAATACGCGAATCTAATTAGACACATAGACCGTGATCTCACAAAAGGTAAAAATGCGCAACAATCGTTTAATTATAATTTAAATAATTTTTCCTTATTTAATTCTTACATACGATATGTGTATAGTCTTATAAATCGTTTTAAGGTGGATTTGGAAAATGTTTATCTGTTTAGAATTATTATGCAGATCGATTATATATTTGTTTATTATTGTTCATTAAAATAAATTTGAAAGTTTTTTTTTGTTGTTAATTTTCATCTGGGTAATTGCGGAATTTTTTAAATTTTTTTTCGTTTACAAAATTTCATCTAAATCATGGAAGTGATGGGGGCGGTTAAATTTGTTGGTATTTTAAATTGGAATTTTATGGTAACATAAATTATAGCTTTAATAGGTATGTTGTGTACATATACAAGTAAAATTTATATGTCCATTGTTGTGCTTTGTATAATATGTGGATAGTAAACTGTTTAGCTTTAATTTACCATATTTGTCATCTAATGTATCGAAAGCGAACAGTGAGTGGAATGATTTTAATTCGATTTTAATTGTTTGAGTAAATTATAGATTGACCCTCACTATGTGATGGAGTGATTTGGTATTGCCTTGATTCGATTTTTTTTTTGGTTAACTCAAATTTTTTGCAATATTAGATTTGTTAAACCAAATTTGAACTAAATAATTAATTATAGGTGTTAGCTTATGGCCAACCGTGTTTTTTTTTTTTTGTTAATTAAATTAGAACGAAATGAAGTTATGATGCCCTTCAATTACAGTCGTCAAGAGTTGGCTCTTTGTTAAAACACTTAAAATATATAGAGTGGTACAACAAAGGCGTCGGCATTAACAAAAATTACCTCTGCTGGCGCATACCGAATCAACAATCTGGCAACAATAGTCCCAAGCTTGCTCTTTGACTTGTTTTAGACAACCCGAAGAAGACAAATCATTCTCTACCCTGAAAAGCCATTGTTGCTGACAGCGACCTTTGCTCCTGCTAAATGGCATCTTTCTTATCAGAGATTGCCCAGAACATGACTTGCTCGTAGTCTTTTTACGTCATTAACGACCTCTGAACTTCATTAAATTTCTAATCTAGTGGTTAAAAAGGACTACCAGAATTATCGTTATCGGCGCGCTTGGAGCCATATATCAAGAGCATGACTCTTTTATGAAATGTCATCAGCCATATTTCATACTCATCCGTCAGGATCCAACACCCACACATATACATTACAACGGATCTGTTTAACACCTTCTATATTTTGACTTTAGCGCGGAGAAAGTGGGGCATACAAATCAAGGTTGCCAAAGAAAGAGGATTTAAAAAGCAAGAAGTGCTTTTATATCGTTCAATTACTAAAGATATCGTCTGCATATGCCAGAACCAGTTATACTGACGGTATAAGATGTTGTCCTGAGGTTTTTCACTTCTATATACCAAAAGATAAATTCTAACATATTATTTTAACATTTTAACATCTGACATAAAGAGTAGCTTGGACACTTCACCTCCTTGCTGAATACCAGATGTAACTGCATTATTTCCCGATACTTTGTTCTCAACTTTGCATTGTGACTGCATGCTGTTGGCATAGCTGTCAGTCTATGACATTTTTACAACAAACTTCTGTGTGGTCACAGGAGTGTGGTATGTCTCCTGGTAGTCGTACAGTTTTTCTATATATATAACATCTTAGCAGAAAAAGTATGGCTTGAATCGTATCTGTACGTCGTCCATAAACTGTAACATTAGTAGGTAGAAATTAGGTTCTGTCGGGTCTGTTGTGGCCCTTAGTGACCAATGGCACCTTTTTTAGTACGTTACATTGAGGATTTTAAGCAGTAGTCCACTTTCGTTTAAAACCCATTATATTCGCGAGTTCTCTAAATAATTCGGACTGAAACTGACGACGTTGGTCAGTAACAAAAAATAGTGGATTATTGAATCTGCAAATTCAGTTTAAAATTAACGCGAATGCCACAGTTTTTACCTTGATATTTGGCAGTGGAGTTGGCTTGGTCGAACGAATCTATAATGATTAAACAATAAAGATGATTATCTGAAAGCAAATTCTACCCCGCGCCTTCAAGATTTCACGAATCAACTGCATGGATGTAAGGTTTTCACCGCATTAGACTTGGTTAAATCGCACCATTAGATCCTAGTTGAACCCGACAATATCCTCCAGTTACAATTTGTACTTGAAAGACTTTTAAAGATTTATACACACGGATTTGGAAGAACTAAATTTGAAATTCCCTTACATTGACGACAAACTAATAGCTTCAAGAACATTTGAGGAAATCCGGGATAAATTTTCCCAATCACGTTATCATGAAGCAGGAATCAATCCACCACTTGAACGTGTCAAGGTTATTGACGAGTTACAAAGTTGCCGGAAACTGAGACGTTTTTTTGCGAAAAAGCTCTGTTTCAAGTTATTCCACCTGCTGATGCAGACTAACTTGTGCTCAACCAGTTTCTCATTGGTTCGATGAAAAATTACCAATCAAAACTGTGACGATAATTCACTGATCACAAACCATAACTCAATTTACCATTCAGACAGAATCTTGATAAATCGTGCGGTCGCGACAATATCGTCATCTCGATTTTATTGGACAATTTACGACGGACGTACGGCATATCTCTGGCAAAAATTTAATGGCTGTTATACTTTGTCAAAAATTAATGACATCGAAATTTTTGCGTCAGTTAAGTTCTTCTGGACGAGATGCAAACGGATTGACTAGAAACCTTTGGTACGCAACCAATATCCCAATTCCATTAGATCTTCGAATTGATTTTTGGCGAAGGTTTTTTCAACAGGTAGCTTTCGAACTTTAGCCATCACTGGTTTGTCTTTGGTGTATATGTGGTATGCGCCGGTATGTTCGCCTATTATTTTGGCGGTTGACTCAACGGTTATAATTTTGAAATTTGTAACAACGTGTAAATTTGTGAATTTCTAACTGTATCAGAAATCACCGTTAACGCCGAAGAACCGTATACCAATTTGCCAGGTGTATGAAAAGGATCAATCAGAGAACTGTTGTTGAGAATGACGAGTAATTTGAATTGCCTGAGGAAATAAGCCTCTATATAATGGGCTTTAAATGTTCGGGTAATTTTCCATTCAGTCCTTAGTTAAAATTTAGAAGAGATGAACCAAACGTCCTATTTCTAGTGTTATTTTCAAGTGGAATGGAATAAGTATACGCGATATTTAATTTGGCCCGATTTACTCGTCGCCTGCAGTCTAATCTGTGAATCTATTTTGTGAAGATGATGAACTATTGCGATTGTGGCTGGTTCTTCTTTTACGAGATGGGAAACTGCGAGAACTACCAATATCTTTGTTGAGAACAAAATGGTTGCGTTATATTATTACTGCGTGGTGTTGATGATGACAACCTTTATCTACTTTCGAAAAAACACTATCGCATAGTTCTCAAATCGACTCCAAGCAATCGCTTTAATTAAAGCAAAATATTTGCATGGTAATACTGTTTTATGTCATGCATTATTGGATTCGGATTCGCAGGCAAGTTTTGTAACCGAGAAGTGTGTGCAAAGACAAATGTGAGAATGTCAATTTCTGGGCTAGGAAGATCAATTGCCAGGTCCATCAAACGTTTAGTCCAGACTACCATAAAACCTAATCACCATCCTGAAAAAGATGTCTTGATTGGTGCCGATCATTTCGTCAATCTTCTGATACCCGAGCAATTTAAAGCTAGGTTTGGTTGTATCCGGAAGGCAATTTGGTGCCAATGTTGTCAACAAGTAACAGTAAAAATCTTAATTTGGATAAAACACTTCGCAGCTTCTGGGAAATATAATCGGTTCCAACCTATAAAACTAGCTTGTCCCCAAAAGAAACATTTTACTAGGCCTATTTTATTGCTAATGTAGAAAAAACTCCAACACAGGCCATTTTATTGTGAAGTTGCCCTTTAAAAAATCACCAAAAATCATGGGTATATCATTAAATATCGCCATCTAAAGACTGAGAGGAATTGAGCGTCAGTTCATAGGCGATCCAGAGTTTCATTAACTATACTAAGACGATTATCACCGACTCAATTACAGGAAAGAAATAAAACAATTGAATGCTCACGACACATGATTTTATTTACCTCATCATGGAGTATTAAAGCCAACAAGTTCAACTTAAAAATAAAGGGTTGTCTTTGTCGAATCTGCCAAAAGAACTTCTGGAATATTATTGAATAACTGCTTAGCCATTACACAAGCAACTAGATTTGAATCTTGTTCTGCTGTGTTACTTAGAAAACTGATGGAGTCGATTCAGCACCATACTAACCTACATAGCCATATGTAGTGTTTATGTCTGAACTGAGATTCATTTTGTTTTAGATTAGCTATCCAGTCATCCTAAACGTTGGAGCACTTTTGTGGGCAACAGAACTACAGAAATTATATCCACAATATTTGAAAGATTGTGCCTCTCAAGGTTTATTACCACATGAACTTTACCCATTTAAACTTTGGTGGACTGGTCCGGAGTAGCTTTATCTATCTGTTGACGTCTGGCCACTACAAAAATTTGGATTTTGGCTTCAATGAAGATGAAAGCGGTAAATCATTTACATTTGCCATGACTACCAACAACGGGTATGCGGTACCATGGAAGCAAGAAGCAGGATAAATCCCGTCCAAGACCAATTGTCTGAAAAATTCCGATGTCTCCTTTTCCATGAAACGTTCAATAATTGTACATCTAAATCTGAAATACATCTTAATAACAAATATACTGGTCAAACGGTCAAAACTTATAGTTCGGTCAAAACTTATAGTCCCAACGGTCAAAACTTATAGTTCTGCAAGTTATAAATACATGCATCGTGTGCGAAAAACATAAATCTAAAGTATAATACCAATTGATGAGAAGCCTATCACTAAGGTCGAGCTAATACGCTCATTTCTGAAGGTTAGTGTAACTTACGCAGTCCCTTTAGCAATTCACTTACGAAGAAGCTGGGGTCAAATTGTATAAGGCATATAAACTTCTGTTCTTATGCCTGGGTACTAGAGCAGTTCACTCTAGGAATTATTCGGTGACATGACCCCTTTTTTAGACGCACTAAAATGGTGTACAGCAAAAAGAGGAGTTGGCCGAGACATTTATAGTGACAGTTGGAGCAATTTTATTGGCACCAACTTATCTGACTAAGTGGCCAATGGTGCAACAACTAGATCGACATTTTTGGAAATGATAGTAAAATGTCATTGAAAACCACGAAATGGTGAAAAATAAATTGAATATCCGTTTTTTACGGTAATGAAACTTAAGCTTCCAAATTTAGTACTTGATCGAAAAGTGTTACCAGGGCTAAATAGTCATTATTTAGGTCTGGTAACATTTTTAAATTGTCAATGTCAAAGAAGTGTAGAATCTATCCGCGTGTAAAGCTAGCATTTTGTAAGCCCATAATTTAACTGAGGAAAAGCAGAAATCCTTTAGCCCAATCTTTACTTGGAGCTTTAGAAGAAAGACAACATTAATCCTATCTAAAATCTATCTATAGTTGACAATTATGTCTAGGATATTGATCCTACATATTGTGCATTGGGACTTAAACCGGATTTCTGTAATATTTTGAACTGTCAATTTATTTTAATGTTTAGCAAATATCAGAAATATATGCGTCATGGGAAACGAATAAAATTTGTATCTGTTCTCAAGTTGATATAATCGGTCTGACCACATTTTTAAATTTAACGGTTACGTACAAATTTTCCACATCACTAGAATACACACGTGTCTTAAGGAACCCATTAAGTAAAAAATGCGTGTACTTACTGTTTGTAGTACAATTTACGTATTTCAAACATTTGTAATTAAATGGATAAGTGCGACAAATTGTTTGTAATAAAAATAAATAATTCGATGCGGAATGTTTATCTAACCAGGCGTAACAATTAAATTATCTAACCAATATCCGGATTTGATATCGCACACTAATATTTTATTGAAATTCAATTGTATAATCGTACAATATTATATTACAATTACACTATTCGAATTATAATCGTAAAGTTTTTTTTTTTTTTATTTTTAGAAAGTGCTTTAAATTTCAAGTATTTCCGATGAATAATAATATATGGAACAACCTTGGCGGCCGCCACTATATCATACATATATTTTAAGAAGTCGATTATTGATATACCCTTAAACTATATATGTATGTACGTACACATATGCCTACCTTTATAATACGCGTGGTGATTACTTTAAATAAAGCTTGCGTCTTAAATTACTGGTTATGTGTATACGAACGTAATTACGTTGATTGGGAAAATTTTATGTCGAAGGTAGTTTATTGACCGGACGGGAGTAGTTATTTTAGGTTTTGGTTGAAAAAATCATATCAAGGATTGTCGTGAGATTGTAATCGTGGTGTTTTAATTGATTGTTAAATAGTTAAGAGTACGTTAACCGTATGGTATTATGGCATTTACATTTGTTAAATAATTAATGACTTTGTGCGCGAGGTAGGGTTAATTAGTACACGAATGTTAAGTACGAAATAATCATTAGAAGGCTTAAGTTTAATTAACTTGCATCTGATATTCAAAAATGTATACTAATTGTGTTGGCCTAATAATTAATTTTATAGAAACTTTTAAGACATGAAACGGTTAAGACCCAGTAACATTTTTATTAACCTTTGTTTCAGTATATTTATATTCTACAAATCAAGCTTAGTGAGCCAAGCTGTTTTGACAGTAAAAAAAAGAGTGAGTCCATTAGTACTCTCAAGGAGATGTGTAAACGTGGCGTGTGTATAGTGCGTGTGTACAGTTTACTTTGAAGAAAGAAGCTACGAAATTTTACTAACCAGAATTTTTCATTTGTTTATTATCGTCAAATTGGTACATTACTCTTTCGGTATAATCGACGCAATTGGCTTATGGTAACTAAAATGAAATATATATTCTGAAAATATATACTTTTCTAATTTTCTTTAGTTACGGTCATACCAGTTGTTTGTCCAACGAAGATTTCCTTATGCAAGGTGACTGTATGAGTTCTACTTGCTTTTTTATATATTTTTACTCCGAAAGCCCACTGACCTTCTCTCTTGGACTAAACACACCATCCAAAATTAAGAATAGTAACAATTTCGTCATTGCGTACCCAGGTCTCGGAAAGCAAGAAAATTTAGCATCTCTGCGTGACTATGTACCAGCTAGGTCGACGTGATGTGATCTGAGACTCTGACAGTTCAATATTAAAAACCTAAAATCATTATTAGCTGTACTAAGCGGGTTGGTGGTTTCGAAGAAGACCCATGAGGTTGCATTTTTATATCCTTATAGTAGAAGACATGACCATCAATAGCCGACGTGATGACCAGACCTTCAAGACTCATTCCTAGTGATAAAGCAACATATACAAGTTGTTGACTGTGTTTTTTATCGTACTTTCTCGTTACAGATATCACCCTGTGATGGATTAAATGTAGTGGCACACGTAGGTTCGACTGCAAAATGGTTATGGTTAACATTAATTATCCGAATGTTATTTTGATAAGCAGTTGAGCTTTTTCTAGAAATGAGCACTAAACATCGGTCAATATTCTTTTTCTGCGCCCATCCAGATCCAAGCCGCCATATATTATTAGCAACTTCTTTCAGATATTTGTCTCAATAGATGTGATTTTGTCCTAAGTATTGAGCGCAGCTAGGAATTATTGCCTTCGTTGTTGCTCTAAAATAGTCTCAAACCATGTGGACAAAGCTTAGTCGCACGTTCTTCAATAAACAAACTTGACTCGATAAGATGCTGTTCTGACTGATCGAGCATTGCAATCGATGGCTACAGCTGCCTTGCCTGTTAAGCTCATGCTTTTAATGATTTAGAAAAACATTCATTATCCGTAATACTGAAATATCCATTAGCAGTCATATTGTAAATGTTTTGTCGCAACTTATGGATCCGGTAAAAATAATTTGCAATTGTTCGATATTCTTTTCTTCCATTGGCTGCGCGCATAAGTTTAATGAATTCTTCAATCGTCATAACGTTCTCTTGCTTTTTGCAACTGGACCTCGACGATTCAGAATGGCTAACCTCATTTCAATGTTTATATCCTCATTTGAACTAGCATAAAAATCGATCACATGATGATTAGTTAATTAGTCAAAGCATTGACTAATTCGGTGTCTGAATTTTTATTCCATGCAGATTGGTCGACAGATATCCATAGTTTTCGCAATGTATAGTTTTGACTCAAACTCCTTCCTGCGTTCCAAAATGAGTAGCCCATTGTGTCATCCAATTTTATGAACCACAGCTCAGTGAGAATTTATACTTCTTCATTACGAAAGGGCAAATGCAATGTAACCATTTCTCGCTTTTATTTATATGCTGCTCTGTACCAATATCGTACTTTCTATACCGACTAATCCTAGGACTGCCACGTTTATTCCATTTTTTGTTTTTTATCATTGAAACAGACTTTGGTAAAGTCAGATTTTCGAAATCGGATGGTCTCTTGATATTTATCAAGCCAATTATCTTGTAACACCTCGATTGATTCCTCATCTATCTCTTTGGTTTCTCTTTGTATTCTGGATTTTGTCACATAAAAGCGATCTTGTGCGGCCAATAAGTTGGAATATAGAGTATGACTCAAGAAAACATAGACATTGGTAAGCGCAGCAGATGCAAAAGCAAAGTCCTCCTGACTCGTAATCTCGACTGAATTGAGCATATCGATTAGTTTTCGAGTGATCTCAACGATAGTCTATACGATTTTACATAAAAGATTATCAATTTGTCGATTTCTCTTATTGACATACTCTACTAATATTCAGCGCACGAATAGTCTTCAATGATAAATTGCATATCTGTATTTGAGCCAAGTACATTTGAGAAAAAATTTCGGTTTTGAGATACCAGTCCACAATACGTCCAAGTAAAATTCATCTGACTATATATACCATGTTCTCGGAAGAAGTGATAGATATCAGTGTAATCGTCTTCTTTAAGTGTTTTCTACAAGCGACTATATACATTGCCATATGGTTTTCGTCGCACATCAGTTGTATCTATATATAGGCATGAGAATGACTGTCAAGTGACTGTGAATAAAGGGCTTTTCGAAACGGCACTTTTAAGCTGCTGTGTTGTTAATCTTTTTATAACAAGTAAAGCTATGCATATGACTCTGCAGCTTTACGTTGCCTGAAGCATTGTTTACAGACACAGGCATTATAATGTCTATATAGATAATTAGTTTGAGCTTATAGCCACAGCCAGATCTGAAACGAAAACGGTCTCGGCCGTCATTGACCAGAGTAGTATATGTTCGTGTAGTCTACTACGGTGCTGAAACTCAATCCGTTTGAAAAAGTGGCGCACGTAATTGTCACTGAACGGACTATCGGTTTTTGGCAGCAAAATTTTAATGATCACGTCATCACGTTATCATCAATATTTATTCCATTATTTTTAAATTTGTAGAGCAAATGCATTAGCTTTGGCAATCCGATTTCATTGGCCTTCATGGTGAAGAAAAGGCTAGCGTACCAAGATGCTGAATCATGGCAAATAAGTCCCGCTTTGTTTGTATACGGTAGTACGTCGAATTGGGAATTGATCTTGGGAATGCCAGTTTATTCTCGATGCATCCGTTAATGAAGTTTACAGACTCGATTTGTACTCGAGTTACTTTGGCGTCCTTTCTGGTAAATTTGAAAGCAACCTTAAGTTCATTCCGCGTACGAAGATTCATTATATTCATTGACATTTATAATAAATGATATGATGACACTCCTCGCCGATCGGTTCTGCGCAGTTCGCTCGGTGCCATCATGAATGACGTCACCCGGACATTTTAAGTGTTTGAAATTGATCGATATAGATGGAAGGAAACGGACGTTCTTAGACATGCTCGTCAAATATAGTACTCTGAGGCACGGTATTCTCTCCGGGAGCAGTCCGTAGATATCTATCTTCATTCCAAAAAAGAATCTGTTAAACTTTCGCTATTAAACTTTCTTCGATGTCAATTGCTTTACTCAAATTCTCTTAGGGGATCGAAACAGCTATGATACTTCTGAGAAAAATGGTTTATTTAGTTGTATGTTATATTGCTTATATATAGCGGTGTTTCAATCAAAACATGTATCCAAGTTTTGTAGTTGTACCCCACCAAATAACTTGATTTGTGAATCTTTTTACGTTTTATGTGCACGTTATAATCATTAGCAAGCTCACGTGGTAATCGATGTATCATCGTATTTACAGATACCGGTACAATAATAACCTGGACGAAAATCTCGTACTTCCCATTACCATGTCGAAGTCTACTTATTGTCATGAATGGAAGTCGTGGCCAGGTTAACCACTCCGTTACTAAGTCAAGCTCGGGTAGATTGATATGTCGTTTCGGATAGACAAAACTATTCGATTTTGAAAGTAATGGAATTCCTAAATTTTTTAGCGATGCATAACAATTAATACATACCAGAACTTGGGAACAGTTAAGTTCCCAAGTTCAGCTCAGAGAATGGATATCGAACCATGTGCCGAATTTTTATGATCATGTTCGTCGACCACAAATGGTACATATTGCAAACTACGCGTGAACTCTTAAATGACAGGAATACTTCTCGTAAAGTAAATCTTCTGTTTGTGCCGCTCCCGTTTGTGACATTCGTCGGCTTTTGATTATAGACATTTATCGATCTTAAGGCGGTTTATTTCTGACCTGCTCCACCGTTGTTGGAACATTGCCGATAGGTGTTATTGTATTTTAAAATGGCTACATTCTGTTGCTCGACAACAAGACGACACTCCTCATCAAACCAATCATTTTTGGGTTTAATTTTTAATATACATCAGCTCACCTTGGCAGCGCTTTCAACCGATGTTTGTTTTTCTAATAGTACTGCTAACATGATTTTGATATTTCTCATCTTTGTCTATCAGATCTTTACAGTTGAAACGTAAGTTGCGTTTTCTAGTGATCGTTGGAACTTATAAGAAATCTGCGATCGTAGCTTTACCAATTGATCGTCACTGCCTATAAATTTGACAGATCTGACTTTCCCTTATAGAAATTATCACATGGTCAATTTGACTTCGGGATGTCCTACGACGGTGTGTTTATGTTTCCAAGTGGATATTTTTATGAGAAAAGAATGTGTTAGTCGCAATAAAATCATGCGCGATCGCAAAGTACATCATTATTTCCACATTATCAGTTAGATTGTATCGAGTAAAAACCTTCACATAAGTCAGTTTGATTTTTGCCAGCTTCAGCATTAAAGTCACCAATCAATATTCTTACGTCATACTTAGGTATGGACCCCATTAGATCAACCAAATTGTTGTAAAAAGAGTCTAAATCTTTACGTTGGCTTACTTGAGTGGGCGGAAATGATTGATTGGTTGGCTAGTTGTGTGCGTAAACGTATCTTACACTTACGATTATCAACTGTATTTAAGTTCACATCAGCCTTTTCACATGGGTACGCAAGAAAAAAACAACACCAAGATTTCCGAGGTCATATCTACTATAAATTGCATGTTCCTTGTGTGTCTATCCCAAAACCAAAATCGTGAGCGAGGGTCTTGTTAAATTTTGACGGTATCCAGTTCTTCCGTGTTGATTTTTTAACTAAAAGTTGTTTAAGGAAGCGCATAGTCAGCCCAGCAATGAAACCATCGCCTCCCACCACAAGCAAAGAACACTCTGTCATGGTATTCTAAGGATATCATGCTCGTGAAAATATACTTTACAAAATGCAACTGACTTCCAAACATAGGGGCCGCAATAAGCTAATGACTATATAGAGAAATATTCTGAAGCCGTTTCAATATTGCAACAAGGATAATGACTGCTTCCTGGCTGCGATAATATTCAAGATATTAGCTGAAAGATGACTTAAACTTTATAAATGGCATAGCAAGATACGTGCTCTTAAAACTCTTACCCAAATAATTACAAGACCCCACTAATCTAGAACTATATAACTTTGCCAGTATAAAGGTGTTAGGACTTAATTGGAATATTTTCAGACTCGGCAGAATTGTTATGTGCAGTGGCTTATCTACGAACTGAAAATGATCAAATATAGCAACTCTACCAATTTTAGGTGTCTTTGCTGAGGCTTGAATTAGATGGTGCAGTTCCAACTTGTTGATTAGGTAAATACATTAAAAACGAGATTGTTGCATGGACTAATTTACAAAGAGTTTTTGCGTTGAGTTAACGAAACATCCTTAAGTTGTAAATGCTTTGTGGCTATCCAAACTAGAGAAGTTGTAGAAACCATCCCAACTTTGTTGTCGTTGTGATTTAAATTAGAATGATTTATTCCCTGGAGTCCCACCCCATGGGATAAATCCTTTTAATTTAAATCCCAACTGGTTATGGTAGTCTGGTTAATCTTGGCTACTGCCAAAAAACCACTGTCTCTATAAATTTATGGGGGCCGTTTGAAAAAAACGACGGAAACGGTAGCTCCATTTATTATTATTTTAATGCTGTATCTCTAAATTTCCAAACCATACAGTGAAAAATACTACACAGACAGATATTACAATCAAGGATGTAATAGGACAGATTTTTTTATCACACACCAAATATTATACTATGTAACGTTCACATATAACATTTCTCAGCATGGTCTCAACATTAAGATTAATGAAATCTAAATTTAAGGCTAATTTAATCATCTATATAACATTTCATCTCGAAATCCTATAAATTATAATGGCTGTTGATTGTTTTTTTTCCAATTTTGGAATTATTTCATTCACCTTGAATATAAAGTTGAGGCTTTATAAGGTAATTTATTAGATAACGCGTGGTCGGTCGTTTAAAATTTTAAAAATGCATATTCTATATATTTCCGGTTATATTTGGAATATCACTTGATTTAATCATCAGTTTAGTTACCGAATGAAATCTATATTTGAAAATGAATACCTATATAGGTAAAAGTATTAGCCATCATGCAAGCATTTGACACCTAAACAAATTTATCGTCTGGGTCGTAAAAGTCATAATGACGTATAAATAATCTCATTAACTTCTCATCAAGTTATAAAAAAACGAAAAGTGCAAATATTTTTTTAACGATGTTAAACCTAATGAACTCATTAGTTTCGAGATCAACACTAAATAAATACAAAACAACATTTTGTTAAAATTGAAAGTACCAAACATGCGCTTACAAGTATAAATTTAAATTTATAGCTTTTAACAGAATTGTGTACGAAACGAGAAGAAAAGTATTCAAAATATTTAATATACACATCACATTACGTAATTGCTTTTTGAGTGGTAATTTGCAACTGTGGTACTTGACATTTTGCTATATTTAATTTTATATTAATGTAAGATGCTGTGATTTACAGTGTGTGGTCTTTGGCGTGATTTTTCGATAAAATTTGATCTCTCGATCTATATATAAAATTAAAACTCACCACTTCGATTTTATATGGTCATAGAAAATTAGAGACACCTAAAATATAAATTACTCAATAGTCCGTAATTGGATTAAAATACTTTTTTTTTACAATTTCTTTACCATAAGGTACTCTAGACATTTTGACACAATTTTAATTTAGAATCACGATCACCACACCCCCATAAAAAAAATCATAAAACGCGCGCGCATATTCGACGGCTTCAAATTGAAACAAATAAAAAAAAAATTGTAAACTTATTGTAACGCTTAATATGTTGACCTCAATTTAATTGTCTCATAAACAAAATAGTTTTAACATTTTAACACAGTATATACCGTAAGAAAATTATTATTAATTATAAATGAAAAATTACTGTGCCGCTATAGGGGAGTGGAATTGCTTGAAAGTTTAAGTGTTCGTTAAAATTTCAAACTATCGTAATTATGTTAATATTTTGATTTACTATTTTGGATTTTGGATTTTTTTTTGTGTGTATTATGATGCTATTAATCGCGTAAATATCTGTTTCCGGTCCAAATAAGAATGCGGAAGTTATCAACAATGGATTTGAAAGGGAATTTTATGATTTATATTAATGCGCAGTCTCACTTAACTAAATCTCATAAATCACAATTTGATCGATATATTTTTTATTTATTTAATATCTTTTTAGTGTATAGGGTGGGGCATCTGGTGGTTTCTTTTTGAACTGTAAGTTATTTTTACTTTGATATTATTTTAATTATTTTACTATTATTTTAATTTCATATTTAGAAATCTTTCATAAACATAAAAAAGAGATCACTTTAATCTGAAAGGATACCCTCATAATTTATTGTGTCCTACACTTCTTGCTAAAATGCCTGTAAGTATTTTTTTTCTGACTATCTTTGAAAAAACGAATCCATATTACGCATCTGAACTAAAAGTTCTGCACTATTTGTGCATAAGTGTCTCTTTTGATTTTGAATTCCAAACATTATGTTTATCATTATGTTTTTAGCATTAAGTTATAAGGTTTAAGCGCTCAAAATGCATAACTTAAGATTTATCGTTACCAACGACCTGCTGGAAGGAAACCCATTTACTTAACTTCAGCAAATCGCCATCCAGGAGCATATCTACACTATCATTGTTATCTTTGACTGCATAACTAAGTACCAGGCCGTCCACAAATGCCATTGTTGAATAATCTATGAAGTTGATTTAAAAAAATCGAGTTTAAATAAATAAGAAAAAGGAGAGGCCCTAAAACCGACCATTGAGAAACACCAGAGACTAAAACATTGGAACAACTAAATAGAAATTTCGAAAATAGATTTTGAACCAAAAAATTCTCTTATATCAATACCAGATAATTTGAAAAGAAGTTTATTGTGGTCAACAGTATCAAAAGATTGCGCAATGTCGATAAATAATTCGGTGGGCTTTGCAGATTCAATTAGTATATCATTTAGTAAAATGTGGCTCAAGGAGTGTGATATAGCCTTTTCTGTCGATTTTCCAGCTCAAAAAAACAAATTAATTACTGTGCAAAAATTGTATACTGTGCAAAAATTGTATGCTTACCAAACAATGAAAAATGTACTCAGCAGTGAAATGTAGTTATTTGACAAAAACGAGGCTCTTTTTTTGTAAACTGGTATTATACAACTGCAGTCTTGATACTGTCTGAAAATACTTCAGTAGCAGCACAACAATCTTGCTCAAAAATAGATTTGCTCGATAAGAATACAGTCTTTATGCGTTTTTCACATTATCCAACGCATTTTACACCTAGAAATCTGCCATTTGTTAAAGGAGCACTTAAAACACAATAACTGCGTTCCAATGGGACAAATTCGCAAGCACTTGCAAGTGGATGACTAAAGGAACGACTTAAAATTATGACGGAAATAAAACCTAACCTAAAATTTAGTGTATGTTTTTGCAGTTTTAAACACAAGGAAGAAGAATATTTAACAAACAATAAAAAATATTTTTGGGAAAATATAATGTCAGAACCGAAGTCTCAAGATATTCAAGGATATAGGTAGGCTTGCCACCTTTGGAAAATGCTAGAGGAGGACAGTTAAACTTTTGCTTTAAACACTGCTAGCGACAAAAACATCTATTTAGGTCAACATTAAAAACGTCGTTGGGCGTTAAAAACGTTTCATAAAAATATACTTTCATAAAAAATCTACCTTCGGTCCCCCGTGATAGTTTCATAAAACCCTCGTTATAGTTCCTTGGATTCCGATGTTTACAATCGAACGTCTGTTTAACCGCAGCGCGAGTAATAATTTGCAATTCATTGCAATTGAATAATTTTGAAATCCGATTTGTTATCTTCTTCACATATAGTAGCTCTCAGTATTGATAGTAGGTTTTGTGCGGTTATATCCTCTTTCAATTGCCCTTTCGCTCTCAGCGTCGTGGTTGCGTTTAGCACACTTCATATCATTGTCTTAACAAAAGCTTTTGAACAAGTTACACGTACAAGCGTATGAGGAAATGCCCCAAGCTAAAAATTTCTCTGGAGCATCGTTATTGCCTTCTAAACTCCACATATCCCATATAGTCGCGAATCTCTACTTGATCATTCTAAAAATGATTCATTTATGCGCCCTGCGTAAGTCTTACAAACTTACAGCTGGCATTTATCCGCCGAATAATCGAGGGGTATCTGTCGTTATTTTGCATTCTTAGATGGTCGTTTCAACGTAATAAATATTTCCCTAAGATCCTCGTACAATAGGTGTATTCCATCAAGCTCACCGTGTTCCCCAATAGTCATTTTATAAATTAAATACAGGCCGGATGCATCAGTTTTTCCGTTTGTATTCCGACTTATTTTTCTTTTTGTTGAACAACTTTGTAATGACGCACAATATGTTATCATCGCGACGAAGGCTAAGGCTTCCAATTCGTATGAATCGTACTTTTATTCACACTATGGGTGGTCTGTCTGTTTAAATAGGCCACAGGTCGTCTTTTTTATACTGATTGATTTGCAACAAAATTCCACCTAATCCTTTCGAACAAGCATCGGTAAGTACTTCAAGTTCTAAATTAGGGTCATATATTGATAAAGTTTTGAGATTCACTAATTTAGCATATAAACACTGTATCGCGCTTCCAAAGCTTGTAACGAGCGACTTGTTGTGCTCGTTCCCCTGTATTAAATTTATTTATGTGTCCACCCCCGAAAGTCCACCTTCGTTTGAAAAAATTGCTATTTTCCAGGTTGAGCAACAGACCATGGCACATTATTATATCTAATAACCGCTCTAATTTTTCCATTCCCTCTGCCATCATCTTACGTGGGATTATTATAGCATCTATATATACCACCATTTGCTTGTTAGTCTGGTCAACTAAAGAACCTTATAATAAATCTAAAACGGTTTAATAATTAGCCCCGAATAAACGTTGAAGTAGAACTTCCATAATCGCTAAAAAGAATCGGTCTTTCACCATTATAGCATTTACTCGTCGATAATCTACTCACATTCTTTCCTCTGCTGTTTTCTTTTCATTATTACTAGATTTCTTTTAATATAACCATTCGACCATTTTTGTTCTTCTCTTCGTTATTTACATTCTAGGGTCGCACACAACAAAATATGATATTTATTTTTCTAGTGGAGGACATTTTTGTGTTCGTGGAGGATGCAGGAAATTTATTACGAAAGAAGAACTGTTCTCCACAAAGGAGGACGGGTGGCAAGCCTAGATATAGGTCAACTTCAACTAAATTTTTGTGCATGGACGAAATGGATGAAATTTTCCATAATAACTCTATAATTAGTTCGGTAAATTCGGTTTCTGTTGGGGTAGAAAATCGACCAGAATCAGCACTTATGCGATCAGTATCTATTGCAGAAGGGATAGATAGCTTGAAGAGGGATGGGTATACGTCATGGGCTAGTTTCAAAAAGAGCAAAGAAAAATGGTGTTAAAAGTGTCAAATAAAAAACGTTTATTGGTTAAAAAAACGAATATGTTATGATGAAATAATAAATGAAAAGAAAAAGAATCGAGAATTACTAGAAAAGTATGTAGACCGGAAGGAGCAAGATCGAACGGAAAAAAATCGATTAATTTTGAGTTAAATGACGAAAAAAAACGAAAACCAAACCATTTTGAAATTGAACTAAATTTTATTTTATTTTGCAATGGAGGCTGTGAATTATATGTAATTAGTAATATATAACAAGTTTTAAAACCTAATAACTGATTACTATCCATAATCCCAAATATTATGTGTAATGTTATACTCTCTGTTACATTCTTTGTAAAGAATTAATAATATATTATGTATTCAGCACAATCTTTTTGGGCAGATGATTACTAAATACTAACCACTTCTCGCAACATACTTATAACTCTTTAAGAAACATTTTTCGATAAGCAAAAACGCTGCTTGAATTGTAAATCTATATACTTGATATGACATACAAATAATCTACAATTCTTGCTCGTTTAAATGTCTTTTCTTCATCTGAATTCGATGAAACCGATGACGAGCTTAAGGATTCGCACATGAGACTCGTTCCACAACTATTTTCATCTAGTAACTCAATAATTTTGTATTTAAATATATAATTTAAATATTTTGTTTTACAAAAACTTACCGTATTAATACTCGGATTAATTCCTTCCATTTCTTCTCAATCAACTACTTCTATATTTGAATTGTAAAACCACAATACCATTTACAACAATTTATTTTTCTAACGAAGTTCAAAATAATTTTGAGTTATATTTGACATTCAACAATAAAACAAAATATTTTAAATAAAAAATCTCGACAAAAATCGAAAAATCTATTTTCCATGTAAAATATATCTCGAATAAAACGAAAATCTCGAAAAAAAATAGCCAACGCCATCTATTGTCAGTTTTATGCGTAAGTGCTTTCGTTTTCTATGCCATCGTATAAGCATGAGTAGGTACAAGTACTTGTGAGTAGTTTGCTTTCGTCAATGGAACACGCTTACTCTGATGACATATTTTTATAATTTTTTTTTTATTATTTTTTTTAGGTTAAGTACCAAAATATAGTTTAAAACATGAAATAACACGTCTAATCGCTTTGACAGCCAAGTGAAGGTGTAACTTTTGGTTTTAAAATAGGGTGAAAAAGAGAGATTTATTCTAAAAGCAAGAACACAATTTCTGAAAAAAATAATTATAGCGCCGGAGCATCAGCAGGGTAGTAGTTTAAAGAAATACTAGTATAGTGGGTATTCATTTTTATTCAAATTATACGCGTAAAATAACTCAAAGTGGTGAATGTTGATTACATGATAAGTTCGGTACACAATTGCACAGTTTCCGTTTATTTGTTTTATTTCTTCAAATGAAGCGATATCTCATATCTTCTATGAAACCTTTGCATTCCTCGAAACATATTTAAAATTCCTTTTAAACTTCGTCGTCCTATGCCAACAGACGTCAATTTTTTTATTTTATTGGAAATGTTTATTTACTTTGAAAATAAATATTCAATATTTCGAAATGCTCTTCACAAATGCACAAATCAAGATAAAGTGTCAAGCAAAACCCCAATCAATAAAAAATTTGAACCCACCAACCATTTAAAGCCAAAAGAAATAGCTTATAGTGTTAGTGGGCGCCATCATGAAAATAGTTGTGTTTCCTGTAACGAAATCACAATTAATTGACACGGCCAAATTCATTAAAAATGGAATACCTGGCGGACATTGATATTAATGGTTTCTTAAGGCATCTAAATGTACTGAGTGAGTAACACCAAATTTTACGGAAAGTAGGTAGTCCATCAATGAAATAGAAATACGGTGTTGGTAGTTTCAAGTGTTCTTTGGATTTGAAAATAAATCGCATACTCTTTAAGTGTGAGGCCACTTCTATGAAATATTTATTGGCATAAAATATCGCTCCAGAATTCACGGAGGTAACCTTTTCAGTAGAAAAAAGTGGACTAGCTATTGCCTGTATACTACCATGCAATTTATTTTCGAAGTTTTCTTCTCTCAGTATAGCCTTTGATAAAACTGATCCCGCGACGTACAAGGCAGCACTTTCATTTTATACTTATTGCCAAGTGCGTTCACACAGCCGCTTCTCTTGGGGTACAGACGCTGATCTCTGACTAAATTTTTATAAAATCCTTTTTTTAAAGGATACCAGTTGTCGCACCACAGCAATCTTACCATTTTGTTGCCTTACTCGACCAGCAAAACATTAAATATTAAAATCAATTATGAGTGATTATCACGTGAGTTCCAAACAAGGACCAAACTTAAAATTACTAAATTTTAAAATCTGCGGCATTTAATGAAAACAACTTATAGTTGTCATTCACGAACACATAGAAAATTTTTTCTGAGACGAGACCCAAGGAAAACATTTTTCGGAACAGTACACGAAAACTTGGTTTCATAGTTTCACGGTACAAACCAACTATGGTGCATATAAAATCCGTTTTATAATTAGTATGATGTCTAACATAACAGAAAGTGCAACAAAGAAGTGGCAGAAATAGTTCTGTAATGTTATATTGATTATGATTAATAATTTAAAAATTATATTTTCTTATGTCAAACTGTCCGCGATAGCGTTACATACACACACCATCTACTTTCAAAAAGGAGGTAAGAAAACTTTCTCAATTTCCCTTCTAAATATTGTAAAAAGTTTTTATTTTTTTGATACATTTCAAAATTTTTATTTATTGTATTTTAATAACTTGTTGCTTGTGTTATATGTTGTCTTATGTGGATCATGTTAATTTTTATGAAACATTTTTTTTTTTTTACTCAACAGCATAAATATTATTTCCTGGATTAGAAATTATGTGTGGTCTATTTGTATGCAGACTGCGAAAAATTCGCATGACGTATAATCGTTATGTAAATTCGAAGGAGTTGAGTCGAGTAGTTAATCTTAAGATCGAAGAAGGTGATTTGCTCGTGATGTGTTTCGGTAGTTATTTTTTATGACATAAACAATTTTTTTATTCTACGTCCATAATTGTAACAAACTTTCATTTAAATATTTGCTAACGTTTTACCTTTTACACACATAAATTTGTTACCTTTACTCTTTCAGTTTACTTTGCTATATTACAATTTGCGACCATTCCAAAAATAATTATTGTGCAGCAACAATAACACACAATGGGTGTAGAACTGTTTTGGTTTCAATGAACATTTTCGTAGAGTTTACACACGACACATTATGTCCCTAAATATATAACCTATAAAATTTGTTACCCCATGACTTCCAAAAATGCTACAAGTCCATCTTGGAAGGAAGTAATAAGTCATGTTCAAGTGGTACTATACGCGCGCACATAAATAAGATGACAATAAAATCGTGCCAAAATCGTGATCCTCTATGGGTTGAAAATTAGTTTTTTTTATTTTATGTTGCATTGAATAATAAAACTTAAAAAAATCTGTAACAACAAATAAATAAATAAAAAATTGTGGTGCACTTATTATGCAAAAAACATTGCAACATTCACTTTTTGGATATCTTGATTTTCAACTTAAGACTTTTTTTTTGTTTTTATTTTGTCTGTAAGCTGCAGGTAATTTATAAAATTGAACAGCGCCCATTTTTTGTGTTGTCTGTTTCATTTTCGTTATCGAGTTAGAGATACAAAATGGTGTGACAAGTAAGCGAAAATGTATATCTGTAACCTGCATCAACAATTTTAAATGCGGCCAGTTTCTGGTGTTATATTTTCTAACATATATGGGTTGATACTTGAAACGCAATTAGAGCAAATTTTTGTTTGTGTTTACAAAAAAAAATAAAAATTTCGTGGTACAATGATTTATGATCGCCTTCAGTGTACTTTGAAACTTGTATCAATTTTTTCGTTTTTAATTTGGGAGGAAGTAATTATTTTAATTATCTCTTTTAATATTTTTAGAGTGCGTTAATGCCATAACATTTAATCACTACAACTTAGACATTTATCGAAACACTGTTAAGACCTAAGGCACCAACTAAATAGTGCTTTAGATGAACTTTTTAATCAAGGGCATTTGCATGGGTTCACATAGAATTTCACCAATTCTATACGCTTTGAAAAATAAATTAAATGAAGTCGAGCCGGATTAATTTTTACACGGAATGGTATTCAGGATATTCATTGATAATGGGTCAGCACGATAAGATCATTTCATAGATGACATTGACTAAATATTAAAGTACTTATTAGGAAAATAGTAAATTAACTACATAAATTTTTCAAGTATCATTTTAACGAAAATATTTTAATTACGGAAGGTTTACTACATACATATAGTAAAGATACTATTTGAATATAATGAACTAAAGAAAGGTGTGGCATTTCGAAAATTATTTAGAGGGTACGCCATCTATTGGTTGGTTTTTAAATCATATGCTATGGTAACACTTTTACTATGGCAACGGTTAAAACTTTGACAGCTTCTCAGTCTGATGTGTCATGGCATGAAACAATCATAAAGAGATGCTCCGACCGTGGTCGGAGTATCGTGATACTCTTTAATCTTATATTAGAATTTATCTTTCGTAAAAGTAAAACCAGGGCAACATAACATATGATATCTGTGTAATTGGACTGAATAGTTGCAATGTCAAAGAACTACTAGAACTACTTGTACGATTCTAAGCTTACATTGGTCTTAACTTCAATGAGTCCAAAACAAAATATATGATCACTGGTTTTAGAGACCAAGACGCAATGGATTTTAATAATGTTGACCACAAATTTGAATGAAGGACAAGTTTCCGATGCCTCGGAACCCTTCTCACTAAAAATAATTGTGTGGGAGGGAATATTAAAGCGCGTCTTGTCGCTGGCAACCATTCTTTGTATTCCTTAAGTCAAAACACCTTGCAAATGCCGACAAGGTGAAGTTGTCCAAAGTATTGATCAGACCCGTAGTAATGTATGGGTAAAAAAGTTGAACTCTGATGGATAAGCATAAAACGCAACGATGGCGACACTTACCGGGTTTTATTCAACCACGAGATCACGAATTTAAGAAAATTATGATTTGTTAAAAACAACTGTATCAGGCATTTCTATCGTACACAAGCCAAGCCATCTAATTAAATTTTAATTACAAAAATTATGTAAAACAAGATTAAACAAATTATTAATTAAATAAATCGACTCAAGGTGGCCGAAATCAACGCAAACCATGTGTCAAAATAGTGTTTAAGGTCTGTGAATTAAAACGTCTATTGTTAACAACCTTGTTAATATGCTCGAAGACAATACTCTTACCATTGAATATATAGTGTCCGTTGTTAGTTCTTTTTTTTAAATTTTCTGGGTTTGCCATCTAATTCGAAACATAATAGGGTTGAACTTGTAGCTAATTCAAAAACATGGTTTATGATTTTCGATATTTACGTTTTGGTTTTTTTTTCGAATCCATCGTGAGTGTGACATTGAATTTATTTATATTTTATTTATATGTAACTGTATATATAACCATAATAAATGTCATGTTTGACATTTCATAGTGTAAATATTTCATTCAAATGCAAATTTTATAAATATATTGTGGTAATTATCGTATAGTTTGACGAATAATGCACTTAACAGTTTATTGTATAGACGGAAGTATGCAGATTTTTTCAATAAATTATCAATTTTATGTGTTACGCATGGGTCGAACAGTGTTACGATTTTCAATGCCAAATGTGATGGATGGGTTCATAGGAAATTACCGTAGTAATTATTTTGATTTGATATATGAAATGGACTATTGTTAAATATGAACGGTTCAATATAAAGATATTAATACAATTAATTTTATCAATAAGCTAAACCGAAAAAGGTCACCAATGAAGTCAAAATGACTAACCTTTAGAAGACAAGTTTCTTAAGAACCACATTCTGTCTTGTTGGGAGAACTATGCATGACCAAGCAACAATAGTGTCCTACTTTAAATAATACCCTGCAGTAGTAAAAAAAACTTCAAATTGTGAAAGGATCGTCTGACTTTTGACCCATAAATGCCAAGGTTTAATAATAAGTTTGTCTTAACTTTAAAATAATTGTTATACAAAAAACAAAATTTTGGCCAGTTTAATTATTTTTTTCAATGTTATAAATAAAATATTTGCAGAATTAAATTTATTATAATATACCTGTTTTGTGTCGATTGTTACGTTGACACTCAAGTTCCAACCACAATCAATGGCAGTGTGGAAAATTTTGCATTCTATACTAAGCTTGTAATATTCTTACTGTTATTGATTGCCAAGAGGTTGATTCACGTATCGGAAGAAAATTGAAACGAATTATATACTCAGAACCAACCAGAAGAAACATCAGTAGCTTCAAAACAGACAAAGAACCTTACGTACAAGTATTAACATTTATCTTAATTCGATGTCGTGGAAAATGAACCAATAAAGCACAGGCAGGCAATTAAACAAGCAATGAAATATAGATAGATATGTGTGTTGTATACTAATTGAATATTGAAGTAAATTTTACTAATTGACGCAGTTGTTAAAATTTCGGTGTTTGAGTCGGGAGGTATCGAGTTCGAATCCCAACAGTAGAGGATGCATATGGCGTTTTCATCACTTGATTGCGATCGGTGATTACAAGGAACACCACTATGATCTTCTGCTAGAGTGCAGTTCCAATTGGCCGAACCATCGCCCATGCCAGTACATATTGGTTGGAGTAATGCAATGGATGGTTATTTAAAGCGAAACTGTATTCGTATTTCCTAGATTTGCTTGGTGAAATCGTAAAGTAGATCAATAAATTAACCGCGAAAGAGTAAGGAGAGCTTTGTCTCCAAAAAATGGCATGGAATAAAATATAAAAAAATTATAAACTAGAACCCTCACTTTAACACTGCTTACTAAAGTTATTGAAGCAGCTCCAGATCAACGAAAATATGAACATATGAAAGCCCAACTGACAGCATATTTCTCAGAAAGCAATCATCGTTGTATATAAACCGATTGCTAAGCCGAAACATAGAAAAGCTAATGTCGCAACAAGGCCAAACAGATATCTGAACCGAAGTCAAACAGGAGTTGTGGCGTACGAAGTGGCAGTTTAACGCCAGGCTGATATCACATGCAGATTGGAAAAGAGTCACGAAACTACCGTAGCCCGATTCGTTACCGTAAACCCAAAGGCCAAATTACAATAATTTACTCAAATGAACTGAATCTGCTAATTATATTAGGGAACTATACAATAGGGAATTTTTAATTGCCAATGTCCAAACACCTAATTTGGACTCCGTTTTAATCTCGAACTACGATTTACTCATCGACTTAAAACGAGGCATGCTGATAGATAGGGAAACAAGTTGAAGATTTTTCACAAGAGCAACAGTTTTAAAATCGGAAGTGTGTCATCACATCAAAAAAAACAGGTCTGCCAGTTTTTGCACGTCCTAGATGCTTGGACCCCTTCATATTACCTGATGCACTGACAAAATTAGAATTCCTGATGAAACAAGGCATTTGGAGCTATTCTTCAATTAACTGAGTCAGTTTATAACACCTGGTTGCAAAACCGGAGCGTTCATCCAGTACCTTAGTTAGGAAGGACGTCTTCTCAATTATAGATTTGCAAAAAGCATTTCATCAAATTATTATCCACCCAGATGATATACCAAAAACTGGTATTACAACGCCTTTTGGACTTGTTAAATTCACAGACTTTCGGCCTATGTTATGCTTCATAAACATTCCAATGGTTGATGCATGAAGAGTTACGAAGTCTCGAATTTGTCTCTCCATATACACCCCAATGGTTTACTCATCGCTTCCAAACATACATCAACATGTGCGAATCGTCTTTGAAAGATTGCGTCAATATAGATTATTCGTAAATGTTGATAAATGCAAGTTCGCTTTAAATGAAATTAAGTTCTTGGGGCAATCCATTACACCACATTCCTATCCTTTACCGGAGAAGGTAGAAACCATCCAAAAATTACAAAGCAAAAAATTACTTTAGTAAAGAACCTAAAAAACTTACTTGCAGTTATTAATTTTTACCACAACTTTCTGCCTAGCACAACCGAAATTTAATGAAAAATTCAGTAAATGATAAACGGAAACGAGAAGAATGACAAAACACCACTTACGTGGTCAATAGAAGCCGATACTGGCATTCGAATATTGCAAAAGCGAACTAATGACCGCAGTGAATTGGCATTTCCATCTCATCACGGTCATCTAACACTTTAACACGATACATCTGATTACGAATGGGAGCTGCTCTGGATAAAAAAAAATATTTCCCAGCCGTTGGGATTCTTTTCGAAGAAATTTACTACCGCACATTGAAAATGCAGATCATATAACAGTGAGCTATTGGCTGCTTATCTAGGAGTTAATCTCTTCAGCTGTATGCTGGGCCCGATTATTTACCCTATTCACCTGTCACAAGCCGTTGACGAAGGCGTCAGCTGACCAAATACGCCATCTTGAATTTATCAGTTAGTACGTATTACTGACATACTACTTTACGTCATTGGAAACAACGTAACTGCCGATTTAATGTCACGAATTCAGGAAATCGTCCAATTCGATTACGATCAGTTAGCCAACGATAAAATCAATGATAATGAGCTTCGAGATATTTTAAACGGTATCATCGCAACTTCTCTTAATTTTAAAGGTTTGCCCATTCCAGATGGTGTACAAAAGATGTACTGTGATATTTCAACAAACAACATGTATCCTTGTAACGTGTGTCCTTGTGGTCACTCAGTAGACACCCCACACCAAATGACGCCCACAGGCGTGCGTGCAACCACAAACATACTCACTGAAAAGATACGTATCACCAGGAAAGAAAAAGTATGTAGCTAATTATGAGTCAAACATTGCATCCAATGTCAGTAAAGCACGGTCCAACTACATATTCGTGTATCATTGGTAACTTTTAGAACGCTAGATAATCGTTTTTTTTTTTTATATTTTAATCCCTACAATTTTCTGGGGCCGAAGCTCACCCTACTCTTTCGCGGTTTATTTAACGTCCTTACCTTACGCCAACTTACTAGGGCCAAATCGAGGACGCACGAATACAGGTTCGCGATAATCGTTTTTCATAAAAAAGGTCGATTTAATTGAACCAATTCCACTCTACTAGGGTAACCACTATTGCTTAACAATAATCGACAGGTCTACTTGCTGGTCCAAAATATCTAGTGTGTGACAGAGAAATCAAAAAATTTGCGTCCTCGTCTTTAAATTCGAATTTTCAAAATTTAAATTGGAAATTTTGATATAAGGAGGACTAGGGGATTATTGTTAATAATAAAAAAATTGTCAGATTTCCAAACAAAAGAACGACGCCGATATTAGACAAAAACTAAGGCGATTGATTATTGTTCAATGATAAGACACAAATTGACATTAAATTTGAATTATGTATAGCTTTATTAATTTCATAAATTTAATTCAAATTTAATTGGAATAAATCATATTTCAATAAAAGCCGCAACAAAACTGTTATTGATTTGTTTATTTTGCAAATAATTTTTGACTTTTCTTGCCAATTGTTTTGTTTGGATTGTTTATTTTAAGGGGAGAGATTTAAAATTTCAGGGAAGAAATGGTTACAAATTTATCAAATTATTAAAAGAAAACATGCAATACCAAATACAAAATAATAAAAAGGAAACTCCACAGCACAATGAACACAGTAACAAGCAATATATCCACAACGATGGCTGCCAACGGGATCAATGGACTCTTCTTAATTTCACACACGCCTCATTTTGGTAAATTATTGGAAACAGGAATAATTCCATTCGCTCACGTTACTAACAACTGCAATAAATATCTCCCTACCGAAATAGGATAATCCATTATTGCGTTGCGGATACTAAATATTTTGATAATACTAACAATACATAAAAATATGATATCCGTATAAGCGAAGACATTCCAAATTCTTAATATACATACCACAACGAATAAATGGAAGAGCATCAATCTGAATGTAACGAGCATCTACCTCATGATGTCAAAGAACAAACGAGAACCAGTATGGCAATTAAACCAGTCTTTAATTTTGTATTTTTCGTGGTGCACGGTTGACAGTTGTTATATTTTTTTAATATTATAATCCAATCCATCTATTCTAGGGCCGAAGCCCCCCCAACACTTACGCGGTTAATTTAACGTCCCGCTTTACCACGTAGCCAAAAATATCGAGGTCACACAAAACCAGGTTCCAACCACCTTGTACTCTTTCCGTTGGGATTCGAGCCCGATTTCTCCCAACCCAAAAAACGCAGCTTTAACCACTGCGCTGATTGTCAAAGCATTTAGTTTAAAGAAATAGGTATGATATCCATCGCCCTCACAATGGGTTTTAATAACAAAAACACGAATAGATATCTCTGAACCAAAGACAAGAAACCGATAATAAATGAAAGTCATATCCGGCCATTCAAAAGACTCAGCTGAACTATCTATCACGAATTACATCGCAAATTGTAAATATTAACTGTGCGTGTAACTATAAGTATACTATTTCAATTTCAATGTTAAATATTACTGGTGAGACGATAGAAAATCACCGTAGCATTGGAGCTCGCGACCAACAATACCCTTTTGAAATTAAATTAATTTATTTGTGATTTGATAATCATATATCAAGACCGACATGTTATAGTATAACAAAAAATTAAACTCCTTAGCAAAAAATTCGATTCTTATAAACAAGAAATTTTACATTTACTTTTATATATTTAAAGTTCAAGGATTTTACTGTATACAATTCATTGTCCGAAAGTCTGCATACACCGCACCAAAACCTACGCCTCTATATATATAAATGTATGCTTTTTTTCGTTACACAGTGGTACAATTAATCGCATGATTATGTATTTACAGAAAAATTGGTGACCATGATTTGTTTTCCGCTAAATGCACTAGGGTTAAATGATCTCAGTTCGCACAATCCCATATATACATATAGTGGGAGCACCCCACCCACTCTAAACTATATTTACCATTAGTTTATCTTAAATTGAACGAATTATTTTTGTTTTTTGTTTGTTGTAAAGCGGTATAATTTTGTCATAACAAAGATTTCGAAATGTTGTAACTACTCGTATACAAAACATGGTAAAACTATAAGTAATTATATAGTATGTTAAATAACAGTAATGATGGGTATGATGCACAATAATAATAGTAAAGAGTAGAACAACTTCCCTTTTTAAAGCAACCAACCAAACCGAAATATAAATGGCGACCAAAGCCAACGATTTCATTTTTTATTTTGTTTTGGTTTTCTAAAAGGCATTTTTGTTAGTTGCGGCAATTTTAGAGAGGTTAAATGTTTGGTATGAATGAATTCAGTGAAATTTAGTGGTGTCGCATGAAGAAGATAATTCGTTCTTAAACAGATTAGGATTGACTATGATTACACGTTTAGTTTTAAGATGAATGGCATTCATTTTATGACAAATAGAAAAAGTGAGTTTCCGCTCTCTTCGAGCGATGGTATAAAAGATTACTCCGAAAACGTGCGATGGTATGTAAGAAATTTAAATATAGTGAACTGGATGGCCAATTTGCTTGGATTTATGTAATTTTCTAACAGCAAACTGTTAAGCAACTAACTGTAAACTAACTTACAAAAAAATTTGAAATGAATAATTTAAATGAAATAAAATTAACAATATTACCGTTGCCGAAGTAAAATGTATTACATTGACTATTAAACAGGTGAGAATTATTAGCTATATTTTCTGAAAAATAATATTAGTGTTTCCAAATATCCAGTGCTATTAATATTTAAATTGTTTATTTGCAATTATGCTAATTAAAAATCTCATTAATGCATTGGTGCAAAAATGTGGTAAATTAAATATGTACTAATGCTATTACATTAAATTTTTGTGACACTTAACATAGAAAAATGTAATAGCTATTTTAGGATATGTTTAAAAGGAGAGCCAACTACTTTTACATCAAATTCTGCAATCACAAAAAAACGTAATATTCAACCTTACCCGTCTAATTCCAGAGTATAATGTGCGAAAGCCTTTTAACGAAAACTATTTTAGTTTGATACAGGACAGTTTAAATGTGATGAGATTTGGGAGGATATTAAACAAACTAGTGGTGAGTTACGAGTGTTAAAAACGCAATGCAAAGATATATATATATATATATATATATATATATATATATATATATATATATATATATATATATATATATATATATATATATATATATATATATGTATATATATATATATATATATATATATATATATATATATATATATATTCATATTTATATTTAAACTGGTATACTAGCACCGATGCACCTACGTTGGACTCGGTTTACTATGATGAATTTCATTAAATTTTTGTAAGGAACATTTGTTGAACCCAGTTGTGGCAACAAATATGCATCCACCAACAATATCACTGTCAACTTCTTTATTTTGTAAGTTCATGAAATTAATTAAATAAATTATAAATTAAATTAAGGAAATTATAACGGTTGAAACTTGATAATGCAAAAAACGTAGATAGTTCTGTAAAATTTATTTCCATTGCATAAGGTATCTATATTTACCATGTTATCAACACGGTTTTGGCCCCACCAACTCGTTAATAATATCGGCATCCAGTCGATTCAATACATGTCTAGTTATTTCTAGGTTATTATAGCAATGCGAATCTCCTATTCACTAAATGTCTGCGCGAATAATGGTTAATATAAGATGATAAAATTTAATCTTGGATATGCCTTATCACCTATAAGGCATGTCCATTTCCTTTTGGAAAATAGTTAGCTTTATCTTAAAATTTTAAACGGCTTTAAATTATTAAATTTTTAAAAATTCGTACGTCGCAGGAAAAGAAGCTTTAGTGGTTGAGAATAGCTCATCCGCATACAACATATTTGATCAGATTCAACAAAAACCATATATTCCAAATATATACCATATAAACCTCATATTCCATTTTTGACGTCCAAGAGCAAAACAAATTGGAAAGTCTGTTGGATAAAAGAGAGACTTGGCTGACCAACTTCTAATCAATGTTTAACGGAGTATTAAGGTACTGACTACTCAAAGGTTTAGTGCTTATACCTTATAACCCAACTGCGTGGATCAGAAAGCTATGTGATAGAATTTATTCAGATAGCCCTGATACCCCATTTATATAAGAAGACAACATGTATAAGCCCCAAAAAGTCTACCTCGACTTACTTATGTCAGCCATTAGTGGTAGTCAATATCTATACGGAAATAAATTGATGCAAGTATAGATATTGGACTCAAACAAATGTTTCTCCATGCGTTCACTATTGCGATAGTAAATCGTTCTATATCATTGGAGTAGATTTATTTGAAATACGGCTAGGTTTGACGTGGAAGTAAATCCTATAGGTGAATTTTAAAATGCAAAACTTCCTCAAGCGTTTCCGGACATTTGAACGGCGTCTTATACAGCAGGCGGAAGGATCGTATAGTTTCACTAAAGTAAACAGCTCAATATTTCATTGCGACGACTGAAATAAAAAAATAACCGAACCATTCAAACTATATCTGACCACCTGCTTGATGGCCAGTTTTGCTATTTAGAGAGATCGGCGTTTGTTAAAATCATTGTTACAATTTTTTTTTTCGTCAATAACGAGTGATGCTTATTGATATTACTTTAATCATTACCAAATCTTTGATCTGGTTTACTTTGGTTGTTTCCAGTGGTAGTCGACAAAGTCAAACAGCGTTAGTTATCTTTGCACCTAAACGATAAATATTTCCGTAACCGTACGCATTAAGTAACATTCCTAATCTCAACATCTGAGCTGACATCAGCACTGGAGTTTGTTTATTTGGATTATAACCTATAATCGTTTGACGCAATACCGATTTATCTATAGTCGTGCCAAAATGTTATCTATAGATAGCGGGCGAGCTCCTGCTCGTTTAATCAGTGATCGTGTGATGTCATGAATGCATGAACTAAAGTAATTCCTAATTGTAACCTGGTCACTCGGAATGATCATTTGTCAGTGACAATGGAAAAGTTTGGAATCTTCATGAGAATCAGTTGTAGACTTTACCGCTATCAAGCTGTAAAGGTAGCTTGCTGATGGTAGGGATTTGGAAACAATGAGATTTCAAGGCTTTAAACAGAATCTTTTGATCCGTTATTTTTATGCACCAGAACAAATTGGAGTAGCCCGCAGTCGAAAAACTCCACTGGCACTATAACTGTCGTTTCAGCTTGTCGATCTAATTTTAATACCACCATTCCTTTAATTGGTAAAAAAATACTGCGCATAATCGAAGCAGATGAAGAGACATCAATTTGAAGTGGTACGGATATACCTTTATATGAACCCAACATCTTCAAGGGTAGGTGATCATACTTGTTGTCATTATAAACTTATTGATTTTGACTCTGTGGTATTTACACCCTGTAGACTAATTCCCAACGATGCAAACCACAGCCAAGTACATTTTTACGTTGAAATGAGATTATGGTGTAATTATAACCAGAATTTGTTTCAGTTATTCTCAATTCCAGCCTTCTTCTTCAGACTTACTAAAAGCAGAATGATATGAACTTATGATGCCGAGCAATGGGGATGATGTTTGTCTAGATCTCTTGATGGGTCTTGATGTTTAGTTGACGTTGATCTACACATTTGTTGTAAATGTCTCGTGATACCACAACTAGGAGCCATCCACATCCATTGCACTGCGGGTTTCGTTGATAAGCGTTACACTACTACTTAGATTGATTCTTCTTTTCTATTGACTTTTGCTGGTTATTGATCCGCTGTATTTGTTTCGGATGTCAACATTCTATTTGCGTCCATTTTCAATCTCTCAATATTTGATCCAGTGACGTTCCAAAATTACAGTTGATTCAAAAATGACATAATTCGGCTACGCACGCGGATAAAATCATTCATCCGGTTGTGAACATTTGTTGAACGTATAATTGGTTTATAACTGTTAAATATCCAATAATTTCAAAACGCTTAACTATTGAGTGATGCTAATGAGGCCAAGAGATCGTACAATACAGATTTACCAGTTAATCGCAGCACGTTAACGTTAATTTGCGATTAGATAGAGTTGAAATCGTGTACAGTATGAAACCCATTTTCTCGGATGGCTCAAGTTCTTCGGTTCTAATACACTGGTCAATATATCGACCTTTTCGTTGCGTGAACTACAGAAACAGTGCAGGAATGCTACATAAACAATTTGTTATGTGCTATAACATATTTGTGTCCAGGAATTCTGGCAGGAGTGCAGCAATTAATGAGGAACAGCATAACATCTGCTGTTGTTGGATATGGGTGGCTAGTTGGTTTCTGAAAACAATTGATTCAACCTCATGTTTTAAATATTTTTCAAGGTGTGCTTTTGATTCACTCGTTTTAAAAACTTTTAGTGGCTAAAAAATGCATCTCATTAACGGAATGTTTTTTATTTTCTTCACTTCACAATACTATTATAGTTACTATTGCGAACACAAATATTTACTTTAATCTGCGCTACTATTATCATCGACAACTATATACCATATTGTCACTTGTATATTTAAAGGTATTCCGTTTGCAAATACACACATGTATATATATATATATATATATATATATATATATATATATATATATATATATATATATATATATATATATATATATATATATAACCTATATAGGTTGGATATTTTATCCTTACAAACATAAGTACCTTGACCATCTAAAACGCCAACCAATTTCTGAAACTATAAAATTTCATTTTGTGGTTTCCAATTCATTGTCTGTTGGCCATTTGATAAACTGTCCAATTATCGAATTCAAATCATTGATAATTTCAACAACATGCCCTCAGACATGTTAAGGCGCTCATTGTTAAGACATTCACAGTCAAATAACAGCAAGAAGCCCTCTTCCTCTATTATGTTTTATGTATGCTAACCTTTCATTGATGGTGCATCATTAAACACATTTTAAACTTGTAGGCAAATGCGCTTTACCATTACCTCTCACCCAAATATTATAGATGTCATGGGATTCGACATACCAGAAACCCTACACTCCTTCAAATGTATGAACACTATACTACTTAAAGTAATTGTGTAGGTGTCTCCAATACCTGAGATCTAATAGTTGTTTTACTCGTTTCCATTCAGTTCAACCATACAGATATCATCTCAAAGAAGTTGACTGTCAATATTTTGAATCATTTATTTATTATGCTTTCGACAAGCATTTCTGCTTTCTGCATTACCCAGCGGATTTTACCCCGCGCACCAAGGCTATTGCGCAAGGTGTACGCTTGGTTTTTACAGGCTAATAATAATTACCGCATCGCAAAACATGTTTCTAATAACTTTTTGCGTTAATTTTAAATACATTAAAAATAAAATTTAATTATTCCATCGTTCATAATCTTAATTTTTTTTTACATATCTCTAAAACTTAAGACAATTAAAATTCAAAATAAAAAATCGGATATCGCATTAACAATGTTCACGGTGCCTATATAAAAAATGTTTGCCCGATTTTTGAATGGTCTTGGGCATTCGGCATGAAAAACAAAAACAAAACAAAAACATAAAGTTAACAACAAAAAAACTCATAAACAAATATCGAACAAAAAATTGTTAAGAAATTCGACTTTGTATTGTTAACGTTAACAACAATAACAATGGCATCGTAGAGTAATGTAACTGTGTGGTTTATTGGATGTATTACTTCATATTATAACGTTATTCTTAGTAGAATATAATTAATCGTAGTTACAAAAAAAAAAAAATTTGTGTAAAATGAATTACAAGGTAAATCCTAGTTTCTTTCTTAAAAAAATAGAAAAATTCGTTTTGGTCTTTTGTGCATGACAGTACTTTTTCAATATGAACTACGAGTTCGAGATTATGAAATATCGAAAGACTTCTTTATGGAAATATAACAAGACAATAAATTATTCATTAACAGTTTGTATTCCAATTTGAGTTAAATAAGTTTTTAGGTTTGAATTTTCTTATATCAGTTACCGTTTCTGTGACGCTATATCGAATTCAATTTAAATGCTTTGGGTTTCCATGATTAAATATAGATTATATGTTCCATAGATGATTCCAGATGAATAAAAAAATTAATTTGCTCAGAAATACCATTTCCCAAGCTGGATGGCTTATGGATTTCTCGGAAAAGACTAAAACGGAAATAGATTTTAATGGAAAAAAATAGAAATATTACCTATGTATACCTGAATCAGAATTTGTAAAAGCTCATAGTTGAATTTCAGAGTTGACACCATTGTTTAAAATTTAAAAACTGTTAAAAAAAAATACTAAACATAAAATGCTGTTTAAAATAACGGATGATTTAAAATAACGGCTGATATTCTGATCTTTTAAACAAACGGTGGATTGTGTAAAGTGCAATATCTAGAAATTTGTGGTTGAGAATTCCATACAAAGATTCATTACAAGATGAATTATATATTTGGTTAATATCATGTCTGTTTGTCTAACATTTTTCATAATCGATGGTTCGATTGATAACAAGGGCTGAATAACCTGCCACTTGTATAGTTGTAAATGGACATCGCACCAACGTCTTTGGGTGTAACTTGTTTGCGTCTCTTGGCATATTCTTCAAAGAAGTACATTCGATCGAATCGCGTACCATTTAGGGTATCACTATACGTTAATAAGCATTATACACGAAGAGGGCTTAATTGTGCTCCGAACAAGTACACTGTAGGATGATACTTATTTAATTGGTCTAATGCATTTTTGTGTCTTATAGTCCATGATCATTCAACATCCTCGTCTAGTAAGCTCTGCGATGTCAGTTTTCTGGGGAAGAAAATAATGATAAAAGTTTAACAGCTCCAAAAACGACTTAAATTGTTTCTTCTCTCCTGGGAATAACACAAAGCTTTCCACGCCAATGTTACATTTGTGCTTGTCCAATCTCAATTTTGCAAATCGCGATAGTTCGGCATCAAGGCGCTCGGTGGACTTCTGTTCGTTCGATCCTGATAATATAGATTATATGTTCCATAGATGATTCCAGATGAATAAAAAAAATAATTTGCTCAAAAATACCATTTCCCAAGCTGTATTTTTTTCTTCTATCTGTTAATATGTTATGGATTTCTCGGCAAAGACTAAAACGGAAATAGATTTTAATGGAAAAAAATAGAAATATTACCTATGTATACCTGAATCAGAATTTGTAAAAGCTCATAGTTGAATTTCAGAGTTGACACCATTGTTTAAAATTTAAAAACTGTTAAAAAAAAATACTAAACATAAAATGCTGTTAAAATAACGGATGATTTAAAATAACGGCTGAAATTCTGATCTTTTAAACAAACGGTGGATTGTGTAAAGTGCAATATCTAGAAATTTGTGGTTGAGAATTCCATACAAAGATTCATTACAAGATGAATTATATATTTGGTTAATATCATGTCTGTTTGTCTAACATTTTTCATAATCGATGGTTCGATTGATAACAAGGGCTGAATAACCTGCCACTTGTATAGTTGTAAATGGACATCGCACCAACGTCTTTGGGTGTAATTTGTTTGCGTCTCTTGGCATATTCTTCAAAGAAGTACATTCGATCGAATCGCGTACCATTTAGGGTATCACTATACGTTAATAAGCGACGAAGCATTATACACGAAGAGGGCTTAATTGTGCTCCGAACAAGTACACTGTAGGATGATACTTATTTAATTGGTCTAATGCATTTTTGTGTCTTATAGTCCATGACCATTTAACATCCTCGTCTAGTAAGCTCTGCGATGTCAGTTTTCTGGGGAAGAAAAGAATGATAAAATTTTAACAGCTCCAAAAAAGACTTAAATTGTTTCTTCTCTCCTGGGAGTAACACAAAGCTGTCCACGCCAATGTTACATTTATGCTTGTCCAATCTCAATTTTTCAAATCGCGATAGTACGGCATCAAGGCGCTCGAAGAACTTCTGTTCGTTCGATCCTGATACTATGACGTCATCGAAATAGGGCAGCACTTAAGGGACCCCATTAGAAGATTTCCAATGAGATTCTGGATTATTGATGCTTCTAAAAAATCTATGTATGTGTGTATATATGTGTATGTGTATATGTTAAGAATTGTTTAACAATAAAATTAATGTTTTTAAATTTGATTTAACTTATTTAATTTAAAAGTTTAATTCTTTGACTTAACAGGTTAAATTTTCTAATTTAAAAGTCGAATACCCCAATTCAAAAATTCAACTTCTTTAATTTAAAAGTTGAATTGTTTAATCCAAAATTTCAACTTCTTTAATTTAAAAGTTGAAATTCTTTAATTTAAAGGTTGAATTTTTTGATTTACAGGTTGATTGTGTAATTTAAAAGTTCATCTTCTTCAATCTCAAAGCTAGATTATTTAATCCAAAATTTCAAATTCTTTAATTTATAAGTTAAATTCTTCAATTCAAAAGTTCAACTTATTAATCCAAAAATTCAACTTATTTAATTTAAAGGTAGAAACAATATACTCTTTTATACGAGGAAAAAAATATTCACAACCTGAAACCTCAAATAACATAACCAAGATAATCGTGCAGTTAATAGGGGCTGACAAAGATGTGTACATGTATTAATCAAGAGCATTAGGAGTCAATTGTCAAATGCTGAATTTAAAGTATCCGCATTCTTAATCACGATCAACTAACTTCACGATCTAATCACGATCAACTAACTTCAGGATCCAGTAAGACTTCTTGGTTCATAAAAACAAAACAGACGATTTACCAACAAGTAAATTGAATATTAAAGAATGGAACTTTCCCAGCGTCATTTCCAGTTGGCTGATTCATATTTTAATGTTTGTGGAACAATAATATCGCAATGATATGCTGATTGGAGATGAAATTTTCCACGATGTTTGCTTCAGAAATCATCGAAAACTAGGTGAAGGTGTACTATTATTAATCGAAACAAGGTTTGAATGGTACGTCGGAGGCAAGGCAATTAACACAACGTCACCCAAAAATGTACTTTTGTAGAATGTCTTTACTAATGCGGAAATTGATATAATTGATCAGGTCGAGAGATTTTGCGAAATCGAAATTTGGGATTATTCGTAGTTCTTACAGTCGAGCATAAAGATGGTAAATATATTGTAAAGCTTCAAAAAACTATTCTCGAGTTGGGTGATTCAAATCAAAAGCCGACAAAAGGTTTCATTTATTGGAGAATAAAGTCTTGGAAAGTGAGAACTTCAAAAGCAATAACGTGATTATATGCGAGCATATATATACAATTGGGTCACTTGAGCCCATCTTCAAATCAAATGCGCGTTGTGTTCGATGCATCGGCACCACGAAATAATGGGTTGTCCTTGAACAAAAACGGAGCTACGATTCACCAAAAATTGTCGAACTTTTGGGAGGTGAATATTTGTGGTATATGGTATATATACTACTATGTTATATGTTTTTGGCAACACGTTTTATAATTCTGAAAGCTAAAGTCCACTTTCAACAGTTGAGGCAAATAAATATGGGGGGGGGGTCAGCCGTTGCCCGAAAAGTACGAAATTGAGTAGTTGGAGTTTCGTAAACAATTAAAAAAGATTTTGTGATGCCTCTCAACAGACTATGATGCATGTTAATAGGTAAATTATACCGATGAAAAAGGAGAACCACAACATTATTCTATTCCAAATCTCGAGGAGCACCTCTTATGACAATCACAATACCAAAGCAGTGCTGTTTGTTATCCAAACTTATCAACAAGGTTACAAGGACAATGTAATTAACATTCGCGAGAGTCGTCTTGTGGACGAAATTCACAATTGTGATGGGTTGGATCAATTCCCAATCATGGTATTGTCATTTCACCGAATTGGTCATTCAATATCTTCATGAGGAACGGCCATGATGTTCAACGTGTGCTATTGTCAATTTACGACAATTTTATTGGCTCAATAGCAAAAGCTGTTATAAGAAAAACTACCAGAAAATATAACATCTGTTTCAAAAATAAACCAAAACCACCCAAACAGCTTATTGGCGTTTATTCACATCATATCTAGTGAAGATATGTCATAAGCAGTTCCCATTAAACTGGTCTCCAAGCATTGCAGTATTGACCAGATTCGTTCTACGAAGAGCCAAATATCACTTAATCCGGATCAATCAGTAATTAGAATTTTTTAACTTATTTTATTATTTATATTTGCAAAAAATAACGAACTTGTCAAGAAAGAATACCAATATTGTTATAGTAATGTTTTCCCTGCTTTAGTCAACAGTGACAAAGTAGATCAATAAAACTTGGTACTGCTGAGAAAAGTAGTTTTCTTTATTTTTGTAAGACGGTGGTGGTCCTATGTTACGGCCACCGTAATGAATATCAACCATGAACGCACCTTAGTTTATATTATTTGTATATTGTAAATTATTGTTAAATACTGACATCTATGAAAGAGTGTTGAAAGATAAAGAGATGTAGTATAAAACGTACTCCTCCGTAGTTCCATTATTGAACGCATGGATGAGTGTGAGCAAAAGCAAAACAAAATTAAATTAGATTAATAAAACCATCGAGCGATTCGGATCAAAATATAGTAAAGAAAATGAAAAGGTTTTTTATTTCGGACGAGGTGGAAACATCCTATTTCAACAGGAATATATTCTTCTAACCATAAAAATGAAAAACTGTTTCCAGTTGCTACTAGATGTAAAAGAAAACTTCGTTTTGGTCTTTTGTGCATGTAACCTAGTCTTTTTTCAATATCAATTCCGAGTTCGAGGTTATGAAATATTGAAAGACTACTTGAATGAATATGCGTCGATTTCGTAAAATTCCATAATTTGTATTTTCCATTTAATTTGTACAGCCCTCTGATTAGACTCTCGGTCTAAAAATTTTGGGACCAGATAATTCGTACATCGATAAACAAACTGCGGAGGTATTTTAAAACGCAAATAATGATCAATATATACTCGGATATATACCGTCAAAGTAAAACATTTAATAGTACCACCTCTGAATCATTTAAGGAGTAAATCGATACTTAAATGATTTAAGATAAATCTTTGCAATAAGTAAGACACAGTGTTCTCAAAATATGGAAGAACTTGCATTGAATTTTCAAAGACATTCAGTTAAATTCTAAATTCACCATAAATATATATCACTAACAAGGCACTAAATGAAATCAAAATTAAATAAATTCACCGTAATCAGATTGAATCAAAGTATGTACTTCCGTATACCAAAATTATAACTTTTTTTTTAAAAAACAAATTTCAATGTCATATACTTGTTGTACTCTTTTAATCCAGCTACATCTATTACGGTAACACCTCAAATCTCGTTAGATCAAATTTCGATAACATCCACATAAATCATGCATATACGAATCGTACATTTTGCAACTTATCTCTTATATCCAATAACGGCAGCAGCAGCCGACACAAATTTTTTTTTTTTTGGGGTAAAGTTTATTTTTAGTCTTAAGACATTAACATTGACGTGTAAATCAAGTTTGATTCACATATTAAATAAGTGATAGTTGAATTAACTTTCAATACCATTCGTATGTAACAACACATCAATTAAATTTAATAAAAAAAATTTTTTGTTTTTTATTTTATCGAGATTTTTGATTACATGATTGATAAGCCGTACAAAAATTTAAAAAATTTCTTAGACGCTCACACACATAAAAATTAAATCGAAAGTATTGAGTAAAGTTTAATTTTGTAATTAGAGAAGGACGTGTAAATTTATCGGATCAAATATACAGGGTGGTTACGTAACGTTAGCTGCGCCCATGACCCCTAAGGGACTTATAAACGACCATGTTATCGTTAGAATTCCAACTCCAATCTCTGAGTGGGGGGCTGCTATTTGGCAAGCAAAGATCTGTCGACAGCAATGGCCAGTAAAACCCATTTATTATTATTAAATGAAATCGAAGAATTGAGATTAGTATATCCCTAGCTTCCTTAAATTTTAGTGAAAAAGTGTAGCCATACCTTAGAAGCACCCTGTGTGTGTGTGTGTTAAAGTTCCATTGTACAATTTAAAATTAAATTTATTGTACTTTACAAATGGAACAGGAAATTTAACATTTTAAAACAAGAAATTTACAAAATTGTTATCTAATCCTAGATTTGAATGGTCAGTCGATCATATACACATATCAAAGACTATTATATACACAATAAATAAGGTGTGGGTGGTTATTTTTATCTAAGAAATGTCATGCAAATCTTTCACCCATACACGATGTAATACCAATAAATCAAAACAAATTAAAATCTATAATTTAACTCGAAAATTGATAAAATATTGCAACATAATTTATATCATGAACTATATATACTATAACTTAATCAATGTCACTGCAATGACGAACCCAATCCATTTCGATTAAGTGATGAAATCTATTTCTACATATGTTCAACATACATACAAATTATAAATTAAATATTTGTTACAATATAAATAAAAATGTTTACTACACTAAAATTAAGCATAGCGGCAATTTTCAACTTAAAATTTAATAGTTTCGGATACATTCTAAATAATACGAATATTTTGAAAACTTATAACTCTCCATCGACAATATAATATAATATTATACATATTAATAGTAATATGCTCAAGGTAAAGTATTTTTTTCCTCTAATACCTCGGATGGAGGCGTGTGCCCTCTCGTGCAAAAGAAATAAATAAATAAACATTAAATTTTAACTGTACGAGTACACAAAATCATAATAAGTTCGTATATACATAAATATTTTTCTAATTTTCTTGTAGCCAAATTGCACAATCGATATATTCAACTATGCAAGATTTCTTTAGACTACATGTACCGTGTGACTAAAATTATACGACACACAATCTTTGTCGATTTGGCTTAAACATAGGTTTAGGCGAAACTTAAGTAACCTTTACAAATGTCGTAACCCCGAACCTTAAACATTACGATTTGCTAATGCTGGCAGATATCGACTATGTCCTAAGCTCCGGCAGTGAAATAACTGTAGCCGGGGCTTTAATATTAATGCCACAGCATGTGGAATTTTCCAGGCAGTAACCAGAAAAGCCTAATTCTTATTAGTTTGTGCAATAATTGGAATATCCAATTAGATGAAACTCAATTCCTTATTTGATGCAATCGAAAAGCATCTAGTACAAAGGTGTTTCAAAACTACTTCCAAGTCGAAAAGGTATTCATGTTACCAAAAACAACGCAACGCACCATCAAGGAAACTACACCTCTTACTTAGAGCAAAGGTAGCCTTAATATTCCTCCTAAAATCTATTAATTTGTTCAGTGAACTAAAATCTAAATTTTATGACTTCAATAGCTAAGTTCCAGCCTTATTTTAGATTCTAAACAGATTCTGCTTTTTTGCTTTTAGTATTTATAATGTTATGACTTCCACTATGAAAAAGAACGCAGTCAAAACGATTCCAATTATTTTAAAGGTAATACGCCAGACAGGTAAAAACCGACTTAATAATTTTAAAAATGTATGATATTTGAAATTTAAACTTTCAATATTCTAGGTTAGCCTTTAAAAAATTGGATGATGCATTTTGTAAATATTTAGTTTTTTTTTCATTTAATCACTCACGGTGGTGTTGGGCATCATTAAGAAAGTAGTTAAAAAGCCATTTTTTATTTGGAAGGATTCTATTGAGATTTTTTAAAGAACGCCACGTTCTGGACGTTTTATGATAAAGAAAATCATAAAACGTCCTTTAATCGAGCACAAAATCGATTGGATATTCATAAAGAAAACGGAATCTGTAGAGATTTTGTTTGACTCGGCTTTGAAACAGCAAATATTAGAATATCGTTCCAGATTACATCCAATAATAAAGGCAATTATATTTTATATAATTGGCCACCAATGCATTTCGTTATAAGAGCCACTGAGTATAGTCTCAGTGAGCATAATATAAATACAAATAGTACTCCCATCATAAGAAAAAAAACAGTTATCCATTGATATTCCAGATGTCGGGACGGTAGAATTACGTCCAAATTTAGAATAAATAAATGACATTTAGGCGATTATACATATAAAAATATTTTGATTATTTTAAAACGATACCAGTAGTGACATCTTGCACGTCAATGGGCTAACATACCGCATAGTAGTACTATATGTATTTATATTTTACCGGTTTACAATGTCTTTTTCGAATGAAATTTCCGCGCACTTTACACTTCAGATTACAGTCTGAAGATGAAGCATTAAATTCACATTTTGAATTATCTGCGAGAAACGCCACACACATTAGTTCAGAAGGGACTGGCAAATGTTATGTTAAGAAACATCGCTTAGCTGGGCGCGGTCAGCATCTCAATGGACAAGGCTGTGCCGAAGCGTCTTCACATAAGAAATAAAAATCATATGGCGTTATACTATGTGTTTTGTACATTAAACAGCTTGAATTTAGCTTCATCAGACGTTTGCGGTTTATCTTGTATAACAAATTGTATGAGATCTTCCTCTATAGTACTTTGTTTTCGACATCATCACTAGCTGGGCAGTAGTTATCGGTGATAAAAATTGCGGGATTTCAATTGACTGCTAATGTTATTGCCATAGTTTTCTCAGTAACACTTCCCCTAAGTCGATTCCTAGTTCCTACACACGAAAATGTTTAACTCAGCTGCTGCCATTAATGTGGCTGGTAACATATATCGAAAGTGTGTGATAAAGATGACATCAATATGCGCATTCCTTGTCGTTTCTGAATTAAAAATTGACTTATGTCGATTTTATTAGTTTCTGTCAAAAAAAATCTGAATTTTGTCTCCGATGAAAATTGTAAAATTGCTTTTGTAGTGGTGAATTTTTTTTGACATTTTAAATTTTAAGTATTGTTAAATTTTAGTACACAACAAACAAAAAAACTTTGTATAAAAATGGTACGGCGTCTATCATAAAAAAAAATCGAAAATACAAATGGCACGGTGTCTATTATATAAAATCACGATACAATCCACCACGGCAAGACAAAATTTACGAATGACAAATCTATAAATCGAGAACTGTCATAATTGACATTTGTTTTTATGTTGGTGTTGAACAAATCTCGCAAAAAATCTATAGATTTCATAAAACTGCTTCAGAGTAAAGCACTTTTTATCACCAATAAAACTACAATAACTGGAGTAGACCAAATCTAGAGTAAAAAAAGCAATATTTTTGGTCCAATGTAAATTCACATTAATAAACGGAATAGAAGCGCTTAATACCGGCTTCCCACAATAAAACATTTACTGTCAGTATTTTTTACTGTGAAACCAGAAGGAGAAAAAATTCAACAATTTACTTTAGAGTGACAGAGACAACCATTTTTGTTTTTGTTTTTTTTTGTTGTAACAAAAGAAAGAAACTAGAAAAAAAACGAAAACGATTGTCTTTGTCACTCTAAAGTAATTTAGTATTATTTTATCATTCTGGTTTCACAGTAAAAAAATACTTTTTTCTGCCAGAAAATTCGACAACATCACGCCAGCGCAGTTTAGGTCTTTGCCTTCGACGTTCACCAGTTGGATGTGATGGGTTCTTTGAACTTAATCAAGCCATCTATTTGGTTGGATTTGAAGAAAATGATAACGTCACAATCTCAGGAGTCACCTAAATTCGAGATTATGACCTTACTCTCGAATGTAGAGAAGTTTTGGCTCTCATTTTAGTTTTTAACGAGTCCTGCGGGGATTTCATCGATTCCCAGGGCTTTACGGTTCTTTAACTTGTCGATAGCTGCCCTTACCTTTTGTTCTGTAGAGTTTGGGTAAAAAACGAACCCAACTTGATGAAATGATAGCTCTAGTCGAAGTTTCATTGGTATTTGAAGTTAGTAGATTTTGAAAGTAGGACTGCCATACAGAGAGAACATCAGTTTCACTTGTTCTCAGTTTACCATGTCTGTTGGTGATGAATCTAGGATTAAAATCTTAAGTGAGGTTCCGGGCGTTCGAAAAGCAATTTCTAGAGCTTCCGTTTCGCGCATGGACGTTGATGTTTTCAATGTGACTCCTCATAAAGTCGAATTTCTTTTAATGAAAAAAATTCTCAATTTATTATGTGCCATTTATAGGTATTCCATTCGGCTGTTAAGAATGTTACGCGTTTCTACTTATTTAATATGCTACGATGGCCCTGGTCATGGTACCATTCTTTGAGAGTTGTTCGTGATCATAATCCGGTTCTCGCTTGTATGCTACGATTTTAAAGACTAATTGTAATATTTACCACTACTCCTGGATATGGAACGGTGGTTCAGGGTGGGCTTGCACAAGGTGTTCCTTAAAAACTGTCTGGCAGCTATACTGTGAATCAGGATGTTTTAATGAATCGTTAAATGTTAGTAAATAAGACTGAAGTTTGGATTACGGCAGAAGAAAATAATTTTTTTAATTTAAAATACTATTTTAAAAGTTTTTTTTTTTTCAATAGATCTGTTGAATAGGGTGGCACTGCGATTTTTCTAAAATCAATAATTTATGCTACCAAAATATTTGCGACCGTTGTAGATTTCTATCAATGAAAATATATTTTCATATTTGAAAATTATTTGAAATGTCAAATAGTTAATTAATAGAAAAATAGAGTTTTCGAGATGTTTGGAATTTTGGTGTATAATCGGAGTGTAGTCGTGAGTTGAGAAGAGTTATGTGTTCATAGCCCCCAGCAGCGTCAAGTGGCTAAGTTTTCTTGTGAAAAATTCGTATGAATTTGTTCATTATTGTGTTATTTATTGCGGGAATTATTATGATTGAAAGTAAACAAATAAGTGATATAAAAAGGTAATAGGCAAAAACGTAACAATTGGTGATAGCGGTGGGATTGTGAGTATTTAAAATGATTATGACAAGTTAACAAATAAACCATTGAGGGAAACAAAATATGGATCAGCAGCAGAGTGATATCAAACTGTCTAACTAACGGCAGTTTGAACAAAGCAAACGACTAGAGAGATTTCAAGAAGAATAAAGCAAACAATTTCTTGGTGAGTATTTGCGGGAAATAACTGTTAACTTAATCATAAAGTAGAAAAATTATAAGATTTTAAAACGGAGAACATAGTGCAACTACCACTATTCCATGTGGTGAATTCATAATTGACAATATATGATAAGAGCTGTGGTCTTGATGTTATCGAAACATTTTGTACACCCGGTAAAATATTATGGTAAATTTCTTATTAAGTTTTAAATATTCGATCGAAAATTATGTTGTCGTTATATCTTTATAGTTTTCATTGTGCACAATTGTTATTACATTATATCATAAATGTCTGTATATATATACGAGAAGTGATAGTTTATTTTTGTAAGTTAATTACTAACTTTTGGGCAATTGCATATTATATACAAGTACACAAGTACCACTTAAATTTGGAATTTATGTTAAACGTTTATAAAAATAAAATAAAATGTTTATTGACGTTTCTCGTATTCTGCTTAGAGGTTTTCATACATCATGTCTCAAGGTGTAAAACTTTAAAACTAATTTTAGCGATCGAGCTTCTGATGTTATGAAATAATTATAAAATATAATTAAATCAAACTCTGCAATAAAATTAAATGGTTTCCGCCTTTCGATGCATAAACAATTCTATATATTACAATAATGGTATAATCATAAACTGTTGTAATTAAAATAGAATATACACGGTAATTTTACCTTAAGTTTTTGCTAAACATTTTTTCTTTTATTTATTTCCAATTTTCAGCTTTCCATAATTTTATTTTGTGTGTGTACTAATTGTCTTGTGATCGCTTTGTACCGAGGCTTCTGTTGGTTTTATATAACCTGATAATAAATGCATTTGAGATTAACGAAATGTGTTCACTAAAAAAATGGCAAAGATTTTCCACTATTTGATTACGACCGGCCATTTTGTAATTTAATCTAAAAAGGACAAAAACTAAAGTCCATATTACAGGTAGAAAATTGTGGAAATTATTATTTCGTCAGAAAAATGGGTATTCCCTATAGCTGTCGTACAAGAAACCGCAATTTAAGATTTACAAGTAAAACATGCACTCACTGAAAACACCAGTCAATTTTTGAATCTATTAGTTATCGTTCTCGATGCTTCGTTTTATTGCAGCTTATCAATCTATGTGTGTTTACTGCCGAATATTCTACCACAATAAGTAGTACAGCTGCAGTCATTATTTTAATGAACTCATCGATAACCTCGCCTTTGTTCTGAAATGTTGGATTCATCCGTAGTTTATTCTCCACTATTCGTTTTCCTAACATTCATGTATGGTCCCTCCCAACTATTTCTATTTTTTCTATTCACCACTATTCGTTTCCTTAAAATTCGTATATGGTCCCTTCCAACTATTTTGCAATTTAGGAAATTTCAGTATGCTCCAGATCTCCCATTGGGTTTTTCCTGTAAAACCTTCGATATTCGATTTGCTGGTAGTACCGTCTATTCTATGTTGTTTCTGCCATAAGCTGATTCCCATAGTCATATGAGCAAAGTCTTAATGATTGCCACTGAGCCCAATAAATTTAAAACATCACGTTTTCCACCACTATATCATGCCAGTGTTGTTTTCTACCATGCACCATCCATTGTCATATTGAAATAATCAACACACCATGCCTTAAATCTTCCTTTAACTAGTTTTGGTCTAGCGTTCCTCAACGTCGACTTTAATTCGTGCAGTTTTTACGGAGATATTCTTTGCCTCCTATTTGCTATTTACACTGCTTACATTGTATGTGCTCTCCAAAGGCCTTCTGGACATACCATCTGCGTTGTTGTGTCATATTCTTGACTATTGACTTGACTATTGACTTGACTATTGACTTCACTATTGACTTGACTATTGACTTGACTATTGACTTGACTATTGACTTGACTATTGACTTGACTATTGACTTGACTATTGACTTGACTATTGACTTGACTATTGACTTGACTATTGACTTGACTATTGACTTGACTATTGACTTGACTATTGACTTGACTATTGACTTGACTATTGACTTGACTATTGACTTGACTATTGACTTGACTATTGACTTGACTATTGACTTGACTATTGACTTGACTGTTGACTTGACTATTGATTTGACTATTGACTTGACTATTGACTTGACTATTGACTTGACTATTGACTTGACTATTGACTTGATTATTGATTTGACTATTGACTTGACTATTGACTTGACTATTGACTTGACTATTGACTTGACTATTGACTTGACTATTGCCTTGACTTTTGACATGACTATTGACTTGACTATTGACTTGACTATTGACTTGACTATTGACTTGACTATTGACTTGACTATTGACTTGACTATTGACTTGACTATTGACTTGACTATTGACTTGACTATTGACTTGACTATTGACTTGACTATTGACTTGACTATTGACTTGACTATTGACTTGACTATTGACTTGACTATTGACTTGACTATTGACTTGACTATTGACTTGACTATTGACTTGACTATTGACTTGACTATTGACTTGACTATTGACCTATTGACTTGACTATTGACTTGACTATTGACTTGACTATTGACTTGACTATTGACTTGACTATTGACTTGACTATTGACTTGACTATTGACTTGACTATTGACTTGACTATTGACTTGACTATTGACTTGACTATTGACTTGACTATTGACTTGACTATTGACTTGACTATTGACTTGACTATTGACTTGACTATTGACTTGACTATTGACTTGCATATTGACTTGACTATTGACTTGACTATTGACTTGACTATTGACTTGACTATTGACTTGACTATTGACTTGACTATTGACTTGACTATTGACTTGACTATTGACTTGACTATTGACTTGACTATTGACTTGACTATTGACTTGACTATTGACTTGACTATTGACTTGACTATTGACTTGACTGTTGACTTGACTATTGATTTGACTATTGACTTGACTATTGACTTGACTATTGACTTGACTATTGACTTGACTATTGACTTGACTATTGACTTGACTATTGACTTGATTATTGATTTGACTATTGACTTGACTATTGACTTGACTATTGACTTGACTATTGACTTGACTATTGCCTTGACTATTGACTTGACTATTGACTTGACTATTGACTTGACTATTGACTTGACTATTGACTTGACTATTGACTTGACTATTGACTTGACTATTGACTTGACTATTGACTTGACTATTGACTTGACTATTGACTTGACTATTGACTTGACTATTGACTTGACTATTGACTTGACTATTGACTTGACTATTGACTTGACTATTGACTTGACTATTGACTTGACTATTGACTTGACTATTGACTTGACTATTGACTTGACTATTGACTTGACTATTGACTTGACTATTGACTTGACTATTGACTTGACTATTGACTTGACTATTGACTTGACTGTTGACTTGACTATTGATTTGACTATTGACTTGACTATTGACTTGACTATTGACTTGACTATTGACTTGACTATTGACTTGATTATTGATTTGACTATTGACTTGACTATTGACTTGACTATTGACTTGACTATTGACTTGACTATTGACTTGACTATTGCCTTGACTTTTGACATGACTATTGACTTGACTATTGACTTGACTATTGACTTGACTATTGACTTGACTATTGACTTGACTATTGACTTGACTATTGACTTGACTATTGACTTGACTATTGACTTGACTATTGACTTGACTATTGACTTGACTATTGACTTGACTATTGACTTGACTATTGACTTGACTATTGACTTGACTATTGACTTGACTATTGACTTGACTATTGACTTGACTATTGACTTGACTATTGACTTGACTATTGACTTGACTATTGACTTGACTATTGACTTGACTATTGACTTGACTATTGACTTGACTATTGACTTGACTATTGACTTGACTATTGACTTGACTATTGACTTGACTATTGACTTGACTATTGACTTGACTATTGACTTGACTATTGACTTGACTATTGACTTGACTATTGACTTGACTATTGACTTGACTATTGACTTGACTATTGACTTGACTATTGACTTGACTATTGACTTGACTATTGACTTGACTGTTGACTTGACTATTGATTTGACTATTGACTTGACTATTGACTTGACTATTGACTTGACTATTGACTTGACTATTGACTTGACTATTGACTTGACTATTGACTTGATTATTGATTTGACTATTGACTTGACTATTGACTTGACTATTGACTTGACTATTGACTTGACTATTGCCTTGACTATTGACTTGACTATTGACTTGACTATTGACTTGACTATTGACTTGACTATTGACTTGACTATTGACTTGACTATTGACTTGACTATTGACTTGACTATTGACTTGACTATTGACTTGACTATTGACTTGACTATTGACTTGACTATTGACTTGACTATTGACTTGACTATTGACTTGACTATTGACTTGACTATTGACTTGACTATTGACTTGACTATTGACTTGACTATTGACTTGACTATTGACTTGACTATTGACTTGACTATTGACTTGACTATTGACTTGACTATTGACTTGACTATTGACTTGACTATTGACTTGACTATTGACTTGACTATTGACTTGACTATTGACTTGACTATTGACTTGACTATTGACTTGACTATTGACTTGACTATTGACTTGACTATTGACTTGACTATTGACTTGACTATTGACTTGACTATTGACTTGACTATTGACTTGACTATTGACTTGACTATTGACTTGACTATTGACTTGACTATTGACTTGACTATTGACTTGACTATTGACTTGACTATTGACTTGACTATTGACTTGACTATTGACTTGACTATTGACTTGACTATTGACTTGACTATTGACTTGACTATTGACTTGACTATTGACTTGACTATTGACTTGACTATTGACTTGACTATTGACTTGACTATTGACTTGACTATTGACTTGACTATTGACTTGACTATTGACTTCACTATTGACTTGACTATTGACTTGACTATTGACTTGACTATTGACTTGACTATTGACTTGACTATTGACTTGACTATTGACTTGACTATTGACTTGACTATTGACTTGACTATTGACTTGACTATTGACTTGACTATTGACTTGACTATTGACTTGACTATTGACTTGACTATTGACTTGACTATTGACTTGACTATTGACTTGACTATTGACTTGACTATTGACTTGACTATTGACTTGACTATTGACTTGACTATTGACTTGACTATTGACTTGACTATTGACTTGACTATTGACTTGACTATTGACTTGACTATTGACTTGACTATTGACTTGACTATTGACTTGACTATTGACTTGACTATTGACTTGACTATTGACTTGACTATTGACTTGACTATTGACTTGACTATTGACTTGACTATTGACTTGACTATTGACTTGACTATTGACTTGACTATTGACTTGACTATTGACTTGACTATTGACTTGACTATTGACTTGACTATTGACTTGACTATTGACTTGACTATTGACTTGACTATTGACTTGACTATTGACTTGACTATTGACTTGACTATTGACTTGACTATTGACTTGACTATTGACTTGACTATTGACTTGACTATTGACTTGACTATTGACTTGACTATTGACTTGACTATTGACTTGACTATTGACTTGACTATTGACTTGACTATTGACTTGACTATTGACTTGACTATTGACTTGACTATTGACTTGACTGTTGACTTGACTATTGATTTGACTATTGACTTGACTATTGACTTGACTATTGACTTGACTATTGACTTGACTATTGACTTGATTATTGATTTGACTATTGACTTGACTATTGACTTGACTATTGACTTGACTATTGACTTGACTATTGCCTTGACTATTGACATGACTTTTGACTTGACTATTGACTTGACTATTGACTTGACTATTGACTTGACTATTGACTTGACTATTGACTTGACTATTGACTTGACTTTTGACTTGACTATTGACTTGACTATTGACTTGACTATTGACTTGACTATTGACTTGACTATTGACTTGACTATTGACTTGACTATTGACTTGACTATTGACTTGACTATTGACTTGACTATTGACTTGACTATTGACTTGACTATTGACTTGACTATTGACTTGACTATTGACTTGACTATTGACTTGACTATTGACTTGACTATTGACTTGACTATTGACTTGACTATTGACTTGACTATTGACTTGACTATTGACTTGACTATTGACTTGACTATTGACTTGACTATTGACTTGACTATTGACTTGACTATTGACTTGACTATTGACTTGACTATTGACTTGACTATTGACTTGACTATTGACTTGACTATTGACTTGACTATTGACTTGACTATTGACTTGACTATTGACTTGACTATTGACTTGACTATTGACTTGACTATTGACTTGACTATTGACTTGACTATTGACTTGACTATTGACTTGACTATTGACTTGACTATTGACTTGACTATTGACTTGACTATTGACTTGACCATTGACTTGACTATTGACTTGACTATTGACTTGACTATTGACTTGACTATTGACTTGACTATTGACTTGACTATTGACTTGACTATTGACTTGACTATTGACTTGACTATTGACTTGACTATTGACTTGACTATTGACTTGACTATTGACTTGACTATTGACTTGACTATTGACTTGACTATTGACTTGACTATTGACTTGACTATTGACTTGACTATTGACTTGACTATTGACTTGACTATTGACTTGACTATTGACTTGACTATTGACTTGACTATTGACTTGACTATTGACTTGACTATTGACTTGACTATTGACTTGACTATTGACTTGACTATTGACTTGACTATTGACTTGACTATTGACTTGACTATTGACTTGACTATTGACTTGACTATTGACTTGACTATTGACTTGACTATTGACTTGACTATTGACTTGACTATTGACTTGACTATTGACTTGACTATTGACTTGACTATTGACTTGACTATTGACTTGACTATTGACTTGACTATTGACTTGACTATTGACTTGACTATTGACTTGACTATTGACTTGACTATTGACTTGACTATTGACTTGACTATTGACTTGACTATTGACTTGACTATTGACTTGACTATTGACTTGACTATTGACTTGACTATTGACTTGACTATTGACTTGACTATTGACTTGACTATTGACTTGACTATTGACTTGACTATTGACTTGACTATTGACTTGACTATTGACTTGACTATTGACTTGACTATTGACTTGACTATTGACTTGACTATTGACTTGACTATTGACTTGACTATTGACTTGACTATTGACTTGAATATTGACTATAGTGTAAAAATATTGTTCTTACTTTTAAAAAAAGGTACATTTCTTATATTAGTTATATTAATTTAGTATGGTACCTGTTTGTTAAACTGTCCTCCTTGTTGTGTTTATGTCAGCAGGATCATTGCAGTGTCATCCAAATCATGTTTGTTTAGCTTAATTTTCCATTAACTAAAGATTCACAGTTAAAATTCGGTTAACAATGATCATTCTTAATGCCTTTATAGTTGTATTGCGGAGGAAATTACCTTTGTAATTTTAGCAATCATTTTACTCGCCTTTTTTTAAGATCCCAATGGTCAGACCTTTCCATTTTTTAATTATTTTACCGAGGTTTTTCCTATTTCTTCTATTTTTGGTGTTATATATTATAGCTTATGCAGTTGTAGATGTGTCACTTTTAGAAGTTTCAGCTAGTATGCATTTTTGCCAGTTTCCAGGTCTGTTGGATATAATACCTGATGTTGTACATGAATTAATCCAAAACAGGAAGTAGGCTGACTCAGTCATATTCTACATCATTTGGAAAAAGGTCTTAACAGCACAAAGGATGTTGTATGTTCTATATCATTTCGGATGTTAACGTGCATTTAGAACCGGGATCTCCACTTCGATTTTCTGGGAGTCTATTACAATTTCTAACCGATAATGACACCCTGCAGAGTCGATTTGATGTCCAAAACAAATACAAATTACAAAATAAAATAAATCCACCAATATACCACCCAATGGACATATTGACAAACGCTTAGACTAATTGACCAACACTTAAGAAAATCGTTGAATTTTTTTTGTAACATTACAAGAGTCGTTAAGCTAAGACCAATTCATTATTATGTAATTATGTAATATAAAGTGAGCATAAGTACATTTAATCGGTTGGATAATTGAAATGAATTATTAGCGGAAGTCATAAAAAAAATTGAAGCAGTATGATTTATCCAAGTATCGATGTACAAATTATAGCTCGAATGCAAACTTGTCTAATTAAAAAATTATTATGTGACAGTACACGAACCATTTATGTTTATAATCCGTTGAGTGTTTATCGTAATTTAAACGCGAATTATATAACGCGAGCGGAATTATGCACTTATTGTATGTATGTATATTTTAGACAGGGTACCGCGCATTAAGATTTGCATCGACCTCCAAATATGGTGAAATACGTCCGAAAAGGAGATAACATTTTTTTTTACTGTTCAATTATTTACCGTCTATTGTGGGAATTAGAACGTACACTCGTATAAATAGATTTAACTGCTCCGCGATATACGAGTTGTATACAAAAAATGACGAATTAAAAATACAAACAATCGCTTAAAAATTTTATTGTTGTAAGTTGTAATTGTTTTATGTGTGGTTGGCGTTAAGCAATTTAATTCTGGATCATAAATTTAATAAAATGAACTGCCTTCAAATCGTACATACCTTTCGCGTAAACGTTTATATGAAATGAACCAACAACAAAAACTAAACCGGATTTGATACGGCATTGAAAGGTCGCACGGAATATGAAAAATGAAAATAAAAAAAATTCTACCCCACGATTCCGCGCAATATAAATGTAAACGTTTGATAAGTCTAAGAAATTAATCGTTTGGTAAATAAGGATTTCAATCAAATGTTCGATTGTACAACTCTTTGTCTGTTATATCATATTTGTCTTATAATATTATTGCCGTCGCGGTATGATAACTTAACACATTGATGTACACGATTATTATGGAGTTATGGAACCGTGGTAAAGAGAAGTTTGTTTTGGGTCGCTATATTTATTTCGGTGCAAACTGTTTTGTTTTCCTATGCTCTGATTCTTTTTAGACTAAAAGCATAAAAGGCTGTTCATTCAAGAGTGTATAGGAAGCGATTAACTCCCTAGTTTTCACTTCAAATAAGGGTGTCCCTTAGCGGTAATTTAGTTATGATGTGTCAAACCATCGGTAATTTTTACAATTAACTGTGGTTACCCCAAAATTTCAAATTACCAAATTACCATTACTCCTGTTAGTGAAGGGCAATTCCTCCATAGTAGCCATTACTTCTATGGGAAAATTTAATCCCTTTACTGTTAAAAATTTAACAAAAGAAAAATGGCCAATTGAAACAAAGAACAAACACACAAAAAATCTGGCGGTGGTGTCAATCATTCACTTATCTGTAAAAAGTGTCATTTGAAACTCGTTCCATTCTTTTCAGGATTGCAAAAAAATTGGAGAATTATCGAAACATGAAGAATATTAAATCTGCTCCTGTTAATGGCATATTATTTATCAAAAACAGTGGGGATCACGTTTGCATGAGAACTGAATTCCGCAATTAACAATTCGAAAGATTATTCGGCAGACAAACATCTTGGCTATATACGCCACAACAAAATGGGTTTGCAAAAAAAATAATTTAAATGTTGACCAAGCGTGCAAGATGTGCATTTGGGCTGAAGAAAGCTTTATTTTAGATGGTTGTTGATTTTCCAATCGACCGAGGCGTCAAAAAGCACATCCGACCAAAGCAAAACTAATCTCATTTTGACTCAACCCAAGTCACTCCAAATAAAACTGGATACTAAAATTTTTTCCTAGAAATTTGTCTGAGGTTCCAGTGATAATACTTAGACACCATATTTTATATGAGGTGTAATCAGGGCGGCTAAACTTGAAACCATTTCTGGTCTTTCTGAGAAAAAATTAAGAAATTTCTTAGATTCTAGTCAGACTTAAGAAGTAGCTTATTCTATTGAAACATTTGCTTGCATAAATATCATCTGCCTGTTAAACACTTCTTGTTGTTTGATAAAAAAGAAATCTCATGCGAGAATAATCAGAAAATAAAAGCAGTTACTATGTAGGTCTTAATTTGTTTCGACTTTATTGGTGATTCAACAGGAATGCTTGATATATGCATGTGATGAGAGATAAAAACTACAAAAACTACAAAAATTAGCCCTACTGAGAAAAGTAAAAAAAAAATATTTCTATTCGTTTTTTATTTTAATTTTAGAATGTCGGCTCTGCAACCAAATAAATGCATTTACCAACGACTTTTACCGATTCAAGCTAAGGTTGTCATACCGCGTATTATCAAAACTAAATCCGGCTCTCGGGAGCCATGGTATTATACTGAGTTGATGCTGTTCAAAAAACGATGCAACAAGCAGTATTCCTTATATTATAATCACAATTTTGTTATTCCCCTAATGAATTTATAACCTCAAATTGGTTCCACTAAAACAATTACATATTGCGAATCTAGAAAAAGTTCTAGAATCTCTAATCTCAGCGAGTTATAAAATTTCATTATCATCATTGCCAGTCTGCTGTCCAACATCTACAGATTGTGCTTGATTTTTATTTATTTTTTAATCATTTCACCACGTTCACGTTCACGCCTAAGCTTCAACTATACGATTTGTCCAATGAAAACTCTGATCAAGTTGGTGCGATCTTCGTTTCCCATGCCACATTTTTCATATTTATAATGCTGCAGGCTTCATTAAACGAAACTGCAAGGATTTCAGGTTTGGTCACCCTTCTACCACTGTCATTTCGCGAGGATCGAGAATATCCAGAAATGATTTGTTTTGTTCACGCTTCGGTGTTTGCTTTTCTCGCTGAACAACTTCCTTTCAACTTATCACAACCGTTGTAATCTTTAAAACCGTCTTGGAAGTTCCAAGTGCCCAAACGTTTCTTTTTTTATAGTTGCAGAGTCTATGTTGATAAACTTGTTGACGCTTTTGTTGGTTTGGAAAATGTTTGTTACAGTTAAGGGACACCCGCAATGTAGGTTGGCACAAGAAGCGTTATCTTTAATTGGCTTAAAAATAATTTAAATGCTTATCCAAGAAAATCTCCACTGTAAAGTAAAGTATAGGATGGGGATCGATACAGCGATCTCATCAGTTGGGCATATTCCCAATCAATAAGTGATGTGTGATGAATTTAAAGGTTATCATAGGTCGATCACAGAAGAGTCCAATACTAGATTTTGATGTTATGATTTTCGTGATAAATCTCCACGCAAGCAATCAATTGCCAACTCCAATTAATGTCATAACCATATATTTTCACTGCAAATCGAACTGGTACTACCACAACACGTTTATCAATTATATCGACTCAATGCCAAATCTTTAGTTCCTCCTGGCGATCAATGTGGGTGACTTTAATATACCTATATTTGACGCTGTAAGAAAAAAAACACTTTACCCATTGATGTTCCAGATGTCGGGTCAATAGAATATCGTAAAGATTTAGTATAAATATATGACATTTAGGCGATTATCCATATACAAATATTTTGATTATTTTAAAACGATACCAGTAGCGACATCTAGCATGTCAATGGGCTAACTTATCATGGTAGTACTATGTGTATTTATATTATGCTGGACATGGAAGTATTTACCATGCATGATTAGGGATAGGCACCGATTAGTCAGGATTTTGGAAACCGTGGTTTAATATAAAGTAAATTCTACTCGAAAAACAGTGCAACAAGCTGCGTTCCCTTTAGAGGCTGTATGCATCATATAAATGCACATAGTACCGTGGTATGTTATCCCATTGACGAGCTAGATGTCGCTACTGTATCGTTTTAAAACAATCAAAATATTTGTATATGTTCAATCGCCTAAATGTCATATATTCATTCTAAATATTGACGATGTTGTATCAACCCGACATCTGGATCATCAGAAGGTAAACTTTTTTTCTTAAGATGGTAGTACTATATGTATTAATACTATGTATCCATGTACGTGTTTTACTAGATTTAATTGTTGAATACAGCACCATTACTTCCTTCTATTGTAACTACTCTAGTTAGGTTATCTTTACGAAGGTTTAGCTCAACAATCCTTCTTATGGACCAGTTTGTGGACGAAAGGTTATTGTCCTTTATTAAAAATGTTATCAATCTCTAATTCTACTTGTTTGCAAAACCACTTATTGCTTTGTTGCAATCCAGTTATGTACAGTAATTTGACCAATATTTTCAGAAATGTTGAACCTTTTAGAGAAGCCTCCAAAGATGCAGTAATGTTATCGTTCAGCAAAGTTAATTATGTAGTTGTAATTAGCGAAACACTAATAAAAAGTGTCCTGAGATTAGTATTAACGCATTTGGATCAGATGAATTTGTTGTGAGAGGGTGGTTTAAAATGCCATTTGACCCCGATATCGGATAATATGTGTTGAAGTTTAGGATTTGCTTATTGCAGTGCAACAAAAATAATCGAAATTATTAGTTGTTAAGTGAGCATCAACGCTCCACAAAGGTCAAGGCAAGAAAGAAAAGTAAAGTTTTATTCGAAGCAACTTTCGCTTTTGACGTAAGAAGCTTTACATTTGTGAAACATTAGTGACAAATTCCTGCCATTTTGTTGATATATGTGACGGAAGTGCTTCAACCCAAGAGAGTCCTGCTAGTCAGAGTTTTTGTAGAGTACGCTTGGCTACAACTGTTATAGGTGCCAACCAGCCTATTGGATCAAAATACAATGCGCTATTCAAAAGTAGGCTTCGCTTGGTAGACTTACATCCATGTAAAATCATTTAAAACCAAGGTAGGTGCCATGGGATAGTTATGTTGTTAATCGATGGCACGCTGTTGTAATGGCTTGAATACCTTAAACTCTTGAATATCTTATTCTGGAGGCTGTGTCCACAACGCAAAAATGCGTTGGTGTTCTGATCATCTTCATCAACGACAATTTGTCAAACATTTTTTCGCTGTCATCTGTTTGGATATATTTATGTTTTCGTCACCTTAACAGTATAAATAATAGAACTTGTGGAAGAATAGGGCCAATTAACATTACATCGTTTAATGCGATATTCCAGTTGTAGTCTTGGTAGACCCATCGAAAACTACTCTAAATTTTGTAGTTGTGCTCGAATGCTTTAGAACTACTTGATGAGGCAAATAATAGTAACCGCTTTCGAGGATTTTCTGCAACTCATTTTTTCACTTTTAGCATCTTTTCTGGCATAATAATGGTTTGGCAGAATACAATTCAATGCCAAAATAATTTTTTAACAATTTTTGATGGTTTTGAACATTGGTATTGCAGTTGGAGACCTTATGAGCCACCCTCAATTTGTGTTGGCGCATGAAGCGACTTTGGCCAAAAAAGGCCCATCTTATTTTAAGATTATCATTGACAAGCATAAATCATTAACAGGCTGGTTAACCTATATTAGTAATAGGCTAAAAAATAATTTAAACGAAAATTATAACGATCATGGAATCGGTATGGGAATCGGTATGTTTTTAAGCGATCCCACCAAAAATTCTTAGGTCAATCATAGCAAAGTCCAACAATCCTCGATACCCAACCAACATATTAAAATCGAAATCGGTTTGATATTATTTTTGGTACCCAACCAGTGATTAGGTTAACATTTTAATATTTCATAAATACATCGTAATACTTTGTGGCACGCGAATTATACGAACGATATACGTTTTGTAGTTACGAGTAGTTAATGCCTTTCAAAATGATTTTTAATGTTTACTTTGGATTTTTTTTATGCTTTTTGTGTTTCAAATTTCAATTCAATTTCTTGTATGATTTTCAAGCAGCATTACTATAATTTAATCGATGACGGTCATAATTTTTTTTTTCTATTAAGCTTTGTACATTGTGTATAATGACTTGAAGAAATAAAAATCTATCTGCATGCGGTTTGTTTATTTGATTGCAAGATACATAAATATGGTGAAATGATTGAGATACGATACACCATCTGACGTGTTCTGTATACAAATAAGTTCCTTGAAGAAATCAATAATTAAAATTTCATTGACTATATATCCAAAAATATTTCATTGCCTTAATTATTTTTGTAATTAATTACAGCTTTCTTTACCTTATAAACAAGCAGATATTTGTATCACAAAATGGTACCCGAACTTCTAAATCAGAGCAAACACATATACCCCGTAGCTATATTGACATATGAGTTGTGACCAATCGAGTGCGAGTATTTTGTTTATATATGTACCAAGGTTTAAAACATTAAAAATTTATCAGATAAAATTTGTAATTATCTGTCAATAAATTAAATTTTATATCAAACTAATTAAAAATGAGCTTTCTTGTATTTGTGCTCGGTATGTGCGGTGCTCAGTGTAACTAATTACTCGTACATTACGCATTCATAACATTTTTTTGTTGTTGTTACTATCGATATAATCGTTAAATGTGTTGTGTCGCGTATATAATCCGTTTAGCAAGTTATATGATCGTTATATAATTACATAACCTCTATAAAACACACAAACGAAAACCATACTATATACATTTTGTATTCCTTTCTATATCGTCGTATATACTTTCAAAGAACCTTCCCAATAATCTACTGTGTGCTCTCGAGTACCCAACAAAATAATAGAAATATTAAATTTTATTGTTATTTGTGTATCATGTCATCAAATTTCATTCAACCAACTTTATGTTTGAGTCATATCGTACACAGAACGAATTATAATAAACAGATCTAAAATGTAATAACGACCCTGGGATCAATAAAAAAAAAATTAGAAATGTGAATTAGATTGTGATGCATATATAGTTTGTGGTTGGGAAAGAATTTGCCGAGATTTTGACAAATTATGTTATTTAGGTGTGTTAAGATCAAAAAACTTGTTCACGATCGCTCCAGCCTACAATCATTATAAGTGCTTCCGTAGTTTAACCTTATTTAAAATTGATGGTGGTCGCCTGTCAATTTAATGATGATTTATGGAACATGGTCGATATATGAACAAAATACTTAACTTCTAATTTTGGCAGGTAATTTGGCTGTAAAATGCTTTATTTGTGAATGTAAATTGGATTTACTAATAAATTGGACAATATTTCGTATGGTGAAAGGTACAGTTTGTAAAGTGAATATTACTGCATCTACCAAATGTCGGTTCTCCTCTCATAGATTGCTGTACCATTCATTTAGGATCAGCTCACAGAACGTAGTTGAACCAGCGTACTCGCGTAATCGGGGACAGAGCAATTCCTTGCGGTACACCAGAGCTAATTACAAAAATTCCTGATTGCTTGTTCTCAACTTTGTCCTTTTACATAAACGCACATACTTTCAAGTATTCCCAGACATCGCAAAGCAAACCATAAGCTATACCGATGGATTGAGTAAAATAGCCTTGTTTAAAATTTACGATCACCTAATGTACATCACGAGATGTTTTGAAGCGATCTCCTTTTATAAAGATATATAGATCGGGTTCCGTTTTTTTAATTTTTCTAATTGTTGTATATATATATATATATATATATATATATATATATATATATATATATATATATATATATATATATATATATATATATATAACGGCTACAGTACCCTTTAGGTGTGCATACTATAAATACACATAGTACTACCATGGTATGTTAGCCCATTGACGTGCTAGATGTCGCTACTGGTATCGTTTTAAAATAATCAAAGTATTCGTATATGTATAATTGCCTAAATGTCATATAATTATTCTAAATTTTGACGATATTCTATCGACCCGACATCTGGAACATCAATAGGCAACCTGTTTTTTCTTATGATGGTAGTACTATATGTATTTATATTATGGGGTGTGTTTGTTGTGTGTATTGGTGTCATCGGAACCATATTTGTTTCTTTGCTCATATATGCTGGTTTAAGGCGATCGATAGTGACGTTCGATTCGCAATTTAGTAGTCGCAATCGGAAATATTTTAGTGTTCGCTCTAGCACTTCGAATTGAACCGTCTCGAAGAAATATGTGCGTTGCTGTTTGTAAATCTTTATGCATGAAGTTCTTAGTATTTCCATGCCACACCGTCTTTGTTGCACAAATGTCACACAAAGCATTTCGCAGATCAATAACCGTTTGTGATGCCGTTCTTTTTATGGCTGCTTGTTGTAAAATTCGCCTGGAATGCGAAGCGTTGTACCAAAAACATAAGTTTGAACATTCAAGTCCTCTTTGTACATTGATCGATGGCTTAGAAAAATTATCGGTAAATGTGCTGTGCATTTTTCGGTATTGTGCCAAAGGATTGTTGACTTCAGCATGCAATGTTATTTTTCGATGAGGCCATTTGCTTGGGAATGATATGCACTTTGAATTGATGAGATCCGAGCGTTCTTTTAAGGTCGTCTAAGAGACGCGAATCAAATTGAGTGCCTTGAACCATTGTAATTGCTTATGGCACGCCATATTTTTCTGTCCGACCAGAAATGAGTGCACTTGCGACAGTTGATGTTGGCATATCGGGAACCGAAATGGTTTCTGGCCAATGTGTGAAACGATCGATTATTTTTTTCACGTTAACATTGCGGCTTCGAACATATTTTGCTACATCGAATTAAATGCCAGGCCTAACAAAGCGTTTCGTCATTAATTTAACAGTGACATTAACTCCAAGAGGCGAGATGTCGTGTACTACCTGAACGAACTAGAATTCTTTTGTAACAAATGGGCTAATGTTGCTCGTTGAATAGTCTCAAAACAGTCGATTTGAACAGCCTGGAATGGTAAACAATTTTAATTCATTGTCGTTTCGCTGGTCTTCCGCTAATTTTCCTTAATCGTTTTCATTTCTTGAATAGATGCTTTCAATACGTGACAAAACATCAGCAGTAACATTTTAAGATCCCTTAACGTGATATCGGTGGTTTCTTTGTCTAATATAAACGAGCTGCCATGCTTGACGATCGTTGGAGTTTTCGAGGTTTTGTGTGAAGGCAAAGGTGAGATTTTGCACTGTAGCAAAGTTGTGCCCTGTCGAAGTTTTTTAAGAAAAAACCAGCAGCTATGTCGAAAGCGTTGACATACTGCCACAGTTCTGCCATTTTAATGGATGAGCGAGGAAAACGGCGTTTGCTAATTCTAGTTCACACTTATAAAATGCATTTCTCGCCTAGTAATCCTTTCACCATCGTTGAAAGTGGAAATATTTTTATGGCATAACTTTGTTTAGGCAGCGGAAAAATTCCTTGAGATGACATATGCAATATCCAAGGAATTGGATTTCTTGCTTTGCCAATTGCATTCGCATTTTGCACATTTCGCATTTTGTAACATTTACTGCTTACTTATATTGTTTCAGTCGTTGAAACAGGATATCCAGGTGTTCGTGGTGCTCTTCAAGTTATTTATACTCTTCGAGAAGATCTGCATAAATTGAATTCAATTGGTATGTTTTCAAATCAAGTCTCGTTTACCACGATGCGCCAACTTGAATTGAAGCAGGTGAGTAGATCGATTATCTTTTTTCCTGTCAAATCGATTTACAATCCAAAACCTTTACTGAAATTTGCGCCGATAGTCGGCGTTGTTAGGTTGCCGATTAAAAATGCCCACTTAAAGTCGTAATACGAGGTTTACCTTCAGTGTCGTTGCATCATAGATTTGATTTAAGTGTAGTTCACTGCAACAATTTAATTTTCGATGGATTGCAGTTACTTGCCGATCGACTGATAGGTATATGAATGATCCGTCGGACCCGAATCGTTCAAAAATCCGAAATTTGTAGATTTGTCATCAATTTTCAGTCGGTTGTTGAAATAAATCCAGCGCAGACAACTGACTTCAATTGGGCTTTGATTCGGTGACGAATATGGTATCAGTTACACGGCTTGCGACAATGTTTTGCCTTAGCACCAAGCTTCCAATAGTTGCTACACATTTGCGGTTGCGATAAAACGGTATTTAACTGGCGAATTCTTCATTTGTATAACTTCAGTGTGTGCCATTTCTGGTAGACGTGCAGCCCATAGATCAATAAGTGAAGTGTCGGTCAAAGATTTGAAGCCCAAATTCATTATAGTTTCTGATATAATTGACTTGCTTTTGAGTCGCTGAGCTGTACTTTGTTTATGCTTCACGGAAACGTTTTTGCTGGGTATCGGAGTAAAACCAATTATCGTTGGCTTGACGCGGTTAATCAATGGAATCTGGCCATTACCGAGCAATATTTTCTATTATCGACGGTCGTATATTACTGGCCTCGAACCAAAACTTCAAACTGGCGATAAGTTTCGGCATTGACGTTCTGGAAATCACAGCGTTCGCATTTATATTATTTTTTTCGTAGTCGCCATTTTTTCGAGTGTAAACAAACTCGAGTTTAAAAATAAACTCGTTTTTTTTTTGTTTTTTTTAATTTTCTTTGCACGATGGTCGATGATAGAATGATTGAATTTATTTTTTTCAAAAAAAATTTGTTATTGCCCGATGTGTCTTGAACCTTTTTGTGCTCGCCGCGAGTTGTCACACATATTATATGACACATTATATTGCGGAAAATTTACCAATTAATATTTCTGTTATGTTATCGTTGTAGAACCAAATTTGTGATTTTGTCATTTTAAAATCGCCTTACAACTGATTATTAAAACTCTTTAATCCTGCTTTTGGTTCTTTTGAGTTGATTTTTAATGCTTCCATTTGATCATATTCTAGTGTTGGTTTGAGTTTGCTTCTAAAGTTAAATCTGTTGCAGCATAAGAATGTTGATGTTTGCTGTTTTCAGCACTCTGTTTAAAGAATTTTCCTCTGTAATACTATAAAATTTCATCTTTGAAGAACCTTTGATTAAGTTTCTGGCACAAAAACACCCTCTAATAACAAAATTGATTATAACTGCATTTCATTTGGCATGCAAAATTATACATGACAAACGAAAAGAATCCATTGGTTTATAAAGCAATCAAAGCTGGTAAATATATATTATGAATGAAAGCGTGGTCAAATAAACGAACGTCAACTTCAATTGAATTTGCCAAACATTTAGGTCACCGTCATCTTTTAATAACAAAAACTATAACAACAACAAATATGTAGATTAATCATGTTGCACGAAACTAAATATTTTCAAAGATCCATTAATTTCGGTATTATGCCGCGCTTTTTGTATAGCAAATTAAAAACTTCACAAACCATTGATACGTTTTTAATGTAGAATGCAGTCTTTATAAGGTAATGGGAATTTGAATTGAATCCATAATTTGACATAATCGCGCGTTCACTTAAATTCTCAATGCATATATAACAACAGAATATAGTAATTTATAATTATGTCAGAATTTTTTAGTTAAACCGTTATTTCTAGGTCATCTCACATTCACCTTAAATTTTTGCATTTTTATTTTTTTTTTTGGTTTCGTCCGGATGCCCGGTAGCGATTTAATTAAAACTAAAAGTATATAGTGTTGATGGTGGATTATATGATGTATCATCGCGATTATATTGTGTCTAGTCAAATTGGCGATTAAACCGCGAAATTAAAATAAAGATGACTGTCAACACCTTACACAAAAAACATAGATATTTCCGCATATGGCCAAATTGTATATATGATATGTTGTGGTACTCCGTTTTTTATTTTTCAGTAATACAAGAATCATGTAATTGAATAGTAAATTCTCACACTTAGTCGACCGCATAAATAATGTATATAGTCGAAGGTTGATGATATATGTCCGACCGCAATTCAAGCACAATTTCAATTTTGAAAAGTTACAGAGAATCTATCTAACATAACAACTGAAAAGATTTTGGAAACCAGAAGAACTGCACCCAAAACGAAGCTTAACCGTAGAAGAATCAGAATACGAGCAGCTATACGAAAAAACGCATAAGTGGCTAATGAATGGAAGTTACGAGGTTTGAATTTCACTCAACAATCAAATGTTCGACGAAAAAGATATTGATAAGTATAAACATAAAACAGCAGATAGATATAAACAGTCACTGAAGCATATTTGGCAACAAAAGCAATAAACCAATTGGCCAAAGGTGATCAAAGAATGCAATAGAATTGGATCCGGGTCCAAAACTATAACAGAAGTGTTAACTGCATGAAAAGAATTACTTTACCTTCTTTCTGGAGGAGGTTTCAATCTCGGGGAATGAAACAGCAACCACAAAGCAATACTAGTGCAGACAATCTGAAGGAATCAGGACATAGAATTGCATGGTACAGTAAAAACACTTCGCCTCATCTAGAACTTTCCAACAGACATAACTCCAATAATTGCTGCAAAAACTAGAGTACCACCACTGAACCAAACCAGATCTCTTATACCAAGATTGGAGCTCAACGCCGCATCACTATTGTCGAAGATGCTCAAAACGGTCATACAGAGGCTTAGTATCACCATGACATATCAACATGTTGAACAGATAGAACTAGGGATCGCGGGAAAAATGTTTCTCCCCAGCAAGCTCTGCTTCAAAGGTTTATGGGAAGTACGGGTATAATAGGGTAAACACCCTCTTCATAGAACTCTCGGAAGAGGGCTATTATCCTTTAAGGATATTTATACTCTATTACCTTAATTCGAGATTTTCTCTTTCAATTTCTCGCTTTCGAACTAAAGGGCATTGGTACCACTATCCAATGAAGCAAAAGATGACACCACGTCCGATGGCAGCAATTCCAGAACCAGACATGACAAATCTAAAGTCCATTCCAACATGAAACTTATGATCTAAAATAACCCAACAATTTTGGGAAAAATGGTCGTCGTATTTATAAAATAACAACTCAACATCAAGTAATAAGAGTTGATGCTAATCAAATATGAACATCTTTTACCGAAAAATGGCCTCTTATCAGATTATTTCAGCTGCATCCTGAGCTCGATGAAGTAGTAAGAATTGTGACAGTAAAACAAAACCACAACATTTTGAAACGCAATATAACAAAACTTTGCCAATTGCCACCACTGAGAACATAGTGGGCAGCACAAACTAACCCAGCTCACCGTTTATAAGAACAAGGTAAAAGAGGAGAGACAACACATCTGGTATGTAACCCCATTTAACCATTCAACGGGAACATACTTCGAGGACTTATAGGGAAGCTAGAGATAGTAGTTATGAAATAGACCGTAGTGTTCTATTATAAAAAGTTCAGGAATTAGGAAGAAATAAAGGTCTTTGAACAAGAGCAACTGGAATTTTTCAGACATATTTGAAATTCTGAACAAGCGCGAGGCAATTCAGTATCAATTAAAACACAATTAGAACCTCACAAATGCATCAAAAAACAATCAGATAAGCGATCAAGAGCGTTAATAAAGTTAAACGACGATCGAGCATACGCCACCTCAGCTAGTGGATCAACTGCAGCTAATTTGAGAGCATGTACCTACATCGATCACCATCACTGCTTATGTGTAGCAGGGTAACACGATGGAAAGTGATAACTAAAATTATCTTACAACTGTCGTTTGAACTCAATTATAAACTTTTAGCAGTCACACGAGTTACTTATATCAGCTATTGCAACACATCATTACACATCATTACATAGACAGAATACTTGGCAATGGAAATTCATCGAGAACATTTTGCATTCCTAACAATAAAAGAGGTAAACCATTGCCAAATGTTGCAATCATCGCGATTTCTATGTGAGATTTCCCCAATCTTCAATGCAATGACGACCAAAGGGCAATGCGATGTAGCAATCTTGCAGCGAAAAATGAAGCTTGACATATTCTTCAAACTTGACATTGTAAATTATTTCAAGTGTACATTTCAAACCTAGAAATATTTTACACCCACTTGCACTTTACGTTATTTCAAATCGAAAGTTCTTCACAAATTGTTACTTGTTAAGACCCTGAACTGGTCGATGATGCAATTTTTACATGTAAATAAACACTTCTTGTGAGAAAGAGTCTCGATTTTTGTATACAAATTGAAATTGCTTGAGATTGGTTGACAAATCGTCATCTGATTTCTATCGCCATATGACTTACGTTAACGCAATCAAAAATGTCATAGATTTCAAGTTACGAGATATTGATTTTATTTTATATGCATAGAATGTTTGGAATGCATGAAAATTCATGTAAAGCATAGAAATCATGGAATGCGTTTATAATGTCAAAATGTTATTTTATGTTCAATTAAGATTACCAAGCATGAAATGTAGATACAATATGGAAATGTTATTTATGTGATTTTGATCTTTGCAATTTAGTCATGTTTGTTCCTGAAGTAGAACAGAACATTAAAAAACGTAACTTAAAAAGGAAAATAATTGTATTGTAATGTTGATAAGGCCCTTTGCCAGTCAGATGATTTAAAACACCCCAATGTTAAAATCATGTATCTTTCTCCGAGTCTAACATTCAGCCACAAAATAAAAAATGCCTTACGTCTATTATTCAAATGTGTTCTGGATAAAATGGAAGCAATTTCATCCAATCTAAAACACAATTCAGATCGGCACAATTCACATCGATTCAGTTCAAATGTATTGGTCCTAACGAATTTGATTTCCATATTATATGTGTGCACAAGCCGTCTTAAATTATGTACGGGCCTTGTCAAATCAGGCATATATTCATAAAAATCTGAGGAACAACGACCATGTTGGCCGTGTTTCTGATGGAATAAAGTAACACATATAGTTAAACTTCAAATGTGTAAGACGTAGCCAAGCTGGAATTACCAGTCAGAAAATATAAATAGCCAATAGTTCAACCAGAACAAACAAAGGATTGAAACTTAGGAAGTCGCGCCATCTACCACCACTGGGATTTTTGAGAGATTTTGATTCTAGTCACCTTAAATTCAATTACACACGATAAATTTGATTACATTTAGACTGACTGAAAAAAATCAGCAAGTAGTTCACATACATCTTTAGCATTACAAGCCATACAGCCATCATTTAAGGATACCTATTACATTTTATTTTAACACTAAACTATGACCAGAACACCTTCGAGCTAGTGAGTAAATTATCTTCAAGCTTTAAAATAAAAGCCACCCGTCGTTGGTTATAGCACTCACACCTCACTTGCGGATTAGTTTTATGAAAGACCAGTTTTCACCTGCAACTTTAGTAATTTTTGGAGTTTTTATTTCGTTAACTGATCAAATTCTTATCAAAAGACGCTTGCTAATGCATTTTTAACTTTTTGATACATAATCCACGAAATCAATAAATCTCGAATTTAAAATTTCAAAGTATTGATCCATTAATATCAGTCTTATTGAAGTTATAATTTAGCATGGGATCGTTGAAATTTATTTACAAACCACAATGGAATAATTTATCAGAAACGAACGGCTTAAATTATCTGATAACCTCAAGGCATTGATACAACAGACCAACAAAGAAAGCAAAGCTTACCCAACAGTTGCTAGTATTATGTCAACCGACGTATATGGTATATAGATGGTTAATTAAATTGAAGTAACGGCAGTGATGAAGCTCTCGCAAGTCTCCGAAAATTAATTATTCTTATATGGAACAAGAAAAAATTCACCTGATTCGACTCGACCATCAAGCTATTCTTGATCAATGGGTGGACAAACCGCTTTTAAAAATTCCTCACCAACCGAAATTGCAGCGATTCATAAGATCATATCAACTACACCAAGCCATCACGTAAGATTAAGACAACAAAAGTGATTCATACCAACTATATAACTCAATAATACAAAAGTGACTCGGCAGAGACATATTTATGTAAAGCCACGATTACTATTTTTGCTATTTTTGCAGTTAAAAAAACTCCAAAAGGCCTACAAAAATTGTATCTTAAAGCGTGGATTATTCACGGATATCCTTATGTCGTATCAAACTATCTTAGAAGCCTGCCTGTTTTCGACCTTTAAAACAATTTACTAACGACGTCTTCTATTTAACGGCTTTAGCTCCATGGGACTTCTTAATAGGTGACTCCGTCAAAGCACCACCATGTACTAGATATTGAACAGCCTGCCACAGGATGACAAAATAATATTATACCCCAGCAGCCATGACCTAGGATTTTCCACAGTGTTGCTACAGTTAAATGTTTCACTTTTTAATTGTTTGATGTGATGAGCTTTTTTGACGTGACCAAGCAATCTAATTCGGTTGGAGTTAATGAATCTGATAAGGTCGAAATCTTTATGGAGTTGTCTAATCTCGAAATTCCCTAATCAAATATTCGGTTTCTGCTACTTTTATAGGACAACAGATCCATCATATATGACATTACTTTCGATTGTAGAGTGAATTCTGTAGGCTTTGGAACTCAGGGTGCCGTTTTAACTTTCGTAAATTAGCACCAGTCGTATTAATTCTTTATAAAGTACGTTTAAAATTTTGAAAACGGCAGCAATGCGTACTTTTATGTATGTCTGTAAATTTTCGATGATATAGTTGAACCGAGGTAATTAAAATCTTCCACGAAGCGCTAGTCAAGGTTATAAGATTAAAACTTCCACTGAATAGCTGCTTTTAAAAGTCGTTAATAACTTCAGTATTGCGTATACGGATTTAATCAGAGAGTTCTGGCATATTGGTCCAGCGACCAAGCAGAACTATATCATCTGCATAGTCAAGGATTTTGTTATAATTATTTAAAACGCAGTTTTCTGTATCAAAGCAACTTTCTCTTATTCTTTCCTGTCCTGCCTACACAATTGTGTAGATAAAATTTGATTGTTGTAATGGGAGATGTCGAAAATTATTTATAAGAATTAAAACCAACTTACACAATTGTGTACGTATTTCAAACCAATTCGATAGAAACAAAATTAATCATATTTAAAGTCAAAATTTGTGTAAAGTTACATTTGTGTAAGTCACTTTTTTTAGGGTACAAAACTTTAACTAAATATTATTTTACCTTATTTATTTCTAGATTTTACCAAATACTTTTCTAATAGATGGAACCACTATTAATAAAAAATGTATTATACGAAATGAAAACCAGTCGATTTAAAACAAAACATTAATATATTATATCACACTTCCAAAGGGTTACACAATTGTGTAAGTTGGTTTTTGTTACGATGAGATTTATATGGTAAAACAAATGTTTGATTTTTTTATTTACCAACACATTTGTGTGGATTACATTTGTGGATACGAAAGGGATAAGGAAACGAGTTTCTCTGGAATGCCAAGCCATACATATGAGCCAGGAACAAAGGTTTCCGCGGTAGATTGGAAATATATGTTCTACTCCCAACATGTTAAGATCCGATTGTATTTAATCAGTAGTTAAACGGTTGGCTCGAAATGCACCACTGGTGAATACCAATGGTCAGTGTAAAAGATGAGTAAAAGGGCGGCCCAGCACAACGCCAGAAAATACTTATATGTAGTATTTAAGAGGGTTTTACCGCGATAGTTTTTACAATTTAGAAGGTCTTTGTTTTTAGATAGTGGCAATATACGGGGTATTTTCAAATTTTGAGGTAGCTTTTTTTATCTCAGATTTCGAATTAGAGCATAGAGCTGAGTTGTAAGTGTTGCTCCATCGTTTTTAACGATCTCTGTCGGAGTTCTAATCAGAAATTCTAAACGCATATGAGATATATATTCATATACTGGGGGATTTTTCTAAGCTGAAACTATCAAATACCTCGGAAAATAAGCACTCTACGAACAAAATGTCCAAGATCAAAGTTAAACCTTTCTGCAGGGGAAATACATTAGTTCTAAAATTAGTACTGTGGGGGATAACTTTGGAATTAAAATAGGAACCCCTATTTTTTCGTTTATTTTTTTAATACAACATTTTTACACCTAACAGTTTTCTCATGAGTGTTGTACTTTTTGAAATATTTACAAAACTCAAAAACTCCCTATGAAAGCAGCCATTTCCGCTTAGCCGATTTCCGCCAAAGTTAAATAACCTACATACTTATTTTTAGCCGGAGAATTTTGAATCTGCAATAAAAAATAGAGGTTCCTATTTTAATTTCAAAGTTACCATGCTCCACCTACAAGGAGGAGAGGGGGAGTACTAATTTTAGCACTAATATATTTCATCGCAAAAGGGTTAAATTTTAAAAGGACATTTTGTTCGTAGAGGGCTTATTTTCCGAGATATTTTAAAGTTATAGCTTAAAAAAATCACCCGGTATATAGTCATTAAAATTTAGTAGGATTTTAAACTAGGAGTGCCATACTGAAAGAGCATAAGTTTCGTTTGTTCTCAGTTTATAATTTCCGTCTCTGACAGCGATGAATCTAGGTTGAATATTTTGTTTTATTAAGATTCCGGGCATTGGCAAACCAACCCCAGGACTTTCCGTTTGGCATGGTCTATGATGTTTTCAATGCACCTCATTATAATTTTGCGTTTTTTTTTTTTTTTTTTTTTTAATTGATAGCAGCTATTTGGATGAACTATTTACGAGTTTAGGACTGGTCATCAAACGAGTTGAAAACACTTAAAAGTATATATATGAGGAATTATATATTATAAAATTGTACAGCAACAAATGTCAACTATGTCCCATTTCGTAGTCACTGATATTTCTCAAGATTGTTCTAACAAATGTTAACGTTGTTCACACATTTAAAAAAAAAATTAAAAATTCATAAATTCTGATTAATTACACAAAATTTCAACCCAATTAGCAAATGAAAAATTGTTGACAACACACATATGTATTTCGATTAGACAATTTAATATTTTTATTTTGCACTTTTACAATCATTGTAATTATCTATTACAAACGGAATTGTTTCACATGACAAATTCCTTTTGCACAAAAACATTTCTTTCAATTTATCAAACATTCAAACGAGCGACACACACAGTATGGATTTATTAACAATTTCTTGGCGATTTCGTAATTTTTTGTTTTTTTGCAATTATTTCAACGGTAAATATTTTACTTAATTACAATTTTTAACCAATTGTTGTTAATTAGTCTTTTTAACCAACAACATATCAATATTTATTTTATGGTGCTGTCATAATGTTTTGTTAAGTGGATATATATAAAAAAAAAACGAATGATTGCTAAATCTTATGTCCATTCGTTTCTAAAATTCTCAACAATAATTTTTGAAATTCTTTTAAAACAACACCGACAAAATGTAAGACATAAAATTTAAATTTCTTTATAACAATTTACCAATTTTATAAATAATTATTGCTCTATTTAATATTGAATTGAAAATATATAATTTTTTAACCCGTTGGTGGTTTTGTGCAGTGGTTTTTAACGTCTTGTATCCATCATTCAAAATTCGTAGTCATGACATACACACACACACACACTTTCTCGAATGGGTTATAATAAATAATTAAGCAACAGACTTGGTATGACGATTAAATTTTTTTGAAAATTCAATTGATTGTTCCACTTCAAGGTAACCTTGACAAGGTTCTTTCTCAGCATTTTGTTATTATTATGTCTTGCGTTGTTTTGTTACGTTTTGGACATGTAAATTAAATCATAATAAGAAATAAATAAATTAAATTATATATCGGTGAAACTGAGAGCAATTATATAGATGCGATGAATGAATAATTTATAATTAGACGATTAGCATAACCATATATGTCAGAATTAAACGCACATCAATTAACTGTGTGTATTGACAGCGGGAACGAATTTTTGATTGGCTGCAAAATTAAAATTCTTTTTGCGGGATAGGTTCTCTATTGTTCGCCAAATTCTAAACATCACACGATAATCGCGCACATGTTCACCTTCTAAATTTAATACAACAGTATTTCTCAAATGTCATTGTGACTTGACTCAAAACCACAAATTTCGTGACTTACCTAATATACTTTGATACATTTTTCGATTTATTTGGTATCGTTTTATATAACAAAGAAACGACCACACCATAAACTCGTTAAAATCAGAGCACATATTCATTTCAGAAAATTATTCGAAGGATTAGTAGTATATGGTCACTGTGGTGTTAGCAGAACTACAGTAGATTAATTCTTGCTTTTATATAATACAAGGTGATGCAAATTGATTGTGTGCAACTGCCTGAGTGCATTAAACTAATTTTCGACCTCCTGTTTTAGAAGAGACCTGCTTTATTACTGTTACTAACGAGTAAACAACGGGCAACTGAAAACATAAGGTAAAATGTTCATCAGTTAAATGATGAATGAGGGACCTATCAAAACTGGATTGGATCTATGATTTATTTTCAAAGTTTAGGTGGATCAAAACTTTAGCCTAACCAATACCCACAAAACGATGTATTTAAAAACAAATTTGGAAGGAGCAAGCTGCGAGCAAGCTTATTCAACATTTGCAGCCACCTGGGGATAATTATGATAGCGATTGGTCGAAGAATTCGTATCTTGGGAAGAATGTCAACATCAAGCAGGATACCCGAATTAAGAGTTAAATTACACGTCACATCAACGGAGATAGATGATCAGCTCAAAAAATGTTGGGAGCTCGAGAAACTTCATCCACCTAACTAGATCAACCTAACAAAATCAGAGATGGAATGTAAAGAAATTTTTCAAAATTCATGTAAACAGCTTAAAGATGGGCACTACGAAATTTGTATCCCTTTCCAGAAGGATCCAACAACAAGCCTAGAAGATTGAAAACGAACGGCAATAGCAAGACTTTTTCAAGTCGAGAAAATATTGTCCAGTGATCCAATACTTAAGGAAGGTTAAAAAGCCTTTCTGCGGGTATATTAACAACTTGGTCATATGGAACAAACTGAGGAATATTAAGAAGGTACATATTACCTTCTTAATATTCCTTAGTTTGTTAAAACCAGTATGCTTACTTACCAACGTTATTTCTATTCCAGTATTTTTGGAATTCTTAAAGTTTTCAACAGGTTTTAAATTTAGAAGAAAAATAGCTTATTGCTTCAGGTTCATTTTAATTATTAAAAAACGAATTTACCGAAATCCTGAAGAAATTCCATGCTATCTAACTACTGTTGAACAAACCAGAGCACACAACAGACTTATAGCAGCAATTTAAGGTTCGAAATTTGCTGCTGACATCAAATCTCTAAAACCCAAAACAAACCAAGAAGCAACAGTAAACTGTTATCATTCACTCTATTTACTGACTAAAATGGTATATTAAGGGTTGGCGGTATAGAATACAAAAATCTCAATTTACTCTATAGGATGTATACAGGCGACATTAGCACAACTACGTACAGAATGTTAGCTCCTGTGTGGTAAACGACTAGTCAATCAAACGATTTACAACTGAGTAAGTTGTTTTTGATTGGGGGAACTGGCATCAAAACAATTAATGGGTATAAAACCAAAAGCAAGAGTCACTTCCTCTCGTGCATTTACCAATATGATTCACTTGGAGGTGACTAACAACTGCATCCTTCCTGGCAGCATTTAAACGATTCACTTCAAGAAGAGGACTGACTTTAAATATTCATAGTAATAAAGGTACTAATTTTGCTGGAATACAAAACGAACTTAACAAAGTGTTACAGTTGGCTATAAAACAAACCAACATTTATGCAGCATTTATCAACAATCAACAAGCAGCGAAATTTGCATCAAACTAACCAAAAATCATTTAAAAGGGTATACTGTGAAGCAACATTGGCTTATGAAGAATTTAACACTGTATTTACACAAATTGAGGCATGCCTAAACTCCAGGTTGTTAATCCCGCTGTCAAACGATCTGGACGATAGCGAGATGCCGTATCACTAGGCATAATATAAATACACTTAGTATTATCATGGTATATTAGCCCATTGACGTGCTAGATGTCGCTACTGGTAATCGTTTTAAAATAATCTAAATATTTTTTTATGTAATATCGCCTAAATTACATATATTTATTATAAATGTTGACGATATTCTATTGACATCTGGAACATCAAAGGGTAAACTGTTTTTTTCTTATAATGGTAGTAAACAGCTCAAAGATGGAACAGATCTCATAATCAGAAGTCTACCAACTATGAACTAACTAAAACAAGCCTGCAGGGAAAATAACTAATATTTGTATATATAAGGAAATATATCAAATATACAAACCTATATCTCCAACGCTCCATCTATATACTTACGGCCACAAATAGTACTATTTGTGGCAGATTTGTATCGATATACATATACACCGATGACTTTAGAATATACAAAGTGAACCAAGCCATTGATCAAAATCAAGAGGACGATTTTTTATGTGAATTGTTTCTACTACGCCAAGAACAATCATGGACAATATAACCATTCACACTTATCACACTTATTTAGAAAATAAGTGTGATAAGTGTGAATGGTTCATATCCAAGCAACTTCAAATTGATTCAAATCTATGGCTAATAGTAGAATTTAGTGCCCTATAGCGTACCTTGGACAGTTCTAGATAGCTGAACCAGACTCAGACAGTTTATATCCTATATGTGCGCAAATTATCGATTTTCGATTCGATTTTTGCGGTACCAACTCGATCATGTACATTTTTTATCTAATTTTAAATTTCAAAAAGTTATGCATGTTAAATTTGGACCACCTTATAATATTTGTGTAGAGGTTATTTTACTCAGTTAAAGTAAATTCCTTTATTTAATATTTTAATAGCAAACTTTTAAGAAATTTCTTTAAATTGGTTGAAGGTCACAACTTTATATTTGATTAACAATTTCACGTACAATTTAACCTTATATTCATTTAAATTGCATTGCAAAATTTTTAAATTGACTTTCAATTTCAATTGATTCTAAAAAAAGTTGAGTTGTTAATTAGTCTCGATTATTAATTTAGAACTAAATTTTATATTTGCATTTTAAATGCATAAAATCGATACTACAAATTATACATGTACTTCCTGCATGTAATTTTTCTTATACTGTTTTAAATATGGTTTATCAATATACTAGGGTCTCATGTAAATTAGTAACTTTCTTGACATTCCAACCTTGGTATTGACAGAAATAACTGTTATTTGTAGTGTATATATATTATTATTGCACTATACATTGTATTGGAAAGAATTCCAATTTACATTACGCATGCAATGAATTATGTTGAAGAACCAGTGACTACCTTAAAAACATATAATGTTTATACTGGTCCGTGTAGCGGTAGCTTAGATACTTTCGATATTTGATGCAAACTTTTTTGGTCTAATTTTGTGTCACGTCATGGTTCCAAAGTTATGATAAGAAATCCGGTGAGGGACGTACCCAGATCAATATATTTGAAATTATAGATTTTTTTTATTAGCTGGTAATTGTTACTGTTTAACCACCGGTAAATACATCCTCTATACTATGCTAAACTTTTGCTCTAATACTCCAGTAATTTTATCGTAATAGACTCATGAGCAGCGATCCTCTGCAGTGTATGTGGGTTCTGTAGTGCCTGAAATTTTCCGGCAATTTTAGATGAATGGTTTCATTTGAGGTAATTGTACTATCAACGCGATTACCCACTATAGTGTCCGCTCTTGTCAAATATTTGTTCTGAGTGTACTTTAATATCTGTTGCTTCCAGCTTGCCAATGGTTAGGAATCTAACCAATTCTGGTTAGATTCCTAGACAAGATTTGGGATTTTTGACCCAAACTATAATGCAATTTCTCAATGTGCGGTTATGATACAAATACAATTTTATGATAAATGTTTTTATCAAGGTTACCTTTGGCTATCATTACTTGCATATAATTTAGATCCTTTTAGCACAGTCTACTGAGGATTAAGCTTCGAGATAATATGCCTCCTTTACCGCATTTAAAATATGTTCAGAAACTCACTGGTCTAATTCCCAAGTATGTCTTCCATTTGGGGAAAGGCTTTGATTGCCAGTCAAGAACGACGGTGGAATCTGAATAATTTACGGTCTTGAATATTTATAATTTGCTGTAGGTGACTTAGTCTGGCTAACAAGAACGCACTACTTAATTTCAATTGAGACAATGTAGTATTTTTTATCGATCTAGCCGCAAATGCAATCTTTTGCATGCGTCATTCAATACATAAATCTTGGAACAAGCTTTTTCTGACAAAATAGGAAAACCAGTCTGTAACAGGTTGCCTCTTACCACTTTACGTTTTTACCAATACCTTTATTTCCGAAAACGTAATAAAATATCACTCAATAGATTATGCAGGGTTAGTCCTTTCAGCAATTATCGGTTAGAGAATATCCTGACCTTGTTTTGGCGAATGCATGCCACACGTAGTTTTGTAGTTGTAGAAGTTTCTATTCAAATCTAATGATAAATACAGATAACCGAATGGGGTTTTTGGAGGCACGACTTCTATCATATGTCTGAATCTTAGAAACTCTTCCTTGATTTTACATAATCCCATCTGGAATTTTATAATGTTTTTGATTTGATTGTCCATGGAATATAAAATTATGGGCTCCTGATATCAAATTCAACGAGTTGTTGGGTTCATCGTCTTGGCCTCCTGCTGTATTAATCAAAGAATTCATAAATTATCGTCGGCAATCATCGAATAATTGTTTAGTACCTCGTTCGGCCCTAACGGTATAAAGTCATTTAACATAAAATGTTTAACAACAAAACTGTTCAGCGCTTTCGATTCCAAATGTCAGCTAAATGTGATTTTCACTGATTTTATTTACTCACCTCAGTTGGAGCTACTTCTTCCCAAACTGGATAAAATTGGAGTGAGTATATTATTTTTGGATTGGATTGGATCGTGTCTGCGTGATCTGAAGCAAGTAGTTAAAATTAACGGGTTTACATCTAAGATGATTGAAGTTCATTCTGGAATCCCTCAGGACTCAACCAGGTCCTGTGTTATTTAATATTTTCATTAATGAAATTCCTTCTTTGTTCCAGTACTGTGACTGTGAATTATATGCAGACGACTTAAAAATTACAAAAGCTGTACGTAGCGAGCAATAATGTATTGATATGCAGGGTGATCTTGATTTGCTGTATTCTCCAAGAAAAAACCAGTTATTCATCATCAATATCTTATTGGTCACCAGCTTGAACGAGCTATGACATTCAAAGATGTGGGTGTTGTCTTGGACCATCAATTGAATTTCCGAGACCATATTGGTTTAATCGTGGCTAAGACTAGTTTTCTACTTGGCTTCATTCATCGTATTACAAAATATTTTCGTAATCCGCAATCACTTAAAACTTTGTATTGTTTTATTGTTCAGTCTAATTTGGAATATGCGTCCATTATTTAGGCTCCTGCTTACAATATTTATATTGATAGAATTGAACGGATACAGAAGAAATTTATTATTTACTATCTTCATAAATTGAATTGGTCGTTTAATCCGAAACTTCCAAAGTGGCTGAATAAAAAGAATTTGGCATCCTATGGCGGCCGCTGCAGAATTTCCGATTTGAATTCATTGCTTGTAAGACGTAGGTGTGCTACATCAACATTCATCGCTGATTTATTGAATTGTTCTATTGATTTCCCTGAACTACTTACAAATATGGATATTCATGTACCCTGCAAACCTGCTCCTGTCAAGAATTGTATATATTTGCCAACATTTAAATCTAAATACGCATATAACGCTCCGATTGTTATAGCCACTGTAAGAATATCAACCATGCACGCACCTTAATTCATATCATTTGTTATTGTAAATTTTTGTTAATTAAAAAGTGCCATCTATAAAAGAGTGGTGGAAGATAAGTAGTATAAAACACACTCATCTGTAGTTCCATTATTTAACGCATGGAAGAGTGTGAAAAAAAGACAAAATGAAATCAGTTAATAAAAGACAATCAAACGAGTCGGAATTGTAATAAGGCAAAATTATTTTTATTTTAAAATTTATCAAATTGTAAAATATACTTGTAATCAAAAAAGGATTTTTGTCCCGTTGATGTTGGATAAATTAATAAATATACTTTTAATGCAGTTATGTCTTACTTACAGATGTGATCGATCCAGGCTAGCTAGTGATTAATCGGTGGTGGTGGTAAATGGTTATGTAGCCTGCTTAATAATGATATTGAATTATTGAATCAGGGCTCTGACAATTTAAAGGACAGTGAAACCGTTTTATTTAAACTTGTTAATGCCATTGCACATTGCCTATTTCTTGGCAATGAGAAATTTTTGAAATTAAAAGAGAAACAATGTCATTCGATAATATGGTCCATTTTAATCGTGATCACGAACTACCGATTAGAAGTCTTTTTCGTGATATGACGAGGCATAATTCAGTGATTTATAACAAAATTCCTTTCCAGATTCTTCCTTCATGTTCTTCTCTAAATAAAAAGTTAAGTGCAGGTTTTTTTAAAAGTATAAGCTTCTTTTTATAGCTGTTGCTATTTAGTTGTATGCTAACATGTCTTCTTATAAATTAAAATGTTTAAAAGTTCTTTTATATCCTTTTTATTAGGAACATCCAGTTCCAATCGCGAGCTTTAACAGCTCTTTAAATGGCAAATTCGCTGTTTTTCAAATGGGTTTCAAACGATTGGTAACTTCTGATGCTAAAAAAACTATAATTCGGTAAATGCGGATTTATGGGCACAAGAAAACATGAAGTTCAACCGCGTGATTGATATCAAAGTGCCAAAAATTAATTTTAAATTCATTTTGCAGCCAAAAGTCCGCCGGAATAAAATTTTAAGTTGTTCCAGGTTTGACATGTCGTCAACTGATAAATGTAGAAAATTTTTGTTGATTTTTTTAACTCTTAGGTTTAGAAAGCCACACAATAGAAACAGCGGTTTATATATATGAAGGGCAACTTCTACACTGCAAGTAAAATTCAATTTGTCTATCATAAACCGAATAAATCAAAATCTCATGGTGTCATTAGACGCGTGCCTACCGGTAATAAAATTCTAATTACGCGTATTCAAGAAATTAGTAAACATTTGTTTACATTTTTATATGAAGGTCGTGTATACTCTGCGAAGGCTATAATCCCTGGACAAAAGAAATTCTAACAATTTTACGCGCAGTGAGTCATGGTAAATTAGTTACAAAGGAAACTATTAACAATAATAACTACTTTAGGAATTATGTGCGCGGTGTCAAGGCGTGCCCGTATATATATTCATAATACCACCCTACTTCCTACTCTCGAATTTTCGAATATTCCGTTATAACAGCATAATTTTCATTTTGTCAATCAAATCGAACATGTTTATACAAGATTTTCAAACACGAAATCTTATTGAATTCCAAGGTTTCAATAACAGCGAGCTCAAGACAATACTCAAATAATTGTAACATAAATAATTAAACTGCTTAGGCTGAATCTTACCTTCAGATTGAATTTTTTTTTTTTTTTTTTTTTAATTTTCGTGTTTAACTTAAACTATAACATGATTAACAAATCCCATTTTGTACTCGGTTTGTTGTTAAAAGACTCGTAAAATACCAAAAAAAAATAATTTTAATTTAGTTGTTAGTCTTGGTTTGAGATTTGCTTACGAAAAAACAACACAAAAATAAGAAAACCTACAAGCGGCATATTATGTGTGCGGAGGACGGTTAATTGTCAACATTGATTAAAAGAATTGACTGCCGCAATCATCCCATAAATACGAGTCGAGTACATAAATTACTAGAATTTTGTTTCTCTGTATTGCTGATATATCAACAAAGTTACGATCGTAAAAAAATCTTAAGTAAACATTTTACCGTAAGTTAAATGAATGAAGTCATAATATAAAGCTGTTCTGGAGTGCGAGGGTGGCATTTTATAGGTACTTTGAACTATATATAATGCTTAACTAAAAATGTTTTTCGATTCCATTGTTTATGACAAGTTTACTCGTTTAGTTCGAGGCAAAGTGTGTTACTTCATCGTAATCGCACTTTCCCTTTCGGCCAAATTGAATAAAACAGCAAAAGTAAAAAAAAAATCAAAAGTCATTATGAAATTCGTTCTCTTCATATTCCATTCATTGCCCGCACTAACTGACCTTGCACAATATAATGATCTTAAACTTATATCATATATTTAAGAATACGTTTATATAGATACAGGGTGATTCAATTGTGAGTATGAATATCGAATTGTTTGAAGTCATTTTTAATTATTATCGTTTCTGCCTAATCTTTTCTTAATGCCGTAAGTTTCTTCATAATTTTTGCAGTCATACTATATACTAAGTCAATAATATTTCCTGGTGCTTTGACTCCACAACCTAAAATAGATCAGATCTTTCATTGCCAAAGTGCGGACACTTTAATTGCGATGAGTCCAACATCGGTTAATTATCCCATCGCCCCTACCTCGTACACAGTTTCCGCATGGATCATATTAGAATTTACCTGGAAATACATAGTTATATGCTCCTTAGCATCTACACAAGACTGTTCTAAATATACCCAAACCTCTCTTAAGGTGCTAAAACCCTTATATATTTCATCATTTTCCTACTGGAGGTCAAAACTTTTGCTTCATCTGGTATCGGCCGTCATAAATGTTGTTCCACAACAAAGAAGCTAGCTCCAACCCTTGTGAAACTCCTCCGTTGATGTGATAGTATTTTGTGTATCCATTGCTCGCGTACTTTAAAACTCCATTCCTAAAAAATAAGCCACTATATGTACCACCCTTTCATCTGACACCTGCAATTGCCTCTCACGCCGTATTTCGTGGTTTGTTTCGGACCTTACATGTTGATATAAGCGTCTAGCCCAGAGGCATTTCTTACGCAGCTCAGTTATTTTCTTAGTCTACCAATACACTGGAAGCTTCCAGCTATCAATTGATCTCCAAAGCAAACGCTTCATCACAAGCTATTTTAATGTAATGTAATCTGTCGTTACATAGCTTTTTTATGTTTTAATCCATGCACTCTTTTCTGGGCCGAAGTTCTCTCAACTCTTTCGCTATTAATTTAACTCCCTATTTTACGCCGATGCCAGCTAAATCGACGCACGAATACAGGTTCGTTTTGAATATCCCTCTGCACATTTCATTGCTCCAGCCAGCCTGTAGGGACGATAGTTTGGCTCATGAATTCTGCACTTTAACAGGGGATCATAGTTGAGTTTATCGTCATCACTGATCAAAATCATGTTATGAAAAAACCCTTTTTCAATCTTTCCCGTTGGTATTCGAAATTGCTACCTTCTGACCCAAAATTCGCAGCTTTGAACATTGCACCAATTGCTCGGTCAGTAGAGTTGAATCTCTAGTACTAGCAACTGTGCCTCCTCATTCAGAAGCCCGCAGCCATTAAAATCACCTGCAATCAATACAATTCTGTATTGATTGTAGGTGATTCTGTACTCTGGCAAAGCTCTCGTAAGAGTGGTTTTAATTTATGGTTTATTTGTTTTCAATGGAAGTTTCACTATAAATTGACCCTTATCAGAACGGGTGGTACTTTTGTCGAAATGATCTTCATACTTTATTTCTTCCTTTGAATAGTTTGCTATAATTGCTTTAAAAGTTTGTTGTAACTTCTTCTAGCTCCCAAATATTCCTTAAAGTTTTGTCGATATCCACTCCATAATAAGAAAGGTTATTGTTGATTAAAAATTCTGTAAATCTGTGGTTAAAATCTGTGGTTAAAAGTTCATAGGAATGAACACTTCCTATCAAAAGATCAATTGGATTTATTTGGCCAAAATTGGGAACATCTATTGGTAAGTATCTTAAACGGTGAAAAATTGAATCTGAGTATACAAACCAAGGAACTACGGCAACAGAAATCAGTTGAAGATCTGGCGCAGAAATGGACAAAACACCTAACACCAAAACAAAAAGCGAAAGTTTTACCGGAAAAATGCATGTCAATTTTCTGTACTACGCTAGAGAAAAATGACAAAACAAACATGGTAAAACACCGGATCGACACAGAATCCGCTGTTATTGCCATTGACAAAGCAGACCGAAAGGGATAGTATGGTAACCGAAATGAAAACATTAGTGGTTATTGAGCGATCGAACAGTCCTTGGAGCTCGCCAATGTACAGGTGGAAAAAAAGATGGCAGACTAAAAGCATCTTATTTTAGACAGAATGCGTCGATTATACAAAGCTCAACAACATAACAAAATAGGATTTTGGCAGAGAGGATTTATACTATTAGAGATTCGTACCAGGATTACGAATGGCGTTGGCAGGAGTTTGCATGAGCTGACCAGAAAAGGCAAATCATTTGAGTAGAAGGAAAGTGCATTCAAGGAATTGAAAAACGGTTATGTATGGCAGCACTACTGACATACCCAGTACACAATAAAACGTTTATTGAAATCGTAGACAAAAGTCCAGTAGTAAAAGCATATTGGGTACAACGGGGCAGTTTGCTTATCAAGAATGGAAGTCTAAAGCGGATTTAGCAGTGTTCAGATAGGTATTCGGCGCAATCTTTAATAATGGTACCTACGATTTGGGTTTCAGAGATTTTAAATTGCGGTTAAATTGCCTGCTCGAAGAAGTCGAAGTACAATGCGGCCGTAGTAGGTTGGGGCACAATTCGAAAGAATTGCGAAGGCTGATTCAAAAGCATTTCCAACCATTGATAGTGGAAATAAATATGTGCCGGTATCAATGTATTAGCAAATTACCGTAGGTATATCCAATACCAAATTAGGATAAACGAATACCGCGAATGTTGTGTTGAACAATTGGATTAGTCGATTTGGAGTACCGATATAGAGGTTCATTTGGATCAATGACATAATTTTGGGTCAGTTATGTTCCAGGAGACGGTTCCAAGAGATGCGTCATATGCTAGGCATTAATTAAAACACGAACGACACCAATGTACCCTCAATCAGACGGCGTGGTGGAGCGAATGCCACATTGGAGGAGAACATCGCAAAGACTGTGAAGAAAAACTAGCGCAACTGGGATCGGACGATTCCTCTGTTCCTAATGGCCTATCGATCGGTGGTTCACGATATACTAGGAGCTACTCCCAAATGTCATTTTTGGTAGTAATTTGAGACTTGACTAAACAGTGTTGAAGTGGAACCTGTTGTGTATTGTGTATTTACTTGTGAATTGATGATTTGTGGACAATAAATACCAGTGGAGTTTATTTGCAATTCAGTGATACGAACTGGCCATATAGGCACAAACGTAACAATACTAACAATATAAAAATTGTAAATAGCAAGTATTTATGTATAAAAATAAAAAAATGTATCTCCGGGACTAGCCATTAGCTATATATCAACAAAATGATGTGGATTAATTAAGATTAAGCAAAAAACCGTTAGTAACTTTTGAAATACATACAAAACTCCTTACGGAAAAACTTTAACCAATCACTGTTCCTTTCAACTATTATTTTCGGTGAATCACCCTGTAAATGATATAAGTAAATTACTTGACCCAAGAAATCTACGTCTTTATACAAACCCAATTCGTTATGCCAATCAAAACAAATTTGAAATTTTGGTGGTTTTCAAGTTAATGAAAATAAAAAATTTCCTCTGAGCGGTTTTAACCGCCAATTCCTAACCATTTTCTTAATTAAATTTATTTTCAGACATTTATACGTGTGTGTTTGAATGATCTGTTAACGATAATTGAACTAAATCTTATATACGACTTGTGTGTTGATTTGTAGATTAGCCCGAATTGTGTTATTGAAAGTTTTAACGTAATTAAATCGAACAAAGAATTGTTAATTATAAGATTTTGGGATATAGAATTGTTGATTGGTTATACGCGGCGTTATACGCATGCAAATTAGTGAAATTGTTGTAAACATCGACGACCTTGTGCAAAAATTTGCACTTGAAGTTCCAATTAATTCTAATCCGTTCGATATGATTTATTCCATTTATGGGCGGCCATATAATTTGTCCATTAATCATATTTAAATTGTAATGAGCGTAACACTCAGATAATATATTACCAAATTTATGATGACTTTAGCTTCTTAACCTTCATGTGCATTACAAAAAAAAATATAACATTAAATACGACCTTGTACTTGATAAGAACACAAAAAAAAATATGTAACCAATTACAATAAATTTTGTAGTCACGAATTTAATCTGAATTGAGATGAAGACCAGAAAATTGTTGGTCAATAAATTTTAGGTTTATAGGAACAAAAACAAAAATCATTTCTCATAAATTATTAACGGTCGCTAGCGGTGTTACGAAATTATGTGTGTGCTTATTACCTTCACGAAATAATTAAATATCAATTTCACATTCGGTAATTTGGTACATTTGGTACGTACATATTGCGCGTCGCATAGATTTTGTTTTTTTGTTTTTCTTATTAAAACGGGCGGACATACAGATTTTTTGATCTACATTCACTTAAAAAAAAATCGATAGAATTTTTATCGAAAGACCTTCATGGTGATTGAGATCGTTATAAAAATATTATCCAAATTGATAGTATACAGTATGATCTGTAGAACACTTGCCAGGTGATTATTCAGGCGCTTGGTAAATCAACCAAGTTCTTTACTTAAAAGGTGTCAGAATGTAAATGCTGTTGTAAATAAATTCTGTATTGGTCTGGACGCCTGGTCTATATACTTTTTCTAGTCAATTGTTTTTGGATATTTTAGTTTCTGTTTTTATTTTTAACACTGTGACTGAAATCTTTAGTACATTTTTTTAGTACTAGTTTTTGACATTTATATAAAAATGTTCTCTTGCATTTAAAATTGTTGATAGTTCGAATAAGTGCTTTATTTTCAAATAAATTTCAAAAGTTAGTACTAAAAAGAATTTTGCTGACCATCCAGAGCATTTTCTCGTAAATTAACACTCGTTAGTTCCATGTTTCTGTTAGACTCAATTTCAGATGGCATATTCAAAACTTATGAATAAAGAGAATATTTTAAATACTAAAACGCTCTCTATCTTTTTAGTACTCAAAATATTTTTTTAAACATTTTTTCAGTACTAAAACTGTTTATTCTAGTCCTAAGGCTGTATGCAAAATCTTAGAAAAATTAATTTTAGTTTATTGAAATTAACTTTATACAACAGTTCAATGACCGTAAGTTAAATAAACCTGAACCGACTTAAGTCGAGCAATTACTCAGTTCGGGCAGTTATCAATGTTTGTGATATTTGCATATTTACAATATGGTTTATTTTCCCACAGAGGGTTTTCTATTTGAATGAGATGACCTTCATTTTTTTTGCACATTACAGTGAAGTCTACATATGATCTCGAACGCACATTATAAGTTATTACAGTTAGGTTTACTGTACAGTGTGGGATATCGATCGCTGCAGAAATATGGCAGAAATCAGGCAGTAGTTTACTATAGAAACCAATTTTACCAAAGTTTCACATCTCATACAGAAATATATGTTGAGGGAATATATTACCCTATAGGACATAATATATAACGCATGTTTCCAACCACTCCAATCATCGATTCAACCGCACAGCTCTCTAAGCCACAAACTATCACTCAACAATAACCTAATAGTGGGAGCAATTATCGAAGCTAAAGCTTCTTCGGCATTTTAGTTCGTTTTCGAGAACGTGCGATTGTGTTTACGAATTATATAGAAAAAATGTATCTCCAAATTCGAATAACTGGGAAATATACAAACTCCATTGAATCGTTTGGCGTAAATTTCCATAGAATTACCCAAAGAAGATTACTGAATGTTTAACGTTACCTACGAAACAGCGTCAGCACCGTACTTTGCAACTAAAACTGGAGCAACGGTTTCAGACAATAATGCGACCAGATTTCCTAAAGCTGCAAAAATTTTCAAACAAAATCTGTATGTGGACGATCTATAATGTCTGGAGCAGGAAAATAGCTAAAAATTATTACCGATCAAAATTCCAGTTCAGTCAAACTGCTGGGGTTAGAATGGTATCCGAAGGGCGACTCCTTTCAGTTCAATGTTGTAGTGAACCCAGAAAATACCAATACCAAACGAATGTTATTCGAGGCCTTCAAAATCGTTGATTCAATTGGATGGCTGACACCATGATCCACTACCCACCAACATTTCAAAACTATGGCAAGAATTAAAACAAGAAGGAAGCAACCAAAGAACATGGATTCTTTTGTGGACTACATGGATTCTTTTGTGCGTCTGAGTTCGCGTATGCCACCATCATCTATATGCTAGACGAAACCCAGTCAAGCCTTGTTCAAACCAACATAGTGAGGGCCAAAACCCGAGTTGTGCGTATTAAACAATTGTCTGTTCCACGGTTCGAATTATGTGGACAATAACACAATAACACGAGACAATAACACGTCTAGATTAATAAAAACAGTCGACGAGGCACTTCAAGTTGCACAAATAGAAGATTTCAATTAGACTGAATTCTCAACGGTATACTATGGTGGTTATCATCATATCCCGATACGCTGGAAGAGCTATGTGACTAACTGTACAGTCAAAAGATTGAAGTTACTCTCGAGAAATGGCTGGCGTTATGTACCGACGAAAAAAAAACTCTGCCGAAGGAGCGTCACGAAGGATATTGCATCAAAAGAGTCATTCTGGATAAGAGCAAATTAATGCCGTTAACTTCATTTATAGATAATCATGGAATCCTACGAGTAGGTAGAAGGACTCATAATTAATCGCTCGGCTTACTCAGACCCACAGAGGAGTATGAGCATCAAGGCAGTTCTTATAGGATCGGTCAATGATCTGTCAACCAGACCATTCCTAGCTATCTTAAAATGGTTTATGGGAAGAAGAGGAATATTTTCAGACATGCTCAGCGTCAACGGCTCCAATTTCATAACCAACTCCAGAAACGGTAATAATACCGTTATTAATTTTGTATTATAAATTACCATACAAGGTGGCAATTTTCAGCACCATTAGGACCTAATTATGGTGGACTTTGTGAATCGCCCGTCCCATCAACCAAGCACCATCTAAGTTAGTTATAGGGATCTACAATGTCTTTCAACTTTAATAGCCCTACCGAGTAACAACTCTACGGGACAACAACTGTTTCAATTATTTCTAAATATTTTCTTTCACCTTAATCTACCACTGACGCAACAATGTTGCTTCTCCACCTCTAGTGATTTTTATTAGGTTTTAGTTAAGACCAACTCATTTGCATTAATTTATTTCTTAATGGCATAATTTACTTCCTGTCACACTGGATATATAGAACAAATAGCTTATGTATCCACTGGTGGGATGGTGGCATTCATTAGAGTAAGTTTACTAATATAATTAAATTATACCTGCAAGCATGCTTATGTTTCATTCGAGGTGAGTCACCTCTTAGCATAAAACCAACCTTACTACAAACCTAGTAAAATCGTCCCCTGAAAAGGATGCCAAACCAGATAACTGTCACTATACTGATTGCCAATTTTTTACGCAAAGACACTGTGTTATTTTATAGTATTTAAGTTTTAATCCGGTCAGCGAACCTCCCTCCACACACCCTGCATATGTTTAGTTAATATAACAATAAAATTATATAATTGATCTTGGAAGCTCGGAAATATAATATCCGTCACTATATACATTCCAAAGTATCGTGATTTGATGGTTCTATAAATCATACTGTAAATATATAGAACAAAACACAATACATTTTTTTAACTATGGTAAATTGTGTGTTGCTTCCGGCTATTTGCGGTTCGATCGTTTATTATTTACAGTAAATGGTCGTGATCGGACTAAATAAAATTGATTTCAGAATTTATTTGTAAAAAAAAACTTGTTTTATTTGTTAGCTAATCTCATCATCAGGGTCCATAGAATTATTGAAACGAAAATTTATCACCATTGTAAAGAATATCGATTGGCATTCGTTAACTGGAGGCCATGATCCACAAGGCCACTTTGTTGCTTTACGTTGGATATGATTTTAGTGGTGATGGACTATTTGGGCAATATAAAGAGACGTCGCAACCCATATAGAAAAATTCACGTACAATTCGACGTAAAAATTCCGTGAAAATCAAGAGATATGTTGATCAGATTTCAGATGACAATCAATGGCACGGATTTAGCGATGATTTAGCGAATTTGTATACGCTGCTTCGATATAAGTAAAAACCAGAATCGATAACCAATATGTGACAAGGTTAATCACGGTAAAATCTGAAGTCACCTCCATCAACCAAATTGTAAAGTCAAAGCAGCTCTCCTTTCTGGAATCCTTCATAATTCGCTCACAGGTTGAATCGTGTCTTCATTCACTTCTGTTCGCAATGTTACTCTTGACGGTGGCTTGAACGTGCATCATCATTCTTCATAGATTGGTTCACTGGGAGCACAATTTGCTGCCTATTGCTATTGCCCTCAGTCAGTTTCCAAGATCTTATCAGCATCCCTTATTATATGCTTAATGACTGTCACTGCGCCCATAGTAACTCTTAAGGATTGTACTTTCAGGTGCGATGTTTCGCCACTGTGCTATTCTACCTTCATCTACCTATTTGATTACTATGGTGCACAAAAGAATCGTCTTGTATCTGCTTTTGTCTTAGCTGATCCTTTGCCCTTAATTCATGCCACTATTGCAGAACAATTTTTCTCTTCTTGTTTGGCACAGTTGCATTGGGCTGCGCAAGGTCTCCTGGACATTCCATCTGCGTTGTCTATGCTTCATCTTAAAGGTGTAGACTTACAGTTGTTTAACCTATCTTGCTACCTGTCACTCTGGTATATTGAACTGCATTTGCCATTTTAGTGCCGCATGATCGGGCCGAAGAATAAATTATATGAGCTTTTCGCATGCATCAGCGTTGGTAGCAAAAACATCAGCCAATTTTTCTAGTACCTCTGCAACTGTGAGTGATTGTTCCTTTAGAAGATGTTTACACAGCAAGCGAATAATCTGTATTCTTTTTTGGTGTACTGACCGAGTAATTTGTTCATGAGAGTGGCAATTTGCAATGTAATTGATGTCCTATCTTTGCCAATTACGAATCCACTGTTGATGACATTTATGTTCGGGCTCGCGTTCATAATTTGCAATGGTATCTTTGACGTGCGTTTTACCAGTGTTCTTTTGCAGAGTAAGCTAAATGTATTGGGTCTACTGATCCCATCTTGCTATCCCCTAAATCTAGATTTATTCTGGCAAAGATGGTTACTTCTTACATTGGTGGAATTTCTATCGTTTCTTCGGTGACGACCCGTAACTCGTTATATTTGTTTCCAGTCATTTCCAACTGAACCTCTATAATTTGCCAAGTTAAAACCTGGTTTTTTATATCGAGTCTAAGCCCAAGATGCTGTTATCAGTTATTATTGTATAAGCAACTTTTTTTAAAGAAGGTGGCTCTCTTCTTTATTGCCAAGTCAGGACGTAATCCTTCGTTAACCATTTTTCAGATTATTTAGAATGCTGTCAAATATCGGTTCATGTCGTATTGCACTCAGGTAATTATCACTATAGCTTCGCCTTTCTAACTAACATTTTAATCGAATCTTGGTGAAATGTTGACATGGAGTTTAACGTTTCCTTAATGTTTAGTTAGTTGACAGCATTGGTAAAGATTAATGTGACTTGTAAGTAACACTATAGGCAAATTAATGCTATTATTGTAATAACTTATCCGCTGGCCGAAAGTTGTTGGTGATATAACAGGACTAAGATAATTATCAAAAGCAAATGCACATCTTACGGTCCATTACGACTCTAAAATGTTTGCTACATAACAACATTTTTTACTACCAATTTCCAATTGCATTTCCATTACTCATCAAACTCGTTATACTATCATAACATAATTTCAAATCCATTATAACTCCATTAATCTATACGATATGTGCAATTACAATAATATCGGTTCATCATCCACTGAACCTTGACTTCGTTCAAATTACATAAATATTGCGCATACACAAATATACATATATGCATACGTACCGTCATGTAGCATGTTAAGAAGTTATAAATAAAAAAATGCGAAGACTGCCCATTCAACAAGCGAGTATATATATGAAAATTAATGTATAACTTATACGAACGCTAGAGCGTAGGTATTTATGTTGTCTATAAGAAAACAGCAAGTAGATGTAATTCAAGACATTCAATTTAACATCATCTTGAAAATGTATCTTTACATAAATAATTTATTCGCGTACGTGGTTTTGATTCTAAACGCCACCTCATATATCGTATCCTATATCGTATTCGACCAGCATATAGCGCGATTACAAAATCCACCTTCTCTATTTATTATGTTTGGTATGTTAAAAAAAATGAATGTACTAAAACTATAACAACACCATGACCTTTAACCACATGGTCTATTCAGAATAAAAATAAAAATAAAAATTCGAAAATTTTAACATAACACAACAACAACAAAATGGTAAATTAACTTCAAATTTTTTTTCTGCATGTTATTAATTTGCATACACTATACATATATATGTACACAAAACTTTAGAGAAAGACACAATGGTTTTGATTGTTTTACCGTGTTCAACTCGTATGTGTAAACGTACGAGTATTTTATCATTTTGACTGTTATTAATTTGTGTTGAAAGCGATCAAATTTTTGTAAGGGAAAACAATTTATAATTTTCAAGTAGCCGAATCGTAAGTTGATCAAGATTTGTGTGGGAATTTGTGTTGAAATTTTTTTTTTTTTTAAATTTTGACAGAATTTATTTCGATTTATTATGTATATGTAGATATACAGAAGTATGTATATATTTTAGACCACAAGAGATACCGCTTATAGAATTTGTTTAAAGTTCAAAGTGTTATGGTTTTGAATGGTGGTTGCTGCCCTAGTCTTTATTTAACTTAATATTGTTTTTGCGGACTTATCCGAAATTGCGTCTAATTTTACCTGTTGTCTTGCATAATTATCATAAAGTATTGCATTTTCCCATAAGCAAAATATGTGAATTGTCTTATGATATAATAAAGTTGTATGAAAATTCGATATTTTTCCCCCAAAGTCACGCGCACCCACAACTTTCGCAGTTTTTATTAATCAGACTAGGTTGCCAATGAATATTTTGTGAAGCCGAAACTCTCTCAATTCGTTCGCGGTTGTTTATTTCCGTCCTACTTCACACTGTTACCAGCCAAATCAAAGACACAAAAAGATCCACATTACATTGTTTAAGCCATTATGTACCGGCGTAAATGATGGTTTGGCCCATGAATTCTGCACTCCAACAAAGTGATCAAAGTGATGCAAAATCTTTTCCCTTTGGGATTCAAACCCGATACCTCCCGATCTAAATACAGCAACTTTAACCACTGTAGGAACTGCACGGTAACGTTTTTTACTTACGTATAGTAGCTAATCGTAAGCTAAAGCATTTTATTATTGCTTTAATGTTTTTACTAGTTTAGATTGTGCTTTCTGAATGCGTTAGTAGATTTTGAAACTATGAATTTAACAAAAACGAATTCCTAAATTTGTAAGTATTCTAATTCCAAGAAAAGCGACCGTTGAGATTGAGTTTTATCTCTTTATTCACTGGAAATATTGCTATTAAATGCATAGTTAGGGATTAACCAAAAATTGTACGCTCAAAGACTTTGAATAAGGGACACAACGACTTATCAGTCTATAGTTTAAGGCTTACTATTTTATTTTTCTTTGGTTTAGGTATTGGAACTACCAGCGCGCCTTCCCAAATTTTAGGAAAGTAGCTTAGATTGAAGCAAATATTGTACAAATATCTGAAGTGCATTTCTAAACCCTACATTGTAGAACGTTGTAACAACTGTCATTGCATCATGTATGATGTAACAATATGGTTTACAATGACATGGTTTCAATCAAGCTTCAAGTCAAAATATATAAAACTAAGAAGAAAAATTAGATTTATAGTGGTATGCGATATTTATTATCGTTTATTATGATTGTCATAGCAACGAAAAAAATCAAATTTTTATCATATGGAATTGGTGTATTCCAATACTACGTTTTAGTTAGAGTGTCAAATAACAGGTGCGCTACTTCCCATGTGTTTGGTATTTTTTCCTGCGAAATTAATTTTAAATCTTTAAAAAAATATTAAAAAATTAAAATGTTTATAAATTTCCAGATTGTTTGCTTGAAAATTAAATACCAAAATAAAAAAAATCTCCAAACCTATTTTATTCGAATTTCAATTCCAATTCTAAAGTTAAAAATAATACGGCTATTATTTTTCCGTGTTTTATTGCATTTTAAATTTGAATACCACTAAAACACAAAAAGCTCTATATTTTGACAGCTACAAGTCTACTATCGAGAAGATTTGGAACGCCAAAACGCACATATGTGTTGATAATAAGGCAGGTAAAATTAGGCACAGCTATATCTCCTTACTGATAAGGTGTAGATCAGATTTAAATCAGAATAATTTCAGTTTAGTTATTTTGCTACCTGGAAATTAATTTGCCACTATATTGAGCATACCTGTTTCAAGATTTATACTAAGCCCAAGAAAATCGATTACGATGTAAATGAAGGATTTGATCTATGAAAATCAACATCATACGAAAAAAAATTAAGTCGTAATCAAAAAATCAAACCGAAATTGAATTAAGGAACTGTATCTTTCTAAAGCATTATAGTGATTACCAAATCTCGCAGTGTGGCCGAACACACTGAAGTCACAATTGGTATCACCACAAATATATTATCATTAGGACCGTATACATAGGACCGTATATTGTACAAGAATCGCTTCTATATCATAATATACATCAAACCGTTCCTAAAATATACCATATGATATGTCTTGAATATTGGATATGTCTTATATACATACCGAGCATTTGCCTTATTATTTGTAAGACGACTGATTCAAATACATTTTTTTTGTTCTCTGTGAATCTTCATCGGTATTCTAAATCTGATAATTTAAGTTTTGACAATCACATCAGTTATCGCTTTTGTCTCTTAAATTACTTTTGATTTTTGCTAAGGTATTTCATATTGCTACCTCTACAAACGTCTTGCCACTTTCAAAATGGCTCCTTTCTCTTTAACAATTAAGCAGCTTGATTATTTTTAGTAGTATCGTCAACAATTACCTCACGTTGTTGTCAATGCTTTTCTAATTTCGTTTAAAGCACTACATTTCCATTTGCAGACTTGTCTGCAAACTCTATTCCACATTCGGTTCCAATTTGCTTGGTAATCATTGCGTAGGGTATTGGAATCGTTCACTCTTCCTAGTTCTTATTTTTCTAGTTCTTTATTTCGTAACTCTATTGAATTGTTCTCATTAATCTGGCTGTTCAATTCACAAATCCACTGCTGTTTTCATGTATTGGTTTTCAATGCGATCAACTCTCTTATTTCTATATCAAAACTGCAAAAAAATTGTTGACCCTTTGGTTGATAGCCCATCTGCATTGTAAAGCGGCATTTAGATAAAGCATAGAATCGAGGTCAGAGATTTATCATACGACCATTATAACGACTTTTCAAATTGTATATATGTCCACACGATATATACCACAAGGAAAAAAATGGGAAAATAATAAGAAAAAACTGTAACAAGCGACCACACCCAACATAACAATTTCATTTCTAATTCAATTTTGTTTCTTTGATCTTGTTAAGGTACACAAACAAACGTTTAAATGTTAGGTCTTAGATATTTCGAGTATGTTCTTTGTAATATTATATCGGTTATTGTAATTTTTACTACCCGTTCGTTTAAATTTATTTGCGATAAAAAGCTAGATAAAAACAGTTACAAAGTGTGGACTATATCTCAGGAGTCAAAATTGTGTATGTGTACCCTCTCTTTTGTTCCTTCTTCGAAATCGATAGACCAACCGAGTTGACTGAATATAAAATAAAATGTTGCGGTAAATGTCAATTGAAGTTGATGTGGTTCAATAATTCATTTAAACCAGATGAATAACTTGCACAAAATTGTTATAGATCCAATAATTTTTTGCAATTCTTACTATGGGTGTTGCGATGTTTGATGAAATCAGCTGGGGTTATAAATCCAAATTATTCTAATAGTTAAAGTTCTTCGAAATTATTGAAAAACTAAAATCGATATTTCCTAATTAGAAGCTCCGCAAAGTTTACCGACGAATATGTAACGGTAGGTTTGGAGAACGAAGCTTTTCGAAATAAAAATACCTTTAAATTTTATCTCAGAACTATACTACATGCGACTAGAACGGTTAGTATGATTAGTAACATAATCAATAGAGAGTAAAGTTTTTGAAAATTTGTACCATAAGCAACGTCAACAATATTCGTTACCGACCGTAAAAGACATTCTAACACATAATTCAAGTAGATATAAGGCCGTCTCCCTGTCCCGACAACACTCATTTTACAAGTACTTGTAATCTGCTCTTCAGTTTTGTAGGCGGTAAAAACATATTATGATGTGCATTCTATAACAATGCATTAACAAACGAACTATAACAATATGCATAACCTACATATTGTATTCATCAACAACAATATTGCACTGAAATAGTAACAGCACCAGGATTGTTTTCGCAGCACTAGTTTGTCATTCTAAATCTCTTGTCCATCAATCGATTTCTTTGGGTATTTCCGGTTCTAATTTTGACTACTTGTTATATAAAAATGTTATAATAAAAAATTATTTAAAACTAAGCAAACGATTTACAATTTATAAATTATGTGTTTTGATTGGTTGGTTTATAATGACACAACTAAAATAATGTTCAACGAACATTAAAAACTTCGTTCGTTTTCCGATGCTCACGTGCAGTGAGCATCGGACACGACCCAAATGTTTTATAGTAAAAATTTTATTGATTTGAATTTAATTTACAAATGTTGTTGTAATTTTTACAACAACAACAACAAGAAAATATACAACATCAATGGCATTATTTAAATCCAAAGAAGATTTATGTTAAATCCAAAGTGAATTTAGCTAAATCAAAAAAATTGGATTTATGTGTTCAATTTTAGTTAATGCGACGATTCATGTACAAAATTTATCTGATAGACATAAATTATAATAACTTTGATTGATACATGTATAAACTTTTATCGCAAGGATATTTTTATGTCATTTTTGTCGTACGATAAAACAATATGGCGGGCTTTCAATCAATCAAAACGGTTATAGTTTATGTCTATCAGATAAGTTTTGTACATGAATCGTCGCCTTTAGTGCTCACCACTTGATTTTGTTTTATTATTATGGCGACTCTTAAAAAAGATTGATTCTACTGTCAAGTTGTTCGATTTGTCAAAATAAAACAATATATCGAGAAAAATGTTTGCTCGACGAGCTTTAGCAAGCTGGATTTTTTGAAGATTTACCCCTCTTTTACTAACACGAAGAAATAGTTGTCAATTTGCTACCAATTTTAAATTACATTAACGATTTGTTTATTTTTTTATACGTACAAACAAAAGTTTCTGTATAAAAAGCCAAACTCATCGCGTAGCACACTATTGGATGATCTATTGGATGAATTTGGCTTTTATTACAGTGGGGTTTGGTACAAAATGATACACACATACATATTTAAAATTGAGGAAATTTATTGTTTTGTTCGATTTGCAGCTAAAATACAAATTGCTTTGCCAAAGAGGGGATAAAATGAATCGAAATCGACATTAAATACTCCGTGAATTTAGACAAATATTTCCCCTTATGTGTAAGTTTTCTTAATCGACCAACAATGTCAAACAGTTACGTCACTAAAGAAGTTTCTGTTTCTAAAAACGAATCTAGAGGTAGATGTCCTATCACTTCTATAAAATCCTTTCTCATTAAATGAATTCAGTGGTGGTTTCGATCATCTTTGCATATTAAGTTACGGGGATTTTTGTAACAACGTAAAGGAATCTACAGCGTTGTAAAGCCCACTTTAAGAACCTCTTCGAGATGTTAGAGGCTGATGAACATTACAAAATTATTTTCCGTTCAGATCCTTTTATATATCGAATTTCGAACTGTTGTGCAGTTAGCGCCATATATATATATATATATATATATATATATATATATATATATATATATATATATATATATATATATATATATATATATATATATATATATATATATATATATATATATATATATATATATATATATATATATATATATATATATATATATATATATATATATATATATATATATATATATATATATATATATATATATATATATATATATATATATATATATATATATATATATATATATATATATATATATATATATATATATATATATATATATATATATATATATATATATATATATATATATATATATATATATATATATATATATATATATATATATATATATATATATATATATATATATATATATATATATATATATATATATATATATATATATATATATATATATATATATATATATATATATATATATATATATATATATATATATATATATATATATATATATATATATATATATATATATATATATATATATATATATATATATATATATATATATATATATATATATATATATATATATATATATATATATATATATATATATATATATATATATATATATATATATATATTGATTTTGTTGTAGTGCAACCATCAAAAAAGTTAGAAGACGGCATGATGTAGACAAATTTCTACTAGTGGATCGAAGCACACGAAATAACTGGTTGGCAATTGTATCAACAGAGTCAAAGCATGATCTTCTTTAGCGGGTGGCCTTGTTCCCGCTTAGGACGCTTATTATGTTTATTCTTTAACTCAGCGTAGAATGTCCATATTTTCGAAACAATTGCTACAATTTGATTGTATCCAAGTGTACCACTGGTAAGTGTTACATTTGCAAACAAAATCATTTAGCTGAGGCGAGACCCGAACGGTTGTTGTAGGTATGCTACCCTTAAGTTGTATGACCTATCATGAAGATTATTGTGAGCGAATAAAGTAACAGTGTTAGTTAATATCTGCTTGCGTTCGTCCGCGTTGCATCGGTTGTTTTTATCGTATATGCAGTCGGTAATGCCAGCTTATCTCCGTTATATTATTAGTAAGTTTTTACAGACCCTTTTCGTGCAATTGATTACTATCCTTAATTGGAAGACGGCTTATTATATGTATAGTTTACCATCTTTTGCTACCTCTTCTGTTCATTTTCCTGATAGTTATTTGACAGCAAGTGTGAGTTCGTTCCTCATAAATTTTTACGCATCATATAGTTAATATAAAGTCGTGATTTACTTCTGTATGTAAAGAGCTTTTATCGCAACAACATTAGAATGCTGCTATTTCCACCGATACAAACTTCTATGGTACATTTAAAGAAGGAATTTTCTCACACCTGTTTGACCTAAAACGGTTTTTATGTATACACCTTTCAACTGATATTTTATGATTTATTAAGACATGAACGAGTAGAAAGGGATTAAATCTTAAGTCAAAAATATTTTGCAATAGCTTTTTGCTCGCACACAAACACATATACAGAGCCACACACGATATTGGAGGTCTCGCCTGAAGTAATATTATATGTAGTACCCAGCATGCATGATTTAGCGCACAGTACATATATACTAAACCTACTTTTACTTTTGTCTTAACAACACATTCAAATTTTAAGATTTCCGTCGTTCTTCAAAATCGAGAGTTTTGCATATCTTCAACAATCTTACATGCAAATTTTGTAACGGTTCTATCCGTGAACTTGAGAGATGTATAATTTCGAAATAATTAAAATTCCGACTTAAATTACTCGAAATAATTAAAATTCCGACTTAAATTACTCGTACACAGTTGTCATAAATAATGCTATAGAGTTATTGTCTTAGTTTACGACGTTAAGTGTTCTGCAAATTATTTGAAGTACATATTGTTCGTAAAATGTGCACAAATTAAGATGATTTAAAAAAATGTGTTCAATTCAAAAATATTGTTAAAAGTTAAATAAAAAAAAAACAATTAAATTAATAAGAGTATTTCCTTTCTCCGAACAACAACAACAATCATACATGTATTCGCGAGTATAAGAAAATTACAGTGCTTTGTGTTATTAATTTCTCAAGTTTGCAGAAGAAATAAAAAACCAACAACAACATTACATTAAAACCTTTTATTATATCAGTTAACATCTTAACATATTATACAGACAGTTTACGAACATAATTTCTTCTTGTGTATTGTTATTGCTTTTGAAGTTGTGCAGAAACTATCACTTTCTTTCTTTCTTGAAAAAAAATTCGATTTTAATTTTTTTTGTATTACTGTAAGATTTTTAAACAAACAATTTACGATTATGAGTTGTTAGGTAAGATATTAATTACAATAACAACAAATAATTGTCGTAAGTAGTACAAGAGGGCTAAAGCCGAATTTAATTTTTTTACGATTACGCACTGATGAGAGTACATATGCACGAGCCAAAATATAAGAGAGTGGTATGTAAAGTGCCTTGGATGTCAAAATACAAAATACGGTCGAATTACATCAAGGTGTTCACAGACAACATAGCTTTAACTTTTATAACATGTTCTCATCTCGTACAAAAAGAGTAGCATTCTGCTTATAACACAACCTTACTAAAAAAGTACCACTATCACCAAAACTCCAATTATCGTCACTCGATCCGTTTGTAGATAAAATGAGTTACTATACTAGTATACGTGGAAGATTAAGCAAATCATCTTTACTATATTCGACGAAAGGCTAGTTTGCGATGTTAATTACAAACAAATGGATGCTGGTAATGTGCTGACACTAAACATCGTAAGAAGCCTTGAACCAAAAGCAGAACAACAATTTGGTGTGATAATGGATCAAATTTATTGTGGCCAATCAAGATTTAAAATACATTAATGTCACATTTTTTCTTCATTAAAGAGGCCTCAGCGCACTTGAAAATGACGATAAAGCTCGAGATCCGTGGATAATTAGGTCACTCCTAAATAAATTGAACAGCAATATCTAACAAAAATGGGCAAATGAAACAAAGGACCTAGAATTTCCTTCCATAAAGGAACTCTTTGAGTTTCTCAAAGGAAAAATCGATGCCCTCGATGATTTAAAATCTTAACATGGTCAATCTAAACCAAATGCTTGAAAGGTGTCAATTCGCTGACTAGTTTCTGTCCATGACCTGCTCAAGCTGTCAGAAGTAGACTCACAAGTTAGCGAAATGTGACAGCTTTAAACAATTAAACGTCATTGATAGAAGGAAATTATTTGAATATGAAAGGCGATGTTTTAATTGCGTAAATATCAATCACCCAGTATTCGATGTAGTAGATGTAACCATAATATAAATACACATAGTACTACCATGGTATGTTAGCCCATTGTCGTGCTAGATGTCGCTACTGGTATCGTTTTGAAATAATCAAAATATTTGTATATGTATAATCTCCTAAATGTCATATATTTATTGTAAATTTTGACGATATTCTATCGACCCGACATCTGGAACATCAATGGGTAAACTATTTTTTTCTTATGATGATAGTCCTTTATGTATTTATATTATGATGCAACTCATGCACAAGAAAGCATCACCCTCTATACGCTTTATATGATATATATGGAATAACTCAGATTTACCATTATCAACAAATCAAACTCTGATGGTCATACAATTCTTCCAACAGAGATTGTGTAATTTCAAACAGCTGATGGACAAGTTACGGGAAAGTGCAGAATATTATTCGATAGCAGTTGGCAAATGCCATTTGTTTCGGTATAATTTGTACGGCGATATCAAATACCTTAGTAACACAAAGATGTTATTTGGTGACTGGACTTGAGTAAATTGATGTTGGGGAAATCGCGGGGTCAATAAAATTACTGGATGGAACTTTAAAACCGGTATTAACTCTAGAAGCGTTTAAATTGCCAAAGGTTACGTCAAAGCTTCTGCAGTGGAATCTCGACTTACCCGATCATATAACTACCTAAAGAATATCCAATTGGTAGATCCATCATTTAACGTCCCAGGTAAGGTTGAATTCTTGTTAGGCGTTGAGCAGTTCTTTAATGTATTAGAAAACGGTTTCTAGCAAATATTGAAGCATACATGAGAATAATGTGGGAGACTGAAGCAGTTACTGATCGATTTTATCTGACATTTGTCATTGACATTTGACATTGAAGGCGTAATGTTACAACCAAACGCATTGAACTTAGGATTTTGCGACGTAAGTGCACAGGAGTATGGGGCAGTTATTTATATTCGGTTAATGTATAGTGATAAGATTAAAGTGTTAAGTCAAAGGTAGCACCAGTAAAATCGTTGAAAAGATTTGACTGATATAAATCACTGCATTGATCTTAGGTACCTTCAGTAGGAATTGCCGGAACCATGTGTCATCGGGTGATAACCCAGCTGACATAGCATTCAGAGGGGCAACACCAGAATTTTTACAGCAATCATATTTATGGTGGAATGGGCCATCATGGTTATCAGAACAATGCTTAGTATAGCCAAAGCCAGTCGATATAAATTAAATAACAGCGATACCTATCATGCTGAAAAGATTAAATATATCCAGAATGGGCATTTTCCTGAAGAGGTGGCAAAACATAGCAGATACAACGAAAAGTTATCAATCTACAAAGTCAATTATCAATCATGTTTACGAAATTTGAATCGAACTCTCGATGCTCATCAAACTCAAAGTTGACGGAAGGATAAAAATACATTAATACTTGATAGACTACACCGCTCAACATCCCATAATATTGTCTTGGAAATAGGAAGTAGTTCCGAAATCGGTTGAAGAGTATCATGTTAAATACTAGAACAAGAAACCCATATTACTCAAAAGTATTCTGAAGCAAAGGTTCTGGATCATTGGTGGTAGGATACTGATTAAGTCAATATTTCAACGCCCCATCCAATGTTGGAAAGCTAAACCAATCACTCAGCAGCTACTGATTTCCTCGATTATCATGTGCAGATTACTAATCCTTTTCTGAAGATAGGCACTGATTATGTTGGACACTTATGGCATACTACAAAAGAGGAAGAGCTCAAAGCCCCCAAAAATGTATGTATGTGTATTTGTGTAATTATCTTCTAAAGCATAGTGTATATCAAAGTAGCTGGAGATCTCACAACAAATGAATTTTTTGCGGATTGGAAACGAATGGCTGCAAGACGACGACTGTGCAATGACACATTCAACATTTGCGAATATGATTTTATTGGAGCTAATAAGATTCTTAATAATTGGTAGAAAATGCTGAAACAAAATAATAATTTAATCTCTGAGTTTCTTTAAAATATATGGTCATCTGGCACTTCGACTCTCTAAGGAATCCGCATTTTAAAAGAGGATTTGGAAAGTGGCAGTGCCAAGCTTTAAAACTCACCTCAGGCAAGAACATCCTAACAATAATAAGTGAATTTATCAAGTTGATAACAGACATTGAAGGAATTGTAAATTCGACACCATTATGTCGAAGGGATGACATGTTCTAAATCCAGCACATCTTCTTATTGGTCACCCTTTCACTAGATTTCCAGAGCTAAATTAAAAACGATCGGATTTGAACTATTTACAAAGGTGGCAATTAGTCAAACTGATGGTACAGGATTAGACAGATGTACGTTCACGTTTTTAAATTTCCGATTCCATCCCAGCACAACTCAACTTTCAATTATATCACAGAGAAAGACTGCAATTATAATACAACAGACTTATCATAAATGGTGCCCAGAAAGCGCAGCATATCAGAACTTATGATTGTGTCATTTAAAATTAGGGGTTAATGAACAAGGAGTAAAATAAATCAAATATACCAGTTGAAATGTCAACCGCACCTGCACGCTGTGCTCCCTGTTTTAACTAAGGAGGCTCTGGCCAAATCACTATATATTGGGTTCAATTTCATTATTGACGGTGATTTTACCGCCAAAAAAGAAAATTACAGCAAATCAAGCAACAAAATGCATATTCTACTCTGGAAGTAAATCAAATACTGACCGAACGATCTACATATCGCCCACAGCATTTAAAGATTTCTCCCACCTTTCTATTCAGAATTTTGCAACAATATAATATGAATTTCCAGAATATGTAGTTTTAGTTGGACGGAGCCATGCAGCATAAAAACAATTGATCTTTGACTGTCTATACGATTATAGATTATGCGATCTAACATCGGCTATCTATACGGAAGTCCAGCTAAATGTTTGATCGAACACTCCAATCATATATTCAACGATTACGATAAATTTTTTTTAAGAGTTTCACAAGATAGGATTCATACATAAAAATTGTATTTAATTACATCTAACATTAATCTAATGTCAAATGTGTATTATGACGACATCTTCAGTACATACTATAAAATAAATCGTATTGGTAACTTATTTCAAGATCTTATTTTTTATTTACAAAACCACGACCATTATCATTGGAGTACAACTGCAACAAAAAATAAAATGTAATTAGCCATGTGATTAGAGTGTAACCGAGATATAAAATTGACCTTGTCGCTGTACCTTTCAAATACATATATATATGGATATATATGTATTTCTGTATCTTATCTGGACGCTTATAATCGGCTAATTAAGATTTAAGACATTAAGATCACAATTAGTTAGATCTTAATCGATGATATAATTTTTTAATTTTGCTAACACAAAATCAAATCGTAAAATGCATCCGGCTATTTCAACATTGCAACAACACACCGTTAAAGCTGTTTCATTAAAATCTCCCTTAAAATACAATTACCACCCAAGGTGTTAGACGATTGCAAAAGAACATAATAAGAAATTCCGAAATTAATTTAATTCATTGTCTATATAACCGTACATTTTTCAAACACTGTACACAAGAAATTCTTCCAACTTACACATTTGATCTAATTTTGTGCTTTAATATTTCATTTCATGTTACATAACTCTTCGGTTAACTCTCGTATTACATACTTTTGTTGTTGTATGATTTATGGTCTTTTATTACAATTTCGAATACCTACATCTATAATTGTTGTTGTTGTTAAATATTATTTCTCGTTGAACTTTAAACTCGCGGTATTTATTTCTAATTCACGCGGAACTCTATACACAGCGCACATTATTTCGCTTGATGTGTAATTGTGAACCGTGCGCTCGGTTGCTGTTAAACACTTTTGATTCAATTAAAAATTTGTTGAAATTATTTTGATGTTAAGCTGTTGTTGCATTATTATGTTGGCTATCTGTCGGTAGCACCTTAAATGTTCGTGTACATAAATGAAGTCGGCGGAATGGAGGATTGTTTTACTTAATTGCGAAGAATTTTGTTATGATTGATGTAAAATTTGAAAGTGCGATCGTTTTTAAACGTTGATGAGTAACGAACGATTCTTAATTGGAGAAATGGTTAAATTTATTCGACTTAGAGTTTTATTTAATTATTTTCTGATCCTGACCCCTTAATATCTTTAGTTGTGTTGAATTACGATAAAGAACCTGAGGAATGAAACCTTAAAACTAGAAAAACTGGTTAGAAAAGCCATTTAAATGAAAAGACAATCATGAAGTTCATAAAATATTGATAAACTGCAACTTTAAGTAACGCTTTAACTAGTCAGTTAGTTTTAGATGGACACCCAACAAAAGGACGAAGTATAGACACATATGGTCTGTAGCCTTACCACAGAAACTGCTTCTCCGCACTACCCTACTGTAACCAATTTGAGCTTCTCACGAAGCAGTAGATATCTCTAACGCTCAATTTACTAAATGAAGTATTGTTTCCTCCTCTTCTTCGTCGTTACAGCTTCAACAATAATCATGAAAAAAAGCCCCAAGTCTACTGGCATGGTTTTCAATAAGACAGTGTCCAGTAATGTCGCCCACAACCGTGCTAATATTATGCCGTTGCATAGATATTAGCTGATTAGACCTTTTTAAGTCCAAATTAGGCCAAATCTGCCTAGTAATTACACATGAGATACAATCTATCACATGAGGTGCCCATCTATTGTTTGTAATTTTACGAGCTTCTTCTTTAAGGAGTAATTTGCATGTAGCAAGTAGTACTTCAATGTCCACCTTGCACGGTAAGATGAGGCAAGTAATATCTTGTCGCGCGAGTTTATCGGCTTTCATATTCCCCGTAATATTGAAATGCTCTGGCACCCATATAAGATGGATATTGAACTGTTCAGCCATCTCGTTAAGAGATAAAAGACAGCTCCGGGCTACTTTCGACATGATAAAGTCTAACAGTAAAACATTAATAGCAGCCTGACTGTCCGTAAAAATGCCAATATCTCTTACAGATATTACCTTTGACCTTTCCATCAAGTGGAGTGCTTCTAACTGCACCACTAATATACAAGGTAGCAGTTCTTTGCACTTTCATCAGCAACTTTTGGTTTGCCACTGTATTTAAAGCGGGCCACCAAACTGTAACTCCATACATTAGAGGTGGTCTAACTACAGAGGTATAAAGCCAATGCACAATGTGAGGCTTAAGCCCCCATCCTTTTCCAATGGTATTTTTACAGGAATAGAGTACTGTCGTAGCCTTTTTTCCTCTTTGTAGAATATTAGGCTTCCAGCTTAGTTTACTATCCAAAATAAGACACAAGAATTTCACTTTATCTGCGATGTTCAAAACGAGGAAGTTTGTACTTCCTGGAAAAAAGAACCAACTCAATCTTCAGTGGGTTAACACTAAGACCACAACTATTGGTCCATTGAGTTAGAATGCCCAGAGCATTCTGCATAACATCTCTGAGGATACAAGGATATTCACCGAAAGCGCCAATAGCAACATCATCTGCATAAGCCACCACTTTAAAGTCATTCCCTTCCAGGTTTAGTAATAGGTCATTTATGACCAAATTTCAAAGATGGGGGGATAATACACCACCTTGCGGTGTACCCTACTTACAAGTCTACGGATAGATGGTACACCTAGATTCACCATTGTGACCCTGCCTTTGAGCGTTTGATCAATCCAGCTTCTAAGTGTCACATCCACCCCCAGAATTGAAAGTGCTTTCGTGATCGCCTCTGCTTTGACATTATTAAACGCACCCTCAATATCACTAAAGGTCACCAAAGAGAATTCCTTATATTCGGGCTTCTCTATAGGATATAAGAGGGAATGGAGAGCAGTTTCCATCGCTTTTCCCTTACTATATGCATGCTGAGAAGCTGACAGCTTTGCAGGCTCAATTGAGCCTTTCAGGTAAGCCTCTACCTGTCATTCTAGAATTTTCAAGATATAAGAAGATAAACTAATAGGCCTATAAGGTCATTAGGATTGCAATGAAAGCGTTTTTCCGCTTTTGGTATAAAAAACACATTTACTTCAATCCATTTCTTTGGAATGTGACATAGTTCGAGGCTACTTTTGAAAATTACCTCAAGCCAGGGAACAGTTAAGTCAGTGATTTTCTGAATATCGGCAGGAATAATGCCGTCCAGGCCTGCCACTTGAAAGGCTTGAAACTGTTTACTGCCAACAAGAGGCACTAATTTCGTCACTAATTTAATTCAAATATTCACACTAGACGACAATTTCAAACACGTCGAAATATGTCGGTAATGTGGCCAGTTTCATGTAAAAAAAAATTATAATACTCATTTCGACATGTCTGTCGCAACCTAAAAAGTGTTCGAATAAAACAACAACTTGTCGCAATTTCGACATTGTCAAATGATCAATTTTTTTGAAAATATCGGCCATCTTGTCGAAACTCGAAATGCTTATAATCGCACTCCTGCCAAATTTATGACAATTAATTTTCAGTGCAGTGCATTATAAATTAAAAATCAAAGGGTCTGTTTTTTTTTGATATCGGAGAAATCGGAGAGATAAATTTACTGTCAAATTTTCAGATATGCGTTTTTTTTTAATATCCGAGAAAAAAATTATCTCTCTGTGTCGTTTTTTTTTACGCTCCGATAATTATCGGATACGATCTTTTTACTCTGAAAAAATGTACAGATTATTTTATATTTTTTTAGTAAATTCTAAAATGGCGACTCCGATTAATGTTAAACTATCAGGTGACAAATAAAACTTTAATTTAGGGAGTTTAATGCTGAAATTCATATAATAATTTATTATTTTTGGTACTAAAAAATAACACAAAAAATATTTTTTTCGATCTGATAGATAAAAATCGGAGAAAAAAATTATCAGATATATCCGATAAATAATCTCTCTGATCTCTCCGATTACTCCGATATCAAAAAAAAACACGGCCAAAGTAACATTTTCAAAATATGTTTCGTTGGTTTTGTTTTATTTTTTCACTATTCAGTAAAAATTTTATATTGTGCGAGTCAACATTGCATATTTTGTATTTTGTGTTTAGTGTAAATTTATTTTTAAGCAGTTAAATTTGAAATGCCACCCAAAAGGTCAATACAGTCAATAGAGATGTTGGAACATCTGAAGAGTGGCACGCACACCAGGAAACTGAATGGATCAGAGCCTCTAAATCAAGAACTACTGATGTTTCAAGAGCGAGATGAACGATCTGAAAACCTGCTAGTATGAGTTTCTACTTCAGGAACTGCGGCAACACCCGAAGAGCAAGTAAGACACGGGAAGCTGAATGCTCAAAGGGGATTCTATCAAGGACGACCTAAACAAAGCGACATTTAATTATAAAAATGAGTACGAATACAGAATGCACCACGACATTGTCATTGGTTTATTGACTAATTTGTACTTTTATTGTCGAGCGTTAAAGTTTCAAAAAGAAACACCTGGCATATGTTGCTTCAATGGCAAGGTTAATATGCCACCACTGGCTGAGCCACAAGAATCACTTTTGTGGCTGGAGCTACTTGGTAGTCCAAACATATTCTAGAGCGCATTCGGAAATGCAACACATGCTTTCAAATGACATCGTTTGGAGCGACGAATATTGTGAGATATGGTAATTTCATATTCACATTCAAAAGGCCGAGGGCAAAAGTATCATCAGATTGGTTCTCTTTTTCTGCAGAATACCCGAAGAAAATCGCATTTAGTGTAGCATTTCATTGTTTTGATTGTTTACTTGAACATCGATTTTGTAATCGAAATCTGTAAATAAAACACCTTGAAATTCATTTCAAGATTACATATTCATATTTCATTTCAGATTTCAAATTTAATGAGAGAAAATAAATGATTTGATTGGCTTGAATTCTGCCTTAATTCAATTGAGACTTAAAATAGAACAAAACCACATGTTTCCAAGTTGATCAAAGCGATTCCAAGTTGACAGCTGTGTACTGTCGAAAGAATTCATTTTGCTTGTAAAAGTTCCTATTGGCGTTTCCTAAGCTTTTCACAAATTCTCAAAACGATAACCAACAAATTTTTTGAAATTTGGACGCGAAAACGTCTGTCAGATCAGCTTGCTATATTTTATGTAACACAAACAAAAAATATAGCAAACCATAGTAGAAAAATGTGTGTGGTGAAGCGGGCGCAGTATCGCTCATCAAATTAGTTATCAGCAATTGTTGAGGCTAATGGCTTTGATAACATTCACACGAACGCTGGAAGGCGCTTCTCGCCATGCCCTCCAAGAGAGTTTAGATTTAATTTTCAGGGGACGCTGGAGTCGGGATCATCAAATATGTCGGGAATTTAAGTGCAATGTTCGTTTTTTTATGGTGACTGTTAAATTGTACTACTAAAAATGTAACAAATGCTTTGATAATTAATTCTAAATGCTAACACCAATTCGGAATTCCAACGTCTGTTTTGCTCGAGTAAATCTACTTGCAGAGTGCTTATAAATTTGATTCAACAGCATATGAAGCACCACACACGGATACATGGTTTCTACTTTAATGATATTGTGGGCCTTTCGGTTTTTTGCAGGCAAATGTCCTGAAATCAAAGTTCCGATATATAATATCTGGAACAGAATTAGTCGTCAGCGTAATCTAATGTATTCTCCGCAGAATACCAACCTTTTTTATTGCAAACATTTTTTCTTTCTTCGTCCTTTAATGAAATCGTACAAAATAGCCTAGTCGTGTGCAGCCTTGGGTAGGAAAAGAGGATAATAATTTATCATTCCTAAGAATCGAAAAGTACCGTCGATTGTAGCTGAACAAGGAAAATTTTGAATTTCTTCCACACGTTGTTTGTCAGATGACATGCCATCTGGTATGTGGTGAAATCCGAGAAAGGATATTAAGTCCTTGGCGAATTCACATTTGTTAAGGTTGATTACCACTCTCGTTGTCTTTAAACGTTGAAAAACTATATGTAGGCGCTTGAGGTGCTCCTCCATGTATGATGAAGAGATCAGAAGATCGTCAATCTTGGAAAATACGAAAGGAAATTCTCGTAACACTAAACGGACTAACCTTAGAAATGTTTGAGCCGCGTTGCGCAAGCCGAATGTCATGCGTGAAATTGCCTAAGGCATACGTCCAGCCCATCCAATGACCAGAACGTTAAAAATTACGATCAAAAACTCAAATGGCTAGCCACAGCCTGAACATGAAGATAAAGGTGTCCTGTCAGAACATGAAATTCATATCACATTTCCGTTGCAAGGAGCCTAAAACGGCTCTTGGCTACGGCCTCTAGACTTGTTAAATAGGTTCATTGTGGTGTTCACAAACTTAAACCATGAACTCGCATTATTGCATTATAAAACGACCGTAGTCTGGTCACTTAACTTTTTTTCGCCTAAACATTTTTATTATTATTATGTAATTACAATAATATGGTCACCTAGACATTTTCGCCTAATTGTCACTTATTTTATATTATCTAATTTTCGGCAACTAACATAGAATTTATTTCGCCTAACTGTCTTTCGAAATAAATTTCGTTTCGATATCGAAAATAAAGTACTAAACACACTCATTTAAACAACCAATTTACAGAATCCATCTTCGCATACTGTCAAATTGACCATTTCACCAATTGTCATTTTCTAAAAAAAAATTCGATTTTCATCGAAACACAGATAAAGAATTTTTTTTAAAATTAATTACTAAAAGTATATTTTAGTAGTATTTAGTTGCTTTTATATTATATCATAGAATAAACAAATTACAAAATGTTGATCAAAGTGAAAGTAAGTAGTAGTGAAATTTTCCAACACTAGAAATGGATACTATGCTTAATTTGGGTACTGGACTTTTACTAATTTGGCAAAATTTGTATTTTAGACTTTAACTGGAAAAGAAATTGAAATCGATATTGAACCGACCGACAAAGTCGATCGGATCAAAGAACGTGTAGAAGAGAAAGAAGGTATCCCTCCACAACAGCAACGGTTAATTTTTTCCGGCAAACAAATGTAAGAATTTGCATACTATTTATAAAAACAGGCATATAAGTTCATAATGTTATTTAAATTTTAGGAACGATGATAAAACTGCAGCCGATTACAAAGTGCAAGGTGGTTCTGTACTTCATTTAGTTTTGGCACTCCGTGGTGGCATTTAGGTGGTGATAATGGAGCCGCAGCGACAACTAAAATTTATAAAATAATGTTTAAATTAAAACAAAAAGAAATCTTAGATTAAGTTCTCTTTAATTAAATTATAATTATCTATTTGTTTTAAATTATTATTATAATTTTTTTTTCATTAAAGATTTGTGAGAGGTAAAATAGAATTTTTTGTTTGTCCAAAATGTAAGGTTATGTATAAAATTGGGTTTGCCTAAATGTTGGTAAATGAAATATTTTTGTTTGTTGATTTGACAGTTAAAAATAAAACAAATCAGTCGTGTAAAATATTTTTAAAGTACAAATATGAACGAAGAAGTCAAAATATATCTTGATTTGTTGGATGAATTAGAAAAAACTAAAGATGGTAAGTGAAAAGGTTTTGTATTTACATTACTTTAATTCTTGGGATCGTAATAATCAGATCCTTAAATTTACATGTTACAGAAACGTCACAACATGTCTTGCAATCCAGCATATCCAGAATCACATCCACATGCGAGATTAATCCAACGATCCATACGAGCTTGCAAATGAAAATATCCAGTCAATTAGTCCAGATGCTGGAAAAAATAAAATCGCTATTACACTTCGACGAACAATTCGACCCTGAACACCTGAATACGTTCATTACGATCAATAAAGGTATAAATCTTGTGCTAAATTATGGATTGTACCCATATGCGGGGCTATATTTTCGAATCACCGAAAAACCATCAACCTTAGATCGCACTTTATATCCAGTCAAATTAGTACAGTTCTTATTAAACTATTTGAACTTCGACAGTCTCATCCGTTTAAATTCCGATTTAAAACCCATAAAATTACTTCTATATGGTGGATTCGCCCTTCTATTGCATTTGAAAGTAGTACACCGAGACGAGCAGCTCGAATTATTAATAGACGAAAAATTAAAATCACGACTATCCGAACTTCCACTCGTCGACCGAATTCAGATGCTCATGAAAATGAATACTACAGTGCTGACAAAAGAAATGGGCGAAATTGTGACGGATAAATTAAAATTTGTCCTACAAAATTCATTCGGGTTTTATACATTCATCGATGTGATTGTAAAATCCAAGGATGATGATCAACCGGCATGGAAACGCGGTGAAATAGCATCAAGAATTGTAAGCGCTAAAGGACATTCAGCCGAATTTTATAAAAATATGGTCCAGCAGATTTTTGGATATATGGCCGATTCAAATACCGAAAAGCATAAGGAGTACGTTCCTATATACATAGTGACACTGAGTCGAATATACTTTATATCAAGCGATGATATTCAAACGAATATACGAAATAAATTGTTTAAAAATTTAGATGTACTCTCTGATCCGCCTGAACTATTAACCGGACATATTGTGCTGGACAGCCATGAATTTCGACACACCATTGAACTTCTATATAAAACGTTTTGTGGTACAGCCACATGTTCGATGAAAACCATATTACTCGTGCCATACATTTCGATACTGTTCAAAATGCATGCGTTACTTCCGGACGAAGTTGTCGAGAAGAAATTAATCCGTTCGATTATTGTACAATGTTTAATAAATCGTACGCAATCACAGCTTCGTGCCATTGTTGAAAGCATCTTACTAAATCGAGATCTGCATGGCGTTCTTAAATTCGAACAACGAATCGGCATAAAATGTCAAGACACGAATCGAGTGATATTTATTATTATGCCCGGTAGCCAATTCTATAGTCCAATTGAAAATTTTATTAAAATTTTACGTAATTCGTCGAATAATTTATTCATCTACTCGATATTTTTAATAGTGTTGAACTTATACGAATCGATCGACAGTAAAACGGAATCGAAATCTTCAGATTTATTAGAAATCGAGGAAAATGATGATCCAGACGAATTTTTATCCGAATACGTGATGAAACATTTTAATAATAAAATTATGATCGTTAATCTATTGAACGAGATAATTATGATCAAAGAATTTCATTCGCAAATTTCCGAGAATCCTAACGAAATACTCAACTTTATTAAAACGTTCCTAACCAAACAGTTGACGGCCAAGGTGATCAACGAAAATTTATTGATGATAAGTTTTTCTTTAATTAAAATATTTGGTTTGGCATTGGATCGAAATCACGAATTAATGGGCCAGATAAGACATCTACTCGAACGATTAAAAAATAGTGGAACACTAAACGATTTTATAGTGAAACAAATCAATTTATTGTTTTACGATTTAGACGGGATTGGAAGCACGACCACAAGCGGTGGAAATAAAGCAGAATATCAAACAAGTCTGGCACTGTGTAATGAAACTGAGGCATTTTTACAAGTTTACGGAATACATACGCTTATTAAATTAGCACGCGATCGTGATGAGAACATTTTAGCAAATAGATACGAAATATTATTGTTGGGCCTCAGAATATTGAAGAACGATCGAGACAGCTACACGTATTTAAATTGTATTAAATTAATGATCGAATTAGCGCCGTTGCTGAAAAAAGATTTTTTTGATTCGCTCATAGTCGAATTCGATAGTGAGGACGGTGAATTAGACTATCGACTTAAAGTTGGTGAAATAATCGTTAAAGTCACTGAAGCGCTCGATAAAAACGCATACGCGTATAAAGATATGTTAATCAATTGTTTTATGAAAGGTGCACATAATAAATCGGATGAATTTCGAACTTCGAGCCTATCAAATTTGGGAACGATATGTCGATTATTT